>JAUPFN010000030.1:15203197-16430697 GCA_036924255.1 Apodemia mormo
GCGCGCACGATCGGCGGCGCGCGCGTCGCCAGTCGCAGCATCGACGACACTTGCGATGGCAGCTCGTCAATACCCTGCCGGCACACAACACGCACTGTTTATCGAGCTGTATATAGCATAGGCTCTCCAAACAAGCATATGCTCTCCTGAGAGGAAGAAATTTATCTCACCTTCAAAGTATCACGTTATTTTTTAATTTTTTTAAAGAATGGGCGTGTTTCTTCAACCTCATTTGGTTGAAAGTGTAGATGAATGTCGAAGGTGGAATACGCTCATCAAAATGAAACCTGTTCACTCAACTCTTAAAAGTCCCAGAACTGTATTTGTCTGGAAAAACCCAGGCACTTTATTCCAACCTTAACAATTTGAAAGTGTTGTCAAACCGTTTTGTTCGATTTGCTTTGGTATATCTACAATATACGGGTAGAACTTCTGTCTACGTCTAGTAGTCCGGTAAAGGAATACTGTGTTCCCAGAATAAGTTCCCAGAGAAGCAATAAGTTCGAAGAAAACTTTCGCACATCCACTAAAATTCATCTTGTAAAAAACTGATAAGCTTGCTAAACTTATGAAGATACTCAAGTGCGTGTAGTTTCTATTTGTGAGCTTGTCGTCGTTTATTAGCCTACGAGCTCTTCCATCAATAGAGTCCAAACTTTCGCTTCGCTAGCCAAGTTTCGCAACTTGGCAAAACCTTCCAAAAGGTGTCTGCAGTAACCCATGCAAGACCGAACTTGGGCCTTATATAGTTTTAGCAGCTGTTCAAAGCTGAAATACCACTAGACACTTGTAATTATTCCCAATTTCTTAGAAGCTGTCAGTGGCGTTCACTCGATTTGTTGATCGAAGTTGAGGATAGTCGTGACTTTGATTCTCAAAAGCCTATATAGTTAGTAAGCGGTATGGATACATCCTGGAACGTGGATGTTAGTTTGAAATAACTATTTTGTGCAGAGAAGAGACCATGTGTCTTAGAAGAGTTAAAATCGGACATTCGGACACGCGCATTCTTGAAGTTGTAAGCGTGTGGATTCATGGACAAGCTGAGCAAGGCCACAAGCCACTGTAAACTTATAGACCTCTTCCATCATAGCCGGTGTCGTTATAAGGACAAAGCCGCTTCCTATGGTAGGCATTAAAATCCCCTAATAACACTAACCGCGCAGATGGAAAACGTCACTAGATTGTGTCTGCAGCTTCGCCAAGATAGTTCATGAGCCTAGGTATCTCCTAATCTCCGCTATGCGAACAGTAGATACTTGGATAAACTATTTGATTCAGGCCAGTATCCATAAGGACCCACAAAACAGAAAAGTCAAACTTACAGGTCACGAAGACGCTGACAACAAATCTCATTTCTGACATTTATGCACACGCCCGCGTGGAGTGGGAGTAACATTGGATCTCCAGATGTACCCGGAGTAATGAAGGTATGTTGAATGAGACGGGTCACAGATCTGCATCTCCATTAGAAAGACTAGGCATGGTTTTACACTCTCAAGATGGTGGTGGACATCATCGAGGTTTGAGTGGATTTCGCGGATGTTAGAAAAATGCACTTTAAAAGAGAGAGGAAGCTCTGCATGTGTATAACCTTACTTTTCTTACTTGACCTTTTCATAATGAATTAGTAGAATGAATAAGGGTACAAAAGTTGGGAGAAGTTCCACATTAGGAAGTAAGCAACGCGCAGGAAACGATACACCTTCCAGGGGAGTCGTATGGAGACCGCGAACTCGCCCGATTTTCCCCCAGAGTCTCCACCACGTGCTCTCCACCCGATCGCCGGTCGGCGCGATAGAGCAACCCCGGAATTATGCGTGGCCCGCGGAGAAGCCTTTCACTAACCTCCAGTAAAATCACCTAATGCATCAATAACTTGCGAACCCAAAAGATTCTCTGATGTAACGCAAATACCCAGACCTTTCCTCCTTCAATACCTCCCGAAACTCTCACTTACCAGAGGACACACAGCAGCATTAATATGTTACCGTTGCAGGATGGTAAGGATACCATCCATACCAGGATACCATACAGGATACTCTTATAGGAATAAGAGTTAGATAACTAGCCGGTTCGAGGCAGCCCGATTTGGAAGATACTTATGTTGATGTAGCAAGACATTCATATGATAATACTATCTAAAAAAATCTGTAAACCGGTTGACCCTGCAGGCCATTTACTGCAACTTCGACATTGAGGTATTTTAAACTCAAGGACTACAAAAACTATAAGCATACATTTTTTTGGTTCAAATATGTAGTTCGCATGAGGTCCCGGGTTCGATTCCTGGGTCGGGCAATTATAAAATGTGTTTTTTCAGTTTTCCGATAAAAACAACATTGCCCGGGATTGGAAAGTGCCCGGTTGGCGATAGGCTTGCCACCTATCACATTGTGGGACCAAGTATCTTCGGCTAATCGTGGGTGCACTTGTTGTACCTCTGCCTACCCTTTCGGGGATACGGGCGTGAAGATACTTTACTTTACTTTAAGAGCATATTGATTTTCAAAATGTTGCATATTTTGGAAACGATGATCAAGTTTGATATTTCGAGTGGCAGTGAGGCTGTGAAGGCACTTAAGGCCAACAATGATTCCGATATTCCGAAAAAAAGAATGGCAGTTGTTTTAGCTAATCGATAGGTTGAAAATGTCCAAGTAGGTAATGTCACAATTTTTTTGGTCTTTCATAAATCCCAAACAAATAAACCGTTTTGATCTAAATTACGGTATTTGACGCAGGAAGGGACACGACACAAAACCTAGTCTCATAAGACTACCAGATGGTATACAACGTGTCCCAAAATACAACGACAGGCCGGTACCAAGTAGTGCATACAGCGACGACTACCCAGGAAAAAATAAAAAAAATCAGTCTCTTCTATTTTTAAAGTTATAATAACTATTTTTAAAAAAAGGGAAATAAATTAAATTTGTTATTATCCGCGAACTGTTCTATGTATCCTCCGTGATGGTACCGAAAAGAAAGACGTCGGTTTCATAAATGGATAAGACTCACCGATGGTCCGGATAAAAAGAAGACCCCAGCGGCACAATTATCCGCCCACATCCACATTTTTACACCCACGTCTCACGCCGATACCAATCACAAAAGAACACAATTAGTGCCGGCGTGAGACGTGGGTGTAAAAGTGTGGTGGATGTGGGTGGATAATTGTGCCGCTGGGGTCTTCTTTTTATCCGGACCATCGGTGAGTCTTATCCATTTATTAAACCGACGTCTTTCTTTTTCGGTACGTCCCCATGTCCCAGTCCCCGTGTTGGTCCCGGGTTTCCCCGTGTTGATCCCTGGCTCCTTTGAAGAATAGGCCAACTGCCGTTCGGCCAGGCTGGTCGTAAAAGGCGACTGAGTGGCTATGCGCGTCACTACCATTGTGACTACTAGGTGGTAGAGTTTTGCATCGGCTCGACCGGGTCTGGTACTACTGCCTTACCTATTCCTGCCGCAATAGCGTCAGTGCTGGTCACTGTCGTGTTCCGGTTTGGAGGGTAAGGTAACCGGTAAACTTATGCATGTGGCATTAATTAGACCTCGCCACGAGATAGCAACGCACCATTAACACCTTTGGTGTCTATAGGCGATGGTTGACTCTTTCCATCAGGAGACTCATCTGCTTGTTTGCTATCTTATGATATAAAAAAGCCATCGTGGAGGATAGATAGAACAGTTCGCGGATAATAGCAAATTTAATTTATTTTACCTTTTTAATAATGGATTACCACAAAGTAATGCCTGAATCAATAAAATATTTTCAAAACTTTGAATTTCGATACCCTGTGACCTGTACATGGTGTACACGTAGGTACTAAACTTCCAACATAATACTGCTTTTCTTTCGTATTAGGGATCTGAATAGCACTTTCTGTAGTTTTAATACAAAAATATAATTAATTTCATCCATTAAGATTCTATCAAGATTTTTAAATGGTAAAATACTTTAATCACATTGAGCGTATAAAAAATTATGCCTATTTTTTATGAACAAGGACCAAACAGATATGTGTTTAGTAATTAATCCTTAAAAACTGTGTTAATGTTATGATGTGTCTTAAAACACGTATCGGGTTACAGATTCAGCTAGAAAAGCGCCATGAATAGGTTTTCGAAGCGTGAGAGAGACAGATAGTTACGCCATTAGTTTGCAAGAGTGAAATATGTAGTTGTTTAAATAAAACAGGGAGTTGATTTCAAAATGTTTTTTGTGTTTATTAAATCAAATGTTCAAATTGTTTCCACCAGTATTAATTCATGCGCGACAATGCCTTAAAAATGATATTTAAATCAAACGCGCATATCCTCGTTTGCTTATGTTTTCTGCAGCCTCCATGATTCTTTTTCGGAGCTCTCTTATGTTGCTACTGGTTTAGCATAAACCTTTTCTTTCAGGCATCCCCAGTAAAAAAATCCAACGGATTTAAATCAGGAGAGTGGGGCGGCCATAAAATTGGGCCAAGACGGCCACCGCCCCGCATACTCTTGGTCTAAGTAGTTCCGCTCTGAACGGGCATAATGAGCAGGATATCCATCATTTTGATTCCACATATCCCGTAAAATATTTAAACGCACATCTTCTAGGAGATCTGGCAAATTAAGTTGCAGAAAATTTAAATACATTTCGCCAGTCGAATTCCGCGGCAACTCAAAGGGTCCGATAATTCTGCCGTTTATCATGCCGGTCCATAAGTCAACTTTAAATTGGTGCTGAGATTCGTCCTCTCTTATTAAGTGCGGGCTCTCGATATTCCAACTATGCAGATTATAAAGGTTTAAAAACCCATCTTTTTTACATGTGGTTTCGTCGGACCATAGAAATGCTATGCAACAAATTAAATAAATATGTTTTTGTTCTACGTAAAATTACACATAATATAGGTAAAGATGCCGCACTGACGGCATATTACGCATACGTCGCTTCCTTATTACGGTATGGCCTAATCATTTGGATGAATTCTTGCAATGATTTTAATGTTTTTTTGACACAAAAGAAATGTATACGCGCCATTTGTATTGTCGGTCCATTAGAGTCACGCAAACCTTTATTTAAAATTAATAAGATATTAACCTTAACTGACATGTTTATCTTAGATGTAGCCAATTTTGTAAATAAACACCCTCAGTTGTACAACAGAGCTAGAGATACATCTAGACTGGGATTACGGGACCCCACCAGATTACTTTTTCTATCATGTAAATGTTCTATTTTCCAACAAACTGCTATATGATGAGTATTAAGGTGTTTAATAAAATACCAAAAGAAATAAGAGAATTGCCAACAGGGAAACAATACAATTGCCTTAAAAATTGGCTGCTAAATAAAAACTTCTATACTCTTAAGGAATTTTTTGAAAGCAAATAGTTTTTTACTACAAATTTGATTTTTACAAAAATGTTTTTTTTTTTTTAATTTATTTATCATTGTTTATTTAGGTTATTATATTATCTCATCATTATATTTGACATTGACATTTTATTTAAATTATTGACATTATTTGTAAAATAGATCTTATACTGACAGTGGTTTTACATTTTGACATATTATAATAATTTATTTAACATTTTTTTAAATTATTTTTTTATTATTATTATTAGATTAACAAATTGTATACACATTATCAATGATTTAATGAATAATATATATGTAATGATTTTATTATGTAATGATCCATTCTGATGATGACATACTTTATTTATTTCTCAATGTTTAATGAATGTTGTTAAATTTATCTCATTTAGTTACAAACATTAATATCAATATCTTTTAGAAATCGTATGGTAATAAGCTGGACGTGTATTCATTTGAGATTTGTATTATGACATTGCATTTACTATAACACTTTAAATTACATATATCTTGGTATAGTCACAAAAAGCAATACATAAATCGGCATAGATAAATGGCACTATCTTGAAAAACAAAAACAAACGGCTTTCGTCTAAATCTAAGTCGTACATATCTTGCTATAATATAAAAGATTTATTTTATTTCTTACATAATTATTGTACACATAAAAAATATAAATTTAATTCAAAATAATTGTAAATGAATTTGCATGCTAACGTATAGCGGAATAGGCGAATATATAAACTAGATATAAGATCTTTGTAACCCTATTTCTTGCAAATAAATAAATTATTATTATTATATTATTATTATTAAAACTCTATCTAAGAATAGCGGATCCTCAGCATGTTTCCTGAGCATTGTACGGCAAAATTCGCGCAGGGTAGTCACTAGGTAATAAAGTCTGCACACGTCTTACGTGGTACGGATGTAACCTGTGGCGTTTTAAAATACGATGTACGGTATTTTTGGGACTCCCTTAGTAGTCTATATGGCACGTACTGAAGTGGTAGGATCATTTTCAATTTTTAGGAGTCCCTATTATTCGATTTCTGTCATAGGTCTTCCTCCATTTCTCCGAGCGCTTGGTAAACGACCTTTCGAAAATGATTGATGTAAAATGATGAATACCCTATAATCTGGATATTGTTTAAGATTCGGGTATCTCTCACGATATAACTATTGTTTACTGCATTGAACTAGTGGTTACTGCAGCGATTGAAGATACTGAAAAGCTGAAATCGGCGTTTCTACTCGGTTTTGTAGACCTAATTGTACCTTGTGTTTTAAAAATATGAAGAACATTAGTTGTAAAAGTAATAATTTTAATATTTGCAAAACTGTAACTTTATAAATCTTGATTCGATTTTGATTTTTGAAACGGTATTAGACGCAATTTTTCAAGTTCTAACATATTGTAAAAATTCAAAAATTGATTGGATGAAAAATCTCGAAGAAATCTCGTCAACGATAACGCCCAAACGTATAAGACGATTTTGATGCAATTTGCGGCATTAAACTCAGTTTTTTAAGGATAAAATCTGATTTGACTTTGCAATCAGTCGTTAATTTGGAAGTAACTATAAAATTGAATTGCAGAATTTTTTTTAAGGTTTTTTAAAATTTCCCAATGTCTCTTGGGCAAATCGATGCAGATTTTCAGGAATTCTAAGTTTCGCAGACCCCAATAAAATGCGATCAACCACGTTTCGATCAGTCAAGCCGTTCAATAGTTATGAGTATTGCGAATGTATATACCATCAGCTGCACCTCCTGCTCGTTTGCCTCCTCTTGTATAAAACACACACACATATACGCATACACATACATACAAAATAGTGGTAATGTTCCATGGCCTCAAAACGTGGAGATCTGTTGAAGCCTCGATTGTCAAAAGTCAAAGCAAAATCAATGCCAATTTTCTTATTTACATACGTAGTGGGAACTTTTAAAAAAAACAAGACGATGACAAATTTATCTATTAAAGACTAAACGAATATGAAACTCACTTAGTAATAAGTGGTCCATCACTGCCACCTATGAACATTAGAAACGACAGAGGAATTACAGATGCGTTTCTGCTCTTTTAAAAAATTAGCAAAATTTAGTTTGATTAAGTAAATCTTGTCTTGGGAGTCCTTAATCGTGTTCCTTCTGAAACATTCTTCGATACAAATATCGAAGGAGATGTTTCAGAAGGAACACGAGGAACTTTTAATTTTTTAATCGATAATTAGAGCTAAAAACCGTTGACAATCACGAAATTGTTAAGTTTTAGAAATCGTAGCGTAGAGGTAAAACTTAGACAAGATGTTCGACAATGAACATCAGCGGCAGGAATTAAACAACGCAATTTATTGGAACACGCCAAAAAAACATGCGATATAAGATGCAGAACAAATCAACATCTCTATGCGATGCCAAAATACACGTTGATTAGTAATTATCTAGTCAACGATTCAAATTCAAAAGAAAAAGAAGCTGTTACTGGGAAGCTTACATCTGGAAATGTCAAAGTCAAAACATTTTTATTCGAATTATCCTAAGAATAGAATTTTTTACCGGATCGGACACGTGGTCACACACTTAGAAGATGAGTACTACTCTACTCCACGTGTCAGTTCAAATGAAACCCTTACTATGTTGCAGGCACTGGACCGGAATAAAGTATTCCTTCGTTATGCTGAGCAGACTGAATTTTTCGGAGGCTGATTTTAACTATTTTTTCTAAACGATCACGAAACTGGATGTTGTTCTAAAAATTCCAATACTATCTTAGAATGTTAAAATAGTGTTCTCAAAAGAAAAAGACATGACAAAGAGAAACTTTTTTTCGGTGAAATTGCAAACCTTTGCGTTCTTGAAAGTGAGCTTGAGCGGAGCTTAAATGTTTGTATTTTTGAATTTGGATGTTTATTCAATATATTATAGTCTTATTTTATGTGTATTTCTATGTATTAGTATCGTTAACTAAAACCCATATCACAAGCAAATAATTTCCTTAATTTGAGGTAAAATAAATTCTTGTAATTTGTAAAGGAATATTTTATTTGCATGCTGTGTCATTTTAAAAAGCATTAAACTAATAGGTTATTGTGGTAATGCTCCGATCTCTCAAAGGCTTTTGACTCAGTTAATCATTTAATTTTTTTCTCTAAGCTGGTCCATATAGATGTGACGGGCGTAGCTTTAGAATAGTTAAGAAGTTATTTAAAAGACAGAAAAGGTATGAAGAAATAAACTGCACAAATATTTTATAAAAATGAAGTACAAGTCAACGAATAATACAAAAAGGTCAGCGTGCCACAGAATACCATTTTAGGTCTGTGGCGCCGCTGGTCCGTACCGCCGAAGGGTCATCGTTATGGAACCAGCGGGCCAGCTTCTTGTCAGGTGACGTCACAACTGTGGAGGTCGATGACGTCACACAAGGACAAGTAAGTAAGGTAAGTAAGGTAAGTAAGGAAGATCTTCCCAGCCAGGCAAGGTGTACTGCCCGGGGACCGAAGTCCATTGAGAAGCGTTGAAACTTGTATATAGTGTATATAAGATGAATAATTGTGATATCGCGATTCAGGATTTTATTTTGATTTCATTTTTTCCATTCGTTATTGATTTTTGTCCATTTTTTATTACGTGTTCCGGTTTGGAGGGTAAGGCAGCTGGTAAACTCATGTATGTGACATCAATAACACAAGTAACAAGCCCGCCACAAGCATGGCAACGGATCATTAACATAAAATGGTTGTCTCTTCCCATCAAGATAGCCGTCTACTTGCTTGCTAACTTATGACATAAAAACATGCTTTGCAATAAAAACAGGTGGACTCCACAGCATGTAGAAAGAGCCCTTCTATCCTACAACCTAGCACAATGTCCAAGTTTATTTCAGGGCAGATAACATTCTGACCAAATGCTTCTCTACAATGTTGTAGAGTAAAAATACTTGATTCGTATATATACTCTTTCACGCCTGAACCTTGAAACGATCAAATCCAGATTTGTTCGATTCTGGGTTGATTAGTTATCTTGACACATTCATAATAATAATAATAATAATATACTTTTTTGCACACAACACACATCATTTACAGTAGAAAATAACAATGTACGATAAGGAACGGAGTACAAATAGGCGGTCTTATCACCCATCAGTGATCTCTTCCAGACAACCAGCGACTTTAGGAAATATTTACATTAACGCGGGCATTGGTGCTCATCTTACGAAAAAAAAATGATAAATAAAAATATAAGTGCTAACCAATTTAATTATATATAAATTATAACTACATACTTGAATACATAAATACACATATATATATATATATATATATATATATATATATATATATATATATACATACTTACATTTATTTATACATACATACATACATACCCATATACATACATATTATGTACTCATATTGTATGTATTCATCTAAATTATAAAGGTATTTTTTTAACCCGGAAAATACTTCAACAAACTTAGATGCACAAAAAAGAAAGCTGTTATAAATAAAATCAACAATAATAAAAAAAATGGCTTACCTCCTCAAACCACAGAATGGGGAACACGATATCGGGGAAGTTGGCGACCTGCTTGATGTCGACAACTTGTGAGACGGCCAGGTTTATCTGGATACGGGCGCGGGCTCGCATGGCGGTCCCCATTTCCTGGAAAATAATTAGTTTTTCGTTACTGAAAATAATGCCACACTCTCTGACAATCTAATTTTTCTATAAAACGAAGAAAGGCATTCTATTTCCGACTAGCATAGACTTTATAATATACTCGTATTTGTATATTATACAAATTATAATAAATATATACAAGAATGTATACAACTTGTATGCATATTAGGTAATAAATAACTCTCATAATTAACTGATACCCTAATCTATATTAATTATTAATATTATAAATGTGAAAGTTTGGATATTTGGATGTATGGATGAATGAATGTTTGTTATTCAATCATGCAAAAATTAATTAACAGATTTGTACGAAATTTGGCACACAGGTAGATGATGTTCTTTAATAACACACAAGCTACTTTTTATCTCTGAAAAACCAATATATGAGTAATGCAATCATAATTATCATTGTTAAGTAAATAATCGTGTTTATAGCTAGCGATCAGTACAATCGACGTAATCGATCATATAGCAAAAAAGAATTTCGCCGCCTCGAGCCTGTCGACACTAGCTCAGTGGAAGAGCGTCCCGGCTTTAGGGAGATGGTCGCAGGTTCAAATCCCGTATGTAGATATTTTTCTTTGTTGTTTTTAAGGTTTTTCCAGTTTCCCAAGCACGGGGTGAGTGCTATAACATAAAAATAATCATGTTTGATGTCTATAGGCGATGGTTGGTCAGATGGGCCATCTGCTTGTTTGCTATGTTATAATACCAAACACTCACCGGTTGTACGTCGATGTAGAGTCTGTGTTTTTCTGGCTCAGGTGGGGAGATGCCCTCGACAGCTTCTCGCAGGCTCTGGTCCGCCAGGTAGAAGTGCGGGAACGACAGCATTATGGGAGAATCTGACAAACAAATTACATTTTATTTGGTTATTTATTTTATTTACATTAGCCGACTAGGATACTATCTAAACCTAATTGCAACGCAACTATCGGATTTAATTATAAATGTAAATCATTCTCGAATTCATTTGGACACACACAAAAAATTTCATTAAAATCGTTCCAACCGTTTAGGAGGAATTAGTTACATATACATGCACAGAAATACATATATATACTATATTCAATTAATCAGAAAAAATCAATTACTTAAACATAATAAAATTTGAAAATATATATAGTTACTAAGTTAACCCGGCAAACGTTGTTCTGCCTTTTTAACTACTTATATATTTTTCTATATTTTCTCACCTTTTGAACCTTCCCTGGACTTCAACAATTAATTCAAAACCAAAATTAGCCAAATCGGTTCAGCCGTTCTCGATTTTTAACGAGACAAACGAACAGCAATTGATTTATATATATATATATATATATATATATATATATATATATATATATATATATATAGATATCTACGCGACACAGTTATTTCAGTTTGTCTACGCATTACATATTAGATAACAATAGTATTATAAGATAACAAAAGATTCTGTATACTCAAGCGCAATCATATATTCCGTTATATGTGAAAGTTTATAATAATATATTTAAAGAACAGAAAAGGTCCGAACACAGGACCTTGCGAAATACTAGTTTTATAATTACTTTCTTATATAAATTTATAGCTGTCGCTCTTATTATTATTATGTTATACAGCGGTGATACTGAGGAGTATAATAACAACAATGTGTAACTAGACGTTAAAAGCAAAATCGAAGTGAATTGGAGTGTTAACAAGTGCACCACTAGACTTTACATAAAAATTAAAGTAAGAAAGGAATATTATGAATTGGACAAATACATACAAAATATACATAAAAAATACGTCACGTGAAACAAGATGTTATCATATTATGCTAATGAGACCAAAGATCATACGGCAGACATTAACACCGTAAGAAGTTTAGATACATCATGCTGGATTTTTCCTCAGAGCTGGTTTTAACCGCAAACAAAAGATGACGCGAGAAGTTAATGCAAAACCAATTTTACTAAAGAGATTAATGACCCCACCCCATTAACGATCACAGACACTAGAATATTAATGGACAAGATTGTGCGCGAAATGTGTAGCCGTGCATAAGAACAAAATGCTCCTATCACTGTCAAAAATATCAAACATTTGTAGATATATCGTAAAAAAATAGAAATATGCCATGTTCTGTTATTTTATCGTCCCGAATAAGAAACTAAGGCTTAAAAAATACCCCTGGAGTGATTTCATTTCATCGGTACTATAATACTAGAAACATAGTATTATAGTACCGATGCACTACCTGTTTCGATGAATGTTAATAATAGAGTTTCAAATTGCACTACATATTTCGATGTATGTTAATAATAGATTTTTAAATTGCACTACTTATTTCGATGAATGTTGATACTAGAATTTCAAATTGCACTACCTATTTCGATGAATGTTAATAACAGAGGTTCAAATTGCACTACCTATTTCGATGAATGTTAATAATAGAGTTTCAAATTGCCCTACCTATTTCGATGTATGTTAATAATAGATTTTTAAATTGCACTACTTATTTCGATGAATGTTGATACTAGAATTTCAAATTGCACTACCTATTTCGATGAATGTTAATAACAGAGGTTCAAATTGCACTACCTATTTCGATGAATGTTAATAATAGAGTTTCAAATTGCCCTACCTATTTCGATGTATGTTAATAATAGATTTTTAAATTGCACTACTTATTTCGATGAATGTTGATACTAGAATTTCAAATTGCACTACCTATTTCGATGAATGTTAATAACAGAGGTTCAAATTGCACTACCTATTTCGATGAATGTTAATAATAGAGTTTCAAATTGCCCTACCTATTTCGATGTATGTTAATAATAGATTTTTAAATTGCACTACTTATTTCGATGAATGTTGATACTAGAATTTCAAATTGCACTACCTATTTCGATGAATGTTAATAACAGAGGTTCAAATTGCACTACCTATTTCGATGAATGTTAATAATAGAGTTTCAAATTGCCCTACCTATTTCGATGTATGTTAATAATAGATTTTTAAATTGCACTACTTATTTCGATGAATGTTGATACTAGAATTTCAAATTGCACTACCTATTTCGATGAATAATAATAATAGAGGTTCAAATTGCACTACCTATTTCGATGAATGTTAATAATAGAGTTTCAAATTGCAGTAGCTATTTTGATGTACGTTAATAATAGAGTGTGTACCGTATTGGCAGAGAGAGACGTTGAACAGTCCGTTGGGCGCGCAGGGCGGGCCGCTGGGGCAGTAGCACTTGTTGTGCTCGTCGTCCGCGAACACGTCCTCGGGCGGCGTGAACCTGAACCCCGACACACCAGCTGACGACTCCACGTCCTTCAAGTACCTGGAAGTAATACTTAAATATAAAACGCAAGTATCGTGTCATTTTTTTAAGTAAAAACTTTTTTTTATATCATACTAGCGACCTGCCCGTGGTTTTACCCGCGTAACTTTTGTTCCCGTGAGAATATCGGAAAGGTTTATATACTAAAACCTTCCCCAAGATTCAATCTATCTATTAAAAAATACCGCATCAAAATCCGTTGCGTAGTTTTAAAGATTTAAGCATACATAGGGACATAAGGACATAGGGACAGACAGAGAAAGCGACTTTGTTTTATACTATGTAATGAAGATAGCAAACAAGCAGATGGGTCTCCTGATGGAAAGAGTCAACTATCGCCTATAGACACCAAAGATGTTAACGGTGCGTTGCTATCTTGTGGCAAGGTCTAATGCCACATGCATAAGTTAAGGCTACCTTACCCTCCAAACCGGAACACGACAGCGACAAGCACTGACGCTATTGCGGCAAGAATAGGTAAGGCGGTGGTACCAGACCCCGGCTAGACAATGCTATTAGAGCGTTAAAACGGGAGGAAAAATCCTACGGATTCGCGTCAGCAACAAGCTTAAAGGACAAGTAAATGAAATTTTATTTGAAAATGTCTAAAAATTTAAAAATACAGTTTTAAGATTTCACTTTTTGAGTTTTATAATCTTCGCCTATAGACACCAGAGATGTTAAAATATAATAATAATAATAATAAATATTCCTTCACAATTTACACAAATTGATCCAACCCCAAAGTAAATAAATTATTTGCTTGTGTTATGGGTGTTAGTCAACGATACTAATACATAGAAATACATATATAAATATCGAAATTTAGGTATATAATAAATACCCAAACAAAGAAATACAGACATCTGTTCTCATCACATAAATTTTTGTCCCTATCGGGAATTGAACCCGGGCCCCGTCGATTGTATAGTCAAAGTCACTACTCACTAGACACTAACTACTTGACCAACGGGAAGGTTATAGTGGTCATAATGTACGTTGACTTTTCATTTTTAAGTCATTAATGGTACGTTGCTATCCGTATGACCAGGAGTTAATGCCACTTAAGCTTACCGGCTACCTTACCCTTCATAATGTATTCTTTATATATTTAGGTCCCGGGTTCGATTCCCGGGTCGGGCACTTTAAAAAAAAGTGTTTTTTCAGTTTTCTGAGAAACACAAGTTGCCCGGGATTGGAAAGTGCCCGGTTGGCGATAGGCTTGCCACCTATCACATTGTGGGACCAAGTATCTTCGGCTAATCGTGGGTGCACTTGTTGTACCTCTGCCTACCCCTTCGGGGATACGGGCGTGAAGATACTTACTTATAAAGTAGGCTGCATAGTGGAATTGCCAACACACATTTAACATCTTTGGTACCTCTGCCTACCCTCTCTCTGTGTTGGGATATGGGCGTGAAGAGACTTTTTTTTATATATATTCAACAGCATACATCTTATATACTATATTCAACAGTATACATCTTATACTTTTTTTTATATATATTCAACAGTATACATCTTATACTTTTTTTTATATATATTCAACAGTATACATCTTATACTTTTCATTGTCGCCCCGTGGGTCGAGTGTTTAGCGACTCTATCTAAACAATCGA
This sequence comes from Apodemia mormo, assembly GCA_036924255.1. NCBI lineage: Eukaryota > Metazoa > Arthropoda > Insecta > Lepidoptera > Riodinidae > Apodemia > Apodemia mormo. Next base: position 15,218,196 of record JAUPFN010000030.1, read on the forward strand.
TGGTACACAGGTTTAATTCCCGACGGGGAAAATTGTTTTACTTCAACATAATTTTTTGTGTTTCTAGGACTGGATGTTTATTAAATATATTTCAATCAATCAATCAAATAATTTTTATTCAAAATAAGTATAAAAATACATGTTTTGAACGTCAGACCAGAAAATAAAATATCATTACAAAAGTAACAGTAAGTAGGTACATAGTTAAATATAACATTGAAAATAAATAAATTAAATGTATTTCTATGTGTTAGTATCGTTGACTCCCAGCCGTATCATAAACAAATCATTTTCTTACTTCGGGGTTAGCCCAAATCGTGTAACTTTTCCAGCAACATTTATTATTATTCGTGTTTCTAATATAAATTTTAACACTTTTTATAAACAAACAATCTACAATCTTCGAACTATCTATATTATCAAGAACACATCAATGAGCGACAAACAAAAACGCACACACAAAAACATCCAAGACAATACATCTCGCATCGTATTGCATCAACAAATGTCAATTTGGAGAAACAATGCTTCCTATTGTGTATACTTTGGGTACATTCACTGTCTGTGTTATGATGTCTAAATGTAATATAGTTAACTAGCTGTTGCCCACGACTTCGTCCGCGCGGACTTTGCCCACTCTGCATTGCTCCTCCCCCGTAGGTGATAGCGTGATAATATGTAGCCTATATGTTGACCCGACCTGTTAGTAATATGCGTGCAAAATTTGAAGTAAATCCATGCAGTACTTTTTGAGTTTACCCCGGACATACATACAGACAAACAGACAAACAGATAAACAGTCAAAAATTCTAAAAACTATATTTTTGGCTTCGATATCGATTGTTGATCACGCCCAAGTATTCTTTTAAAAAAAATATTCAATTTACAGTTTTGACTTTTCTACGATTTTATTATATGTATAGATAATTTAATCGCCATAAAACTGCAAACAACCGATTTCCTGTTTTTTTGTATTTTTTTTTACTTTAGAACTCAGTCATTTATGAATCGATTTTGAAAATTCTTTTTCGTTCGACAAGTTACACTTCCCGTGTGGTACCATTTTTATTTTTAATGTTTTACTCCTTTGTTAATCGTCATACCGTGGATATTGCAAAACATATAACTCTTTGTATCGTCCAATTTATATTACTAGACGCCCGCGACTTCGTTCGCGTGGAAAAAATTCTAAAATAAAAACCCGCATAGCTCCCGTTCCCGTGGGATTTCCGGGATAAGAACTATCCTATGTCCTTTCTTGGGTCTCAAACTATATTTTTACCAAATTTTATCCAAATCGGTTCAGTGGTTTGGCCGTGAAAGCGTAGCAGACAGACAGACAGACAGACAGAGTTACTTTCGCATTTATAATATTAGTATGGAGTATGGATTAATCGTTATTCATTCAGTACGTACGTGATTTAATCATTGATATAAAAAAATGATGTGGTGTCGCGGGACACCAGGTAGGAACGAACTTCCTTCCGCTAAACGGCACTACTCGCTTGTGTACGCGACTGTCGCGCCTGCGCACGTCTCATTTAACGCTTTTATTCCACGCATTTTTCTTACGGTTTTACTATCACATTTTTTTCAGTTCGGTCGCGCAGCAAAATCCCTATCCCCTCCAAGCCTGCCGTAAGGAACTTCGTTCCAAAAATCCAAGATACACAGTCCCGAACAAAACTGACACTCAAAACTGTCCTTAATTTCACACAACTAGTTATAGATATGGCAAAAATATATGTTGTTGCATATCCAACCTTATCCGCAAGACTTGTAGTTGTTTTTACAAAGCAATGTACGAAAAGTAATCAAATTGACAGTGTCGCAACCGACGCGATTCTATTTGAAATGAGCGCACAATTTAAAATATTGCACTCATTTTTAGAGAACGTTTTTTGAGACACTGATTGTGTATCTCGTGTTTTTTATATCAATGGATTTAATAAGTTAATTCTCAAAACACAGAGGAGCACATACGCGTAATTCCGTTTGATATCGCACACTGCGGACGGGGCAATCCGGAGCACATTGCATACATCGAAATCTGAGTGCTAAGTGTGAGTTTTTCTTTTCGTGTTCGATCGTGAGCGCGTTTCGAGTTTACTAGGAATTTGTATGTGATTTGTACAGCGCCACCTAGTGGTAAACTGGTTTCTCACGTTTACCACTAGGTGGCGCTGTACAAATCACATACAAATTCCTAGTAAACTCCAAACGCGCTCACGATCGAATGCGAAAAGAAAAACTCACACTTAGCACTCTGCTAGGGAAAAATTCGCCCCCTGCGTCCCATCATAGTGTGCGGTAGTTCATATAAAATTTATGACAGCGATGTAGACGGATTTTTGCGATACGGCCCGGTCCGCTACGGCCCGACTTAGTGTGCTCGATCTTTAAAAAGAGTTTTTAAGTCTTACACCTAGAAAAAGGAGCTCGGTTCCGTCGGCTACGAATTTAATAGCAGACAGTAAATACAATTTTCTGGTACTATAAACCTTTTTTTATATCATAAGATAGCAAACAAGCAGATAAGTCTCATGAAGAGTCAACCATCGCCTATAGACACCAAAGGTGTTAATGGTGCGTTGCTATCTTATGGCGACGTCTAATGCCACATGCATACGTTTACCGGCTACCTTACCCTCTAAACTGGAACACGACAATTATTGTCGTGCCATTATGACAAGCACTGACGCTATTGCGGCAGGAATAGGTAAGGCGGTGGTACCAGACCCGGGCGAGACAATGCAGAACTCTACCACCTTGTAGTCACGATGGTAGTGACTCGTATAGCCAATCGGTCACCTTTTACGTTCCGCCTGGCAGAACGGCAGTTGGCCTATTCTTCAAAGGAGCCCGGGACCAACACTGGGAAGCTAATTAATTAATAAACCTCGTACTAATTAGCCGTAAACAACGTACATACGTTTTACGGTTCTTCAACGTTAGTGATAGAGTGCTAAGTGTCGACTGACGTATCACTGCGTCACTTATAGATCCGCCATTTATTATAATTTTTACATTTTCGTTACTTTACAAATATAGAAAAACACCTGACTGACTCGTGGTCTAGAGGGCCTTTTCGGATCTGGTTACAGGACCTCATGGGTTCAATCCCCGCGTTGGGCAAACGTGTTATTGAGGTTTCTTCGAGGTTTTTCCCGAAAATCCAAAATCACAGTTACAGCTTAAAGTCTGGTGGGAATAGTCGATAAACGTTATCAGGTAGGTAAAAAATGCGGCAATGGAGATCACCACTCATCTCGTTAAATGTTAAACTGGTTAAGGCGAGGTATTTCAACGCGCGTCAATTCCGCGCTGATGAAACCGCTGAGAAACGTGTTAATTTTTGGATTAATAGATATAGGATATCACCTGAAAACGAAAATTTAGCACATTCTTTTTTGTATTTACAACTAAATATCACGATATACATGGGACACACTTAAAGTTTTGCACTTCTAGCTAATCAGAACTATTTGAATTTCGAATGTTATATTTTTAAAACGTTGCAACCTTCTTAGTAATAAAAAAAAACAATTGGCGGAAAATGATTTGTCAATTGTTTTTTTATCACACATCAAAGTTCTACGTACGTAACGAAAATGGAATTAAGTCGAAAAGATTTTAGAGCGATGATTTTTGTATGATTTTAAAAGTTCTCTTTCTCCGCAAGACTGTGCCGCTCGTCTTCAAAATGCTTTTGGGAGAGAAGCACCTTGTTTGAGCACCGTGAGGCGATGGTTTGCTGAATTTGAGAGAGGTCGGTTTCTTTACATGACGAATTTCGTGAAGGGCGGCCTTCAACTGCCGTCAACGAAAATAATGTGGCAACTGTTAAGCGGTTAATTGTAGAAAACCCCCGGATTACCTTTGAGACAATTCGAGGACTATTGGAGATTGGTATGAGCCAATTTAGAAAATTTTAAACGAAGAATTGAAGGTTCGGAACTTTGTTGTCGTTGGATCCTTCATGTACTGACAGCGGAGCAAAAGCGGGCTCGCGTGGAATGGTGCTTACAGATGCTACTGAAGTACGACCACGGACATTCTAATGCTGTTTATGACTTTCATCACAGGAGACGAAACGTGGATTTATTGTTTTGAACCCGAAAAAAACAGCAATCTTGTGATTGGGTGTTTGAAAATGAGAACAGGCCAACAAAAGTGAGACAGGCGAGAAACGTTGGTAAAAAAACGATCGTGTTTTTTTTCTCAACTACGGGTCTCATCTGTACAATTCTACTTGAAGATCAAAAGAGTGTTAATGCCGAGTGGTATTCTACCATTTGTTTACCCAGGGTGTAAGAAAAAGTTCGCGAAAGACGACCTAAAAGCCGCATTCTCCTAGACCATGATAACGCTTCTTCACACACGGCCAACATAACAGTTATATTTAGCTTCCGAAAAAGTACATCTCGTCACTCATCCTGCACATAGCCCCGACCTAGCACCCTGTGATTTCTGTATTTTCCCCAAAATCAAAGATTTGATGAGAGGTTTTACTTTTACCAACTCCGAAGAGGCAGTGATAGCGTTCAATCAGCATGTAGAAAACATGTCTTCAGATCTGTGGTCTTCCTGTTTTAAAAAATGGTTCGATCGCATGAAAAAATGTTTAAAATGTAAAGGAGATTATTTTGAAAAGCAATAAACATAATATTTTAGTTATAACATGTTGTTTTTTAAGTTACGCAAAACTTACTTTAAGTTACGCTAAACTAGTGTGACCTAAGTAAAAATCACGTGGAAGATTAGAAATATGATTAAAAAATTATTTGTTTTAGAGGTTTTTTTAGCCTGTTTTCGGAATTTTATATGATCGAGTAAAGTACATTCTATCATGTAATGAGTTAGCACATTCCTTAGATAATATCTTCAGGTATATCGTGTAATTTTTGTTAAATTGTTATTTAACAATCAATACAAAAAAACGTGATTAAGCAAACTAGTTTTTTCCCATTTGTCGCAATGCCCCGCCTTAATCGTGGCGAACCGGAGCGTCTATGGACGTTTGGTTTACTCTGCCTACTCCTCAAGGGTATCGGGCGTGATGATACTTTAAAAACCACTTACTTGAGTGGTAGCAATCTACACAGATCTTTGTCGTAGACAGCCAAAGTGTCGTTCCTTGAAATATGTGGCGGGAAGATGGAGCCGTCGGAGCCGGCGATGCTGTTGCACTCGTCCGTGGCCCAGTGCGGCAGGCGCTCGCGGAAGTTGTATCGCTCGATGATGCCGTACTTCGTGATGTCGTCTGCGCCCGAGAACATGGTCACTTCGTCCGGTGACGTTCCATTTTTCTGAGGACATATATTTTTATATCATTAGTTTCATATCATATGTGGCAAAGAAGCATATAGCTATAAAATTATTTAAATTCCAACAACAGTTTAAAGGCGACTTCTACACTGTGTACACCATTTTCGTCGACGGCGCTTCTCTCATTCCCGATCCCATCGTATCGCGCACGACGAGCAACGGCCCGCAGTTCCAGACGAGACGCTACTGAGCGAACTTCTAACTCACCCTTAGAAGGCCCTCATATAGATCCAAAACTAGTCTGAACCTACGCTGATTTAACGAGAGTGTAGGTGATTTTAATTAATAGTTAAGCCAATACCAAAGATGTTAAATGTATGTTGGTAATTCCACTATGCAGCCTACTTTACGATGTCTTCTTTACTTTTCTTTTTCCCCGTGTTGGTTCCGGGCTCCTTTGAAGAATAGACCAACTGCCGTTCTGCCAGGCAGGTCGTAAAAGGCGATCGAGTGGCTATGTACGTCACTATCATCGTGACTACTAGGTGGTAGAGTTCTGCATTGTCTCACCCGGGTCTGGTACCACCGCCTTACCTATTTCTGCCGCAATAGCGTCAGTGCTTGTCGCTGTCGTGTTCCGATTTGGAGGGTAAGGTAGCCGGTAAACTTATGTATGTGGCATTAGACCTCGCCACAAGATAGCAACGCACCATTAACATCTTTGGTGTCTATAGGCGATGGTTGACTCTTTCCATCAGGAGACCCATCTGCTTGTTTGCTATCTTATGATATAAAAAAAAATGTCATTAATTAAAAAGTTTCAACATTTTTAATAAAAAATATTAATAACACATTGCCATCAGTATGGCAATGTATTATTACCAATGTTCGGATGCAACATGTGCTAGTTTACCGGCTACCTTACTCTCCAAACCGAAATACGGCACTGATAAGCATTGACGCTATTGCGGCAGAAACAGGGAAGGCGGTGGTACCAAATACCCGGGCGAGATGTTGCGGAACCCTACCACCTACATTCACGATAGTAGTGACGACCTGCCTGGCAGACCTGCCTGGTCAGTTAGTTTATTTTTCAAAGGAGCCTGGACCAAGACGTGAGATTCAATTTTGTATGTCAATAGTCATAAATTAAGTGTTCTTAGATGCTCTGCTCTGCTCTTCTCTTGGTGTGCGTTAACCCTAGAAGATACTTACACCGTAGAAGAGTCCAAATTCATCGTAAGGCAGCTTCTGTTCCTTGGGAACGACGTCCTTCGCCAGCTTCAGGAGCGGGTCCTCGTAACCCCACAGGAGCTGGCCCACGGAGACTTCAACGAATGGCTTGATCTTCAGGATGTCCATGATGGATGCCATCGCCAGGCGGAGGAAGCGAGCTGCGTGCTTCGATTGGGATGTCGCACTCTATGGAAAATATCAAATAATAAATGCTGGACATGCTAGTTAAATAAATTTGAAAAACTGTTTAATAATATACCTTATTAGGTTAACTATCGCCTCTGTGGTCTAGGGGTCCAATGTCGGAGTTGACCACATGAGGTCCCAGGTTCGATTCCTAGGTCGGGCAATTCAAAAATGTGTTTTTTCAGTTTTCTGATAAAAACAACATTGCCCGGGATTGGAAAGTGCCCGGTTGGCGATAGGCTTGCCACCTATCACATTTGTGGGACCAAGTATCTTCGGCTAATCGAGGGTGCACTTGTTGTACCTCTGCCTACCTTTTCGGGGATACGGGCGTGAAGATACTTTTTTTTTATTAGGTTAACTAACCAAAAACTATTTATTTTTGTTTAATAACGTACAATAAGTACATAAGTACATTTATAATAAAAACGCATTTTAAAGTTGAAATCATTTTTAAAACTGAGGACGCCATGACAGTACTTTTCAATATTATTTTACTATTGGAAAGTCATGGCGACCTAATGAAATCTCGCCGTGGTAATATCTACATTATATACTCTGTGGTTTTTATGACATTGACAAGTTCAAGATCACGTTTACCACGGCGTGACGTAACGCTTTTCAAATTTGCGTTCACTGTATTTAGGAGGGCTTCACTATAGGACTGGAAGTCTTGCCTTCACGTCAGGCAACATTTTTCTAGTTGAGTTAATAAAAAACTAAATCATAAAGTGGTCTAAATCTATATATATAAAATTCTCGTGTCACAATGTTAGTCTCCATACTCCTCCGAAACGGCTTGACCGATTTTGATGAAATTTCGTATGCATATTCAGTGGGTCTGAGAATCGGCCAACATCTATTTTTCATCCCCCTAAATGTTAAGGGTTGTCCACCCCTAAAATTTTTTTTTTTACTTTATGGACAATTTTTTTTATTTTTATTTTTTTATGATTCAGCATTAAAAAATACATATAACTCTACATTTTTACCCTTCTATCACCAACCCTTATTTTTTTATTAAATAATTTATATGGCAAAACAACGTTTGCCGGGTCAGCTAGTCTATTTATAAATATTATGACTTATGATATCACGCAGTATTTCTATTTGCAAGTAATTTATTATTGGTTGATCAATTTCAGACGTTTAATTTTATGTGATAAAGAGGCACAAATCTTTCAACAAACAGCCAATCACATACGTAATCAGCCAATCATAAAAGCATTTTTTATTGTTTTCAATCAGGACTGTACGACCGTTTCTTACGTTTAAAAATGAATTCCTTATATAAAGATAACTAGCTGACCCGCGCAGCTTCGCCCGCGAGTATATTAACATGTCGTCAAGATAGCTTTTCATACAAATTTCATCTCCTATTTACCCTTTAAGGGTTGGATTTTGAAAAAAATTAGCCTAATTTGACTCTGGATCTTCGACTACTTCCATGACAAATTTCATGAAAATCGGTCCAGCAGTTTAGCTGTGAAAGCGTACGGACAGACAGACAGACAAACAGACTTTCGCATTTATAGTATTAGTATGGATTACGAAATCATTTTTTGAGGCATAATACAACCGGATTTTTTTCAAACTATTTCTGTATCTTGTCAAATAACCTTCCATATGAGTCACTGGGGTACCTACAATTCTGAGTGCTAAGTGTGAGTTTTTCTTGTCGTATTCGATCGTAAGCGCGTTTGGCGTTTACTAGGAATTTGTATGTGATGTGTACAGCGCCACCTAGTGGTAAACGTGAGAAACCAGTTTACTTATATTTATATCGTTTTAAAAGCACTTGTACTGTTTTACTTGACTTGACTTGAGTCAAGTAAAACAGTACAAGTGCTTTTAATACGATATAAATATAAGTTTTACCAAGTGCCGACGATATTCAGTGTTCAAAAAAAAAACAGTTACCACTAGGTGGCGCTGTACAAATCACATACAAATTCCTAGTAAACTCGAAACGCGCTCACGATCGAATGCGAAAAGAAAAACTCACACTTAGCACTCTGTAGTTTGGGGTTTTTCCGTTTTTTATTTTAAAATATAGCGAATTCTTAATTTTAGAATACGTCTTCATCGGAGTGATATTTATTACGGCCATATAAAATTAATTATCATAAATAATCGTACAATGTTGTTTTCAACGGACTTAACAAAAAGGAACAGGTTCTCCAATTTTTTTACGTTCAGAACTCGGTCAATGAATGAATAAATGAACGAATGAAGGTATGAATGAATTAATTAGCGAATTAATGCACTTTGTTGCGCACCAATAGTTACAGCGTACCTGTAAGTATTCTGTGGTTACAGCATTAATATAACAAGTATTTTGTAAAAATTATATTATACACAAAGGCGGTCTTATCGCATTGTAGCGATAAGACCGCCTTTGTGCGTAATATAATTACAATCGCTACAAAGCGATCGTTATAGGCAACCTTTAGCCAAAGGAGGTACTTTCTTAATAATAGAGAATCGTTCACCTCTTACAAAATGCCTAGCAAATAGGCAGACGGTCTATTCTAGAAAGGGGGCTCAGGCTAACACGGGGGAATCCTGAAGCTATAGATTGGTGGCTGACAATACCAGCTGATGTAACTGCGTTATTTATGAGATCTAAGCTTCGATTCCTGAGTCGCGCAAAAACTTTATTGAGCTTTCTTCAGGGTTTTTCTCGAAAATGCAAATCCAATTTATCCCGAGAGACAAAAGAAAAAAAATGTTTGCATAAAATTAAGAGAAATATTTATTCATCATAATTATCTGTCAGTTTTGCCAAAATTCTGTACTTACAAATCTGTATGTCGTTCTCTTTGCTATTCACCTGACTGAACAGAAGAAGATTTACCTATGTTTATCGAGTGTATGTATGTACTATGTATAAATATGTATGTATGTTTCCCTAGTATGCTCCATATCTTAAATAATTAAATGGATTTAAGCGGGGGATATTTTATAAGGTTTGTTTTATTGCGACTTAGTCTACATACCAACTGCGCTATAAAGAAGGTTAAGATTTTTATATTGGCTCGCAGTCGTGATTTTATTTTTGTAATAATAACTTGTTTAACATATAACAATAATAACTTGTTGAATATATAACAATAATAACTTGTTGAATATATAACAATAATAACTTGTATAATCTCAATTCTTATTTATAAAGCTCGTCTCTGTCGGAATAATATTTATTGCAGCCATTTTAATATAATAATGGTATTATTTTTTATCGACGAATCGAGCTAGAGTCTAAACCAGTTCAAGGCGTACTGGATGTCGAGATCTTGGCGACCTTTGTACCTGGATAATAAGGTACTCTAGAGCACGCACTGTCAAGTTTAAGAGGCAGTTTACACTTTAGACCAACTTTTGACGAGAAATCAAAATTTTTCAACTCCAAACACACTATACTATGAAAAAATACACTATACTATGAAAAAAACTCCTTTTTTTCATAGTATAGTGTATTTTTAATTTCAAAAATAAATAAAAGAAAATACTATAAAATCCGCTACGTCCGTGTGGGAAAATTAGTACTACGTAGTTAAAATATTAAAAGTATCAATACTGTTTTCATTCTACCAGCACTAGGTGCACTATATGGACGACGACGTCCAGCTCTCGCATCGATTAGAAAATACCTTAATTTTAGTTGGTTTATTTTGTGAAATGGCTCTTAAAGCGAAACTTATGAACAGTTTGAAATATATACATATTATGGTTTACATATATATGGTTTGTTAGTCTCGATTATCGCCAGTATCAATTGGTAAATCATTTCAAAGCTTATTATTCAACGAGGTTCGATTATTTCGATCTACCTGGCAGAGTCGCGAAGCTAAACTTAGAATTTTTTTTATTATTGTTTTTTTTATATGACAAATTTTCTTATAATAAGATTTTATATATAAATACATATTACGTGTTTTAATTTCTGATATTATGTATTCCAAACATGATTTTATACATAAAATATATTCACGCCAAATCTAGGCACAGAGTACTGGTGTAACACAGTATACTGCAGACTAACAGTAGTCAATCTACATACATGTGACATTGGAGCAACGCACACATAGACACCTCTCACGGACGCGATATCTTGCGGAACAAACTGTCCCGAACCAGTCCGAGATATCGCGTCCGTGAGAGGTGTCTATGTGTGCTATGCTCGAATATTACTTGTATGTAGCATTGACTTCTGTTAGTCTCTAAGTAAGTAATTCTGTGCCATTAATGTCTATATGCGTGAAAGATTGTATGTGCGTGCGTTTTACTCTAGGTAATGTTTTTTGTTCCGTAGTCCCTGTTTTGATAAAAAAACGCGTATGTACTTACGGACGCAAATATAACGATTGTTATGTTTCGCGTTATCCTATGTTTGTAGAGAAAACGACACTAATAATAGAAAAAAGGTATTTAATACATTGAAAGTTTTATTATAACGCATTATCTAGTCTAGTTAAACAAATATTTAAATATCATAAAAGAACCATTTTTACATAATTTAAAAACAAAAATATTGGCTAGCTAATTTCATGGTATTGGTTTTTCGTGCCGGTTGCGCGCGTATCGTAAAATTTTACTCTTATCGTTTTTACTTAAAGCACTAAAAGAAGTACAACTTCAAAAATATTTTGGTTTTCTAGTATTGGTTTAGGCAGTTGGACATTCTTTAAATGAGGCGTGGCGGGATTCAAATACGAAATGCTTAAATTGATCGCCTGTCTTAAAATCCAAATCTGGTCACGAAATCGACAGGCACCGATGTTAAAGCTGCAGAAATATATAAGGCGCGAGTAATAAAATCTGGTCGAGGCTTTGCAGAACTCATAAATATCATCATCAAAAATAAGTAAATAGTAATAATCTTCTCTAACCTATTATCAAATGCCTAACACTAAGGCAAAGATATTAATGAAGCGTTGCTATCTACGTGGCGGGATGATAAGACCACATGCATGAGTCTATTTGCTACCTTACTCTCCAAACCGGAACACGAAAATGACAAGCATTGATGCTATTGCGGCAGGAATAAATAAAGCAGTGGTACCAAATACCCGGGCGAGACGTTGCGGATCTCAACCACCTAGTAATCTAAGTACCAAGTAAGATGGTAGTGTCACATGAAGCCAATCGGTCGCCTCTTACGACCTGCCTAGCAGAACGGCATTTGTTCTATTATTCAAAGGAGCCCATACCAACACAGAGGAAACTACTTTCTTTGAAAGAAGGTCTGGACACAGAATACATAGAGACTATCAGAAGATGTTATATACAAGTAATATTCGAGCATAGCACACATAGATACTTCTCACGGACGCGATATCTCGGACTGGTGCGGAACAAACTGTCCCGAACCATTCCGAGATATCGCGTCCGTGAGAGGTGTCTATGTGTGCGTTGCTCGAATATCACATGTATGTAGATTGACTACTGAATCTCCAGTATACTGTGGTCTAGATTAGACTTGAGCACTGCCTGTTTGAGTGATTTCATTATTATACTCTAAGCCGTCGTGTAATTATATACACGTCATCTCAACACTTGGATTGTGTTATCGCGTGATGGTCGCGGATTCGTTTCCGGTTCACTTGTGAGTTAAGGTTGTATGTATATCCTTGTTTGAGTTATCATTATTTATGATGGAAAATTTGTTGCCTATTAGGGTTTTTTTTATATAATTATTAAAAAATGTTGAACACCACATAATACAATACATTATCCACTAGCTGACCTGCACTTTCATCCCTTAGCTCAATCCCTCAGGGTTAACTGTTATAAAAAAATAGCCTATGTTTAACCACAGACCTTCATGTTAAATTTCATCAAAATCGTGTTCAGCAATTTAGACGTAAACATATTTATATATATATATATATATATATATATATATATATATATATATATATATATATATATATATATATATATATATATATATATATATATATATATATATATAGGCCGTCAGGTCGTAAAAGACCACCGATTGGCTACACGTGGTGTCACGTATAGCCTTTTACGACCTGCCTGGCAGAACGACAGTTAGTCTATTCTTCAAAGGAGCCCGGGCCATCACGGGTGGGGTTTGGTCTCTGCGTATCACGCAACAGAATCTTCGTAAAGATACCAGAACGAGAATTAACAGTATTTACTTAAGCCTAAGTAAATATCTACTTCCAAATGACAAATAATCTTTATTGATAAAAAAATTTGCAAGTATAAAGACGCCAAAACCATATCACTGCAAAATAAACTTTAAGCTGATAAAAATAGAAGTCAAATAGATTGTAAAGCAAAGTTCAATGAACTTGGAGCAAATGTAGGTGTGTCACGTACTGGCACCTCACGCTTAGGCCTTTTGTACGGAGTGTGAATATATGATGATCCCCTCACACCTCTAGTCCCGCCACACGTTTACCGTGACTCATTGTTTTCACCATGTCAGCCTAGTAGATTCTAATGCCCATGGGCCTATGGGCGTCTATAGTTTTCTTTGTGTTGATTCAGGTCGCAATATATATATATATATATATATATATATATATATATATATATATATATATATATATATATATATATATATATATATATATATATATATATGTATATATATATATATATATATATATATATATATATATATATATATATATATATATATATATATATTTGTAAAATATTTGTATTTATGTAGTTACTAGCTGGACTTCGTTTACTCCGCACAACTCCTCTCTCATAGGTGATAGCGTGATAATATGTAGCCTATATGTTGACCCGACCTATTAGTAATATGCGTGCAAAATTTGTAAATCCGTGCAGTACTTTTTGAGTTTACCCCGGACATACATACAGACAAACAGACAAAAATTCTAAAAACTATATTTTTGGCTTCGATATTGGTTGTAGATTTATGTAGTGTATTCTTTAAAATATTCAATGTACAGTTTTGACTTTCCTACGATTTTATTATATCTATAGATTACTAATGCACAAGAATTATTTCACGTCACAAAAGTTACAAAATAACATTTTTGTTTAATCAAAATGTTTACAATTAACAAAGTTATTCTATCATTTACAATTTATTTCTTGAAATGAATGTTTTATTTACAAGAATATGTATTACTCAATAACTATTTAACGTTACGTTTGGACAATTTACGTATAATGACTGCAAATGATTTTGCTTTGACTTTCTGAAAAGTTTACATCGTTGTGCCAATACGTACACAAAATATAACCCTCCTGGTTGAGCAGTCGGATCACCGACCACACAGCCCATAGACACCTAATAATAGACGAATGACTTGTGTCAACACATCTGACTTATAGTTCCGATGTAAATGTCCACGCGCCAATGAGTAGTGATTGGGTAATCAATGTCGACCAATCAGATGCTCTGTACATTATTATCTGTCACTGTGGCCTTGAGTTAGCCAATTACGGCGTTGCAACCCCACTTCGTCTTACCTCAGCTAGTTGCCAGAATGCATTCAATACGGAAAATCAAACATTAGCCGTCTATAGGCTGTGTGGTCGGTGAGTCGGATATACAGGGTATATTGGACGGTCTATCTAAAATCGAAACCATAGATTTAGATCATGTAGTAGGAAAATGTTGGAAATTGGTGTGTCATTTTTTTAATTATTTTTGACGATTTTCACAACTTTGTATAATTTGATATATTCTCATACTCTACGGTGTTTTTTTTTATACAAGGAAAGGAAATACACAACATTTATTATGCCGCGCAACTAAATGGCTGGTTTGCGTAAAATGCGAAAAACAATAAGAACGTAAAAATGGCTAGTTTTCTTAAAAGTTTGGGAGAACGTCCTTTACCCGCTATATATTTATATTAGTATACAAACAAACCTTCTTAATGTGTATTGCCTACGTCATGCGGTACAAACGGAGACTTAATTGTTTCTTTCAACTAAACGTGTGAGATCAGAGGGTTTTTACGGATAATGTTTGATTACCAGCGAGAAGTGATGGTCAGAATACGAAAATTAAAATCGAAACCGAATTTCGGTTTTTGTCTATTAAAACGAAAAATAATATAAATGGTTTTCAACAGACTTCCCAAAATGAGGAGGATATTAATTCGGCTGTATTTTTTGTGTTTGTTACCTCAGAACTCGGCCATTTTTGATTTTTTTTGTTTGAGAGTGTATATTCCCCGCGTTGTCCCATTTTAATTTAGTAAAGATCTGGTGCAGTATTCCGGAAATACTGGAAATGGGATGTCAGTTGCTGCAGTTTTACTGCTATGGAAAACATTTATTGTTCTGGTTCTGATAATTATCATTGCAACTAGAACTTAGCAATACGTGATAGGTAATAAATTGAGACAGTCAATAAGCGCGGACATACGCACTCGAAATTTGTTTATCAAACATTTATTAATATTTTCTTAAGCGAAAAGAAACAACGAAAGAGTCGACAGCATTATTCCAAGTTGCATATCCTATGTGGCCTGTTGTATTAAATATCCCGCCTTGAGTCTTCGGAGATCCTGTTGAAATCGACTTCATTACGTGTATATACGTACAGAATACATTTAAATAATATTATATGTATTGATATGCGCATACCAATACCTATCTATAGGGTGTCCATGATGTATCATTAATATATTATTACGTGAAGTAAAAACTTTACACCCCTTTCTAAAACCATCACGCGAAGAAAAATGAATAAAGAAGTAAACAATTTAGCACAGTTAAAGTTAACATTTCGGTGGACTAATAATTTTAAATTAAACGCATTAGAAATACATTAAATTTATATAAATAATCATTACACACACTACAATCATTTGACACACATGACGATATACACACATGTATACAATTTTCTTAACGACTAAAGTATTTCGACAAACTTAAAAGAGATTTCTCTGTTTAGTTAGTGGTCGAAATTCAATCATGCAGAGGGCGATAGTTAGTTTAAATATGAATTATTTTAACCTCAAAGTAAGCAAACTATTTTTTTGTGACCTGAGTGTTAGTTAATATAAGAAATACTTTTTTTATATCATAAAATAGCAAACAAGCAGATCGGTCTCCTGATGGAAAGAGTCAACCATCGCCTATAGACACCAAAGATGTTAATGGTGTGTTGCTATCTTGTGGCGAGGTTTAATACCACATGCATAAGTTTACCGGCTACCTTACCCTCCAAACCGAAACACGACAGCGACAAGCACTGACGCTATTGCGGCAGGAATAGGTAAGGCGGTGGTACCAGACCCGGGCGAGACAATGCAGAACTCTACCACCTAGTAGCCACGATGGTAGTGACTCGATAGCCAATCGGTCGCCTTTTACGACCTGCCTAGCAGAACGGCAGTTGGCCTATTCTTCAAAGGAGGCCGGGACCAACACGGCTGGAATATATTTTATTAAACACCTAAACCCAGAAATAAAACATTTATGCTCAATACTCAAACGCCCTGACGATGTTACCAATGCTCCTGTCGGAAATCTAACCTAAGCCTCATCGATAGCATAGTCAAGGTCGCTAACCATTCAACCAACAGTCCCGTAATCCTAGGCAGAGCGAGCTAAACGTCGCCGACGACGCTGCGGTTCATCACAATTCACCGGTTTATCTATCCGGTTTTCTATAGTAGTAATCTTCATCATCGCCACATTTTATCGAACTGTTACTAAATATCGCGTCTATATTACGATAATCGGACCGACAGCTATAAGTGCATATCCAAGGCAAGGGGGTTTTGATACACAACTACCAGGCTCCGAACTGCTATTGAGATTTAGAACTTTAGAACCTCATAATCTAAGCCAAACCGACAACCCAGTAGACCAGCTGTGGCCAACCGGTCGATCACGATCGGCCGGTCGATCGCGACTATTAGCCCAGTCGATCGTGGCAAGGCAAAAAATATAAATAAGCAGACCATACTGCGCAAGCAATTACCAACTACTACAGCATCATCTTGTATAATTTTTCAATCACTGTGTCGTCACGTAATTCACCCTCTATTCTACTAAATGAACTCCTAAGACTGTTCAATAAAAAATACTTACATGAATGTATACTAAACACTAAACTATGCTGTTTCATTTAAGATTTCAAGAAGTATGTAAATGGTAGATCGCACAGGGTTTCGTTAGTAAACAGTAGATCTTATGTCTAATCAAGTTGGCCACCCTGCATTAGACCATAAGAAATATAGTTGTTAGGCCCGGTTATCACTAATAAGTGAAAGACTTTGCCAAGTTTAAGTATACTTTGCCTACCTCGTAATGGAGCCGCCGTGGTGAATTTTATTCTATTTATTATAAAGTTAACAGAACATAAATTAAAGTATCTTTTAGCTGAGATGTAATGACGTACTAAATCCCTTTTCCAAACTTCTTTCTTGCATCGGGGCTTAAAAATGAGTGACTAGCCTTCGCCCAAAATATCAATAAATAACCTTCCCCGTGAGAGAACATCAAAGATTAATTTCAAGTTATAATACTTAAATAACGGGTGAATGTTGTTAACATTGACAAATATAGCGTTCAGATAATGTAGTACTTGCAGGTAAACCAGTGTTCTTTCGGTATTACAGGAGAGCAAACAAGCAGATGGCTCTTTTGATGGTGAAAAAAGAAACCAGCGTCTGTTGTCATCAAAGATGGTGCATTACTATGTGGCGATAGCTGGTAAACGAGCTATCTAACCCTTCAAGTCGAAACAAGACAAAGGACAAGCAATTACGCTTTGCGGCAGGACTATATAAAGCAGTGGTACCAATACAGGGATGCGAAGCTCTGCCAATTAATAGTCAATAGAAGTGATATGTTTGACTAATTGTTCGCCTTCTATAAACTCTCTGGTAGAATAGCAGATAGTTTATTCTTCAAAGAAAGCACGAACGTACACGGTTTATATGAAAATTGACCAAAGATTCAACATTAGATAGAAAATATAAATACATTTATTTTTTTATTACGAAAATATATTTATTATTACGAAAATATATAATTTTACTAACGAATTATGTATTATTGGCTAAGATTTATGATAACAATTATTATATATCAATTAATTGATCAACCTACGGCCAAGTTCAAACGGGTCTTGCAAAAACGTTAACAAATTTGGCAGACTGACATTGACACCGGATTATATATGATCACAGTGACGTGAAATATATTGCAATCAGCAAAGTCCATTAATGGATTTTGTTACCTTAACAGACATTAAATATTTTTAAGACTTGACTCAGACTCCAATTTTTAAGTTTCTTCTGAACCCTGCATTCAATTTTGAGCGATACAACCTCACTAATATATTTTTATCACTACATATATAAAACAAAGTCACTTTCTCTGTCTATCCCTATGTATGCTTAAATCTTTAACACTACGCAACGGATTTTGACGTGTTTTTTTTAATAGATAGATTGATTCTTAAGAAAGGTTTTAGTATATAAACCTTTTCGATATTCCCACGGGAACAAAAGCTACGCAGGTGAAACCGCGGGCAGGTCGCTTGTGTACCATAAGATAACAAACAAGCAGATTGTTCTCGTTAAAAAAACAAACAATCGTCATCTATAAAAACCAAAAATAATACCTACTGCTTTGCAATCCATTTGGTGGGATGACAATGCTACCTGCTTAAATTTATCGGACCGACTTGTCTTCTGGAATACGTCCGTGATAAATGTTGATGTGATTGCGGCCGAACTAGGTAAAGCAGTGCTACAAAACACAGGCGATATGTTACTGAATTCAACTATCAATTAGTCTCAATTGGCAGACTTAGTTTAGTTATTTGACAGTGACATTTTAATCAAGTGACAGATATCCTATTCATTAAAGGAGATTCAGACCAACTTGGACCATGCTTAGATAAATCAAGCAGTCACATTTTTACATATGTTGTAATGGACGTAGAAGTCTATTGGCATCTTCTATATTTTCTCCAGATTCCCAGGATTTTTTCTTTTTCTTACACAATTTTTTGCTCTAGTGCATTGCAGAAGTCACGTATAAAATTTTTCGAAAAGTTGCAAATTAAATTACATAAATCTCTTTAAGTAGAGATAAGCTCGCCCATTGTACTATAGTTACGTTTGTATTCTCTTATTAATGTTATTTTCTGTGTACAATAAAGTTTTAAATAAATAAATAAATTCAATAATATTAAAAAGTGTATAAGAAGATGCGTTGCCTGCATTTCGAATGACATCATAACAGTAATGTTATTGCCTAGCTTATATTTAGTCACGCATAGTCTTCCGACTTTATCCCTTCCTAACAAGTATTACGAATTGTAGCGTTCATTTTTATTACTTACTTCATGTATTGCATCACTATAGAAGTATATACATATACTTCTACTTGTCTGTTTATATTAACGTTGTTTTAAATCGCAGTTAATTTTTCACATGACCTGTCTATTTCATTGTCTTAATTTCGCCTTTCCAATATTATAAAAACAAATAATTATTTTTTTACAATATTAAAATCGAGTATTTAGAGTGACCTAGTTTGTACATAACTCAGGGTCACCCTACTGATAGTCGTGTGCTTTGAAACAGAACCGAACAGAACCGTAACGGCTAACCTAACTGTTATGTAGACCGAGTGCAATGATGCGATTTTTTGCACTGCACTAGCTGTGACGTGGATTTGAGGGAAATATTATTAACAGACAAAAGACGGATTTTATTTCACGTATCATTATGAAGAATATACCAAAAATAAAACAGGTTAAGTGCAAGTAGTGCTTGCATAAGCGAGTTCCGTACTAATGAGCGAAATAAACTGAGGTTAGGGGTCATCCATAAATTACGTCACATAATTTTTTATTTATTTATTTCATACTTTATTGTACACAGAGAACAGCACAATTAGGGAAAAAAACGTAACATAAGTACAATGGGCGAGCTTATCTCTACTTAAAGAGATTTCTTCCAGCCAACCCGTAAAAGGAGATTAAAAAAATCAAATGCGTAGATTTGGTGTACAAAAGAATACTATGTTTACATAAATAAACTAAACATATATAGGTGATAATGAAAAAAAGAAAAATAAAAAAAGACACATACCATATAAAGGAATCTTACAATTCAGCTAGTAAATGTTCTTTAACGCGTTTTTTAAAGGAATCAAAAGTTTGGCACAGGCGAATCTCACTAGGCAGAGAGATTTTTTGTTTTTTTTTTTTAATTATATATATCATAAGTTAGCAAACAAGCAGATAAAATCTCCTAATGAAAAGAGATGTTAGCGCACCATTAACTTCTTTGAGAGAGGAGATGGATCTCCTGTAGACACCAGATATGTTAATGGTGCGCTGCAATCCATGTGTTATGGAAGTCACATACATGAGTTTACTGCCTACCTTATCCTCCAAACCGGAACATCAGCTACAAGCGCTGACGCTATGGCAATAGAAATAGGTAAGGCGGTGGTACCAAAACTCCTCCGAGAACTCTACCACCTTTTTTCCCAGTGTTGGTCCCGGGCTCCTTTGAAGAATAGGCAAACTGCCGTTCTGCCAGGCAGGTCGTAAAAGGCGACCGTTTGGCTATGCGAGTCACTACCATCGCGGCTACTAGGTGGTAGTTCTGCATTATCTCGCCCAGGTCTAGTACCATCGCCTTATCTATTTCTGCCGCAATAGCGTCAGTGCTTGTCACTGTCGTGCTCCGGTCTGGAGGGTATGGTAGCCAATAAACTTATACATGTGTAGACCTCGCTACAAGATAGCAACGCACCATTAACATTTTTGGTATATATAGGCGACGGTTGACTCTTTCCATCAGAAGACCCATCTGCTTGTTTGCTATCTTATGATATATATAAAATTTTTGTATAAAAAAAAGATTCATGGTAATCGTGAGTCGGGGCGAGACTCCAGAAGTGTGAGGGGGATATCATCATATATTCACACTCAGTACAATATAATATGTATAAAACAAATATTTAACCATCAAGCATTGCAAAAACCAGCAGATTTGTCCGCAAGCTTGTTCACAATACGTCTCTAAATTTAGCTTATTACACTGGTCAACAAAAAAACACTTTTTGTAACAAGATTTTTTGTCATGATATTGCGTGACGTCACGAAGCTGTTGACTGTTAAACGCTATTTGTATGGAAACCCTCTGGGATTTGATATATATATATATATATATATATATATATATATATATATATATATATATATATATATATATATATATATATATATATATATATATATATATTGGAATCTCGGAATCGGCTCCAACGATTTTCATGAAAGTCACAGATTAGGGGTTTTTCAGGTCAAGGAATCGATTTGTCAAGGTTCCAGGTCCAAAAAAGCTCGGTTCCCAAAATATGGGTATGTGAAAAATCGAGCAAATCGGTCAACCAAGTACAGAAAAAAAATTATATATTCTATAGGAATCGATT
Organism: Apodemia mormo; assembly: GCA_036924255.1. Taxonomy (NCBI): domain Eukaryota; kingdom Metazoa; phylum Arthropoda; class Insecta; order Lepidoptera; family Riodinidae; genus Apodemia; species Apodemia mormo. Next base: position 15,239,331 of record JAUPFN010000030.1, read on the forward strand.
TGTCAAGGTTCAAGGTCCTAGATAAGATCGGTTTCAAAAATATATGAAAAACCGAGCGAAGCTCGGTCAACCAGATATTATATATTAATACGCTAAGGTTAAGATCATTTTATAGATAAAATTGCTTGCTGTACAGCCATCAACAACTAAAAAACATTACTGCTTTGGTTTTTGTAAATTAATTAATTATTTATACAGGTATACATATCGCAATACAGCAATGCTGACATTTGACAGTTTTAATTTTGAAATTAGTGCGAATTCCCATGCGATTTCCCATCCCATCCCATCCCATGCGAATCATGGGTATTGCTAGTTCTTATTTATTGTGACAGTAACCATGGTGATGCTCATTATTTGATAATTTCTTATGTCAACCTATATCAATTTAAGAGACATAGCCCATTGTCACACAGTAGTTCCCCAGTATATTTTTTATAATATTTATTTTTATCTTAAATCCTCAAATAGACATGTTACCATAACAATATAAATAATAATGTAGTATTTAAGATTAATATAATTTTTTCAAATGTGCCATATATGTATAATATTACAATTTTTTAATTCTTTTTTTTTTCTTTTTTGACATTTGATATTATAATAGAATATTTGATTATTATAAAAGTTAATAAAATCTAATGACTTAAACATGCACTTATATAAATTATTTAAATCAGAACATTAAGAGTAAGAATGTTAAATCGTATTCTAAGTAAATAAGTATGGAAACAAGAAACAAGTAATTTTTATAAAAAAATTAACATAATTTGTAAATTTTAATATTGCATGCCGTTTGGTAGAATGCGTGGTACTTCTTAATATAATAACTGCATATTTTTTGCTGTAACCATATTCTGAGCAATAAATGTTTCATTTCATTTCATTTCATTCATTTCATTCATTTCATTCATTTCATTCATTTCATTCATTTCATTCATTTCATTCATTTCATTCATTTCATTCATTTCATTCATTTCATTCATTTCAATGATTTCATTCATTTCATTCATTTCAATGATTTCATTCATTTCATTCATTTCATTCATTTCATTCATTTCATTCATTTCATTCATTTCATTCATTTCATTCATTTCATTCATTTCATTCATTTCATTCATTTCATTCATTTCATTCATTTCATTCATTTCATTCATTTCATTCATTTCATTCATTTCATTCATTTCATTCATTTCATTCATTTCATTCATTTCATTCATTTCATTCATTTCATTCATTTCATTCATTTCATTCATTTCATTCATTTCATTCATTTCATTCATTTCATTCATTTCATTCATTTCATTCATTTCATTCATTTCATTCATTTCATTCATTTCATTCATTTCATTCATTTCATTCATTTCATTCATTTCATTCATTTCATTCATTTCATTCATTTCATTCATTTCATTCATTTCATTCATTTCATTCATTTCATTCATTTCACTCATTTCATTTCAGTGTCCAGACCACCTTTAAAGAAATGACCATATTTTGCTGTTCTGCAGGCAGTTCGTAAGAGGTAAATGACAGGATATATGAGTCACTACCATGGTGAATACTAGAAGGTAGAATTCTACATTGTCGCGCCCGGGTCTAGTACCACCGTCTTGTTTATTCCAGCCGCAATAGCGTTATTACTTGTCTTTCTTGTCTTCTGGTTAGAAGGGTAGGTAGCCGGTAAACTTATTCGTGTGGGAATAATTAGCAACGCCATCTTCGACACACGATAGTTGTCTCTTTCCATCAAGAGATCCATCTGCTCGTTAGCCGTGTTGGTCCCGGCCTCCTTTGAAGAATAGGCCAACTGCCGTTCTGCCAGGCAGGTCGTAAAAGGCGACCGATTGGCTATCGATTCACTACCATCGTGGCTACTAGGTGGTAGAGTTCTGCATTGTCTCGCCCGGGTCTGGTACCACCGCCTTACTATTCCTGTCGCAATAGCGTCAGTGCTTGTCGCTGTCGTGTTCTGGTTTGGAGGGTAAGGTAGCTGGTAAACTTATGCATGTGGCATTAGACCTCGTCACAAGATATATGAATAAAATTTTTAATATATTTTGCATGCCGTTATGAGGTGAAAATAGGAGGACAAATTGTTAGGAATTAAGATCTATTTTACATGTACCCTATTTTTAGCAAATAAATGATTTGATTTGATTTGATTTGATAGCAACGCACCATTAACATCTTTGGTGTCTATAGACGATGGTTGACTTTTTCCATCAGAGACCCATCTGCTTGTTTGCTATCTTATATTAAAAAAATCTTAAGTGTCTATAGATGATAGTTCTCTTTCCATCAAGAGAGTCATCTATTTTATTTGTTTACTATTTTACAATACATAAAAAAAGACAGCGAAGACATAATAATGAGGTTCCATTAGTGACAGTTTGAATATGGAACCCTAAAAGAGGGCTGGGAAATTCAGTCATCCGTTGGATGGTAACACCTTGCATTAGTGTGTTCAGTTGTATCAACATGATCACACTCTATTAGCCGCGTAGAAAGTCTAATATCACCAGCTTTCGAATGATAGATGGTTTTGTAAACTTCTTATGTTAAATAATCATCGCCGCATAAGGCCCCGGTTACACCTTGATGCGTGTACGGGTATTTAATGCAGGTATTTATTTATTTATTTATTGTACAGTTGCATTAAATAATATTTTTCACTTTACGTGCATAAGATGATTTACGTAATAATATGCACCTTGTCAGGCGCAGCAACTGGAATGGCAATGGGGTAGCAACTTCTTATTAGAGTGATCTGTCTTCTAAATACTATTTGACAAAGTAATAGGCTTTTCCAATTAACAGTTTCTTTATACTATTTTTGAATTTAATTTAGTTAGATTCGCTTTTCAGATTTTCTGGTAATTTATTATATACTTTTACAGACATGGGATATGGTTCGGAACCATTGATATAAAAAGGGAAGATACGTTACCTAGCCACAGCGCCTGGTCCTACAAAACTAGGTCCGTAGACACAGTGACAATTGGCGACAATCAATCACGCGCGGGACCTTATATCATACACTTATATTTTCCGACTGTTTTTACCATTAAACACGCGTCAAAATACCTTCTTGTATATTCAGCCAGTGTTATAATCACTCAAGGAAAAAATAAGACACACGGGATTACTTTCCATTCGTAAGTACGGATAAAACAATTTGTTTGAACATAAGATTAAATTATTGTTTAGTTCACCATGTTTGCGAGAGTGAGATAGTACAAACAAAAGTAAGCGAGAGAAACGTAGTTTGCTACGTTCGTCGCATTACTTTGCGTCCGACTGATCGAGCTTAGGTTTAGCAATTGAGATATTAGAGCGTAACAATATCTTCCCTTTTTATATCAATGCTCGGAACTATGTAATTTTAACTTCGATGATAATTAAATAAGATATATAAGTATATTCCTCTTTTCTACCTGCCATTGCTATACCCGACAGGGTCCACGATGATCTAAGCTTTATTTTAATGTAACATCTTGTAAACATTGTGGAATGCAAATAAATAAATAAATAAATGTTATTATATATAAATTATTTTTTGAACGTGATTCGTAGCGACGAGGTATTTGTCCCAATTTTGAATATAAATGGTTATTTTTCCTAATAAATTTGCAAAGTACTTAGTATTAAGCAAAAAACACGTGTCAACAGCAGTTGATTAGTACGACTGATTAGTAATTAGCGTAATTAAAGTGAATAGACGCTGATTACTAATCACTCGCACTAACCAACGGCCGTCTACATGTGTTTTTTGTTTAATACTAAGCACCTGTATTAAACCCACTCCCATTCGTACTAATTAAAATGTAACTGGTACCTTATACTGAAGCTAACGTAGCGACTACACTAACGCGATACGGCGAATATTTGAGTTATCGCGACGTGTGTGATTAAACAATTCGCTGACCAATTTATTAGATGGTAGAGTTCCCCAAAGTCTCACTAGATTTGGTATTTTTTTTATTAAACAGGAAATAAACGAGTAGATGCACCTGATGGTAAGTGATGACATCCGCACTACCAGAGTTCTTGCAGTTGCATTGCTGCTTTTTTAAGAACGAGTAAGCTTAAGTAACGCCTCCGCTGTTTCCACCGCTTTTTTTCGAAATGACAGAGTTGAAACAAAGAAAGAAAGAAATTATGTATTTGCCAGAATGTGGGAGTTACATGTTATTAAAATTTGATTAAGTTACCAACATATTCTGCCATGACATGGTGTGCAAATATTTTAAAATTATAAATATTTATCATTAAACTAAAAATGTGAGTCGAATTTTTACAATTACTACCGGATCGGAACGCGGGCACACACTGAGAAGATCCGGCGGTAGAAACTCAGCGGGCTTGTTTTTTTTAAAATTATAGTTACATGATACAATTACAAACATTATTTCACATCACAACTTATTTCTATAAATTACAAAATTCATTTTTTGTTTAATTAAAATATTAATTAAAATATTTTTTGTTTAATTAAAATATAGTTGAAATGAGCCGTCACTGCGTCACCGGTTTTACCGGGTTAAGCAGAGTGCTCAACCAGAATTTAAGTTAAAATTTGCGCTACTAGCGCCCGCGCTAAGGGCTGTCTCCTGTGAGACCGGATCTCGACTTAGTGCGGTGTTCGGACTAAAAGTGAAGGACGGAGTCGTGGCTGTGCGCCCTGCGTTAGGCGCGGGCGACAGAGAAGTTTTCGTCGTCGAGACCGACGACGGTGTTGTGTAGTTTGAGTGTATATGTCCGGATCGTCATTGGGATAGGAAAGTACGTGGTGGAGTCTCCTGAACCTGTTTATCACATCAGCGCCGGCTGCGGCTTCGTAGTTAGGCGCGGCTGTGAATCATTATTCAACTGGGTTAATCCAGCAACTATTCACCTAATCCAATAATTATTAACCTATTCCTGCCGCAACAGCGTCAATGTTTTCTATGTCGTGTTCCCGTTAAGAGGGTTAGGTAAATGATAAGCTTACGAATTTTTTTTTAAACCCCAAAGTAAGCAAATTATTTGCTTATGTTATGGGTGTTAGTAAACTATACTATACATATAAATACATATATAAATAGTTTTACATATATAATAAACACCCAAACCCGGAAATACAAACATTTATGCTCATCACACAAATGCTTGTCCCCGTCGGGGATCGAACCCGAGCCCCGTTGATTGCGTAGTCAGGGTCGCTAACCACTCGACCAACGCACCATTAACATCCTTGGTGTCTATAGGCGATGGTTCTCTTTCCATCAAGAGAGCAATCCGCTTGTTTGTTATCTAATTATATAAAAAATTAAGACAAATCCTGGATCTAAACATTTGAGCCGAAAAAGCCACTACGAAACGGTCGATTATATTAAATAGTGTTATTATATTATTACAAAACATAAAAGTGTCTGCAAATGAGGCGTTATTAAATAATCCCGAGGAGTGGTTGCGTCACATTGGCGGAAGGAGGTCGTTACGGACTAAAATTTGCTAAATTATCTGACGTACTGCCAACTACTTACAAACCGCATCTGTATTTGTAACCACGAATATCAAGTAAATTATTACAAACTAGCGACCTGCCTGCGGTTTCACCCGCGTAGGTTTTGTTCCTGTAGGAATATCGGAAAGGTTTATATACTAAAACCTTCCTCAAGAATTAATCTATCTACTAAAAAAACCGCATTAAAATCCGTTGCGTAGTTTTAAAGATTTAAGCATTCATAGAGACAGAGAAAGCGGCTTTGTTTTATAATATGTAGTGACTACCGATCACGCGCCCTGTGGTCGAAATTTGACTATAGACTAAACAATAAAATTCCTAAGTTTGATACCAGACTTAAAGCCCCGTTTTCACTCTGATTAGTGCGCGTGCGACAGCCGTGAGCCGTGACAGCCGTGGATCTCTGCGAGTGATTAGCAATCAGCGTAGTGAAAGTAAATAGACGCTGATTACTAATCACTCGCACTGATTAACGGCTTTCTTCACGTATTTTTTGCTTAATACTATGCACCTGCATATGCATTTTCGCCGTGTTGGTCCCGGCCTCCTTTGAAGAATAGGCCAACTGCCGTTCTGCCAGGCAGGTCGTAAAAAGCGACCGATTGGCTATCGAGTCACTACCATCGTTGCTACTAGATGGTAGAGTTCTGCATCGTCTCGCCCGGGTCTGGTACCACCGCCTTACCTATTCCTGCCGCAATAGCATCAGTGCTTGTCGCTGTCGTGTTCCGGTTTGGAGGGTAAGGTAGCCGGTAAACTTATGCATGTGGCATTAGACCTCGCCACAAGATAGCAACGCACCATTAACACCTTTGGTGTCTATAGGCGATGGTTGACTCTTTCCATCAGGAGACCCATCTGCTTGTTTGCTATCTTATGATATAAAAAAAAACAAAGTGAAAAGGGGGCTTAAGCCGTAAATAACATAGTTTATACGTGTGTATATCATATATGTGATATAAATGTAGGTGTATTATTTATTTTTATTAATTTAATGTATTTCTAATTTATATTATTTAGTAAAAATTATTAGTTTTCTGCACTTCTCATACGCTCTTCATAGACTTTATCATATTTTTCATAAATTTATTGTTATTTAAAAAAAATTAAGTATAAGTCATTTCTGTAGAAAAAGAATTCTCTTTAGCTGTCTTCATTTTTCTGTATTTTACCTTAATGTATTTTATAACTATTGTATAACTTGTCATGTATAATTTTGCTTATAAATGACGTCGATTAGTGTTCCTATGTGTACCTCCGTCGAATAAAATATTATTTCAATTTGAATTTACAATAGACCTTGGTTTCAGGAACAAACTTTTTTTGATTAGTAACAAGCTGAATTTTTGTGAACCACTTCGTTTTGACGAGACAACCATCTTTTCTATCTTCGAAAAATCTCGAATCGGGTAACTAATAAGGATAGGGGAATTCGAACTTTTTAATTCGGTGAAGTTAAAATATTTTATTAATAACATTAGTTATTTTTTGCTTTAACCGCTTGGTTTTTATGAAAAACACGAAAGAACTTTGATCCTACAAATTCGACGGTTTTTCTGACGATTCCTACACTCTAAAGATTCGGAATTATGAGATTAATCAATTTAAAAATTACCTAATTTTCTCACAGTAGCTTGCTAATTATTATTATATTTAACAAGCTACTTATTATTCAAGGGTAACATTGTCCTACACGTAAAGTAGAAACTTTTCTTAGTCCAACACTCTAAAGTTTTCTTTTTATTTATCTTTATTAGCTACCCGATTCGAGATTTTTCCAAAATAAAAAAGGTAAGCGTCTCGTCAAAGCGAAGCGGTTCATAAAAAATCAGCTTGTTATTGATAAAAAAAAGTTTGTTCCTGGGACCACAGTCTATCATTAAGTAGGCCAAATGTCATACTTCTCTGTTCGCGTAATTGTCGTAAAAAGGGGTACAAAGTTTTTGCTTCACGCATTAATACACAAGATGTATCTTATTTCTAGGGTTCCCCGTACGTAAGAAAAAACCGATTTCTTTATGACCACTTGTGTGTTTTTCTGTTCGTCCATTTGTCATAGACAATGCGCTCTAAAACTACTGAACCAATTGAGTTGATATTCGGTAATGTAAATCTAGACGTATAACGTAAATAAATGAAGATGGTATTTAAAAAAAATACTTTTGAAGGAAAAAATAAAAATAACATTTCGCAAGCTAAACCAATATTTAAATCTGACAAAAAGACATGAAGATGTCAAGTTTTTTTTTTCTTTCTTATGGCATAGGCAAATATCAAGTTTGCAATTAATTATACCAGCTTTTATTCTATAATATTGTACCCGTGATAGGTACCGGTTTTTTAAGTTTTATTTTTATTTGACGATTAGATTCAAGTATTCTAAAATACTGATATTTTTAAAATTTTAAAAATAAAAATGATAATACACTTTATCAATATATAATGTGTATTGTATGTAAATTTATTTATTTTGAATACGGCAATCATATTTATTTCTATTTTGAATGAGGCAACCCTTAACGTTTCGTCTGTCTGTAGGTACCTTAAGAATCAGTTATATCTCAAGAACAACGGGACTGATCTTGATGAAAATTGTTATACTGTGAGAACATATGATCATAGGATAACATTTTTTATGGTTAACGTTAAGTCGCGTGGTTAGCAATCTTGATTACGCAATCAATGGGACATCACGTTTGATTCCCGACAGGATAGACAAATCTGTGATAGGCATAGATGTTTGTATTTCTAGGTTTGGGTGTTGATTAAATGTATTGCAGTATTTATATATTATGTATTTCTATATATTATTATCGATCACCAATACCCATAACACAAGCAACACAATATGTTTACTTTGGGATTAGAATTTATATCAATTCACGTAATTTGGCCGAAAAAAATAAGTGTGAGCTTCCACGAGGTAGAATTTGGAAGTGAAACCTAAAAGTATCATCACGCCCCGTTCTCTTGCAGGATAGGCAGAGTAAACAGAACGTCTATAGGCTCTCCGTTTCACCACGATTCACCGGTTTGTCGATTGGCAAGATGAGTGATAATCGGTGATCCCCATGGCTCGGGAATGGTAACACACCACCAGCTAGACTCCGAGATGTTACTAAGATTTCAGATTTTCGAGGTTTACCCGACCCATGGATCGAACCCGAGTAACTCATGATCTGAGCTGAATAGACTAGCCACGAAGCAGTCGGTAAAACCTAAGTCGCAGTAATCTTTTTGATTGCACTTATGGATAAAACTGGATACGCCGCTCAAGGTAATCTCTTAGGTTGTCAAAGTTGCTTGCATTTACACAGAGAAATACACAGTTATAACACTTACCAATGAAATAACATCACTCGAGACGTATTCCTCAAGCCTTAGCTTTTATTCGACACGATAAAATAGTACAATACATCATTTTTTACGATACAATATATCTAAAAGCGTTTGACATTTACATTTTTTTTCCCGTGTTGGTTCCGGGCTCTTTTGTAGAATAGATTAACTGCCGTTCAGCCAGGCAGGTCTTAAAAGGCGACCGATTGGATATACGAGTCACTACTATCGTGGCTACTAGGTGGTAGAGTTTTTCTCATTGTCTCGCCTGGGTCTGGTACCAACACCTGACCTATTACTGCCGCAATAGCGTCAATGCTTGTCGTGTTTTAGCTTGGAGGGTAAGGTAGGCGCTAAACTTATGCATGTGGCACTAGACCTCGTCACAAGATAGCAACGCACCATTAACACCTTTGGTGTCTATAGGCGATGCTTGACTCTTTCCATCTGGAGACCCATCTGCTTGTTTGCTTTCATAAGAGATAAAAATCTTTTATAATGCAGTTTTAAATATGAAATACTGTGTAATATATTCTATCTCATTCTCACACCGGCTTAATCCTATATATTTCTTTATTGTCACGCGTATTCTTTTCTATCAAGTTTTTTATATCAATACAAAGTAAACAAACAGATGGCTCTTCTGATGGATAGAGAATCCATCGTTTATAGATACCAAGGATATTAATAATCCGTGTTATGAGATAGCAATCCCGCATCCATAAGTCTACCGGCTACCTTACCTTCCAAACTGGAACACGACCATAACAAAAACTGACGCTATTGCGGCAGGAATAGATAAGAAGGTGGTACCAGACCTGGGCGAGACGATGCGGAACTTTACCACCTAACAGTCACGATGGTAGTCACTATTACGAATTGTCTGCATAACGGCAGTTGGTATATTCTTCAAAGGGGCCTTGACCACAGAATACTTAGAGTCTAACAGAAGCAACGTCACATACAAGTAATATTCGAGCATAGCACATATAGACACCTCTCACGGACGCGATATCTCGGACTGGTGCGGAACAAACTGTCCCGAATTCCAAGATATCGCGTCCGTGAGAGGTGTCTATGTGTGCATTGCTCGAATATCACATGTATGTAGATTGACTACTGTTAGTCTCCAGTATACTGTGCCCTGACCAACACGGTGAAAATCACAATTCTGATAAAAAAAATTCACGGCCAGCGAAGCGAGTAGTTGTTACTTCGTCATTGTATAATAAAAGAAATAACAACCTCTCATGTCGAAACAATTTTTATTCATTATAGTTTTGAAACCAAGTTCATGAAATTCAAATCATCAAGGTTGTAGCAGGTTTTGTTGAACGAGAATATTAAATAACCTGTGTTTGAGGCGATCAACTTTGTTTTCCTTCTCGAAACATAATAAAATTATGTCATTGAATCGCGTAAGACATAACATAACTTTGGCAAAATAACACAAGCTTTATAAAATTTCCCCGTGTTCAACTTAATATATATCTTAATCTTATCTTAATATGTTGTTACGAGCTTCGAGTTCGTATTGTGCAATAAAATACCACTTTTATTAAAACCGTGTATTTACAACACAAATGTACAATACACCACAATGCACACATACGTAAATACACTGAAAACACTAATCACACTCACTACTCACACGAACTAACCGACTACACTAAATCACTAAACTAAAACACTTTCCGTATATTAACCTTTGAAATTTAAGGACAAAATACAATTAGGTACATAGAAAGTAACGTTTAATCATATTCTTGAAAGTGTTAAGACTCGGCGCTTTCCTAATATCCTCAAGAAGAGAGTTCGAGAGCGTCGCAGCATGAGAAGTGAATGAAAGGCTGTAATAATTAGTATTTTGAATTGGCATTAAAAGAGAATGATTGTCAGCCAATCTCAGATATTTGTCTTGGTTGATACGGAAATTGAATATCTCCTTAAAATATACAGGAGAATTTGCATAAAGAATAGAGTAAAGCTGTGAGAGGATATGTGTATTCCGACGAAGATAAATTGGTAACCATTTGAGCTTGATGCGAAATTCGGAATTTGCGCAGACCAAATATGAATCGTATACTTTGAAGTCGCTGAAGTTTATTAATTGTTCTAAGGAGAAATTTACAAAACTAGCGTACGTGTAATCTAAAATAGACAGAAGTAACCAATCAGCCAGAATAATCTTGGTGAGAATAGGAAGCAAATACCTGAGACGTTTTAAAGAACTCCAACTACAAAAAAAATTTTTACTAATCTGTTGAATCTGCTTGGTCCAAGAAAAAGTATTATCTATATAAACACCCAGATTTTTAACATAATCACTATGAGGAATAGCGACACCACTAAGTTTAACTGCTGGTAAATTATTCCAGTCAATCTTCTTTACTAGCCCCGGGCTCCCAATTATATTAGCCTGAGTTTTAATTGGATTCAGTTTGAGGTCAAATGATTTGCACCATACGTCAATTTTGTCGAATGTATCGCATTTGGCAGTTCAGAAAGCGTGGCTTGTAAATAGATTTGTAAATCATCAACATAAAGATGGTACGAAATAGACAGTATGACAGTTATAATATTAATAAAAATTGCAAACAAAAGTGGTGACAAAACACCACCTTGCGGCACACCAACCAATATATCTGACCAAGCCGACGCAAACGCTGCTGTTTGAACGCACTATCGACACCCCTGAAGGAAACTACTAAGCCAGTCCAAAACGGTTGACGATATATTAAGAGACTTCAGGAGACCTAGCAGCACGTCATGATCTACAGTATTAAAAGCATTGCTAAAGTCCAACATTGTCAATACCATTAGTTTTTTTACTGTCCATACCAGTTTGGAAATCATTTACAATGTTGTTAGCACTTAAGAAGTAGGAGAGCGGTTGTTTGACTTAAGCGTTCTAACACTTTGGACAGGAAAGGTAAAATTGAAATGGGACGATAGTCCGATAGAGCAGTAGGAGTCATCTTTTAAGGTAGAGGAATAATTTTAGCATCTTTCCAGAATTTAGGAAACACGCGTGTTGCGATGGACTGGTTGAAAATATGTGTGAGAATAGGAGAAACCTTCCTTTGTTGTCGGAAGCATCGATATTGTACTTCAAATTAAATCAAGTAGCATTTATTCGACATAGTCAAGCTTAGTTACACCTATCGACGTCAAAACATTACTACTTTATAACTACATAAGCACACGTATAATTAATTCAACTAATTATACACAAAGTTTGCAGCTAGAGAGAATACATTTTACTGCAAGGGAGGATTTTAAAGAAATTCTTATTGAAATTAAAAAAATACAATTTGTGTGGTAAAATAAATAGGTAAGTCAATCAAAATAATAACAATAAAAAAAATATCAGATCAAAAGAATGTCACAAAATTATTAAAAAAATAATGACAAAATTTTATCAATATAATACTTAAGTACCTGTTGCCCGACTTCATTTGTATGAACCCTACACATTACTTCCTTTTGCTCAGTCCGGTAAAAATAGCCTATGTTATTCAGTGATGTTGTGGCTTTATATAAATGAAAGTGTATGTAAATCAGTTCAGTAGTTTTTGAGTTTATGCTTTACTAATATTTACTCGTGATTTCGTTCACGTGACCACAAACCATTACTTCCCTTTTACTCAATCGGTTAAAAAGTATCTTATATCACTCCTAGATAATGTAGCTTTCTAAAGGTGAAAGAGTTCTTAAAATCGGTCGAGTAGTTTTTGAGATAAATCGTAACAAACAAAAAACAATTTTTTTTATAATATCAGTTTAGATAAACAAATATTGCCTCTATAATATTAATATTTGTGTAAATAAATTCCAGATTTCCAAAATCCAGAAATACTGAATCCAGAATTGCTTTTCACTGTCGGGAATCGAACGAGAGCGCATCGACATCGATTGCGTAGTCGGGGTCGCTAGCCACTCGACCGACAGGGTGGTCAGTTATGAAATTAATAACTAAATCTCCTTGATAACATGATATTGTGTAAAAATTTTAAAGAGTTTTGCTAATTGTGGAATAATGTGGTTTAATGAAATTCATTGTTTTATCGCTTCCATTTCGATCTATCGGAAAGGCTTTAGACGCTTGCGATGTCCTGAATAGTCATCCCAGATGCGCCAATCTTATGGAAGTTTTATGGAAAAACATAACCTATCCAAAACAGAAGAGTTTTATGGAAAAACACAACCTACCCAAAACTGAATCCATTTAATTTTATTTTTTACTAGCTGTTGCCTGCGACTTCGTCCGCGCGGACTTCGTTTACTCCGCACAGCTACTCCCCGTAGGTGATAGCGTGATAATATGTAGCCTATATGTTGACCCGACCTGTTAGTAATATTCATGCAAAATTTAAAGTAAATCCACACAGTACTTTTTGAGATTACCCCGGACATACATACAGACAAACAGACAAAAATTCTAAAAACTATATTTTTGGCTTCGATATCGATTGTAGGTCACGCCCCAAGTATTCTTTTAAAAAATATTCAATGTACAGTTTTGACTTTCCTACGATTTTATTATATGTACAGATTTAAAAAAATAGTAATTACTTGGGTTGTTCGATTGATTCTAAAAAGCACTCTGGTTCCATCTTATTCCAGCGATCGCCCTCAACCATAATAACTAAGACTCCATTTGACCATACACCAGGAGTCGGAAACCTTTTGAGTCGGAAGAGCCAAAAATTACAAAGTTTTTAGAGCCACAAAAAATTCTTACCTACAATAAACAGTTCTTCCAAAAATAAAGTTTTTTGATAAAAAATGTCTTGCGTCGAATTAGAACCTCGTCATTGGAGAGCTTCGTGTCGTATGTGGGGGGGGGGGGGGTTATATCATAAGATATCAAATAAGCAGATGGGTCTCCTAATGGGAAGATTCAACCATCGCCTATAGACACCAAAGATGTTAATAGTACGGTAATAGTTTATAAGGTCGCAACCCTTGTCGCCCGGCCGCCATTTTGGAAAAAAGGGATGCAATGGGTTTTCACGCTATATCTCGTAAAGTAGTCACCCTACAGTAAATTTCATGAAGGTATTAAATCTAGCAAATTAAACGCGGGCGAAGATGCGCGGGTCAGCTAGTCTTTTAATTTTACAATTAACATTTAAGATTGTAAATTTATTAAAATCTAAATTAAATTAAATTTAAATCGTTACAAAATAACACTTGAAACTTTAAATAACCGCTAGCTGCCACGTGCAGCTCGCTGCATTACAAGTTTTTGGAAATCCCGCGGGAATAACTCATTTTTTCGAGATAAAAAATAGCCTTGTGCTATTCCAGGTATCTATCTATCTGTGTGCGAAATTACATTAAAATACGTTTAGTAGTTTTGGCGTAATTGAGTAACAAACATCCATCCATCAAAACATCCAAATATGCATTTAAACTAACGCGTTCTACTAGCATTTTTAAAAATATATAAACGGGTCAAAAACGCGTACATATACAGAACTTTCTTGTAAAACTCGACGTTTCGACCAAGTTACATTGACCGTGGTCACGATCGGACTTTCACGATCAATGTAACTTGGCCGAAACGTCGAGCTTTACAAGTAAATAATATGGACTCGTTTATATATTTTTAAAAATCCAAACATCCAACATTTCGCATTAATTAGTAAAGATTATGGACAGTATTAGTCCCAAAAATAAAAAGTACTAAAATTACTGTCTTTTGAAAAAATTGTAAAATTTGGATAAAGAATTTTTTTATGTCTCTTGCATAAAAATCGTAGAAATTAATAGCACTTTCTTCATATAATCTGACTAAAAATACGACTTCATCTATTTAATGTATCTGGTGCAAGCCAGATACACAACGCTTTCACGAATGAATTATAAATAAAAGTTATGAAAATGCGGTAGTTTAATGAATAATAAAGTCTGTCGGCCAAACTGCCATCTAGGCAGTTCGTAAACGGCGAACAATTACGACAATATTAAATAAATACATAAGTCAAACAGTTGAAAAAGTATTCAATATACTCATGGGCGTACCTAGGTTCATGGGCCAGGGGCCGGGGTGAGGGGGGGGGGGGGGGGGGGTTAATTGCCCCTCCCTAGGGTCAGCTAGTCTTTTAATAAGTTTACAATTTACATTTAAAATTGTAAATTCTTTAAAATAAATCAAGTTTACAGCCTGTATAATTATAAGTGATTGTGTAATAAATAGAATTTAAATTACATTTGTGAAACAGTACAAGCGTTTATATTAAAAAATCAATAAAAAGTATTTTGTTAAACAGTACAAGTGTTTATATTAAAAATCAATAAAAAGTGTTTTGTTAAACAGTACAAGTGTTTATATTAAAAATCAATAAAAAGTGTTTTGTTAAACAGTACAAGTGTTTATATTAAAAAATAATAGTTTAAAAAACTAAAAAACACGCTTTTTATAGAAAACCGAACTAAAAAATAGAAAAAAAATTTTAATAAATTTAAATTAAGAATAGTGTTAAAAATTTCAAAATGTGAATAAAAAAAAATAATTTTATTTAAAAAAAAGCGTGGGGTGCATGGTGTCAATAGTTATATTTTATTGACACATATGAGTAGAGTGATTATCATTTCGGTAATATCTTAAAAAGCACCCCACGCTTTTTTTAAAATAAAGTTATTTTTTTTTATTCGCATTTTGAAATTTTTAACACTATTTTTAATTTAAATTTATTAAAAATTTTTTTCTATTTTTTAGTTCGGTTTTCTATAAAAAGCGTGTTTTTTAGTTTTTTAAACTATTATTTATTTTCTACTTTTTAGTTTGGTTTATTTATAATAGCTTGTTTTTTTAATTTTAAACTATTGCACGACTCATGATGCGAAGCATCAGAGAGTGCTTTACGATCGAAATTTTTTTTCATATATACATATCTTCACGCCAGATCCCTTAGGGGGTAGGCAGAGAGAACCGAGTGCCTTACATTACGATCCTTGCAGGCTTGTCTCGCTTCCTCCACATTCATCACTCTTTTCATACACACACGCCGGTTGCGAAGACTCTTGATACCACCTTCGGAAATTTTTTTCGCCTTATTTTGGCAACTATTTTTAGTATTATAGCCTTGTTAGTTAACGGAATCAAGATATTTTGCATACTATTGTCGAGATAATTTAATGGAGATTAATTCTATAATTGCTAAAAATTAATTTAGTGCAATAGAAACGGAAAAAAATATGAAAATAGGTCAAAAAATTTTCATGTCCGTCATGTATGAAACTCCGGAAACACTGTAACTTATGAAAAAATCAATTATTTGAGTTATTTTTTTTAATTCTAATCGGCAATTGTAGATCATCGAATGCGAATGGCTAATAAATTCAGTGTCGTTTAATTACAATTAATAAAAAACGAAAACTACAAGACTGTATATCTATATATATCCATGTAAAATTAACATGGATGGTGATATATCTATATCTATAAATATTATGTACATTTAATTTGTTTTTTTTTTGTTTTTTTACTCAGTCAATTAAACTCAGTCACAGAGACGGTGGCGGACTCTTCGTGGCTCGTGAAATCTAAGTTATATGCGCAGAGACTGTTGCAAACTCTAATGCGCATACCTAGTCGAGTGCCGCGTTAGAAGCACGGAACTACTTACAAGCTTATAGACATATGTGTGTGTGTGTGTAACTGTGCAAGGCGTTCCTGTCTTACTCCCATAAAGAACAATACGACGGGGCCAGATATGGGCCATGCTTGGCGCAATGCTATCTATCTCTGGCCCATGCTTGTAAACCCGCTTTGGCCCAGCCTTGGTAGAAGTAGACTCGGTAAGATCCAAGAGCGTCTAGCGAATGAGTCTTTTGAGCAGAGAGCTATTAGAGTTGTTCTCATTATTGAGCGAACTAGCGACTAGCGAGAGAACTACTAGCGAACGAGTCTGCCGAGCAGAAGGCTCATAGAATTGGTCTCATTGAGGAGCGTTTAGCTAAGGAGTCCGCCGAGCAGAGAGCTCGTGGATTAGTAGTGATACGAAACCGTACAGCAATTGAGTCTGCTCAGCCACGTGAGAACCGCCTAGCGGTAGCGCGTCAGACGTCACAAAGGCTTCGTTCAATTACTGAGCGTAATTTTATAAGCACCATAAATCAATTTGCTGAAGTACCATGTACAATCTGTAAGAAATTATTATATCCAAAACAACAGACGTCATTAGTTAAAGCACGTCTTGATTTTTTTTTGCTCGACTACCATAAAAAAAAGAAAAGTTCCTTCTCAGGCCTACTGGAACAACATGGAAGTTATATCTTTACCTCTTGAACTGACCGACTTTACAGACGTAGAACAAATACTTTTGTTAAGAGTATTTCCTTTTACAACTAGTTTCCACCCGCACCAAAGTGCTCGTCAACACGAATCAAACGAGCCCAAACTCGATAGAGTTGTGTTATTTAATTGCTGAGCTCCTATGGTCACCTTCTGGCTTCATCATCGAACCCTGCAGGATCCTAGTTAGAGCACCAAAGTGCTCGTCAACACTAATCAAATGAGCCCAAATTCGATAGAGTTGTGTCATTTAATTGCTGAGATCTTCTAGCTACATCATCGGACCCTGCAGGATCCTAGTCACCACCAAGCACCAAAGTGCTCGTCAACATGAATCAAATGAGGCCAAACTCAATAGTCTTGTTATTAACCGATTTTTAACCATTTAATTATTAAGTTCCTGTGGTCATCTTCCGATTCAGATTCATCAGATCAGCTCCATGTCATAATAAGGTTTCATTGTCATTCAATTAACATACGTATACAAAATTTCAGCTCAATCGGTAACCGGAAAGTGGATCAAATTTACTAGCGAGATTTGATTTCAGACATCGAGATAGGTACAATAAATAAAAAATGCTCATAAAACAAAAACTACTGGGCCTACCTGAATCAAATTTTTATGGGACCAATTCGAAACTATTCCGCATCAAACAAAAAAGAATCACGTAATTCGGTTCAGAAACCTCGGAGAAATCGGTGT
Source organism: Apodemia mormo (assembly GCA_036924255.1). Classification (NCBI taxonomy): domain Eukaryota; kingdom Metazoa; phylum Arthropoda; class Insecta; order Lepidoptera; family Riodinidae; genus Apodemia; species Apodemia mormo. Next base: position 15,257,187 of record JAUPFN010000030.1, read on the forward strand.
ACATACATAAAAAAAATATACCAGCCGAATTGAGAACCTCCTCCTTTTTTTGAAGTCGGTTAAAAATGGAATAATTTTATCAAATTAGTATACTGTCATCAGTCCTCGATAAATCTACAAAGTTTGAACGAAATCTGGCCGTTTAAAGTGGGTCAAAATCGCGCCCAAAGAAGTCGGTTACAAACAAACATACAAACAAACATACAAACATACAGGTGAAGTTAATAAAAAGCGTGTAAAAATCAATAAAAAGTGTTTTGTTAAACAGTACAAGTGTTTATATTAAAAAATCAATAAAAAGTGTTTTGTTAAACAGTACAAGTGTTTATATTAAAAATCAATAAAAAGTGTTTTGTTAAACAGTACAAGTGTATATAATTACAAATGGAGTTACAACAATTAGTGCCAATGACAAAAAGTGTAAAATATATTAAACGCATTTGTAACTCACCAACATAGGTATATTTGGAACCACGACGGAGTCATCATCAGGCCCAGCACTCAGCTCCGGCATGAAGGTGTAGCTGCGGCGGTAGTGGAATGAGAGGGTCCCATTTTCATTGTCAGTGATGTTCATTTTTTCCCATTCTTCGCTGTTGACAAATATATATAACTTACTCGTAAAATTGACCGCTCCGTTGGTCGAGTGGATAGCGACCCTGACTACGCAAGCAACGGGGCTCGGGCTCGATCTCCGACGGGGACAACTATTTGTGTGATGAGCATAAATGTTTGTATTTTCGGGTTTAGGTGTTTATTAAATATATTCCAGTATTTATATATGTATTTCTATGTATTAGTATCGTTGACTAACACCCATAACACAAGCAAATAATTTGCTTACTTTGGGGTTAGATCAGTAAGCGTAATTTGTCCCGTGAATATTTATTTATTTATTTATATAAGGTTAATTAATAATGTAATACACACTTACCGGCAGGGGTTTTTCCAAATGGATACGTCTTGGGGGCCTTCAAGATAAGAGCTTACTCATTCTTAAACGGCCGGCAACGCAACTGCAAGACCTCTGGTCCATGAGCGACTGTGATCACTCACCATCAGTTGCACATCCTACTCGTTTATGTGAAAATTTGAAAAATCTTTCACTATTTAAAGGGATGTATGCATTCCATCTGGTGTCATAAAATTTTCAGAAATACAGAAGATTGAAAGTCGTTTGTTGCAGTTTTACAGCGTTGAAATTATCAATATTTATGTGACGATATTCTTCCTCCATAAAGCGGCATATTATGAGAAATAAGTTGGTTGACCTTCGAAATGCTAACCAAAACCGGTGTTAGCCAATGTGGCAATGAGAATAATTTAATCTGGCTAACAAAGAGGAAGCCAATAAATTAATGATTTCTCATGGCAAAAATATTTTTGAATATCTTTACTTTTAAAATGTTGTTGATATTGAGAAACAGGAAAACCTCTCATATCTATTTTAAATAATTATTAATGATACTCTATCATCAGTAATTAGTTATTGTGTCAATTACAGTGTCGTTAACTTAATTGGCATCATTAACTTATGTATAATAATCTAACTCTGACGCAGAAAACTAATCACTAGTATGATAAAGAGCAGAAGACCAAGAATAGTACCCTGTGAAATACCAAAAAGAATTTTAATGTTTTTGTTATAGTTTTAATCTCATCAATATTTATCATGGGATATTAAATAAGCAGATAGCTCTCAGAAAGGATGAAAAGGATAGAAGTCCATATAAATACCAAAGTTTATTTTATCTGTGATGCTTTCACGGCTAAACCACTAAACCGATTTTGATGAAATTCAGCAAGGAAATAGTTAAAGAGAAGGGGTCAAATAGTGGCTACTTTTTACCCTAACGGATTAAAATAAAGGATTAAAGTTTGTATAAAAGATTATATTGATGACTGCGCGGGTAATATATAGACGCAAAAACTTTCATTTCTTATAAACAAAAACGCGCACTTAACGTGCTTGATATAATGTTCAATGGTTAAAAAGTGCAGATTTTTTTTAAATTTTAATTAGTCTTCTTGATCCTACACATATTCTTCTAGATGGTATACACAGAAGCAGGTCTAAAACTTTATTTGGAACTGTAAATGTCACTTGACAGATATTTCTTGATGGCACTATAAGCGGTCGTGCTAATTTGTTGTAAGCAGCGTGCATACGTTTTACAGTTTAAAGATGAAAGTTCGTTATCCATATATATAATGATCTTTCATCTATATATATATAAAGATCTTTCATATAACGATTTTCATCATATATATCTTGTCTTATCTAATATCTATCAGTAATGGTTACTCACGAATAAACGTAAGGTCCCAGTTCATCCAGGACCGGCTTGGAGCCCTATATAAAGATCTTTCATATAACGATTTTCATCATATATATCTTATCTTATCTAATATCTATCAGTAATGGATACTCACGAATAAACGTAAGGTCCCAGTTCATCCAGGACCGGCTTGGAGCCCTATATAAAGATCTTTCATATAACGATTTTCATCATATATATCTTATCTTGTCTAATATCTATCAGTAATGGATACTCACGAATAAACGTAAGGTCCCAGTTCATCCAGGACCGGCTTGGAGCCGTTGTTGAGGAACTCGTCCGCGTTGGTCACGTTGTAGACGTACACGCGGACGAACGGACGGACCGGCGGACGCGCCCACCACTCGAATGTCATCGAGCCGGGCCGTAGCACCAACTCCTGCAATCATAATGTATTTATGCTTGACTGGTATAACTTACTATGATTATAAATATAATTTTAACATATGCATGCCACAAAACAGGCAAAATAGGATTAAAGAGCAGCATATTTTTAAATAAGATCTAATTATGTACCCTATTTTAAGAAAATAAAGATATTATCTATACATATAATAAAACCGTAGGAAAGTCAAAACTGTACATTGATTATTTTTTTAAAAGAATACTTGGGGCGTGATCTACAAACGATATCGAAGCCAAAAATATAGTTTTTAGAATTTTTGTCTGTTTATCTGTTTGTCTGTTTATCTGTTTGTCTGTTTGTCTGTATGTATGTCCGGGGTAAACTCAAAAAGTACCGCATGGATTTACTTCAAATTTTGCATGAATATTACTGACAGGTCGGGTCAACATATAAGCTACATATTATCAAGTCCGCGCGGACGAAGTCGCAGGCAACAGCTAGTTATTAATATTATATAAAATTGTCGCTTCTATGGTCTAGTGGTCCAGCGTTGGCGTTGACCACATAAGGTCCCGGATTCACACATTCACACATAAAAAAAGTGTTTTTTTTTTCAGTTTTCTGATAAACACAAAGTTGCCCGGAATTGGAAAGTGCCCAGTTGGCGATAGGCTTGCCACCAATCACATTTGTGGGACCAAGTATCTTCGGTGCACTTGTTGTAACTTTGCCTACCCTTACGGACGTGAAGATACTTTTTATAAGATTGTAGATAGGTACATATTAAAGAAGATGGTAGTAAATGGACACATTTTGTAAATGAACTTTTGAACTGACGCATTCCACTATAATTTTTAAAATATATAAACGGGTCAAAACGCGTACTAAATTCGAAAACACAAAACCAGAAGAGTAGATGAAAATCGATCCCGACGCGAATGACGGAGGAAAGACGCTGCTCCAGTCCGCTCGTGACCACGGTTTGTAACTTGGCCGAAACATTTTGTATCTTCACACCCATATCTCCGAAGAAGTAGGCAGAGGTACAAACAGTGCACCCACAATTAGTCGAAGATACATGGTCCCACAAAGTAATAGGTGGCCAGCCTATCGCCAACCAAGCACTTATCAAATCCCGGACCACGTTGTTTTTATAAAAAAAAAAAAACTGAAAAAATACATTTTTTCGGCGATTTTTTCGGTTTTTGTTCCGGACCACGTTGTTCACATTAAAAAATTAAAAAAACATTTCTTCGGCGATTTTTTTTTCGTTTTTTTCCGGATCACTTTTTATCAAAAAACTGAAAAAACACATTCACAATTCGGCGAATTTTAATTGTGCTTATTTGATAAACGCAGCGCTATCGAAAAAATAGAAGAAACAAAGTTTGGTAGACTCACCATTTAACGAACATTGAGATAGATATTGGCTATAGATAATGGTGGTTAATATAACGCATAGCATTATATTATAGCGCGCTATTTGTACTCAACGTATAGCGTACGCTATTTATATTCGCATTCGGCGCTATAGCATAACGTCACGCTATTCTAGTGGCTAGCGTAGCCCGTAGTTATAACATTATAACCTACGAAATTACGAACTACGCGATCTAACGAGTAACGTGCTACACCGTAGACGCTAGACGCTATAACATAGTTTATAGTTTTATATGCTCGTTGTTCAGTCACCGCGTCTGCTCTGCTAGCGCTGATGAAGACGTTGTGATGAGTCTCGGCCGGCTCACGTTCCAGTAACACGTTATAATATAATCTATATAACGTAGCGCGCTAAAAAATATAGTTTATCTATACACTATACATATAATAAAATCGTAGGAAAGTCAAAACTGTACATTGAATATTTTTTTTAAAAGAATACTTGGGGCGTGATCTACAATCGATATAGAAGCCAAAAATATAGTTTTTAGAATTTTTCTCTGTTTGTCTGTTTGTCTGTATGTCTGTTTGTCTGTTCGTCTGTTTGTTTGTTTGTATTTCCGGGGTAAACTCAAAAAGTACTGCATGGATTTATTTCAAATTTTGCATGAATATTACTAACAGGTCGGGTCAACATATAGGCTACATATTATTACCTAAGGGCGAGGAGTGGTGCGGAGTAAACGAAGTCCGCGCGGACGAAGTCATGGCCAACAGCTAGTAGTCTATAACACGCTATCATAAAATGATTTAAAAAAAGTATCTTCACGCCCATATCCCCGAAGGGGTAGGCAGAGGTACAACAAGTGCACCCACGATTAGCCGAAGATACTTGGTCCCACAAACGTGACAGGTGGCAAGATTATCGCCAACCGGGCACTTTGCAATCCCGAGCAACTTTGTGTTTTTCAGAAAACTGAAAAAACACTTTTTTATGTGTCCGACCCGGGAATCGAACCCGGGACCTCATGTGGTCAACGCCAACGCTGGACCACTAGACCACAGAGGCTTTGTTTGTTCAAAATGATTTATTTGAACAATACTAGCTATAGATATTGGCTATTGCATTTGTGAAGGGAAACGTTCACACAGCTGCATAATTGCCGAATTACACGCACGGTTATATGTTGTAATGTTACCAAATTGAAGACCTTCAATTCGGTGTTAGTAATGTTCGTTTAATCTACGAGAACAGTTTCATTTCAAGCTTTCTTATGGACTTGGATATTGAAGATCTAGATGGCTTATATTGGCTATATGGCTAGATGGCTGGATGGATGGCTAGATGGAGAGAAGCAATCAGCATGTTTAGACAACAAATAATTAGTATTGGTATTTTAATTATAAAACACTTGTACTGGTTTCACTACATATATATGTAGTGAAACCAGTACAAGTGTTTTATAATTAAAATCTAAATGCAGTTTCACCAAGTGCCGACGATTAATAGTATAGAACATAGTATTGGTATTTTGGCCGAGTGGCCGCGTTTCCGATCCGGTAGTAGTTTAAAAAAAAATATTGCCGCGTTAAAATAAGTTGTAAAAAGTGTTATTGAACAAAGTACTTCTGATTTTTGATTTCTTTCAACTGACGAAAAAATGGAGGAGGATCTCAGTTCAACTCGTATATATTTTTTTATGTTAGCCCACGCATATCCTTTTACAGAATAGTCCAATTTATAATTATTAGATATTACACATAAAACATTTAATTAAAAAAAACTATAAGGGAATAAAAACGAGGGATGATTGATGGTACACTCAGTAATTTTAGAATATAATAAAAAATATTTATTCCCAAAAAATGATACACAAAACAAAAAATATATATAAATAAAAATAAACATATTGTAGGTTCTTAACTATATTTAATTTAAGAATAAGACTAATAAGAAGTAATTAATTAATTTAAGAATAAGAAATAATTAACCTAAATACCATTTTAGTATCACTTTAGGGAAAGGGTTATGTTACAGCATAGACTGTAACGCTGGTATTCTGTCAGCACCTTGCTGAAAAAAGCAGCGGCTTAAGTATTTAAACAGTATCTCATTTATTTATTAAGTAAAGATGGATTCGTGGAAAAAAAAACGTAGTGTATTTTACCTATCACAAAGCTATCGCAGTCATTCAATCAATGGCATCATGTAGGGGTAGGAATAAGTACTTATAGTTACCTATATCAGCTAAGTCCTAGACAAAGTTTTAAATCGAGAAGTGTGTAATTTAAAAATGACGCATTGATATTATACATACATGGTAAACATGGTACATGTGCCACGAGTGTAAAAAAAAATATAATAACATTCGATGAATATTAGAATAAAATAATTTGTCATATTATTTATATTTATTTGTTTTGAATTTCAAGTAAATTAGACTTCATATTTTGACCACGTGTGACTTTTTTTTAGACTTCATATTTTGACCACGTTTTGATACGGAACTTACAGACAAACAGACAAAAATAATATTGCGCGCGATATAAATTTTTCTTATTGGTCCAGGATTCCTTTATAAGAATAACCCATCTGCCGTTCTGGATGGTTTTTCTTTCTATCAGGAGAACCATCTCCTTGTTTGCTACCTAATAATATAAAAAAATAATAAAACACCCAATTTTTAACAAATAATTACTACTTGAACTCAGACCAAACAAAAAAAGACAGCGCTTTCGATATTTTATTGAAGTTTCAAGACTAAGCTGAGCTGTGTCAATAAATATAACGCTCACACAAACACTTCCTTCCCAAACCAAGCTGATATCTCTCAGTGCATTTGAGGTGTCATACCGTAAGTTCAGGCATGTACTTTTTTATATAATAAGATAGCAAACAAGCAGATGGATCTCCAGCAGACGCTATTGCGGCAGGAATAGATAAGGCGGTGGTACCAGACTCGGGCGAGACAACGCAGAACTCTACTACCTAGTAGCCATGATGGTAGTGACTCGCATAGCCAATCGGTCGCCTTTATTACATGGCTGGTAAAACAACAATTGGTCTATTTTTCAAAGGAGCCCGGAAGGAACCAACACGGCGGTATCTAATCGTGGTGTCATTATTACACATACACTCTCCAATCTTTTTGGCCGGCCTGAAGTGAGGCGCGAGCTGCTGCGCCGAATGCAAGATAAAGATATCGTCGGGACGAAGGCAGGGCTGATGTTGCGCTAACTTTAGGCCGGCCAAAATAAAGATATCGTCGGGACGAAGGCAGGTCTGATGTTGCGCTAACTTTAGGCCGGCCAAAAAGATTGGGGATTACTGTAGCTGTGCTCTCTTTATTTTCTTTTATCTGAATATGTAGATTTATTCCTACCGCCGAATTTTACTATCGTACATCGCGACAAAATTAAAAGTTTCATTCTTACTATTTTGACGTCTGGTAATACACAACTAAGTCAATTTCGAGACAGTTTGCCCCGTACTACTCCTCTGTCGAACCAATTGCCGGCAGAAGTTTTTACGAACGGATACAACTTGGGACTTACAAGAAAAGATCTCACTCATTCTCAAAAGACCGGAAACGCAACTGCTAGACTTTTTTTAAATTGTCATTAGGGCAGCGCTGGGCTTCGATCTCGCCTGATGGTAAGCTAAGATGTGGCCTAAGATGGAACGCATTTCCCTAAAAGTTACCAGTTCACTCTTCTCTTGAAGATCCCCAGATTGTACACGTCGGAGAACACAGACTCAGGAAGCATGTTCCAGTCCCTTGCGGTTCGAATGAAGAATGTCGAGTCGAACCGTTTTGTTCGGGTACATGGAACGTCCACCATATGGCGATGCCTAGAATCTGTGCGCATCGACGATCGGTAGAAAAACGAGGCTGGCGGAATTAAGTCGTGCAATTTCGCAGCGCACTCTCCAAAGTGTATCCGATAAAAGACCGATAAACTAGCCACTCTGCGGCGATGAGCGAGGCTCTGGAGGTTTTTGCCTACCAGATCATCATCGTTTATGAGCCTCTTAGCACGCCTCTCCTGGTAATGTAATTGTCCATGGGCGGCGGTGATCACTTACCATCCGGTGAGCGCCGTGAGCATTCTATTCGTTAGCTTACTCTTATGTTATCCCCCGTGTTGGTTCCGGGCTTCTTTGAAGAATGGACCAACTAACGTTCTGCCGGGCAGGTTGTAAAAGGCGACCGATTGGCTATGCGAGTCACTACCATCGTGGCTACTAGGTGGTACAGTTCTGCATTGTCTCGACCGGGTCTTGTACCACCGCCTTACCAATTTCTGCTGCAATAGTGTCAGTGCTTGTCGCTGTAGTGTTCCGGTCTGGAGGGTAAAGTAGCCGGTAAACTTATGCATGTGGCGTAAGACCTCGCCACAAGATAGCAACGCATCATTAACACTTTTGGTGTCTATAGGCGATGGTTGACTCGTTCCATCAGGAGACCCATCTGCTTGTTTGCTATCTTATGACATATAAAAAATGTAACAAAAGAATATCTTTAATGAACTGATGCCATACTTACATGGTCTATAAACATCCGGACCCAGGAGCCCAGGAATATTGCACAGATGATGCCCAACAGGAGCAACACCACCGCGGATGCGAGCACAAACCCTGAGAAAGAACATTTCCATATCAATCATCATCAATACCAGAAAAAACATTTATTAACATCTAGTTGCAACCCATAAAAATACTAAAGTGTGAGGCGGGCCACCCGCAATGTAGGGTTCCCAAATTGCCCATCACAATAGTGCGGACTGAGCGCTCTTGACTTTTATAGTTTCATACTATGAACATTTAAGCTATTCAACGTCAGTGACAAATGTATACCTTCACCATAGGTTCAGGGTATAAGTTTTCGACTATTACTCAAAAACTTGTAAAGCCTTATAAGCCGTGATAGTTTTCCTTTCAACTTCATTGTATTTACTACTACTATGATATTTTTCCCACCCGTTTAGACTGCAGAAGGGGGGAACACTTGACTATAACAAAAACTAGCATTCAAAAGCTCAATATTTTACAAACGAGTCCCTCTAATCGAAAACTTGTTTTCAAAAACTTAAATATTTTAAAAAAAATTATCCAATGATATCCCACACAATGGGGTACGTGAGAAAAAAATTAACCTACCCACTTTACATGTAGGGGAGCAACCCTGAAAAAAACATTTTTTAAGATTTTATGTTACAATTTTGTTGATGTAAATAATCTTATATATAAAATTCTCGTGTCACAATGTGCGTTCCCGTACTCCTCCGAAACGGCTTTGATGAAATTTCGTATGCATTTTCAGTGGGTCTGAGTATCGGCCAACATCTATTTTTCATCCCCCTAAATGTTAAGGGTTGTCCACCCCTAATTTTTTTTTATTTTATGGACAAAAATTTTTATTTTTATTTTTTTATGATTCAACATTGAAAAATATATATAACCCTTAATTTTCAACCCTCTACGATCAACCCCTATTTTTTGATTCAATAATTTATGTGGCAAAACAACGTTTGCCGGGTCAGCTAGTATATTATATATATTCATGCCAAATTACAGGTTTCTAGTAGTAAGGATCTCTGAGCTATCGTGCGGACGGACGGATGGGTCCCTAGTTTACTTCGGAACCCTAAAAGGGTAAGTAGGTATGACGGTATGAGGGTAAGTAGGTATAACTTTACCACCTAGTAGCCACGATGGTAGTGACTCGCATAGCCATTCGGTCGCCTTTTACGACCTGCCTGACAGAACGGCAGTTTGTCTATTCTTCAAAGGAGCCCGGAACCAACACGGGGCACAGTATAAATTTTAGATACAGTATAAACAAAGTATTTTTAAAAAATAATAGTAAAACTTCAAAATAAACACAATTTCTGTATTACCAGCTTACACAATTCTCCCTAAATATTTAGTTATTTCTTATGTAGGGAATATCCTACACTTAGAAATTAAATATGCTCTGTTATGTGATAACGGCTCTTGTCTTAAATATTAAGAACTGCCTTTACTAATTGAAACTACGTAATCAATTTATATTACAATTGTATTTCTTTTCACATTGTTCATTATTCTAATAACGTTAGATTATTCTTTAATTCTACATTCTATTTATTCTTATTCTTATAATATAAGATAATGAAATATAAATTAACAAATACATTACCTTAAATTACTTATGCACGTTCAAGAATGATCTCAATACTGTTACTTTTATGGTTTACTGGAGGCCAACTGTTCGGCACGACTTGCTCTCTCGAGCCTCGTCGTCCAAGTCCCATATCTTTAACAAATTCTAACTGTCATCCCCTTTTGGGGATACCAGTTTAAAACAATAATTTTGCCCATTTATAATGATTTCGGGAAAATCTTGCTTTATTAAATAAAACCTAACACTTAGTATATAATTTTGTTCCCCTTTAAATTAACTGTAGTTACTAACAAAATAATGACAGAATTATAAATGTCAAATAAAGTCAAGTAAATTACAAATGAATTATTTTACGATGTCAACTATTTGTGTGGTTATTACTTATTAAATTTTAATGAATTTAATAATAAATTAATAATACAATTCCTTTTATATTATTACTGATAATATAATGATTATTTTATTTAATAATCAAATCTATACATATAATAAAATCGTAGGAAAGTCAAAACTGTACATATAATATTTTTTTAAAAGAATACTTGGGACGTGATCTACAATCGATATCGTTTCGTTAATAATATAGTTTTTAGAATTTTTGTCTGTTTGTCTGTTTGTCTGTATGTATGTCCGGGGTAAACTCAAAAAGTACTGCATGGATTTACTTCAAATTTTGCATGAATATTACTAACAGGTCGGGTCAACAATAGGCTACATATTATCACGCTATCACCTACAGGGGAGGAGCAGTGTGGAGTAAAAGTCGCGCGGACGAAGTCGCAGGCAACAGATAGTTTAATAATAAATTAATAATACAATTGCCTTTATATTATTACTGATAATATAATGATTATTTTATTTAATAATCAAATGTAAAATATAAAACCCTAATAAGATCTTCCTTATCAGAAAACTTGACAAGTATGAAAGAATTAAAGTAATTTTTCTTGCCAGAACAATAGAATTGTTATATTGTATTACTATTGTTTGAGACTACGCTAACTTGCGAAATGATTCTTTACATTGTTTTTTTTACCACCGACTCGTTAGCCTCAAAGAGTAACTACTCAACTTAGCATGCTTGTTTGCATATGCAAATTATATATATACACGACGTTCATCGCAAGACATCTAAGTTGAAGAGACTACGTTTCAAAATAAACAATTTATAAATAAGTTTTAGCAGTAAGTATTACGCAATAAAAAAATACACTTCTTGTATTAGTTTTTAACCTTTATACAGTGTGTAAAAACTGTTGGACTTGTAAGTAGCGTATAAGTATGTCGATGACATTATCAAAACATAATAAAATGATTCTATTTATAAAAAGAAAAAATTCTGGTATTTCAAGATCCTCGTATTTAACCTTCAATTTCGCTAAACTTTAGCGAATATTTAAGGCGCGGTATTTCGACGCGCGTCATTTCTATAGAAAATGGGTGGCGCGGTATGTTCTGAAACCGCTGGGAAAAGTGTTAATTTCGGATAAATAAATATAGGACATCAGCTGAAAACTAAAATTGTAAATACAAAAAAGAATGTGCTAACATTCTTTTTTGTATTTACAACTAAAATATCACCATATAAAAATCATGTGGAAGATTAGAAATATGATTAACAAATTATTTGTTTTAGAGATTATTTTAGCCTGTTTTCGGAATTTTATATGATCGAGTAAAGTACATTCTATCATGTAATGAGTTAGCACATTCCTTAGATAATATCTTCAGGTATATCGTATATTTTTTGTAAAATTGTTATTTAACAATCAATACAAAAAAACCTGATTAAACAAACCAGTTTTTCCCGTTTGTCGCGATCGCCTTAAAACTACAACTCCGTCGAGTAAGCGGGCGCGGCCTCCTATCACGTTTGTGTCTGTCGCCTTCTTTTGTGCCGAATTTTATAACAGAGTGCTAAGTGTGAGTGTTTCTTTTCGCATTCGATCTTGAGCGCGTTTGGAGTTTACTGGGAATTTGTATGTGATTTGTTTAGCGCCACCTAGTGGTAAACTGGTTTCTCGCGTTTACCACTAGGTGGCGCTGTACAAATCACATACAAATTCCTAGTAAACTCAAAACGCGCTCACGATCGAATGCGAAAAGAAAAACTCACACTTAGCACTCTGACGATTGGACAGAGTTTTTGATGTGTAACATGTTACATCTCGCCTACCTGCAAGCTCCGGGGAATCTAAATAGCGTTAGCTTTACGTTGAGTATACATAGCGCACTATAATATAACGCTATGCGTTATATTAACCACCATTATCTGTAATACAACAATTGTATTAATAACTAGCTGTTGCCAGCGACTTGGTCCGCGCGGACTTCGTTTACCCCGCACAGCTCCTCTCCCGTATGTGATAGCGTGATAATATGTAGCCTATATGACCCGACCTGTTACTATATTCATGCAAAATTTGAAGTAAATCCATGCCGTACTTCTTGAGTTTACCCCGGACATACATACAGACAAACAGACAAAAATTCTAAAAACTATATTTTTGGCTTCGATATCGATTGTAGATCACGCCCCAAGTATTATTTTAAAAAACATTCAATGTACAGTTTTGACTTTCCTACGATTTTATTATATGTATAGATATTGCATTTCTATTGGTGTGGTTTGTTGCAAGGCGACATGCATTAAACTTGCTTGCAGCTAGCTACCTTACAGTATCAAGAACACGACAGTGATAAACATAAGCGCCTTTGCGACAGGAATAATTAAGGCGTTGGTAATCCGGTCAAGACGTTACAGAAATCTATCGTCTAATAATCGAAAACATATTTGGCCAAAACCAAATAGGTCACCCATGTCCGCTTACTCGTCGGAGTGCTGTAGTTTTAAATATTTGCTAAAGTTAGAGAAATTTAAGTTAAACTAGCTGTTGCCTGCGACTTCGTCCGCGCGGACTTTGTTTACTCCGCACTGCTCCTCCCCCGTAGATGATAATAGCGTGATAATATGTAGCCTATATGTTGACCCGACCTGTTTAGTAATATTCATGCAAAATTTGAAGTAAATCCATGCAGTACTTTTTGAGTTTACCCAGGGTTAAATATAGGTTACTATTTCAAAATCAAACCGTAAGGGGGTTGGGATTGAGGATGAAAGTTTGTATGAAAGAATATATTGATACATGTTATTCTACCTGCGGGCGAAGCAGCGCAGATCAGCTAGTATTTTAAGATAAGATAAGGTTAGATAAAATAAGACATAATTTTATCATTACTACTTAGTTAAAAAGTATAAAAAAATGTTTTGTTCAAATACATCTTTACAGACACTTTCGACGAGTCGACATTTTAAAAACTGCTACTAGATCGGAAGGCGGCCACTTACATTTCTATTGAATTAGGTACACACAATTACAATAGCTTAAATTTCTATTGGATTAGGTACACACAATTACAATAGCTTAAATTTCTATTGGATTAGGTACACACAATTACAATAGCTTAAATTTCTATTGGATTAGGTACACACAATTACAGTAGCTTAAATTTCTATTGGATTAGGTACACACAATTACAGTAGCTTAAATTTCTATTGGACTAAGCGAAGCGTGCCTGGCCGTCCTGCCAGGCAGGTCGTATAAGGCGACCGATTGGCTATTTGAGTCACTAGCATTGTTGCTACTAGGTGGTAGAGTTCTGCATTGTCTCGCCCGGGTCTGGTACCACCGCCTTACCTATTCTTACCGCAATAGCGTCAGTGTTTCTAGCTCAGTCAGCGTCAGAGCTAGTCACTGTCGTGTTCCGGTTTGGAGCGTAAGGTAGCCGGTAAACTTATGCATGTGGCATTAGACCTCGCCACAAGATAGCAACGCACCATTAACATCTTTGGTGTCTATAGGTGATGGTTGACTCTTTCCATCAGGAGACCCATCTGCTTGTTTGATATCTTATGGTATAAAAAAAACACATCAGTAATGTCATGAAAATTCGTAATTGGCTAATGTTTGGTTTTTTTAAACCAGGTATTTGTTAAATGTATGTATGTATGTATTTTTTTTATATATCATAAGATAGCAAACAAGCAGTTGGGTCTCCTGATTGAAAGAGTCAACCATCGCCTAAAAACACCAAAGATGTTGATGGTGCATTGCTATCTTGTGGCGAGGTCTAATGCCACATGCATAAGTTTACCGGCTACCTTACCCTCCAAACCGGAACACGACAGTGACAAGCACTGACGCTATTGCGGCAGGAATAGGTAAGACGGTGTTACCAGACCCGGGCGAGACAATGCAGAACTCTACCACCTAGTAGTCACGATGATAGGGCGCGCATAGCCACTCAGTCGCCTTTTACGACCTGCCTGGCAGAAAGGCAGTTGGCCTTTTCTTCAAAGGAGCCCCGGACCAACACGGGGAAATTTTATGTATAAGACAATAGAAAAAAAAAACAATTTTTCTATTTTTTCCTCGAAAATAAAGATATTTTGAAACAATACATTTTGATTTTTATTCTGTTTTAAAGGTTATTGCACATAACAAAGTAATTGCACACTCGATTTCATCATAAGAATCCTTTGAAAATGCTGCATTAATAATATTTGGCCGAGGTCAATCTCCTTAATAGATTCTCGTAATTGGATTTCGTGGCTACATACATGCATAATCTGATAATTTTATAACGATGTGATAATAATCTTTTCAACCGGTTTCACAAAAAGAAGCTATTTTTTTACATCCGCTGTATTATATCATAACTCATAAGATAGCAAACAAGCAGATGGGTCTCTTGATGAAAAGAGTCAACCATCGCCTTTAGACACTGAAGATGTTAATTGCACGTTGCTACCTTGTGGCGAGATCTAATGTCACATGCATACGTCTACCGACTACATTACCCTCCAAGCCGGAACACAACAGTGATAAGCACTGACGCTTTGCAGCAGGAATAGGTAAGGCGGTGGGACCAGATCCGGGCGAGACAATGCAGGACTCTACCGCCTAGTAGCTACGATGGCAGTGACTCGCGTAAATAATCAGTCGCCTTTTACGACCTGACTGGCAGAACGGCAGTTGGATTATTCTTTATATATATATATATATATATATATATATATATATATATATATATATATATATATATATATATATATATATATATATATATATATGAATATTTTATGTGCATGGATATGGTATGAAGCATATTCTACAAGTTTATATATTCTATAAATATGTATTATGAATGTAGGTAGGTATAAAAAAAGAGAAGCTCTTTAATTCACCGACTAATACCTACCCCTTTTTATGAAAATGCGCGGACGTCAAATAGTAACAGAATATTCTTGGTATCTGTAGTAATAATGCATCGGTGAAATAATAAAATATGTTTTTTAACTTCCCGCTAGGTATGTAGATAAGAAAGTTACTGATTTTGCCCCGATTTTCGAAAATATCGTTTTTACCAGATCTCTACGTTTTGAGGTCCTAGGAATCTTTTCAGACTATTTTCACGATGACGTCAGTATGTCTGTATGTATGTATTTGTGTGTGTGTGGGTGTGTGTGTATGTGTGTATGTAAACATCTCATAACTTTTGAACGGCTGAACCGATCGAAACGCGGTTGATGGCATTCGATTGGATTCCGCTCAACTTAGATTCCCGAATATTTTAACCAAATCGGTTCAGGAGATTTTGAGATATTTTGAAAAAAGCTGAAAAAATTTTTTGGCGAAACAGTATTTTTTTAATATAATTTCCAGATTAATGTACCGTTTGAGTACAAAATATAATCAGCTCTTTACCTCAAAAAATGACATCTAATATATAAGTTGCATCAAAATCAGTTAATCCGTTTAGGAGAAAACGTTGACGAAAAATTCAACCAAACATTACTTAATATTCTACGATATTCTACGTTATTTTAGTACTAACAAAATTACGTCAGATGGCATTTCAAGAATCAAAATAAATCTAATGTTCAAAAGTTACAACTTTTCACATATTAAAATTTCGTCATTTTAGCAAAAATACTTTATATTTTTGAAATAACTTACAGGCTACACACAGATTGACTTAAAAATCTTATCAGCTTTTCTCCTTTAAAAACTACGTCAAATACTTAATACCGTTAATTGGATCAAAATCGGTCAATTTGTTTGGGATTTATTAATGATGAAAATATTTGAAAAAAAAAAGTTTTTGACATTACTACGAAAATTTTCAACCTATCGATTATTTAGGTAAAGCAATATTTTAGATCTCAAAAATTGAGTTGAACGTCATTCAATCCGATCAAATTCAATCAGCGTTTCCAAAATGTACAGCTTTTCAAAAATCATTATACTGCCATTTTAACAAAAAATATGTTTGAACTGAAAAATCTATGCTTATAGTTTTTACTCTTTTGACCTTAAAATACCTTAATTTAGCGGGAAATTTCAGGGATGGCTAGTAGGGTCAACCACTAACACATTTTTTTATAGAAAAAGGGGCAAACGGACAGTAGGCTCACCTGATGGTGATCGCCGCCCATGAACAACCACACTATCAGAGTGTGGTTGTCCATAATTCGCATACCAGAAGATTTGCAGTTGCGTTGCCGGCCTTTTAAGAAAGAGTAGGCTCTTTTCTTCAAAGTCCCTAAGTCGTATCCGCTTGGAAAAACCCCTGCCGGTAATTGGTTCCACAGAGGAATAGTGCGGGGGAAGAAGTGCCTCGAGAATCGCACAGTTGTGGATTTCCAGACATCATCAAATTTGATTTGTTCAAATCAGTTAAAACGACCAAAGAAGTTGATTCATCTGTTAGTATTGCACGGAGACACGCAGATAATTATAAACAAATTAATTCATTCGTATAAGTGTGAGTCATGAGTCATGAGATACGCGTCATAGTTTACAAACTGAACCAATTGTCCAGATTTCCGCAACAGCACTCGGACGTAATTATTAATAATATACATTACACAATTATTACTATAAAGAAAATGGCATCTGCTAATCTTTCATGTCTTACGGACTGCCTGGCAGAACCAGGCAGTTCACCACCTACCAGCTCACTACCAGCGTCATTACTAGGTTGTAGAGTTCTGTATTGTCTCGCCCGGGTCTGGTACCACCGCCTTACCTATTCCTGTCGCAATAGCGTCAGTGCTTGTCACTGTCGTATCTTCTCTATGCCTACCGTGTAAAGGATTTGAGGTGAAGATATTACCGTCACGTTGGTCGAGTAGTTAGTGACCCTGACTACGCAATCGACGGGGCTCGGGTTCGATCCCCGACGCGGAAAAACATTTGTGTGATGAGCATAAATGTTTGTATTTCCGGGTTTGGATGTTTATTAAATATATTCTAGTATTTATTATATATGTATTTCTATGTATCGTTGATTAACACCCATAAAACAAGCAAATAATTTGCTTACTTTGGGGTTAGATCAGTAAGTGTAATTTGTCCCTTGAATATTTATTATTTATTATTATTTATTTTATATTAGTGAAAGTAAAACGTCAGGTGGTAATGTATAGGTTAATATATCACCATCAGACTCCTCGCTGTTACAAACATTTTTCTTTTTTTTTAAACCCTCAATTATTTTCTTTCCACACCCGAATTTAAAACCTAGACTTTATTATCTAAGCCAAATAGACTTACCAATTAACCAGACAGTCGTCAAAAGAATAAGTCGAAAATTATTAACTCGTCAAAAATCCTTAATTTTATTTTTAACGATTTTTTTTCATTTCTGTTAGCTGATTGTAAGAGCACTTACATACCTACTTCTAAAGATAGAAGACAAGGGCAAAGATCGCGTCGTGTCATAAAAACAGGTAAGTGTTCGTCACTGACGTTAAATCAATTAACATATACTTAGTTGAAGTCGAAACTTGTTTTTTTATCGCAAACCACACAATGTCATTATCCTCAAAGTTATGAACCTACTTGAATATATCTTACATGAGCTAAAAAACAGGCAGACAAGTATAGGATGTTTCGGCTAGAAGCGAAACTTCTAACGTAGTTTAAAAATATGTTTTTTATACCTATTTAACAAACAAGCAGATGGATATATTATATTATAATTATCGCGTAAAGACACCAAATATGTTATGTTTGCATTGATACCTCTATGGCAGGGTTGTAATGTCACATGCAAGTTTTCCGGCTACCTTACCCTCCAAACTGAGTGATAAACACAGACGCTATTGCGATAGCAATAAGTAAGGCAGTGGTACCAAACCCCATTGAGATGGTGCCGAACGACGAGTCGTTACAGTTTTTGCTATTAATTTGCAGAGACTAAGAAGAAGACGTTTTCCATTATGTTAACACTCGCAGCGCTGAAATAATAATAAATCGTACAACGAAAGTCAAAAATAAGCAGTGCTGCAGCGTATAATAATGAATGATATATACAGCACCGTTGTATGTTGACCGCCCCGTTGGTTCATCATAATCGGCCCGTTGGTCGAGTGATTAGCGCCCCTGACTACGCAATCGACGGGCCTCGGGCTCAATCCCCGACGGGGACAAGCATTTGCGTGATGAGCCTAAAAGTTTGTAGGTATTTCCGGGTTTGGGTGTTTATTAAATATATTCTAGTATTTATATATGTATTTCCATGTATTAGTATCGTTGACTAACACCCATAACACAAGCAAAAAATTTGCTTACTTTTGGGTTAGATCAGTTAGGGTGATTTGTCCCGTGAATATTTATTAATTTATATATAAAAGGTCGTAACCATCGTGAATTTCATGGCGCTTACGTGTTTCAATCAACGAGCTCTGACGTAGGTGCAGTCCATTTTTTTATCATATCATAAGATAGCAAACAAGCAGATGGGTCTCCTGATAGAGTCAACTATCGCCTATATACACCAACGACGTTAATGGTGCGTTGCTATCTTGTGGCGAGGTCTAATGCCTCAAGCATAAGTTTACCGGCTACCTTATCCTCCAAACCGGAACACAACAGTGACAAGAATTAGGACGCGGATGTTACTATCCCTAGTAGGCATGGATCATTTAACAGTTAACATATTAAATTTGGTACTAATTTTTTTAACAATTAACAACTGTTATTTATAGCAGCAAATACTGTTAAAATTTTATGCGTCACTAAAATTACCAATAACTTCATATAGTAAAATAATGTTATTAAAAATATTTGAGAGAGCTTTTTTTTGCTCGCTACCTTGATTTATGATAATACCAACTGTTAAATGTTATAAAACTACTCCTGAGGACCTTTTTTGTTGGTCGCTAACTCGACAGCTTTGCGTTTTTGCTGCTTTAATACTTATTATATATATGCTACTACTGATATAAACTGTTATAATATAACATAAATAAATAACTGTTAAATATAAATTAATTTTAACAACATACCAGTTAACCTAATTTAAAAATAAATTTCCATGCCTAATCCCTAGTCTCCTCACTGAAAGCCAGCCGGCGGGCAGAAACCAGGTCCGTTGCTGGGCAGCGATTTGACTAGTTCAAGTACTGACTGGTCGTGCATTGGAAATGCACGGCTTACATAGTAAAATAAAAGTTTGACTCAGCGATTTAGAATAGCAAAGAATTAAGGGTTATAGCACCACGCGCAATGTAGGGTTCTGAAGTTGCCCATCACAAAATTGCGGACTATCAACAGGGCTTTTATTATTTCGTACTCTGAACATTTAACCTACTGCACGTCAATAACGGATATACCCTTACCAGAGGTCCACCGCCTATAAACACTTCTTCAAGTACATTTTATAAGTTGGTCGATTATTACTCAAAAACTTGTAAAGCCTTCTAAGCAGCGACAGGTTTCCTTTTGATTTCATTATATTTACTACTACCGTGAATTTTTTTCACCCCCCCCAAACCAATCGTTTAGCTGACAGTGGGAGGAGGGCAATTGATTCTAACAAAAGTTAGCACTTTAAAGTAATATTTCACAAACTAGTCCCTTAATCAAAAATCGTTTTCAATATTTTTCAAAAAATCCTTCCAACGATATCCCACACTATGGCGTATAATCTGCGCGACAAGTTGAAAAGTGTCTAAAATAGAGATACTGTTCTTAAAATTATGTGAGATAGCTCATTGGATCCAGAATGACGCTAATGATGTGCTAAAAGCGTGTATCAGCACATAAAAAATTGCAAAAGTTATAAATTAAAGATGAGAAAAAAATATAATTTCGTTTTTTGCCAATATTTCATAAACTATTAATATTTAAGAAAGGAGAGTGATGAGATCGGCCTAAATGGACTACAAGAATATAGCGTCAGCCGAAATTATTAAATTAATTTTATTCACAATAAGTCAATATTAGAACTCAACGAACACTTTTTAATAGCAAATTAATTTTAAAAGGATTTTAGTCGGAAAGTCATGAAACTAATCAAACTTGTGCGTTTTTCTTATTTCTAATTCAAGCAAAGATTGTCCTATTCTGCCATAAACTTAACACTTTCTTTTATTTCTGACCAACCAAACAAATTATAAAAAATTATAAAAATGTTGGATAGATAAGACGCAAAATTTTAAACCAACTATTGTATAAAATGCAACAAAAATGAAAATATTTATTATTATAATCGAAATCTACAACATAGAAGACCGTATAAATAAGTACTCTTAGCATCATCCGAAAGAAACAAAAATAACAAGTGTCATCTATTTACGTTGTGAGCGAGTAATAAACATTTTATGTAAACAAAAGTTTTATCGTTTTTCAACATTTAAGTGGTTAAAATCAAATAACCTTCATGATAAGTAATACAAAAATGAATTATATTTGTGTTGACGATATATTGCGATGTGAGTGACTTGAAATAGAATGTAACAATTGTAAAATCAAATAATATTAATCTTAGAAGGAGTTTCGTGAATTTTAGTATTATAAAAAGTGTCCGTGATACAATTTACATTTCAGAAGAAAAAAATAATGTGTTACAATACGGTAAACAGCCATCATCATGTGTTGCGTTTAGGGTAAATTTGTATGGGGCCTCATCAATTCCTTTCAAAAAAAAATTCGGAAGGAGGAGGAAATTTCCAAGAAAAAACTTTTAGATCTCGGAACACCATCTCCATTATTTATAATTTTAATTTAACGCTGAAAATGGTTCTCCACACGACACAACGCATCATCAGGGCAAAAGTTAGTATTGTTTAGTACAATTGACAATTTGACAGATTTTCATGACAATTTGACAGATTGTCAAATTGTTAATTGTACTAAAGTGGCAAAAGTTAGTATTGTTTAGTACAATTGACAATTTGACAGATTTTCATGACAATTTGACAGATTGTCAAATTGTCAATTGTACTAAAGTGGCAAAAGTTAGTATTGTTTAGTACAATTGACAATTTGGCAGATTTTCATGATAATTTGACAGACTGTCAAATTGTCAATGGTACTAAAGTGGCAAAAGTTCGTATTGTTTAGTACAATTGAAAATTTGACAATTTTACAGATTGTCATGACAATTTGACAGATTATCAAATTGTCAATTGCACTAAACAATACTAACTTTTGCCCTGATGATGCGTTAAAACGCGAAACCGGTTGGTTTTAATAAATGAAAAGTCATGTAAAACAGTACAAGTGCTTTTAATCCATATAATATTATAAATGCGAAAGTCTGTCTGTCTGTCTGTCTGTCTGTTACGCTTTCACGGCTAAACCGCTGAGCCGATTTTCCTGAAATTTGGTATGGAAGTAGTTGAAGAGCCGAGGTCAATCATAGGCATAAATTAAACCTTAAAGGGTTGATTTTTGAAAAAAAATTAGGCTATTTAAAATTAGCCTATTAATAGGGGATGAAATTTGTATAAAAAGCTATCTTGACGACATGCTAATCTACTCGCAGGCGAAGCTGCGCGGGTCAGCTAGTACAATATAAATCCAAGCTAACATCTTCACTTTACATGTAGTATCACCCTCACCTGCTCTAAAAAATGTTTTAAGATTTTGTTACCATTTTGTTGCCATGACTAATACGTATATTCAATAGGGATGGGCCAAAATTCGTTTTACATATGGTTTAACCAAATTTCGGTAATTTGAACCGAATTTCGACATTCGGCCGAAACTAGGTTTAAGTGCCGAACATTCGACACTAGAAAAAAGTACCTACTTGCACTGTTTTGACAAAAATCTACACTAATGTTATAAAGAGGAAAGATTTGTATTTTTGTCAAATAAACTCAAAAACTACTAGACTGATTTGAATTTTTTTTACGATTAAAAAGATATTAAATCATCCCTGAGTAACAGAGGCTGTATTATATTTTAAAAAATTAGAGTACCTACCGAAATTAGAACAATGTAACCTAAAATATCAAAGTTTAGTCTTTAAGTCATTATTTCGCGTATGCTGCGAAAACCATTAACGATATCTATACATATAATAAAATCGTAGGAAAGTCAAAACTGTACATTGAATATTTTTTTAAAAGAATACTTGGGGCGTGATCTACAATCGATATCGAAGCCAAAAATATAGTTATTAGCATTTTTGTCTGTTTGTCTGTTTATCTGTTTGTCTGTTTATATGTATGTCCGGGGTAAACTCAAACGGTACTGCATGGATTTACTTCAAATTTTGCATGAATATTACTAACAGGTCGGGTCAACATATAGGCTACATATTATCACGCTATCACCTAGCGGCCAGGTGCTGTGCGGAGTAAACGAAGTCCGCGCGGACGAAGTCGCTGGCAAAAGCTAGTATAAAATAAGTAAATTCGTAAACATACGACACGCGATGTGTCGCTCTCGAGAAAGCGCACCAATATTGAACCGAAAGCCAAATTTTTCACCGAATATTCGGCCTAGTCCGAATTCGGTTTAAACCACATTTGACCCATCTCTAATACACATGAGTTAGACTGCGGAAAGACGGACAGACGGACATAGCTAAACAATTAGGGTTCCTTGTTTATTTCTGAATACTAAAAACAAGTGAAACCAGGTGCAAAACCTAGCCTATTCTAAACGACATTAGCTATTATGGTGTATTATGATTGACATAACGTATATTAAACGTGCGACTCAGTGTACACAATTAAAGTCATTATTACGCAAGCTTAAAGGTTAATATTGTATAATATGCTTGGTGGCCGTTTGACCCGAATGAGGGAAGTTTAGACTTGCGGCTACTTCCGAATACACGTAAAAAATTTAGTTACTGTATTTATAACCGAAAAAAATTAAATTGAGATACCCTGCTAGCTCGATACTTCGTGTTGGTCCCGGCTCCTTTGAAGAATAGGCCACCTGCCGTTCTGCCAGGCAAGTCGTAAAAGGAGACCGATGGGCTATACGAGTCGCTACCATCGCATCTACTAGGTGGTAGAGTCTGCATTGTCTCGCCCGGGTCTGGTACCACCGCCTTACCTATTCCTGCCACAATAGCGTCAGTGCTTGTCACTATCGTGTTCTGTTTTGGAGGGTAAGGTTGCCGGTAAACTTATGCTTGTGGCATTAGACCATGCCACAAGATAGCAACGCGCCATTGACACCTTTGGTGTCTATAGGCGATGGTTGACTCTTTCCATCAAGAGACCCATCTGCTTGTTAGTTATCGTATAATATTAAAAAAATATCACAACTCCCTTATATAGAAAATTTGGCGTGAGTATCAGTAATTGCTGGTTCTTTCAGATTGAAAATTTAGCAGTTAATGAGTTCTGGCAATACACGATAAGCAATATGGCAGATTTTTTTTAAAATTTAAATAACCATTCTTCTAGCTAGCTTGACAGATACCGACGACACAGCCTATAGACGGCTAATGTTTGATTTTCCGTATTGAATGCATTCTGGCAACTAGCTGCAATGCCGTAATTGGGTAACTCAAGGCCACAGTGAAAGATAGCATATAGAGCATCTATCTGATTGGTCGACACTGATTGCCCAATCACTACTCATTGGCGCGTGGACATTACATCGGAACTATAAGTCAGATGTGTTGACACAATTCATTCGCCTATTATTAGGTGTCTATGGGCTGTGTGGTCGGTGTTGACAGACCTAGCAAGTTCCAAGGTTAAATTTAAATTTCTGGTGTTATAATTTTATGCGAATCTATAAGAGCATTAAATTTCTGTTTTCGGCACTAAATTAGCACTCAATAAGCACCTTTTTGCGCTAAGTTTATAGACTCTGCTAATTCGACTATGGCTAGCTTTACAGATGTTAGACACTGACTGTTAAAAATTAACCTTGAATACAACATACGCATTAATCTCTCAGCGAGAGACGCTTGCAGCGCATTGCGTAACATCAACATTTATTGTTACTATGAGAATGAGGCTACAATAATCATTGTTTTGTTTCACTAAATAGAGTTACTGCTTTTTTTAAATTAGAGGGAATCATTCGAATCGGTAAATATATTGCAGAATCAGAGCCTATCATAACATCTAGTTTCGGACCCCCTTGGAAGAATAGAATAGTCTATCGTTCTGTAAAATGCGTACGATTAGTTTAACATCACTGTGTATCGGAGCGCAAAACCGCCATCTCATCAAGGGTTGGATTTTGTACTACAATTATAGTACTTATACTATAATTTTCACCGTGTCTCGGAGCGCAATACCGCCATCTCTACCAGAGTTGGATTTTGTACTATAATTATAGCACTTATACTATAATTTCGCCCTTTGTACTATATACTATCCACAACTAAGGATAGTACGCTAAAATACTGTAATTTAAAGTTTTTTACCGAATGCTTAGTTTTACGTCCTATGAATATTTCGATCGTACGAGTATCAGACCGAATTCTGATCTTGCGATGTTTTCTCCTAGATTGTTTAGTACTTCCACATGCAAATGCCGACTGCAGACGAATATTCAGTGAAGTGAACCTACCAAGACTAAAATACGTAACAAACTGGCAATACAATCCGTAGACGCCATATTATTGTGTTGTGACGCTATCAAAAGCAGTAGCAAATGTGGGAATTGTTCTGATTTTATTCCTACTGAGGATATGTTGATGAGATTAAATGCCAAGGATGAACTAGCTAATAGTAATATTTAAGAACTGATGAACTTAGAAGAGGAGTAAACTTTGCCATACCCTGGTGTCGATTTTAATGACTACATAATAAGTTAAATTGAAAATAATGAAAGTGTACTGTAATTTTTGGAACGAAGTGCCTTACGGCAGGCTTGGGGGGGATAGGGATTTTGCTGCGCGACCGAACTGAAAAAAATGTGATAGTAAAACCGTAAGAAAAATGCGTGAATAAAAGCGTTAAATGAGACGTGCGCAGGCGCGACAGTCGCGTACACAAGCGAGTAGTGCCGTTTAGCCGAAGGAACTTCGTTCCTACCTGGTGTCCCGCGACACCACATCATTTTTTTATAAATACTATCCTTTTCATTTTTTTGTACTATCTTTATCAACTTACCTAAATTCAACCCTGATCACAGAATTACTATCCATAATTAGTTAAAACGCCGCACTAACAGGACGTCCGGTCTCACAGAAGACAGACCTTTTTTATAGAAAAGGGGGCAAACGGACAGGAGGCTCACCTGGTGGTAAGTGATCACCGCCGCCCATGGACAACCACACTATCAGAAGATTTACAGTTGCGTTGTCGGCCTTTTAAGAAAGAGTAGGCTCTTTTCTTGAAGGTCCCTAAGTCGTAAAAACCCCTGCCGTTAATTGGTTCCACAGAGGAACAGTGCCTCGAGAATCGCACACTTGTGGATTTCCAGACATCGAGATGGTGAGGAGGAAACCTTAGCGCTGTCATTCATACTTCAAAAGTTCAAACTTCTTTATTTACATAAAATAATTTGCATGATTAAATCTAATGTTAATGTCGATCATTAATCATATTTTGACAATTGGCAAATATTGATATCATATTAAATATAAAATATAAGTTAGTGTATGAAACAATACTAAAAGTATCTACACGCCCGTATCCCCGAAAGGGTAGGCAGAGGTACAACAAGTGCACCCACGATTAGCTGAAGATACTTGGTCCCACAATGTGATAGGTGGCAAGCCTATCACCAACCGGACTCTTTCCAATCCCAGGCAACGTTGTTTTTATCAGAAAACTGAAAAAACACATTTTTAAATTGCCCGACTCAGAAATCGAACCCGGGACCTCATGTGGTCAACTCCGACACCGAACCACTACACCACAGAGGCGATAAACAATATCAACATAATATCTTATATATCAACATTGGTAAAAACAGCGAAAAATATAAGCTTAGTAGCCCTAATTTACACCCAAATTATCAGGGAAACCATTTGACTGATATTATTTAATGATGATAAAATAAAATAGTAAAGTGCGTGCGTGTGCGCAATTTAGGGTTCCGAAGTTGCCTATCACAATAATACGGACTAAGAAAAGGGCTTTTCTTATTTTATACTATGATCATATTTTAACCTATTAATTGTCAATGACGGATATACCCTTACCATATAAACACCGCTTATAAAAACTTCTTCAAGTACATTTTATAAGTTGGTCGATTATTACTCAAAAACTTGTAAAGCCTTCTAAGCAGCGCCAGGTTTCCTTTTGATTTCATTATATTTACAATTACCGAGAATTCTTTTCTCCACCAACCCCCCCCCCCCCCCCTCTCCAAACGAACCGTTTAGCTAAAAGGCAAAGGGAGGGAGGGAGGCACTTGATTCTAACAAACGTTAGCAATTAAAAGCATAATATTTGCTTTATCAAAAATATATAATATATATAATTTTTTTCATATCATAAGATAGCAAACAAGCAAATGGGTCTCCTGATGGAAAGAGTCAACCATCGCCTATAGACACCAAAGGAGTTAATGGTGCGTTGCTATCTTGTGGCGAGGTCTAATGCCACATGCATAAGTTTACCGGCTACCTTACCCTCAAAACCGGAACATGACAGTGACAAGCACTGACGCCGTTGCGGCAGGAATAGGTAAGGCGGTGGTACCAGACCCGGGCGTGACAATGCAGAACTCTACCACTAGATGTAGTAGCCACGATGGTAGTGACTCGTATAGCCAATCGGTCGCCTTTTACGACCTGCCTGGCAGAAATTAGATATTTTTTTAAAAGAATACTTGGGACGTGATCTACAATCGATATCAAAGCCAAAAATATAGTTTTTAGAATTTTTGTCTGTTTGTCTGTTTATCTGTTTGTCTGTATGTATGTCCGGGGTAAACTCAAAAAGTACTGCATGGATTTACTTCAAATTTTGCATGAATATTACTACTAGGTCGGGTCAACATATAGGCTACATATCACGCTATCACCTACGAGGGTGAGGCTGTGCGGAGTAAACGAAGTCCGCGCGGACGAAATCGCTGGCAACAGCTAGTACTTAATACATATCATAACTTAGTACATTACCTTATGATATAAACCGAACAGCCTAACAGTCACGAAGCGAGTACCCCGGCTCACTGGCATCGATCATCAATGCTCGCGTTATAACTTCAAACCGGTTTAATTGCGGTTAAAGTGGGTCAAGGAGGTGCATATGCGTTGCATTTCGACAGCTAAATCTGCACTACTGCTGTCACACTTAAATCATTAACCATTCGTGTTTGTTACTAAACGTCACTTAAAATAATTTGAAGATAAGACTTTTTTATCATATCAAACAAGCAGATAAGACTCCTGATGGAAAGAGTCAACCATCGCCTATAGATACCAAAGATGTTAATGGTGCGTTGCTATCTTGTGACGAGGTCTAATGCCACGTGCATAAGTTTACCGGCTACCTTATCCTCCAATCCGGAACACGACAGAGTCAATCACTGACGCTATTGCGGCAGGAATAGGTAAGGCTGTGGTACCAGACCTGGGCGAGACAATGCAGAACTCTACCGCCTAGTAGGAACAACGGTAGCGACTCGCATAGCCAAACGGTCGCCTTTTACGACCTGCCTGGCAGAATGGCATTTGGTCTATTCTTCAAAGGAGTCCGGGACGAACACGGGGACTATATACCATCCTGTCAGGTGATTTCAAAAGATAACCCGTGATGGTTCGGGCTCCTTTGAAGATTAGACCACCTGTCATTCTGCGAGACAGGTCGTAAGAGGCAACCGATTGGCCATACTTATCACTACGATCGTAACTAAGTTGCAGAGTTCTGCAACGACTCGCCCGGATATTTTTTACCACCGGATAATAGCAAATTTAATTTATTTCACCTTTTTAATAATACTAGGTGGTAGAGTTCTGCATTATCTCGCCCGGGTCAGGTACCACCGCCTTACTTATTCCTGCCGCAATAGCGTCAGTGCTTGTCGCTGTCATGTTTTGGTTTGGAGGGTAAGGTAGCCGGTAAACTTATGCATGTGGCATTAGACCTCGCCACAAGATAGCAACGCACCATTAACACCTTTGGTGTCTATAGGCGATGGTTGATCCATCAGGAGACCCATCTGCTTGTTTGCTATCTTATGATATAAAAAAAAAAATGGATTTCCGCAAAATAACGCCTGAATCAATAAAATAAAGACCTCATATACGTCCGAAACTAGTTAGAACGTAGGCCGATTAACGTGAGTGTAGCCAATTTTAATCTATACATATAATAAAATCGTAGGAAAGTCAAAACTGTACAATGAATATTTTTTTAAAAAATACTTGGGGTGTGATCTATAATCGATATCGAAGCCAAAAATGTAGTTTTTAGAATTTTTGTCTGTTTGTCTGTATGTATGTCCGGGGTAAACTCAAAAAGTACTGCATGGATTTACTTCAAATTTTGCATGAATATTACTAACAGGTCGGGTCAACATATAGGTTACATATTATCATATCACCTACGGAGGAGGAGCAGTGCGGAGTAAACGAAGTCCGCGCGGACGAAGTCGCAGGCAACAGCTAGTTAATAATAAATGTAATGTTTTTAAGACTTTTTTCCTGTACTTACTGTAGTATAAGATGAGAATACTTGCCAATCTTTTTCAAAGAAAAGTACTATAAAACATTTTCTTGACAGTGTCAAAATATACGTTTCTCTTGGCATAAACGGCGGTATCTTTTTACGTTTTTTTACGTTAGACGTTTGAGTTTTTCGCGTCTTTAAGGAACTGTAGACCTGAGTGTATTGTTTAAATTCGCCACCGAGGATTCAGTACAAATATGCAGGTGAATATTACAGAAATTAAGACTCGTAGTTTTTTTTTCGAGATTTTCCCGAAATTCAGTTACCAAATCCTATGTACTTTTAATAAAGACTATCCTTTTTATGATTTAATCATAAATGTACAGTTTTCAGATTTCTTTTAAATTTCAATTTTAAACCTCAACGCGTTTTTGATATAAGGTTCTTAACAGACAAACGGACAAGGTGATCCTGTACAGGCGCAGATCCATAAGGGAGGGGAGATAAGTACAATTGCCCCCTTTCCCGATGAGATTCGTCCACTTCTTCAAATTCTTGGCACTTGGAAAGTCATTCTTCTAAAAGATTGATCAGATGAAATGAGCTAAGAATAAGATTGTTCCCTACTGAACCAATGCCTTAATCCGCGCCTGATCCTATACAGATTGCGTTTTTTCCTTTTGTAGTACGGAACCCTAAAAAGTGAGATTGATTATGACAACAATTGCGCAAACGTCATTAGTTTGCCAACAGTTGTAATCGGGCCAGGTTACACTTTACTGGCGTACGCGGAAGTCATTACACACATTTCTTCATAATCATTAAAAACGATACCCATTCGATACTACTTCAAGAAAATCGATTTTAAAATTAATACTTCGATGGCGAGTTTAAATTCTAGATGTAGTATTTAGTATCAGCGTTGATGAATGAATAGAATTTTGATTTATTCATTTACTAGCTGCAGTGTGCAGCCCGCTGCATTATAATAGTTTTTTGTGAATCCCTCGGGATCACCAATTTTTTCCGGGATAAAAAGTAGCCTATGTGCTATTCCAGGGCATTAGCTATCTGTGTGCCAAATTTCATTTAAATCCGTTTAGTAGTTTTTGCGTGATTGAGTAACAAACATCCATCCAAACATCCAAACTTTCGCATTTATAATATTAATATAGATATTTAAATGATACTTACTAGCGATCACCATGTGGTCGAAATTAGCCCATAGACTAAAAAATAAAATCTCAAGTTTGAAACAGACTTTAGATGTAAATAAAATAGTATTATATATGTTAGACACAATTAACAATGCACTTGGCCTATAATTTCATTTCACAACATATATATTTTTGGTATATTGCTCGACCGGCTTCACTTTTTAAGCATCTTCAGGATGTTAATATACTTTCTACATTCAAATGACATACATGGAGACATACACACATGTAAATTATTTTCTTTACGGCTGAAGTTTGATGTCAAACTTTAATAATAATTATAAAAACTAAACTTGTTATAAAAACGTTTTTATATTAATTTAAAAAAAACTAGCGATCGCCTGTGGTCGAAATTCGATCATAGCTAAAAAAGATAATTAATATCTACTACCGAATCGGAAAGCGGCGTACGGGCATGGTATTAAATTCAAGAACATTAAAAATTTTCGACCGCCGGATTAAGACGTCTTGAGGTTACCCAACAACGAAGCACATTAAAAAGTGATTAGTACAATCAACCACAACCAAATTCCATTCAACAGTGATAAGTCTGATAGAGGTCATCAAACACAGTCATTGCGCTGGAACAAGATAGCAGCTTTTTTTACCAAACTGTTCATCATGGAATAATTTAAATTTATTAAAATGTCTTAACATTATGATCAAGATTTTTTTTTAAATATTTTACTCAAGGTAAACAGAACCGAAATAGGTCGACAGTTGATCCTGATTCTGTTTCGAAGGGTTGCCAGTAAGCTTATGCATTTGGCTTTCAATCCCCGCCATATGGATAGCAAAGCACTATTTACAGCCTGGCAAAAAAGAGTAAAAAATAATTAAAGCCGCCATTATCATTTATATGGTATCACATAATTGTTTTTGATACTTCGAAGTTTAGCTACAACATACAAGATTTGATTGTTTGTTTGTTTAATTGAATAGGCTCCAAAACTAATAGACTAGAATTATAATAAAAAGTGATATTATTGGAAAGTAAACAAAAAGCAATTGACGTTTATTACTCGAATCTCGATAACTTTATTGTTGCCATAACTAATTAAATAAAACTAAAACACAAAACACTATTTTTGCCAAGCTATATATATTTAGTGTCTAAAATAGGGATGCAGACAATACATCGATTTTTTCAAACATCGATATATCGTTCATAAACATCGATTTTGAAATCCCAAACATCGACGATACATCTTTCTTCAGAGCGATGATTTATCATAGTACCATCTCCCTCCGCTCTCGAGTACCTCAACAAAATATTCAATACAAGTAATTTGTATGGCAAAACATCGACCATAATCGACATCGATGTATCGTTTATAAACTCCGATGTTTTTAACATCGATGTTTTAGTCTAGAAAACATCGATGTCCTGATATCGATGTTTTTTATGAGCGATGTTACATCCCTACTCTAAAAGCGATGGATGTCATTTCCCACCAGGAATACCATCAGCTTGTTTGCTGCTCTGTAAAAAAGAGATAAAAAAATTCAAATTGTTTAATCGATGTATTTGAGTCGTAAACCGCCCTGTGGTCTAGTGGCCCGGTGTCCGTTTGACCATAGAAGGTCTCAGGTTCAATTCCCCATGTCGAGAAATTCAAAAATGTGTTTTTTTTTCAGTTTTCTGAAAAAAACCACCGTGCTCAGAATTGGATAAATGCCCAGTTGGCGATCGGCCTTCCAACTATCATATTGTGGGACGTGTATCATCGGCTAATCGTGGATGCGCTGTGATGTGTATCATCGGTTAATCGTGGATGCAATGGTTGTACCTCTGTCTACCTTCTCGGGGATACGAGCGTGAAGATACTTTTTCGAGTCGTGAAATGAATATTTATCACGCCAAAAATTAAATGTACAAACAGACCATGGAGAGGTAAAAAGGACCAACTCTGTGGACAGAAGTGTCAATCAAAAAGCATCCAATAAATCCACAGTCGGATAAGAGTTTTTAGAATGGAAGCGGTCTACAATATATAACTTCATATTCTAGTTTATGCTATGTCAACGTCATTCAGAAGTTTTTTTTTTCAATATACCTACATCTTTACCCCCTACATCAGTTGGTCCACCTTACCTCGTAGAGTCCATGAAACAAATACCATATAGTTATAAAGTAGTAAAGATAATAATTAATTGTTCTTAGAAACCGTAATATAATAGGCAAATATCTAGTTTTGTATGTGCATGACCGAAACCGCTGGCCGACTGACCGCACCGCATACATAATGATAACACATCTCGCAATTACCACACATTTTGGAATATTAAACTGTATTTTAATATTCCAAAATGTGTGGTGTGACTGTATCAACTACTATACTACCTATATACTATACTTTGATGAAAATATTTATAAAAAAATAGCATTTTCAACAGATTTGGATACAAGTAACAAGCGACAGACGTCTCTTGGGCTTTATGCGTATAGTACAAGAAAAACGTCGCCTATAGACACAACAAATACTAATGAGACGCCCCCATTTCATACCCCGCAGTTCACGTAATTGCCTTAAAAAGGAGTCCCAAACTTTTTCATTCACGTATTAACATACTAACTTTCACCCGCAGCTTCGCTCGCATAAAGTAAGAGAAACAAAGTAGTCTACTCTCTCCATTCCTTCAATTATCTCCACTTAAAAAATCACATCAATTCGTCTCTCCGTTTTGCCGTGTTTGTACAAACAAACTCACACACTTTCACATTTATATTAGTATGGATCTATAATAAATATCGCTGGACAAATTACACGAACTGATGTAACCGTAAACAAATAATTTGCTTGGATATGGGTGTTAGTCAACGATAATTATAGAAACACATACATAAATACTGTGATACAGATATAAACACTTAAACCCAGAAATACATATATATGCTCATCACACAAAATGTCCCTATTGGGAATCGAACCCGAGCCCCGTTAATTCTTAATTAGATTAACCTTAACCTAACAGGAAAATTGACGCCGAGCCTTACTACGTATTAAAATAGAATATTCTTAAGCATTTGATAAAGTAAATCACGACCTAAACTAGGATTAAGCATTTGTTAAACTTAATAATGACCTACTTTTACTTAAAACAAGATAATAATTTAATAATCCTTGACCTAAGGTTTACGCAATATAAAGTTATTCTCAAGGAATATCGTTTTGAGAACAAGTACATCGGACATCGGGCGTACCACAAGGATTTTTTGGGTCCTATATGTTACAAGCATTCAAGTAAGCAGGTAGGGTCTGCTGATGGGATAAGATAGTTGCTTTAAGAAACGTCTTAAAGGCTATACTATTAAACTTGATAATTTAAACTGATACTTAACCGTAGTAAGCGCCGTCTGGAAACAATAGCAGTATAGATAAGATCTTAAATACACTTGATAAAATTACGCAGAATCTTATTACAAAATTGTAATAATGATCACGTAATTTATAGGATCTGGGCATGTTTAGTTGAACCGGAGTTTAACACGTAACGAAGTTGACAACAGCCTATAACCATGAACAAAATATAGTATATACGCGTGTGCATCACAGAATCCCCATCATCTAGCCCCATTCAACGCTCGAATCTTGCCCCGTTCAACTTATCTAATAGAAGTCTGATAAAACTTTGGTGCGAATAAAGTGCATGTAGTCCCGAATAACGCAATAGATGATATAGATTAGATATAGATGATTAGTCATTTGACGAAGGAAAAATATCTGTATGTTTTTATTTGTTTAATACTTTAATAGAGGGTTATATACAATAACCACACCACAAAGAACTGTATTTTTGACGTGCACATGAAGTGAAAATCTTGGTCAGGCCATTTCAACATCCTATCACACTGAAGATCTTAAAGAGTAGGTTACATCAAATCACTGAAGAATTAAAAATAAATTTAAAACTAAGATATAATCGCCTCTGTGTTTTAGTGGTCCAGCGTTGGCGTTGACCACATGAGGTCCCGGGTTCGATTCTCGGGTCGGCACATTAAAAAAAAAGTGCTTTTTTCAGTTTTCTGAGAAACACAAAGTTACTTAAGTGTTAAAGTGAAGATACTTAATCTGCTTAACGTGCTAACATATTTAACTTGTGTCAAATTTATACATGCATGTACATCAGTTACTATGCCCTCCAAAACGGAACAAAACAGTGATACAAGCATTGAAACCGTTGCGGCAACAATAGACAAAGTTACCACTATTTTAGTGAAACTCGGGCAAGACAATTCAAATCTCTACTACGTAATAACCCTAAAGTTGTTTACCCTTCAAAATAGGCTAGTCAGAACTATAATAAATATTAAACCAACAGAAATCTATAAGCTGATCAAAGTAGCAAAATTTAAAAAATATTCAAATTAGGCCTTAAACTACACTCGAAAGATTTAAGTTTATAAGTGCCTTAAAAATCCTAATTAATAAAAGTTACTGCACGGTTCAAGAATTATTAGATGAAAATTTTAAAAGTGAGACATGGTATTTAATCAACAAACAATGAAGGACATTTTTATAAACCGAAGAAAAAACGGAGTTTATCAGTTTGACATGTAATCCAATAATATTATATACGTAAGGTATGTAGTATAGTTGGAATTGGATAATATTTGAGTCTGATTATATAGGTGTTCAAGCACGTGTACTGAACTTCGTAAGTGTATGTAAGTTTGTGCGTTTGTATGCTTGTATGTTCGTTTTTTTGTATGTTTGTCCACGAATTTATCGGGAGCTACATCTTATATCTTTATCAGAACTAATTTTTTGATTTAAATTATTTTTTGATTCAAATTCCAACTTATTAAGTTTCATCAAAATCGGTTCATAGTTTTTGAGATATAGGTAACTTCAATATACTGTAAAGTAGAAAAGTAATGTTGATTTTATTTTTAAAATACATAACTATTATATATTTAGTATATAACATTACCAATGAACAAAATAATTATCATAAATATTTATATACAAGATCAACTTTGTATATATACGAGATGATAATATATCATCTTTGATATATACGACAACTAGCTGTTAGTGGATGCGTACATCATAAGAGAAATACGTGTGCGAAATTTCAAGTTTCTAGTCCTAAGGGTTTGGCCTGTGCGTTGATACATCAGTCAGTCACTTTTGCCTTTTATATATATAATATCTGGTTGGCCGAGCTTTGTTCGGTTTTTCACATACCCTTATCTTGAGACTAAAATCATTGACGACTAAAATCAATTGACAAACTAAAAGAGATTTTATTGTTGTCTGTGGTCAAATTTCGGCCACAGGCGATTGCTGATTTGGATTATCAGTTGAAGATTTTTATTTCGATTGTAATAAGTTTTTTTATATCATAAGATAGCAAACAAGCAGATGGGTCTCCTGATGGAAAGAGTTAACCAGCGCCTGTAGACACCAAAGATGTTAATGGTGCATTGCATCTTGTGGCGAGGTCTAATGCCACATGCATAAGTTTACCGGCTACTTCACCCTCCAAAACGGAACACGACAATGACGAGCACTGACACTATTGCGGCTGAAATAGGTAAGGCGGTGGTATCAGGCCCGGGCGAGACAATGCAGAACTCTACCACCTAGTCAAATAAATTTCAAAATTTCAAAAAAAAGTTCAAATAATTCTATAATATTAGAATTATTTGAAACTAATATTAGTGTTCCATATCATACTACATGTACATACTTGTCTATTTAAATAATATAAATAATTCACATAGGTAATTTGAAGTACGTAATTAATTTTAAATTTATACAATACTAGCTGTGCCCGCGACTTCGTTCGGGCGGAAAAAATTCTAAAATAAAAACCCGCATAGTTCCCTTTCCCGTGGGATTTCCGGGATAAGGACTATCCTATGTCCTTCCTTGGGTCTCAAACTATATTTGTACCAAATTTTATCCAAATCGATTCAGTGGTTTGGCCGTGAAAGCGTAACAGACAGACAGATAGACAGACAGACAGACAGAGTTACTTTCGCATTTATAATATTAGTATGGAAGTATGGAAGTATGGATTACGTGCGACAAAAAAATTCGTTATAAGCGGTGTAAGGGATCTAAAATCCGATAAACATATTTGATTAAGTATTTTGTTTATAAATCTATTTGTAATTTCATATTTTGTTTTCTTTTCTACGCCTTACTTTAACACATACTACCATGAGCGAATGGGAACCTGAATAGAAAATTTACCAATTATAACGCAAATTATTTTTCGACGAATTTCTTTGTCAGTATTTTTTTACTCACCATACTCATCTGTCATCACTCATGAAGTTTTTACAAAATGCGGCGCAATGTGGCGTCCTGACAGTCCTATTCTCAGTTGGAACCAAGGAAGTTATATTCTACCTGGAAGGTCCACATGTACCTCAAAATCGTTCCGAAGAGTACCACGACATGAGTGGAGTGTGTCTCTTTCTACTAGGGTGTCCATACATATTTGTGCAACAGGACAATTTCATTCTAAAAAAGCGGAATAGAACTGATATGGATAGCTACGATAAGTCCTGAATAGCACCCACGGCTATCAATTTTTGAAAGTCGTGTAGGTTAACAATGTCTGTTATGGCTCTTATTGACGAAGGAAAATGCACATTCATAATATGTTGTTTTGACTCACACCCATAATTTGCTAACTTTAGGGTTAGATCAATCCGTGTGATTTGTCTAATGATATCGTTTTATTACGACAGGCTGTAGTGAGGTGGAGGGGGCCGGATTGCAACTATAAATGCTAGCATATTAGTAACGTGCCAGGCCGCAACACATTGACTAGTTTTGTGTACAGTTAACTGCCGAACTGCATGTTAAGGCTAGTTCTTTGTGGCCTTTAATCGTTCTTAACCCATAATTTCTGTTTTTGTAAATGCATACTTAAAACATGGAGAAAATTGTGTGCGCTCAATTCCGCTCTGCAAATCTGCCGCACTTTGGCCCAGCATAGTGTACGAGAGTTTATATAAAATGTATCAAAGTGATCTAGGCGAATTTTTGCATTGTCATTGTCGTGCTCCTGTTTGGAGGGTAAGGTAGCTGGCAGACTTGTGCATGTGGCATTGCAAAGCCGCCACACGGATGGGAACGCACCATTTATATCTTTGATGTCTAAACGCGATGGTTTCTCTTTCCATCAGGAGAGCCGTCAACTTGTTTGCTATCTTATAATATAAAAAAACAAATATTCATTTTAAACACTAATCATCTAGACTAATAACAAGTAGTTTTTTCGTTTCACATCTGTAAATTATATTGAATTTGGCTGATAAAAACCGTACATACTAAAGGAGAGTGTTCAGTAGTTGATTTTAATACCAAATATGTAAAACAATTAGGTACTTAAATATTGAGCTAATTATCCTATAACATGTTTATAGTCATACAGACGCCCACGCATAGATATCATTTTTATTCAAATTATCCTTTATAGGCACTATTGAAGTTCATTATTTACAAACAGTGATTTGCTGAACTCGTGACTAGACTCATTAGCTATTAGTCACCGCGCGGATGATAACGGAGCTATCACTCGCTGTCACGGGATTCGTGGGATTTGAAGAAATAAAAATGACCGTATTTTCTGAATATTACTCTACTAAATTTGTTTTGGTTGACTACATAATAGTCAAGCAATATTTGATAACGTCATTTTCCTCTCTATTATACACCCGAGTAAATTTTCCATTTTACAAGGAGTAAATTTTCCTTAAAGTAATCCTAAAAAACTGGTATTTTTCATTTTGTGTTTTTTTATCTTGTGCGCTAA
Organism: Apodemia mormo; assembly: GCA_036924255.1. Classification (NCBI taxonomy): domain Eukaryota; kingdom Metazoa; phylum Arthropoda; class Insecta; order Lepidoptera; family Riodinidae; genus Apodemia; species Apodemia mormo. Next base: position 15,295,262 of record JAUPFN010000030.1, read on the forward strand.
AATACACCCCAGTACACCCGAGTAAATTTCCTTTAAGTAATCCTAAAAAACCAGTATTTTTCATTTTTTTTATCTTGCGGGCCTGTTGTCATCTAAAGAAAGCAATATTTTATTTATTTACTTATTTTAGTTTACTTTCTTTCGTATTAAAACAGGGCGGTTACAAACTAACATCATAATATTCAACCAGGGTGGGTTTGAGATCACCTATTTTAGCAAGTGAATTAAACAAAATTCTATCAAGAAATCGTGTGGTCGTAAACTGATGAGATGCATCTTTATGCTTCTACAACATCAGATTCTAAATTATACAATCATGAAAGCATCATTGAGATCATAATAAGCAAAATATTTTATAGCTTTAAGTGTCCGAATGTGACCATATGGCCGCTTTCGAGCGTATTAGATATTTATATATTTCTTCAGTTTGCGACCACTGGATTTAAAAAGAAATATAAGCTAAAAATGATGTCACTACAACTTTCCAACAAACAATGTTTTAAAATTGAAATAATAACGCTTCTTGTTTGAGTGTAACATTAGTATAAGGTAACAAAAGGTAACTTTGTTCGCCACCCGGTGTGGTATTTTTATTGCAATACGCGACACATAAACACACCATTAAGTCATCACCCGAACTCTACTATTTTCAGCTTTAGCAGATAGGTTTAAATTTATGATTTTCTTATTACATAATTATTCATTGAATATTCAATGCTTACTGTTCATTGTTTTCTCATGAAAAAATGCTATTATCTTTAATTAAGAAACCTAGGCCCTCAAGTGGTCGCATACTAGAGGCGGTCGCGTTACCGATGCAATGACCCTATATTACGTTTGTATGTTTAATTAAAAAATATTTTAAATAACACTAAATGATTAAGCTTACAACAGGGAACATAGATGGAATAGCATTTGGTTTCAGTGTTGATCTTATCTTATGGATTATTAAATCCTTAGATTTAAAATGACGGCTGCAAATTAAACTGTAATATGAATTTTTTTTCTTAAATGGAACAAATTCAATCCACCGTTGTCGAAGAATCTCATTTCTTGGGAACCTGCAAGAAAATAATGAACAAGAGGTTACGTATCTACTACTAGTTAACAGTTACTACCAAAAAGTATGTAGGTAATGTATTTAGTTACTACAACACAATGATTTTAGTATTAAATAACAAAATTACGTAAAGTAGGTTCTTATTTGATTACGATGACATTCCTTATATATAACATTTCATAATACGTCCCGTATTATGAAATGTTAGATTGAATTGTAATTTCTTTGTATTCACATGTCCGAATTTTTGTGTTATTATTGCTACCCTACTTAAGAAACTTGTAAATACAATAAAAAACTTACTCAAAAAATGAAATTCCGCAACCAGCATACGTTTCACTATTACAGCACTTAACGCTACAATTTTTCACCATTTTACAATAGAAAAACCTTATAGCAGTAAGCAAAAAGTATCAGCTATATTTTTAAATAAAGCGCGCCAAAGCGTACGGCCACCTGAGTGTGGCCGTGCATAGTTTACAAATTACTACTAATTCTACTGATTTGAGAAAACTGTTTTTACATTGCATAAATAATTACGTAATAATTAAAATAAGCATATTTAAGAACTCAATGTGTTAATTATAATACATTTTATGCTAATGTATCTATAAACGTGTATGAATAAAAGGGATTTAACGGTTACCGGATATATAAAAAATCTACCATCCGAAAGTTTTATTTACACTGGCAATTGCAAGATAGGGATAACATCCACTCATGTCGTTGTCTCGCTCAGAACGTTTTTCCCCTCTGTTAAGTAAGAAGCAAATGTCAACTTTATTGCTAACGAAATAAAGTACAATTTTATTTTTCAAATATTGCTTCGTAGTAATTCCAGATATCGTATATAAGTTCCTTGGTTGGAACGCATAGTACCTACTAAGGAAATTCGTTATGTCAATTAACTGTTTTAAAATAATGTACCAGTTGTAGTACATTAGACAAATTATCTTTAATGAATGCTAATTACATGGCGATAACAATTAGTTAACTTTTTAAAATGCCAAATAATGCTAATTAAGCCGTATATAAAAGAGGTATTTTAAAACAATTGGGTAAAGTGTAAACAATGACATTTTCAAGTAAATTGTTAATGTAACTAAAGTCACTATTTAAATATGTAAAATTAATAAAATCGGTCAAGTACGAGTCGGTCTCGCCTACCGGGGGTTCCGTACAATTTTGTGGGTACATATTATAAATAGTTCAGGAATCTCGCAGTTTTTTCTCAGAGCTTTTCTCGAAATTCAGTTTCCAAAATCTATGTACTTTACATAAAGATTATATTTTTTGACTTTATTACAAATGTATAGTTTTCGAATTTTTCCCTATATTCCCGTCGAATTTTGACCAGACGGCGAGCGCTAACTACACTAGGTATTTATAAAATTTCATTGAAATCGGTTCAGTAGTTTAGGACATATAGCGGACAAAATAATAACGTTACACGTAATCTATTATATGAAAATATAAAAATGGATGTTTGTCTGTATGTCCTTTATAACATCGTAAACTATATATTTAATCATAACATGATCTTTCGCCGAATTGATGTGCATGAACCCACGAAGGTTTCCGAGTTGGTAATGTCTTTGTTTCAGTTGGTAGCGTAGCAACGAGCGCAGAGTACAGGTAGTTTATATATTATGAACTCATATTATATTAAGATGTTTCAATGAAGAATTTTCACGCATCACCTACCTACTTCGATCACTGATTTTTATGACATAAATAATGAAATAATGTTATCTTGTATTAAACTACCTGCTCTTGAAAGAAAGAAAGAAAGAAAGAAAATATTTATTTGCAAGAATATGGGTGTTACAAGTTGTTAAAAATAAATTAAGTTACCGACATATTCTACCAATATATGGTGTGCAAATATTTAGTTGTTGAAGTTTATATTAATTGTACCACTGATTACTGAAATCTATCTATGTTCATATATATATATATATATATATATATATATATATATATATATATATATATATATATATATATATATATATATATATATATATATATATATAGGCACTTATATGTTATCAAAAACAAATTCAATCTCTTATTGGTCTGCGTTATGAAGGAGTTTTGTTGCAAAATTTCCTTAATTTTATTAAAACTAGCAAAAAGCAGAGCTTTGTAAGGGCTCGCAAAGTTATACTACCTTGTAATATTGTTGGGAAAGTATTTTTATGAGAATTACATCTTTTAATGGATGGACTTTATTTATAAACTAGCTGAGCCCGCGTCTTCGTCCGCTTGGAAAATTTAGAAATTAAAAGTAGCCAAGTTACTCCATATTACATCAGCTATCTGCCAGTGAAAGTTCCGTCAAAATAGGTTTAGCCGTTCCAGAGATAAGCTGGAACAAACAGACAGATAGACAGACAGACAAAAATTGTAAAAAATGTTATATATATATATATATATATATATATATATATATATATATATATATATATATAAATGCCACTTTTCTTTGTAATTTTATAACTCAAGAACGGGTTCGCTAAATATTTAGGCTTTGTTCGGACTATTTAAAAGTGGTTTATGTGAAGTTTGCACAAAATCGGTAGAGCGGTACTTCATTTATCATATTTTTTTAACAAAGTAATTAATTATTTTTGTGTTATAGCACTCACTCCGTGCTTGGGAATCTGGAAAAACCATAAAAACAGCAAAGAAAAATATCGACACGCGGGATTTGAACCTGCGACCATTTTCACTAGCTCAGCGGAAGAGCGTCCCGGCTTTAGGGAAATGGTCGCAGGTTCAAATCCCGCGTGTCGATATTTTTCTTTGCTGTTTTTAAAATTAATTAATTAATTCAATCAGTGGCGATACGACTAAATATTGAATTGAAAGTGCGTTTAAATTATTGTGAAATTATTACAAGATAATATAAAACATTCGTATCGCGAAATCTGGAAAAAATCTGGTTTGTTAAATCACGTTTTTTTGGATTGATTTAATTTTGAATAAAAATTTTCTAAAAATTACACGATATACCTGAAGATATTATCTAAAGAATGTGCTAATTCATTACATGATTGAATGTACTTTACTCGATCATATAAAATTCCGAAAACAGGCTAAAAAATCTCTAAAACAAATAATCCATACTAATATTATAAATACGAAAGTAACTCTGTCTGTCTGTCTATCTGTCTGTCTGTCTGTTACGCTTTCACGGCCAAACCACTGAGCCGATTTGGATAAAATTTGGTACAAATATAGTTTGAGACCCAAGAAAGGACATAGGATAGTTCTTATCCCGGAAATCCCACGGGAACGGGAACTATGCGGGTTTTTGTTTTAGAATTTTTTTGACACGAACGAAGTCGCGGGCACAGCTAGTTCGTTAATAATATTTCTAATCTTCGACATAATTTTTATATGGTGATATTTAGTTGTAAATACAAAAAATGTGCTAAATTTTAGTTTTCAGCTGATGTCCTTTATTTATTTATTTCTCAAAATCTCCTGGACGGAATCGGTTAAAATTTTCAGGAAATCTAAGTTAAACGGAATCTAATTGAATGCCATCAACCGCGTTTCGATTGGTCCAGCCGTTCAAAAGTTATGGGATGTTTACATACACACATACACACACACATACATACATACATACATACATACGGACATACTGATGTCATCGTGAAAATAGTCGGAAAAGATTCCTAGGAGCTCAAAACGTGGGCATCTGGTGTAAACTCGATTTTCGAAAATCGGGGTAAAATCAGTAACTTCCTTATCTACAAACGTAGTGGGAAGTTAAATATTAGTACGAAAATTAATATGTTAACTGTTAAATGATCCATGCCTAGTAGCTACGCATTTAATGCTAGGCATGACATCCATAAAGTGGACGCTGTGACAGGCGAAGCTGCGCTGGTCAGCTGGTATCTTAAAATTATTTGATCTTTGGAAAGCTACATTTTATCATAGTGACATATTTCCAAATTTTCTTAAAGAACTCGGCTATCGTAAAAGTTGGGTATATAATTTAACGTGGACGAAACCTCGAGCATTCACTAGTTTTATATACATTCACAAAAACCAACAAATCCGTTGATCTTATTATAATTGAAGGTTGACCAATCCAAGCGAATAACCCAAATTACAACACAACACAACAAAAACACCAAAAATGAAAACATTAAAAAAAATCACAAAAATAACTCACTTATTTTTCTATTATGCTTAACACAATTAAACACACGGGAAAAAGTGAACGCCATTTTGGAAATTTCAAATTTGGAACGCGGTTTGATTGGCCCGTTAATCGCTACACCATTCTGCGCCGGCGCAAGAGAGACTGGGCAATGAGCGTGTCGTGACGGTTTTACTGGCGAAATGTGTTTTTTCGTGGAATGTACTTTTGTTATGCAAGTAATTGTACTATTTATTACCCATTCACGATACGACGTGTTGTTTGGACAATATGCGAGCGAGATAGACATAATGCGATGTACATAGATCAGAATAAGTAGAGCAAATTTCCGGAATAGCGTGACGTTATTTTAGCATTGATACGTCATTGAATACCACTAGCTATGTACACAACACAGAAAAAACTAATGATATTCCTTAAAAGAGGTAATCAATTTATCAATATTCAATATTTTATATTAAAAAACTTTTACTGTTTCACAATAAATTATAACATACATTATCCAATCGGTTTCGCTTCTAAATAAGCATCATCAAAGCAGTTACAACTTATAACTAAAAAAAAAAAAAAAATTTAACCGTCATGATTTAACATTTTTATAATTTGAAAGCATAATACTATATAATAAGTATGTACTATCTTCAGTAGTATTATCATTGTAAATATGTCAACTGTAGGGTTGTCACTTTATGTTCATATGTTTTTAATTTTAAATATTTCAATTCTAATTTTGATTGACAGTCTTATTTAATTTAATTTAATTTTATAGTGACATTATAAAAAATCTCGTACATTCACTTATGATTTCCTCAATTGTGGGGAAAAACTTATGCACATAAAGTGACAACCCTACGTCATATTTACAATGATAATGATATTACTATTATTATGCTTTCAAATTATAAAAATATTAAATCATGACGCTTACATTTTGTTTTGTTTTTAGTTATAAGTTATAATTGCCCTGATGATTCTTATTTATAACCGAAACCGGTTGGATAATATATGTAATAATTTATTGTGAAACAGTACAAGTGTTTTAACACAAATTATTGAATGAAAATGGAGTTTCATCAAGCGCCGACGACAAAGAGTGTAGAATATAATTTATCAATACCTGAATAATTACTTTATGAAAAACATTTTTATTTTTGGAACGAAGTTCCTTATCGCGCGATGTGAAAGGGGGTTAGGCGGAAAAAAATCTTACGAAAAGTTGTCACGACACTTTTTGCTATTGTAAACTATTGTAAGCTGTGCGGCGTTTGCATGTTTCTCTGTCTCTTTCTCTTATAGAAAGCAAGCCAGATTTACATTTCATTACAATTTAAAATTTTATTACAATTCCTTCACTAATTAATCGAAAGGAACTTCGTTCCATCCGGGTGTCCCTTGACACCTCTCAAGTTTTTTTTTTCATTTGTTTAAGATATTTATTTTTATTTTGCTGCGGCCACACAACAAACAACGGTAACAATGAACAATTAAATAATTAATATATATATATATATATATATATATATATATATATATATATATATATATATATATATATATATATATATATATATATATCCCTATATATATATATATATATATATATATATCCCTATATATATATATATATACATATATATATATATATATCCCTCCAGCGGGCGATGGGGTCGTCACTTCCCGACGCCGGCAATTATTTAATTAAAAACGAAATAACTTGATCAAGTTATTTCGTTTTTAATTAAATAATTGCCGGCGTCGGGAAGTGACGACCCCATCGCCCGCCGGAGGGATAATATTCTTTTTTGAAATTATTCCACCGGTGCAGTCAGTCAAAAAAAAGTGGTAGTGCCATGCTTAGCTGAATGGGTCGGCACGACCGGGGCGATACCACTACCTCACTAAAACCAACGTAAAGTAACAGCTTTGCTGTTGCGTTTCGTTTGGTCTGTGAGGTTCCCGGAGGCCCTTTCCCCCTCCCCCTAACACTATGGAAGCGCAATTCAAAGGTAGTAGTTTACCCCAGGGGGGTACCACTAGCGTAAGCGGTGGAGAATCCCCCTCTGGACATCCATGTTCAGGGGTTTGTTATCAGCCTAATCATGGATGCCCAGGCTGCCCTGCGTACTCTGGGGGGGCACAATTGCGCTCTCAAACTTTGCTGCTCGGGGCAAATCGAACAGAAATTGTAAGGCACCCCCTACCACACTCAACGTGAACTATACTAATATTAGGGGTCTTCACTCAAACCTAAATGCCGTCCACTACCACCTTTGCTCTGTTCTTTTTAACTGAGACGCAGATATCTTCACCGGCTGATACCTCATATTTCTCCTACCCGGGGTACAAATTCGAGCATTCATTTGTACCCCGGGCGGGAGTTTGTGCTTATGTCAGAGAGGATATCTGCTCTCGACGTCTCAGCAGCCTTGAAGGCTATAGGGACCTATCCATCCTCTGGCTGCGTGTAGACTGCGACGTCCATCCCCGCATCTATGCGTGCCTCTACAGGTCCCATAGCGGAAATGCTGAAGTCGACAGGCTCGTTGAGCATCTTCAAATGGCTGTAGATTCCGTGTTGCAACAGACCCCCTCCGCTGAGATCGTGATCTTAGGTTGATTTTAATGCCCACCACACCGAATGGCTGTGTTCACGCACTACCGATCATGCGGGGAGGTCTGTTCACGATTTCGCCTTGGCATATGGTCTAACACAATTAGTAACCACGCCTACGCGAGGTCCCGATGTGGACGATCATAAGCCTTCACTGCTGGACCTTCTGCTGACCTCCCATCCGGACAATTATCAGGTATCTGTGGACGTCCCTCTTGGTACGTCAGACCACTGCCTGATCCGGAGTAAAGTGCCGATTACGCGCCTATCACGGCCTCGTTTTGCAGGCTGTCGTCGCGTTTGGCACTATAGGTCAGCAGATTATGACGGGATGCGGTCTTTTTTTGCGTCCTACCCATGAGGGCGGATGTGCTTCTCGCTGGATGATCCGAGTGTCATCGCTGACTCTATCGCTGATGTGGTGCTGCAGGACATGGAACTTTTCACTCCATTTTCTGCGGTACCAGTTGGTGATAAGTCTCAGCCTTGGTTTGGTCGCTCCTGCAAAACGGCTTCACGCCGAAAGCAGGAATGCTACCGGGCTTGGGCTTCAGCATCGACATCTCGTGATGAAAAAACCAGCGCGTTACGTAAGAAGTACAATTCCGCTTCGAGGTTCTTTAAAAGAGCTATCGCCAAGGCAAAATCTGAACACATTGGCAGAATTGGCGAGAAATTAGTTCGCCTTCCTTCGGGAACTCGTGCGTTCTGGTCTCTCGCCAAGGCTGTCTTGGCGAATTTCTCACAGCCCTCTCTTCCACCCTTACACGGAGATGATGACTCTCTGGCCCATACCGCAAGGGAGAAGGCCGATCTTTTGGGCTCGTTCTTTGCGGCCAACTCGACTCTGGACGACCGAGGAAATGCACCGCCTACCATCATGCAGTGCTATAGTTCTATGACGGAATTAAAATTCTTGCAGTCTTCCGTACGTACAGCACTTTTTTCCTTGGACGTCCACAAGTCGAGTGGACCGGATGGCATCCCTACGATTGTACTTAAATCATGTGCTCCAGAGCTGGCGCCAGTACTAACACGCCTATTCCAGCTCTCCTACTCACTCCGCGTAGTACCGATTTCATGGAAGACAGCTTTAGTGCATCCCATCCCTAAAAAAGGAGATCGCTCTAATCCGTCTAACTATCGGCCGATAACCATAACCTCCTTGTTCTCCAAAATTATGGAGACAATCATCAACTCGCAGCTCCTCAAGTATTTAGAAGAGCACCAGCTGATTAGCGACCGCCAATAGGGTTTCCGTCGCGGCCGCTCAGCTGGTGATCTTCTAGTATACTTAACACATCGGTGGGCGGAAGCAGTTGAGTCCAAGAGGGACGCATTGGCAGTTAGTTTAGAAATGAAAATGAAATGAAATGAAATGGAAAAATGAAAAAGTTTTTTTGGCTGATCGAAGCATCAAGGTCGTAGTTGACGGTGCGTGCTCTGACCTTAAATCTATCAATGCTGGTGTTCCACAAGGCTGCGTGCTATCACCGACACTGTTCCTTCTGCATATCAATGATATGATGCGAATTCGCAACATACATTGCTATGCAGATGACAGTACTGGTGATGCTACATACTCCGGCCGAAGCAGTATTTCTCGGGAACACGTCGAAGAGAGCCGAAACAAGCTTGTGTCCGAAGTTGAAAATCGACTAACTGATGTCTTGGAATGGGGTCGTCAAAACCTGGTCACTTTTATCCCCAACAAGACACAGCTTTGCGTGTTTTCCGTTAAAAAAATACCCTTTGTCGTGTCACCTCAGCTAGTATCGGGATTCTGGGAGTCGACATATCGAATTACGTTCAGTTTCACGGTCATTTGGAAGGTAAGGATAACTAGCCTCCAAAAAGTTCGGTGTGCTCAGCAGAGCGAGACGGTACTTCTTGCCGGCCCATCGCCTTCAACTTTATAAGGCTCAAATTCGGCCCCATATGGAGTACTGTTCTCATCTCTGGGCCGGAGCTCCTCAGTACCAGCTCCTTCCTCTTGATCGCATTCAGCGTAGAGCGGTTCGAATCGTTGACAACCAGGCTATTTTGAAACGGCTCGACTCTTTGGCATTGCGCAGAGATGTTGGTTCACTCTGTATCGTATCTTTTATGGGGAGTGTTCCGACGAGATATTTGGATTAATTCCTGCCGCCGAATTCCATCATCGGACATCGCGTCAAAATTTGAAATTCCATCCTCACCATTTCGATGTCTGGAAATCCACAACTGTGCGTTTCTCTCGACACTTTTTGCCTCGCACTACTTCGTTGTGGAACCAATTACCGGCAGGGGTGTTTCCAAACGGATACGAATTGGGGGCCTTCAAGAAAAGAGCTTACTCATTCTTAAAAGGCCGGCAACGCAACTGCAAGACCTCTGGTATTGTGGATGTCCATGGGCGGCGGTGATCACTTACCATCAGGTGCACCTCCTACTCGTTTGCTCCCTCTTCTATAAAAAAAAATCGTAACTGGAGCAATAAAATATTATTTTATTAAATACTAACGACCTGCCCGTGGTTTCACCCGCGTAGCTTTTGTTTCCGTGGGCATATCGGAAAGGTTTATATATTTAAAAAACCGCATTACTAAACTAAAAGATTTGCACTTCTAGCTAATCGGAACTATTTGAATTTCGAATGTTATATTTTTAAAACGTTGCAACCTTCTTAGTAATAAAAAAAAAAACAATTGACGGGAAATGATTTGTCAATTGTTTTTTTATCAAAGTCAAAGTTCAACGTACGCAACGAAAATGGAATTAAAATGCTTTTGGGGGAGAAGCACCTTGTTTGAGCACCGCGAGGCTCAATTTGAGAGAGGTCGAGTTTCTTTACATGACGAATTTCGTGAAGAGCGACCTTCAACTGCCGTCAACGAAAATAATGTGGCTACTGTTAAGCGGTTAATTGAAGAAAACCCCAGGATTACCTACGAGACAATTTGAGTACTATTGGGGATTGGATTGAGCCAAATTCAGAAAATTTTACACAAAGAATTGAAAGTTCGAAAACTTTGTTGTCGTTGGATCCCTCATGACAGCGGAGCAGAAGCGGGCTCGCGTGGAATGGTGCTCACAGATGCTACTGAAGTACGACCATGGACATTCTAATGACATTGTCACAGGAGACGAAACGTGGATTTATTATTTTTGTGTTATGGCACTCACCCCGTGCCTGGGAAACTGGAAAAACCTTAAAAAAACAAAGAAAAATATCGACACGCGGGATTTGAACTAAACTAAAGCCGGGACGTTCTTCCACTGGCCGCCTCGAGCCTGTCGACACTAGCTCAGTGGAAGAGCGTCCCGGCTTTAGGGAGATGGTCGCATGTTCACATCCCGCGTGGATTTATTGTTTTGAAACCGAAAAAAAAAACAGTAATCTTGTGAATGGGTATTTGAAAATAAGAACAGGTCAACAAAAGTGAGACAGGCGAGAAACGTTGGTAAAGAAATGATCGCATTTTTTTTTCTCAGCTACGGGTCCCATCTGTACAATTTTACTTGAAGATCAAAATAGTGTTAATGCCGAGTGGTATTCTACCATTTGTTTACCCAGGGTGTTAGAAAAAGTTTGCGAAAGATGACCCAAAAACCGCATTCTCCTACACCATGATAACGCTTCTTCACACACGGCCAACAAAACAAAACCATTTTTAGCTTCCGAAAAAGTACATTTCGTCACTCATTCTGCGCATAGCCCTGACCCAGCACCCTGTGATTTCTATATTTTCCCCAAAATCCAAGATTTGATGAGAGGTTTACAGTGATAGCGTTCAATCAGCAAGTAGAAAACATGCCTTCAGATCTGTGGTCCTCTTGTTTAAAAAATGGTTCGATCGCATGAAAACATGTTTAAAATGTAAAGGAGATAGATTATTTTGAATAGCAATAAACATAATATTTGGGTTATAACATGTTGTTTTTTTAAGTTATGCAAAACTTTTAGTGTGACCTACGTATAGTGATTGATTTTCAATATTGGTGCGAACCCTTTTGAAGAATGAACCACTTGCTTTCATGTACAAGGTGATTCTTTAAAAACATTTACTTTCTAGCAATACTCAAATACAAAAAAGATTTCATACAGACCCGTGAATAGCATGCTTTATATAAACTCAACACACCTTAATTGAGTGTACAAAACAAACAAAAATGCACTTTACTATGTAGCAATAGAATAAACATTAGTTCGATTACACTGTTTCGCAAATGTATTGCGGTATCTTTATTGAAACGTAATTATGTTTATTATAGTGATATTATGACAAAGTACAGTCAAGATTAAAGTTCATATTTTAAAATCAATTAAAATTATTAATGACTGGACATAAAAAACGAAGTAATTATAAATATTTATAAAGGTTGAGTAGAAATCGACACATTTCTTTGAAAGGAAACAAAGCATGTTATCGGAAATTATTGGTTTTTAAGGTATCCGAAATTAAGTGCTTTTTCCGTAATTTCTCCGATTTGAAACCCCTTTACACAAATTGCGCGGACAAAAAGGTATGAAATTTGCCATAGTTTTTTTACGAAGTGCAGAACATAGACTGTATAGAAACTCATAGTGCAAAGCTTTGGATAGATAGTGCTTTACGGTTATACATTTTTTACCTTCTTTTTGCAATTATTTCTTTTGCACGACTCATAATATATATACTAGCTGACCCGGCAAACGTTGTTTTGCCACATAATTTATTGAATTAAAAAATAGGGGTTGATCGTAGAGGGTTGAAAATTAAGGGTTGTATGTATTTTTGAATATCGTATCATAAAAAAAATAAAAAAAAAAATTGTCAAAAAAATGAAAAAAAAAATTGAGGGGTGGACCACCCTTATTATTTAGGGGTGTGAAAAATAGATGTTAGCCGATTCTCAGACCTACCCAATATGCTTACCAAATTTCAGAGGAATCGGTCAAGCCGTTTCGGAGGAGTATGGAGACTAACATTGTGACACGAGAATTTTATATATATAGAAGATATAGAAGAAAGATATAATATATCTTATTATTATATAATATATCTATTATATATATATATATGTATGTACACATATTAGAGTATTAATGTACCTAAATACCTACAACAATCTATACATATAATAAAATCGTAGGAAAGTCAAAACTGTGCATTGAATATTTTTTAAAGAATACTTGGGGCGTGATCTACAATCGATATCGAAGCCAAAAATATAGTTTTTAGAATTTTTGTCTGTTTGTCTGTATGTATGTCCGGGGTAAACTCAAAAAGTACTGCATGGATTTACTTTAAATTTTCATATTATCACGCTATCAGATAGCGTGATAATATGTAGCCTATATGTTGACCCAACCTGTTAGTAATAATCATGCAAAATGGTGATAGCGGCTATCACCTAGCGGGGAGGTGCTGTGCGGAGTAAACGAAGTCCGCGTGGACGAAGTTGCTGGCAACAGCTAGTATTTAATATTTAATTATACAGCAGTAAAACGATTAACCTGTAGAAAATTAAATCCTCAAGAAATTATTAAATTATTTTTTTTTTTAAATTAAACGAGCGAAATGAGGCGCACACTTTTGGATTTTCCAAATTTTTTGTTATTCTCTTTCTAGAGCATAGAATTTACTTAATTTTATATATTTGTATATATTAATTTATAGATAATTAAAAGAAAATTAATTTTGTTTAATTAAAATATTAAAAAAATCCCGTCCAGCAGTAAAAAAATGTATAGCTTGGAAACACGATATCTTGAAAAAAACACTATTTAATATTATTTTTTAATAAACTAGTATTGTCCTAAAATGATTTCCTATTTTAAATGGCTGTCATACTCTATGCTGTTTAATTATAATTAATAAATAAGTAAACTATGTAGTATTTTTTAACTTTCAGCCTTAATAATAAAAAAGACATTTGTCCTACCAAATGCGCATGTGGAGTTTCTTCATATTTTCATATATTTATCTCCTTAGATATATGCGTGTTATTTCTTCTCTTTTTTGACGACCAAATGAGCATTACAATTGGTGAACTTATGGATTTTCTAAACTATTTATATTCTGAATTAGAATAATAATTTTAAAAAAATAATAGGCAAATTGAAATTCAAAAAAAAATATTTATTTAAATAAACTTGAAAGTGTCTGTACACTTTTGACGAGTTGATATTTTTTTAGCTATCACGGATCGGAACGAGGCCACACATTGAGAAGATACGGCGGAAGACACTCAGCGGGCTTGCCTTTTTTCATTAACAGTTTTACCATCCTACCATGGGAAAGATTCCGAGGAACTGTTTGTATTAATTCCTGCCGCCGAATTCACCATCGGACATCGCGACAAAATTCATAGTTTCATCCTCACCATCTCGATGTTTGGAAGTCCACAACCGTGCGATTCTCGAGGCACTTTTTGCCCCGCACTACTCCTATGTGGAACCAGCTATCGGCAGAAATTTTTCCGAACGGATACAACTTAGGGACCTTCAAGAAAAGAGCCTACTCATTCTTAAAAGGCCAGCAACGCAACTATAAGACCCCTGCTAATGTAGTTGTCTATGGGCGGCGGTTATCACTTACCATCAGGTGAGCCTCCTCTCCGTTTGCCTCCTGCTTTATAAAAAGCATGCGTTTGACACACACACACACACACACACACACGCACGCACACACACATACATACACGTATACATACTATTTAGTTTATAGTTAGTCTTTTTTTTAACTTAGAAATTTTGTTTTAGAGCCAATAGTAACACATATTTTATCCTGTAATTTGTTTAATTTAATAGATATTTATGATTTAACAACAACAGAATTACGGTATAGTTTCGACCGAAGGGCGATCTATAGATATCAATTGTGTGGTGTAAGTGTTTGGTCCATTTTCATTGGGTTTAGAGTGCAAGTACCACCGCCTTACCAATTCCTGCCGCAATAGCTTTAGTGCTTGTCACTGTCGTGTTCCGGTTTGACGGGTAAAGTAGCCGGTGAACTTATGCATGTGGCATTAGACCTCGCCACAAGATAGCAACGTACCATTAACACATTTGGTGTCTAGAGACAATGGTTGACTCTTTCCATCAGGAGACCCATTTGCTTGTTTGCTATCTTATGATATAAAAAAACGTAACCCTTACTCTGCAACCGCCATCTCATAAAAAGATTTATAGATAAAGTCATCTGCTTGTTTGCTATCTTATGATATAAAAAACTTATAGTCGTAGAATCAAGATAACAATTATGAAGAGCTCTCGCGCACAAGATCGCCGCGAACAGCTAGTCTTCAATAAAGATTAAAGGCGTTTTAACTGACTAGTATTTACAACAATAACTTAACATACAGTTAAGACATAATTCAATCAGATTTATATGTTCGGCCCGGCCACATCGTTTGTTCAAATGCATTTATCACGTACGCATGCGTCATCAGTTACAGCTCCACATCAAACACGTGATTGTAATGGATCACCTGTTATTTACCGTAAATAAATATATATCATCACGTCGGTCCATCAATCAGTTATTGCAATAATAGGAAAAGTTACATGCGCATTACATTACACTAGCAATCTCGACGAAACTCTACCATAAACTAAACAAAAAAAAACTTCTAATTTTGAGAAGAGACTTTAGCCATAAAGAAAATAGTATACATGTGTGTATTATCACGTATGTCACATGAATGTAGTGAATGTAATGTTTATCTATACATCTATACATATAATAAAATCGTAGGAAAGTCAAAACTGTATTTACTAGCTGTTGCCAGCGACTTCGTCCGCGCGGACTTCGTTTACTCCGCACAGCTCCTCTCCCTTAGGTGATAGCGTGATAATATGTAGCCTATATGTTGACCCGACCTGTTAGTAATATTCATGCAAAATTTTAAGTAAATCCATACAGTACTTTTTGAGTTTATCCCGGACATACATACAGACAAACAGACAAAAATTCTAAAAACTATATTTTTAGCTTCGATATCGATTGTAGATCACGCCCCAAGTATTCTTTTAAAAAATATTCAATGTACAGTTTTGACTTTCCTACGATTTTATTATATGTATAGACATTGATATATAAAAACCCAAGATACACAATCAGTGTCTCAAAAACGTCCTCTGAGAATGAGTGCACAATTTAAAATTGTGCACTCACTTCAAATAGAAGCCCGTCGCCACGTCACTGCCCGCGCGTCAAAAATACAGAATTGTTCTCTGATAAATTGTAAAATACAACATCATGAACGTTAAAAATATACCATAAGATATTGTATTTTCGGTAAGTATAAGAGTTTATCGATTTATTTTTGTTGTTTATATTACTAAATATAGGGTGTAATGTATGATTTTCATTTTATTTGTCTTAAAAATGTACTTGACGCTCTAAATATAATACGACAAAATTTCAATGGTCATTTTTTCAGTAAAAGGACAGTGCATTACAACCTCCTTTTAATTTAGTCGAATAATACAAATTGATCCTGGTATTATTAGTGGAGTCGATTTTTTTTTTATTAATAAGTTATTTTTTAACAAGATTAATTTTTTTTATTAATAATTTTGAATACCTTTTATAGTTGTTAACCCACTGCCAAAAGAGAAGAGGACATCAATTTGACGATTTTAAAATGTTTGATTATATTGATTACTTATTTTGAGGACCAAGTTAGGTGATTATTTTTATTCTATTTGTACGAATATAAAATAACAATATATAATTGTGATTCTTATGATGAACTTTGGAGATATATTACGAAACTTTTAATATAACAATAGGAAATCATAAGTAGTATCGAATTTTGTTCTGTTTACACGTGTTGTTGATAACGATTTCTTAAGTGGAAGGCACAGGTTGCATTAAGAATGTTTATTTTTTGATTTAATAATTTATTTTTAATAAAACGTTTTTGATTGCGGATATCTTATACTATACATATTATAAATATTAAAGTTGTTTATATATATACATTTAATATACATATTATAAATGTTTGGATGTTTGATAATCAGTCACGTAAAAAATGGTTGTACCAATTTGGATTTGGACTCGGATATAAGATGACCTGGAAAATCTATGTGCTACATAGAATACTTTTATCCTAATGCAGAGATCTGCAGCTAGTCTCGTATAAATTTTAACTGACTGTTGTTTATATGTACAAGTTGTTTTATTTGCATACTAGCTGTTACCCGCGGCTTTGCTCGCGCATATTTAGAACTTATTTAACCTTTCTTTATTTTATAAAAATCTCTACATTGCCGGGTGGGCCGCTAGTACGTTAAAAATAATATTTACATATTCATCTTAATTATTTATATACGACATTTTTGTTATTAAAATGTAAGTAAAAAACGTAAGACCTGAACTTCCTATAACTTCTAAATTTTCTATACCTAATATCATAACTAACTATACCTCAAACTAAAAATACCTATTAGTAACACACCTATCGAAAAAACTAACGTAATTATAAAAGAAATTTATAATTAACAGGAAATATCTAATCTAAAATTACCTTTGGCAATAATATTATATGTACTAAACTATACTCCAAACTAAATATACGTATCTATTAGGATTTCTGTGTATGTAACACACCTATGTAACTAACTAGTGTAACTATATTAAAAAAGTCTGTGAGCTATGTCAATAAAATTTTCAGAAGCCGACATCGCATTAGCAACTAACCTATTGTGTTTCAAATGTCTATGGGCAATATTCGCTCGTACGTCTGCAGATACTATAACTAAACAAATGTTTGTTTACATAATACAGCAAAAAAAACAGAAAAACTGAAATCTAATTCAAAACGAGAATTCTACGAAAAGCTAAACTTATTTCTAGGAAATTAATGCGTTTCCTGACTATGTTGCCGATACATTACATAATAAGTCTGAAAAAAAATCGTGTCTATTATCATGTAAGAATCTATGAACTTTATAACGTAGTCATAGTCACCATTGCAGTAAATTTCCTATTTCAGTATATTCTAAATGTATCAATATCAAGCGTCAAATACTACATGGCTATAAACCCACAGTTTGCCTATATGTGTAGGTTCTGTGTAATAGAACCAATAACCTATAACGTTTGAAATATAAATAAATTATTTTAATGGTCATTATTTGTTTTATTGATATATAAATGTTCCACGCAAAAACAGATTTTCGACAAGATTTTTTTTAATGTAAATTTTACAAACCCTTAACGTGAGAAACCAGTTTACCACTAGGTGGCGCTGTACATATCACAAACAAATTCCTAGTAAACTCGAAACGCGCTCACGATCGAATGCGAAAAGAAAAACTCACACTTAGCACTCAGAATTATTTTTATAAATCTGACTTTACATTTCGCGGAATCATACTCCTTTAATAACGGATAAAATACATCTGTCATAACTCAAAAAGCCGTGTCATTAGTCTTTTTATTGCGCATATTTTAGGATTCAATTCCAGCCTCGTGTCTTATGCTTTGTGATTTATTTTCTTATTTTTATGTATCGACCATTTCAATGGTCGATTGTTGGCGTGACTCCTACAAAGCCAATCGAGATGGATGGATCCCCAACAGCGACAGGTAATTTTGCGATAAATTTACATACGTACATACAAGTTTTTCTTTTGTTCGATAAGCTTACAGATAAAAAAACATGTATATATACATGTTTTTTTTTGCGATAAGTTTACACACATAAATTTTTTTTAATAGATAGAAAATCAAACAAACAGATGCTTATTCTGATAACCATAGCCAATTCGCGGGCAGGGGGCGATCGGAATGCCACATGCATAAATTTACCGGCTACCTTACCCTCGAAACCGAAAATGTATTCTACATTGCGGGAATAATAGATACCAAACCCAGTCAATTCGTTGCAGAACTCTACCTGTACTTAGTAAGTATATCTTCAAGCCAGATCCTTCCGGCAGGCGCGCAATTATCGCGATCCCGACGATGACCATAGTTTATATTTCTGGATTTGACTGTTAATTGGATGGTGAGACCAGAACATGATCACCGCATTCGATCCGCGGTTCCAAAAAA
Source organism: Apodemia mormo (assembly GCA_036924255.1). Taxonomy (NCBI): domain Eukaryota; kingdom Metazoa; phylum Arthropoda; class Insecta; order Lepidoptera; family Riodinidae; genus Apodemia; species Apodemia mormo. Next base: position 15,314,149 of record JAUPFN010000030.1, read on the forward strand.
AATTTAACAACAATTTACAGTCTAGTGGTGGTTTGTATGTACAGACATCCTCGGTGAGCCTGTCAATCTGTAGGTCCCGGTTATTGTAAAAAAAAGGACATTGGTTAACGGGTCGATAAAATACAGAGAGCGACCTATCTAATCAATCGACAAATCAGTGAGCCATTATCACCCCGTGTGTCTTCACTATCACTACATAGATAAAACAAAGTCGCTTTCTCTGTCTGTCCCTCTATGTCCTCATGTCCCTATGTCCCTATGTCCCTATGTATGCTTAAATCTTTAAAATTACGCAACAGATTTTGATACTGTTTTTTTAAATAGATATATTGATTCTTGAGGAAGGTTTTAATATATAAACTTTTCCGATATTCCCACGAGAACAAAAGCTATGCGGGTGAAACCGTGGGCAGATCGCTAGTTTTATATAATCTATCTGTATCCATAATTAATCTATTCCCTGGGCCGGATGTAGGGGAGGAGATATGGGACGATAGCCCCGAGGCAGGGTTTGTTAACCTGTTAATTTTTAAACCTAAATCCCCGCTAGTACATGAGGAGCATTTTATAAAGGTTTGGCTCCACCATAGTCCACATAAATACTAATAGACACGCCATTGAGAAGGAAACGTGTCACCGCGCATATGAGCAAACGCTCCTATTACTGTTAAAAATATCATACAATTGTAGGTAACATTATATTGTGAAAAATAGAAATAAACCTTGTTGTACTGTTTTACCGTACCGAATGAGATAATGAAGGTTTAAAAGCTACCCTTGAAATGATTTTATTTCATCGGTAAGTATTATAACTCTGTATTTCTGTGTGTAAATACAAGCTACACTGTCAAACTAAGTATATATAATATTAAATATATATAACTATTGTCTTGAAAGGCGTATCCATTTAAACTGTGGGCCCTAACTTTCCCCAAAAATACCGGTTTCCTTTTGGAGCAAAATTATATAGGTTTTGAATCAATAAACCGGTTTAGAGGTTTCTAGAAATATTTCTTTTATGTTTGCCGCTCCCAGTTTTAAACCGCACTGTGTGTGACGTAGGTACTATTCTACAATTTTGGCTTAAACCGGATTATATAAGGTTATAGAGCGTCCTTATGTCAGATACGCTCCGAGCGAGACCTTTTATTAAAACCGCTTAAAATCTCTATTAACCGGTATTTTTAAACTGGTTTCAAACCCTGCCCTGGGATCTCCACAGTAGAAATAAAAATATTCAAATTTAAACGGGTCCCAAACTTTTTCGTTTTTTTTCAATATTGTTTTCGCATCTTTTAATTGTTAACATACTTATATTGTTGTTGAAAATTAAAAACACTAAATCGATATTCGTTCCAATAATGCTATACATAAACAGTAAATTATAAGAGTTATTATTATAAATACTTGAAGAACCTTTAAATATGTATGTACCTACGTCTTCACGCACATGGGAACTCACCTCATTGCTCGTAAGCCTTCAAGGCTTCCAAATCCGGCTTTGTCTATTTCACAAGAAAAACACCGTAATACTATTTATCGGTTTTGTTATTTAAACATAACACGTAAAAAAGGGGGTTAACGAAACCATGACGCATAAGTAGACGCGCAGATTACATTTAAACGTCGCAAAGCAATGTCATTGATCCTTTTAACTGTCAAATTTAAATATTTTTTTTAATTTATGCATGAATACAAAACCTTTAGCCAAATAAACAATGTTCAAATGCAAGGTTTTTGCTAAACAATACGCGGCCATGGAGTTTATCTTTTTAAATATTTGTTCGTGTTATCGATTTTCCAAGGAAGCCTCTTGTTATTGCCAATAAAGATTGATAAATCTAACGTCATACATTCTTAAATTATTTTTAGCTCATCGGGGCCATCCGCTACCCTACCGCACGATGTTTCGTGACCATCGATAAAACTTTGTGTTCTTTTTATCTATCATAAGATAACAAACAAGCAGATGGGTCTCCTGATGGAAAGAGTCAACCTATAGACACCAAAGACGTAAATGGTGGGTTGCTATCCTTGTGAGTGGGTCTTAATGCCAAATACATAAGCGATAAATTCATACAAAGCGGTTCAACTCGACATTCTTCCTTCTTCCTTAGTCTGTGTTTCCCGACGGGTGCAACCTGGGGATCTTCAAGAGAAAAGTGAACAAGTACCTTCTAGGGCAGCACGTTACATCTTAGGCCGCATTTTAGCTTACCAGCAGGCGAGATCGTGGTCAAGCGCTTCCCTATCGATAAAAAAAAGTTATCGGCTACCTTACCCTACAAACCGGAACATGGCAGTGACTAGAACTCACGTCATTACGACGAGAATATGTTAGGCGATGGTACTAGACCTGGGTGAGTTGACCTCTACCATCTAGTAACCACGATGGTGACTCGTATGACCAATCATTTGCTTCTTACAAACTCTCTGGCAAAACGGTAGTTAGTCTATTGCAGCCCCGACAGACACATACCAGGCGAGACATTGCGGAACTCTATAACCCAGTAGTCACAATAGCGGTAACACGTATATCCAACCGGTCGCCTTTTACGACCTGCCTGGTAGAACGGCGGTTGGTCTATTCTTCAAAGAGGTGATCAACACAGGGTAAAATAAACTAACTTACTCCTTTGCACATCATAAATGACGAAAAAATCAAATACACGTGACTAACATCGTGACTATTGACAAGGCCAGCGTTTTTCAACCTTTTTCAGTCCGCGGACCCCTAGAAAATCAAGCACAATTTCAAGGAGTCCCTTAACAAAAAAACATTGGCATTTATTAATCAATTTAAATTGGCATTTATTAATTAATAGATTTTTTTTAATTTATTGTCCAATACTTTTACATATTACATATATTGATAAAAACAGCTATGCACTAAAACTTTTAAAGTTTAACCGGCAGCAGTTGTGGAGTCGACTGTGGATAATGTTATTAATGAATTACAAAGAGTATATAATAACTACGTTTTAATGAATTATGTTATCCTTATTATATAATATAGTATTTTTTTAATTTATATATTTTTCCCCGTGTTGGTTCCGGGCTCCTTTGAAGAATAGACCAACTGCCGTTCTGCCAGGCAGGTCGTAAAAGACGACCAATTGGCTATGCGAGTCACTACCATCGTGGCTACTAGGTGGTAGAGTTCTGCACTGTCTCGCCCGGGTCTGGTACCACCGCCTTGCCTATTCCTGCCGCAATAGCGTCAGTTCTTGTCACTGTCGTGTTCCGGTTTGTAGGGTAAAGTAGCCGGTTAACTTATGCATGTGGCATTAGACCTCGCCACAAGATAGCAACGCACCATTAACACCTTTGGTGTCTATAGGCGATGGTTGACTCTTTCCATCAGGAGACCCATCTGCTTGTTTGCTATCTTATAACATAAAATATATATATATATATATATATATATATATATATATATATATATATATATATATATATATATATATATATATATATATATATATATATATATATATATATATATATATATATATATATATATATATATATTTTTAATTATATTTTACTAGGTGTTAAGAGTTCTGCATTGTCTCGCCCGGGTCTGGTACCACCGCCTTACTAATTTCTGCCGCAATAGCGTCAGTGCTTGTCTCTGTCGTGTTCCGGTTTGGAGGGTAAGGTAGCCGGTAAACTTATGCATGTGGCATTAGACCTCACCACAAAATAGTAACGCACCATTACCATCTTTGGTGTCTATAGGCGATGATTGACTCTTTACATCAGGAGACCCATCTGTTTGTTTGCTATCTTATGATATATAAAAAAATTAATGTTTTTTTTTTTGCAAATAGAATGACTGCAACTCAGTTGGTAATTCATTCAGACATAATGGTAAAGTATATTGTAGATAAGACAGCGGAGCCCATACACATACTCGCGGACCTCCAGGGGTCCGTGGACCACAGGTTAAGAAACACTGAACTAGGCCATACTGTCACACGGATGGCAACGCAACATTAGAATATGCAATTAGGCTGTAATAGGCTGATAGGCGATTATTGTCCCTTTCAATCACGAGACCAACTTCTTTACTACCTAATGATAAAATATATAAAACCCTCGCGAACGAAGTCATAGACAACAGCCGTTTAAAATAACATAACAATTAAAGATGGCCGACATTTACACGTCAATCGTTGCGCCGCATATGTTGCCAATCTGTGTCATTGTCAGAATATTGCATAAAATCGTAAAGGTATAATACAACATTATTCTAACGTAATATGACGCTGTAAAACTGTTATACTCTGTGGTCTAGCAACGGTGGTGTTCCAGATATGGCAATTACCATATTATACGACTTCCAGGCGGGTAAATCATCAAAAATACGGCATACGGCAGGAGTGACCGCCGCGCCGCATTGGTCGGGTGGTTAGCGACCCTGACTACGCAATCAATGGGGCTCGGGGCCAATTCCCGACAGGGACATACGTTTATGTGATGAGCATAGATGTTTGTGTTTCTGGGTTTGGCTGTTTATTAAATACTAGCTGTTGCGTGCGACTTCGTCCGCGCGGACTTACTCCGTACAGTCCCTCCCCCGTAGGTGATAGCGTGATAATATGTAGCGTATATGTTGACCCGACCTGTAAGTAATATTCATGCTAAATTTGAAGTAAATCCATCCAGTACCTTATGAGTTTACCCCGGACATACATACAGACAAAGAAACAAAAATTCTAAAAACTATATATTTGGCTTCGATATCGATTGTAGATCACGCCCCAAGTATTATTTAAAAATATATTCAATGTGCAGTTTTGACTTTCCTACGACTTTATTATATGTATAGATATAGATTAAATAAATCAAATTAAATTAAATATAAATATATTGTGTATTTATATTTATATATTTATTGCTATGTATCGTTGACGAGCACCCATATCACAAGCAAATAATTTGCTTAATTTGGAGGATAGATCAATTCGTGTAAACTTGTCCAGAGATATTTATTTATTACTAGCTTACCCGGCAAACGTTGTTTTGCTAAATATATTTAAAACAGTATTTCTCTACCATATAATGGATGTTATTATACATATAAACATTCCTCTTGAATCATTCTATCTATTAAAAAAACCGCATCAAAATCCGTTGAGTAGTTTTAAAGATCTAAGCATACATAGGGACAGACAGCGGAAAGCGACTTTGTTTTATACTATGTAGTAATTTATTTGAAAGTCGGATAAAATCGTTTATTTTGTAAGCATTGAGTACTAAAATTTAGAATATACTTATATATAAATATAGGTTTGTTGTTTTACTTTTTCCCTGAAATACAGCAAATTTTGCTGTATTTCAGGGAAAAAGGCAGGGGCTGTGGCACGGCAACCCAGAAATTTACTTGGAACAACATTGTCTAGCAGTGATAGCTTCAGGATACATGAACGAGCTGATCTGATAGTTTTCAACACTAGAGATGGGTTAATACCGATATTTCTCAAGATTAGGTGATACTAATATATTCACTTTGAAATATTATAATGTCTTAACTAATATGTCAGTATTAACTAATATTTCACTGTAATTTGGACCTTAAAGTAACAGAAATAAGATCTTATACTGATATGGCAGGAAAATATCTTAACTAATATATCAGTATTAACTAATACTTCACTGTAATTTGGACCTTAAAACAACATTTATAAGATCTGATACTGCAGGAAATACGTCCATCTCATTCGTACGTACGACGCGGCGTATCGTGAAAATATTTTAATACTTTCACGAATCCGACGGGCGCCAATCTAGTGAATCCGAACTATTCCGAATACCGAATGATATTATCCTATTCATTTTGGATATCCGTTACAGATATTAGGCGAATATGAAATATTAGCATATTACAGTTCGCCGGATTACTAATCCACGAATCCTTTCAATATAACTAATATCTTAGCGAATACAATATATCAGTCACACCATTATTCAACACTGACTAATTTATTTATTTTTTATAGGAAGTGTATATTTTGTTGAATCATAGGATATTAATAATGGTTCGGGTTCTCTTTGAAGAATGGACCATCTGTCGTTCTGCCAGGCAGTTCGTAAGCGGCGAACGATTTGCTATACGATCAGGAAAACTATATTTTTTATATATTATAAGATAGAAAACAAGGAGATGGGTCTCCTGATGGAAAGAGTCAACCACCGCCTATAGACACCAAAGATGTTAATAGCGCATTGCTATCCATGTATACGCCTTAATGCCATATGTAAAAGTTTATCGGCTACCTTACCCTCCAAACTGGAACACGACAATGACAATTACGCTATTGTAAAGTAATAGGTAAGACGGTGGTACCAGACCCATGCGAGACAATGCAGAACGCTACCACCTAGTAGTCACGATGGTAGTGACTCGCAAAGTGAAAAATTCTCCTCTTACGAACTGCCTGGCAGAACGGCAGGTGATCTATTGTAAGGAATCCCGAACCAACACGGAATGGAAAACATAGGTAAAGATAACAGCTTGTTTTTTTACAAAGGCACTACTGAGTGTTTAATTACGTTTTAATTATGCTTCTACATAATGGTTTCCACAATATTATATAAATACAACAATTACATTATACTTTGTATAACAGAGATAATTATGAAGATCTCACACCAACTCTGCAATTGAGAACGCGTTTTAATAATAAGTAACTGAACAAACGAGATTTATTATTCATCGATACTACTATATAAATACGTGGTGTCTGTTTGTATATACTATTTTTGACGTGATTATGTCTCTAAATTTGCTTTTATATAATTTATACTTTCCATCGTCGGCACTTGGTGAAACTGTATCATATTGATTTTGTCAAACACTTGTACTGTTTCACAAATATTTCACAACTAACCTTTAATTGTTGTGAAGCCAACCGGTTTCGCCTATTACAGCATCATCAGGGCTTTTGTTTATAAATTCATTGAACATGAGAAATACACACGCAAGACAACAACTAAATACAAGTACTGGTATTTATTATTTAGGTTAGTGGTGAAATATTTGTGAAATAGTACAAGTGTTTGACAAAATCAAATTTGCTTTTGTATTTTAATTTTAATACATATAATTATTAATACTAGCGATCGTCTTTTTTATATTACTAGCAAAAGCAGTGCTTTGTAAGGGCTCGCAAAGTTATAATCAGAAATCAGAAGTACTTTATTCAATAAAACTTTTTACAAGTTATTTTGACACGTCACCATATTTTTATAAAAAACTACTAGGGAAACGCAGCCACTACCTACTTATATTGTTAGGAAAGTATTTTTATGAGAATTACGTCTTTTAATGTATGGACTTTATTTATTAAAAAAATCCAGCGTATTTTCACCCAAACATTATATTCGCATCAAAGGCGTCGTCAGGCTTTGGTCTAGGGGGGGCGCATCAAAATAAAACCAAAATAAAGAAAAACATGTTTTTTTTATGTCATAAGATAGCAAACAAGCAGATGGGTCTCCTGATGGAAAGAGTCAACCATCGCCAAAACCAAACAAACCAAAGATGTTAATGGTACGTTGCTATCTTGTGGCGAGGTCTAATGCCACATGCATAAGTTTACCGGCTACCTTACCCTCCAAACCGGAACACGACAGCGACAAGCACTGACGCTATTGCGACAGGAATAGGTAAGGCGGTGGTACCAGACCCGGGCGAGACAATGCAAAACTCTACCACTTAGTAGCCACGTTGGTAGTGACTTGCATAGCCAATCAGTCGCCTTTTACGACCTGCCTGGCAGAACGGCAGTTGGTCTATTCTACAAAGGAGCCCGGAGCCAACACGGGGAAAAATTATGGGCGAAATTCGACCACAGACTAAAAAGCAAAATCTCTTTTAAGTTCGACAACTGACTTTAGTCGTAAATAAAATATTTAGTATTCATGTGTGTGTATTATCATGTATGTCACATGAATGTAGTGTGTGTAATGTTTATTTTATTAATTTAATGTATTTCTAATGTATATTATTTAAAAATATTAGGTTTCTGCAATTCTCCGCAATGTATACTTCAACTCAACGGTCCCGACGTATAATAGGTATAAAGGAACATGTCAAAAACTGCGGTTTACAGGAGAGCGTAATTAATGTTCAAATCTCTTTTGAAATAAAATTATGCATAATTATAAACATTTTTTTCTACAATAAGTTATTAAAGTTAGGGAGTCCCTACTAGTATTTAAGTATTTTTTTTTATATTTTCCCGAAAAAAACTGATATGTTACTGTTTTTACGTTGACGTTCATATCGGACAAGTCGGAGATACCTCTTTATACGCTGAAAACAAAAAAACTGAAAACATAATTCGATGAATTCATAAAATATAAATGTTTTATGAAAAACAACAACTCATTTCATTTTCAATACTATACCTTAAACATTGATATAAAAAACCTAAGATACACAATTAATGTCTCAAAAACGTCCTCTACAAATGAGCGCACAATTTTAAATTTTGCGCTCATTTCAAATAGAATCGCGTTGGTCGCGATAATGTCAATTTTATTACTTTTTGTACATTGCTTTGTAAAAACGACTATAAATCTTTCGCTTAAGGTTAATATGCAAAAACATATATTTTTGTCATATCTTTAACTATTTATCTGAAACTACACGACAGTTTTCAATGTCAGTTTTGTTCGGGACTGTGCATCTTGGGTTTTTTATATCAATGGCCTTAAACAACTTAAGATCACCATCCAAAAATATTAAAAATATAATATCTATATATGGCGTTTTAAATTTTAAAACGCGCATTTAAAATCATCGTACAGAACGATAAGTATAGATATCCGCATCTACGACACGTAAATTTTTTTTTTTGGAAATCTGCCCCCAATTTAACGTGAGCGAAGCCGCGGGCAAAAGCTACTATGCAACAAAACTGAAATTGAAATTGAAAATTGAGATATTTATATGCTTTTTTTGAGTAGTTACGGTTGTTTTACAAGCTGTATACATTAATATGTATAAAATACTAGCGGCCCGTTGCGTGCTTCGCTACGTATCGCCATTTATTGAATTCATTTGTTACAAAAAATGTGATAAATGAAAAACCGTTCCATCGATTTTGTGCAAACTTCACATAAACCATCTTCTAAATAGTCCGAACAAAGCCTAAAGAAAAGTGGCATTGCTCTGGCTGGCTCATCATATTTGGAATAGTATCTATAAAAATATCGTGAGAATTGCCCACGTCACTAGTGACTCAGTTAAAGAATTTCGTATATTCCGGTATTTACTTGTATTATATTATGCCATGACCGCTCCATTGGGTGAGCGGTTAGCGACCTTGACTACGCAATCGATCAGAATCGGGTTCAATTCTCAACAAACACAAGGTCTTGTATGATCACTGAAGTTCGCAAGTAAACTGCCAAGTTTTGGATGGATTTATTATTGTGCTTCACTACATAATATAAAACGAAGTAGCTTTCTCTGTCTGTCTCTATGTATGCTTAAATCTTTAAAACTACGCAACAGATTTTATTGCGGTTTTTTTAATAGATATATTGATTCTTGAGGAAGGTTTTAGTATATAAACCTTTCCGATATTCCCACGGGAACAAAAGTTACGCGGGTGAAACCGCGGGCAGGTCGCTAGTTTTCGATAAAAGAAAAAGTATCTTCACGCCCGTATCTTCGAAGCGATAGGCAGAGGTACAACAAGTGCACCCACGATTAGCCGAAGATACTTGGTCCTACAAATGTGACAGGTGGCAAGCCTATCGCCAACCGGGCACTTTCCAATCCCGGGCAATGTTGTTTTTATCAGAAAACTGAAAAAACACTTTTTATGTGCCCGACCTGGGAATCGAACCCACTGGGGATCTCATGTGGTCGACGCCAACGCTGGACCACTAGACCACAGAGGCAATAATCCTTATTCTTATTCAAAGGTACCAATACGGAAGAAAATGCTTTTCACTGTAGTGTTGCGGCTTGTAGGGTAAGGTAACCTATACTTATGCATGTGGTATTTTACTTGCTACACGACCAGCAGCGAATTATTAATATCTTAGGTGTTCATGGGCGATGGCTATTACATCCAACAAAAGATTTGTCGCTTCTGTAGTCTAATAGTCCTGTGTCGGAGTTGACCACAAGAGGTCTCGGGTTCGATTCTCGGGTCAGGCAATTAAAAAATATATTTTTTCAGTTTTCTTACAAAGCAAAGTTGCCCGTTGGAAAGTGTCCGGTCGGACACGACTTATCACAACTTCGGACAGTATCTTGGGCAAATCGTGGGTGCTCTTGTTGTTCCTCTGCTTACTTCTTCAGGGATACAGGCGTGAAGATACTTTTTAGAAGCGCTATTTTCTTGTTTGACATCATATACTATAAAAAAATGGTAATTTCCACCTAATATATGTAGAAACCTCTCCAAATCCACGTATGTTTCAACAGCATATAGCAAATATTTGTATAGCCGCAACTGGTCAAACAAGAAGCCAGCTTTGCCGCGCAAACTGGTTCCGAACGATAAAATTAGATGCCAACATCGCTGTTAAAACTTCAAGTCGCGATAAATGCAAGGCATATCATCTCATGGGTGTAGCGGTTAGGTCATTGGTACTGAACCTGGGGATATTACCCCCTTGGAGTTATAACAACTAATTAATGGGAGTAGCAGGGTTAGTATCTAGGATGAATGAATGAGGAAAATTAAAAATGGTTTGGAAAATTTAAAATTGTTAAAAAACACATTTTTTTTACATTATAAGATAGCAAACAAGAAGATCACCCCCGTGTTGGATCCGGGCTCCTTTGAAGAATGGACCAACTGCCGTTCTGCTAGGCAGGTCGTAAAAGGCGACCGATTGGTTACGCGAGTCACTACCATCGCGACTACTAGGTGGTAGAGTTCTGCATTGTCTCGCCCGGGTCTGGTACCACCGCCTAACCTATTCCTACCGCCATAACGTTAGTGCTCGTCACTGTTGTGTTCCGGTTTGGAGGCTAAGGTAGCCGGTGAACTTATGTAGCATTAGACCTCGCCACAAGATAGCAACGCACCATTAACACCTTTGGTGTCTATAGGCGATGGTTGACTCTTTCCATCAGGAGACCCATCTGCTTGTTTGTTATCTAATGGTATGAAAAATTTGCCCATAGACACCAAAGATATTAATAGTGCGTTGTTATTCGTCATCACCAAGTCAGAGGACGTTAGTTTAGCTTGCGGACAAAACTGCTGGTTTTTGCAGTGCTTGATGGTTAAATGTTTGATTTTATACTTTTTTTAAAAATACATGAAAAAAAAAATAATATGAGTTGATTTTTACAATAGCTTCAGCATGTCATGAAATTGTTTAATATTGAAAATAGATCTGATGATATAAATACAATTTAGTTTATATTAATCAGATTAGTCTCCCAATAGAAATAGGTAACCACGTACAGTAGATACCAGGGATGTTAATGATGCATTGCCGTCCATGTCGTATATATAATGCCACATGCATCAGTTTACCATCTATCTTACCTTTCAAATTAAATTACAACAGAGATAAGCACCCACACTATTGCTGCGGCGGTGGTACCAAACCCGTTGGAGATGTTGTAGAACTGTACCACCTAATAACCTTATAAATAAAGAAACAGTCTGTGGAAATATTCAAGTACCAAAAAAGCTAATAAGGATATAAATCCAGTTTTTGACGAATACATAAAATTATTATTCTTGAGAAAATATTTAATCGTACGGTTTTTATTACAATTGTATTAAAAATTGTGTATTTATAACAAACTTCCTTGTAATTAAAAAGAATAGTGTATAAACTTTTAGAACAAAAAACATTCTGCCTGGCAATTCGTAAAAGGTAAACGATGTCTAAGCTAAGACGAACTATTAAGGCTGTGTGTCACTTCCATAGTGGTAACTGGGTGGTAGAGTTCTGCCACCGCGTTTGCATCGTCTCACCCGAGTCTTGTAGCACCGCCTTATCTATTCCTGCCGCAATAGCGTAAGTGCTTGTCACTGACGTGTTTCGGTTTGGAAGGTAAGGTAGCCGGTGAACTTATGCATGTGGCGTTAGACTTCGCCACAAAATAGCAACGCACTATAAACCCCTTTGTTGTCTATTGGCGATGATTGACTATTCTATCGGGAGACCCATCTGCTACATATAAAAAATATACTATTTGCCGTTCTAACAGGCAGTTCGTAATAGGCAAACCATTGGCTGTGTGAGTCACTACCATCGTAGCTACTAGATAACAGAGTTCTGCGTTGTCTCGCTCAAAATTTGGTGCGAAACTAATGTGTCGAATCAAATTAGTCCATTTCTTTCCTTATCAAAATCTCAAAATTCTCATTGGTTGATCTAGGTTGGAGTACAACGAAGATTTTAATTTAGCGAAAGTCAACTTGAGCTCGTTTTGAAGCGATATTGAGGCTGGTGGTAGTTGTGATGGTGATTTGACACCACGTGTTAAAAGTAGAGTAGATACACATATACAGAATTTGGGTTATTCCGATCTGTTACCTTGAATAATTCACCCTGGGGTAAATTCTGGGAAACATATGTCCTAAAATTTACCCTATGCTAGGTTAAAATATGGAATTTATTTTGGACTAGCTCTTGCCAGCGACTTCGTCCGCGTGGACTTCGTTTACTCCGCACTGCTCCTCCCCCGTAGGTGATAGCGTGATAATATGTAGGTATTATGTTGACCCGACCTGTTAGTAATATTCATGCAAAATTTGAAGTATATCCATACAGTACTTTTTGAGTTTACCCCGGACATACATACAGACAAACAGACAAAAATTCTAAAACTATATTTTTGGCTTCGATATCGATTGTAGATCACGTCTCAAGTATTCTTTTAAAAAACTAATCAATGTACAGTTTTGACTTTTCTACGATTTTATTATATGTATAGATTCTTATTGCGATTTTTCACCCTAGGTACAGTCAGCGTGTCTATTTATAATATCTTTTATTTTTATAACATAAATTATTGTTGTCGTTATATTTTGAACCCGGTTAAACGGTGCGGAGTAGCACCAATCGTGAGAGCCAATAAAGCAAACAAAAGAACAGATTTTTTCACTACATATATTTTTCTATTACAGTTAATTACAGTTAAGTTACAGTTTGTACAGTTAATCCTATTAACAATTTACGTAGTGGTGATCGTTGGTGCCTTGGACATAAGCAATCATCATTAATGATATTAATAAATTCATCAGGTGCACGATAATTATTGTTTTTATGTGTGCTCTATATCAAGTGTATTAGAAAATCTTTAGTCAAGTGTACATTATCGAGGTGATAAATAGGAAGTGAGTATAGATAAAAAAATCCTATTATTCACCCAGTTTAAGGTAAATTCTCAGACATACGTTTCCCAGAATTCACCCTAGGGTGAATTCTCTAGGGTAACATATCGGAATAACTGCAGAATTTTCGCTTTTCTTTAATCGTAAATTAAACGGGATCCCGCCAATCCCGCGTTCCCATCCCGTTTAATTTACGATCAGAATTCGTCCCGCGCATATCTAGCGGAACTCAAATACGAATCACTACCATTTGTTCGAGTTGCGAAACTCTTTCATCTAGTGACGACTAGGTGGTAAAGTTCTTCAACGTCTCGTCCTTGTATTTGGTACCACCGCCTCACCTATTCCTGCCACAATAGCGTCAGTGCCTATCACTATTTTGTTCCGGTTTGGAGAGTAACTCATGTATGTAGCACTCAAGGATAGCAACACATCATTAACATATCTTTCCATCAAGAAAGCCGTTTGCTTGTTTGCTATCATATAGTATAAGAAATGTAAAAAAACCATCACGAAATTTGACAAAAATCGAACCTACAGATATATTTTTAAAAATATATAAACGGGTCAATAACGCGCACATATATAGAACTTACTTGTAAAGCTCGACGTTTCGGCCAAGTTACATTGACCGTGGTCACGAGCAGACTGGAGCAGCGAGTTTCCTCCGTCATTCACATCGGGATCGATTTTCATCTACCCCCTTCTGGTCTTGTTTTTTTTTCGAATTTAGCCTACACACAACACTAACCGTATCTTGGACTTTATTTGTTTGCAGGTGCAAAGGCCATATTTTGCTAATCACTGAGTTCCAAGCAGGAGACAACTTAAATCCGTCTTCCCTGTTGAAATTTTTATATTTTCTAATTTCAATAGCTTACGCTTAATGTACGCGTTATTGACCCATTTATATATTTTTAAAAATGATAGTAGAACGCGTTAATTTAAAAGTTCATATTGCAAACCTACAGATATACTCTATAGATAAAATATAGTATTATAGATGAACAAATCATACAAAGAATATCCTAACACAGTATACCGTTACAGCGAGTCAAATCAATGACCTACATTGAATTTGGCGAGATTTACCAAGTTTGGTAGTCGGACGTGGGAGGGCAAGAATTAGATATTCATATAATCAGACATTGACCTGGTGAATTGACAGTGGTAACTCCAGTGCATCATTGTTACATTTTTTTATTTTACTAAATGTACCCTTCAGCGCACATTATGAAAGTTCTTGGTGAATCCCAGGCAAAAAAATATTTTTCTAATATAAAAGTATTCTATGTGCTATTCCAGGTCGTCATCTATCTGTGTGCCAAATATCATTCAAATCGGTCCAGCCATTATTGCACGAGTAACTAAGAAACATCCAAACATACACAGTTTTACATTTTTACTAATTTGCATTAAAAATAAATTAAATAAAAATAAAATATATAAACACTGTCATATGCGTTTAACAAACACATAGATACAGACGTATATACTATTTTGTTTATTTATGTTTTAATATTAATAGAATATAATATACATTTCTATATTCATTTTATAAAAATACGAAAGTTTGTATGTTTGATAGGATGCATGTTTGTTACTCTATCACACAAAAGCTTTTGCACCTGCAGGTTTGAATGAAATTTAGCACACGTGTTAATAATGACCGGGAATAGCATGTAGGTTTTTTTTATCCCGAAAAAATAAGATTCACTCAAAACTTTTATGATACAACGGACTGCACGCTGCAGCTCGTATTATATATTTTTGCTTAAACATTAATAAAATTTCGGTCAAATTTCGACCAGAGGGTGATTGCTAGTACATAAAATACAATATTTTGAAACAAACGAAATAAGAAAGTACCAAATTAAGGCCTTACTACCAACCAGTCCATTAAGTATCGCTACCATCGTGATTGATACAAAGATGGTGAAGTTCTGCAATGCCTCGCTTTGATTTGGTAACGCTGTCCAAATGTGTCTATACGTCCAGCAATACCAATACCATAGCATACGCAGCCCCACATATTGCTACTGAGTGCTAAGTGTGAGTTTTTCTTTTCGCATTCGATCGTGAGCGCGTTTGGAGTTTACTAGGAATTTGTATGTGATTTGTTCAGCGCCACCTAGTGGTAAACTGGTTTCTCACGTTTACCACTAGGTGGCGCTGTACAAATCACATACAAATTCCTAGTAAACTCCAAACGCGCTCACGATCGAATGCGAAAAGAAAAACTCACACTTAGCACTCTGCTGTCCTCGTCACGTCGTGTTTCGTTTAGAGGATAAAATAGCCGGAAAACTAATATGAATTTATCGCATGCACGCACATGCACGCAATGCAGCTTGATATCTTTAAAGTTTATTGTCTTTTCATTGGGAAAGCTTTTCGTTTGCTATTCTATGAGATAAAAAGGTAAACGCATACTCTCCATCGTCTCACTTGGTGAAACTCCGCCATATTTTTTTTAAATAAATAGCCAAACGGTTTCACATTTTTCTGCATCATCGGGGCCAAGAACTTAAATTGTGAACCATTATAAAATAGTTAACAATAAAATAATAATTAAAAAAGTAAAACTAATTAAAATTTAATAATGATCAGATTCAAAGTTCATCGCAAGTTAATATTTATTATAAGTCAATCAATGTATACAATCCCAGGAAGTTATATTCTACCCGGAATGTTCACACGCGCTTCAAAATCGTTCCAAAGAGTACCACGACATGAGTGGAGTGTGTCTCTTTCTACTAAATAAAGCGCTAATCGCCATATATAAGTACGGCCATGCGTAATTTGCAAATTACTACTAAGTAATTCTACTAATTTGACAAATAGCCTTGCATTGAATAAGTAATTACGTAATAATTAAAATAAGCACATTTTAGAACTCATTATGTTAATTACAATACATTTTATGCTAATGTATTTATCGACGTGTATGAATAAAAGGGATTTAACGATTACCGAATATATAAAAATCTACCATCAGATAGTTTTATTTACACTGGCAATTGCAAGAAAGGGAACACATCCATTCTTGTCGTTGTCTTGCTCAGAACGTTTTCCCCCTCTGTAAGTAAGAAACAAATGCCAACTTTATGAGTAACGAAATAAAGTACATTTTTATTTTTCAAATATTGCTTCGTAATAATTCCAGTTATCCTATATAAGTTCCTTGATACAGTCATATTCCCAATTCTCCGTTAATGTCATTTACCCATAAATGTATTTAATCATAAATAAATTTCTCATATTCCCGGTAATTTTAAACTAATGTCATTACCCATAAATATGTTTCTCGTATTCCCAACAGTTTTAAACTAATGTCATTACCCATTATAAGTTTCTCACATTCCTGATGATTTTATACTAATGTTATAACTCATAAATAAGTAATAATATTAACCCGGAAATAAGTTTCTCGTATTCCCGATAGTTTTAAACTCAAATGTTCATTACCAATTATAAGTTTTCCATATTCCCAATAGTTTTAAACTAATACAATTACCTACAAATAATTTTCTCATATTCCCGATAGTTTTAAACTAATATTATACATAAATATTTTTTTTATATTCCCTATAGTTTTAAACTAATGCCATTACCCATAAATGCGTTTCTCATATTCCCGATAACTTTAAAAATAAGTTTCATAAAAATTTGCTTGATGTGCTTTTAGATAAAATACCTAAATAACATTAATATTATATAAAATAAATATAACCTTGTCAATTTCCGAAATGTTATACCATAGAATTTATATCTAAATTAAATAAAAAGTTAAAAAATGAGTAGTTTGTTAAATTGTGGAAACTTTGTTAAAATGAACTTTTCCGTATATTTTAAATATTTGCACCCTAAATCATAGATTGTACTGGTATATATGAATTATTGTATATAAATTAAGAATTCTTTCTGTAATAGAGGACTCCAAATTGTTTCCCTATTTATCCAGCTCCACTAGTCATTCAGCGTCATTTTTGGCTTAGTTAAGACATCAACGCGAGCGACGAATTTGCGTACACAACCAACTCTATACGGTATACGGTACGCGCCCCGTAGGTCAAGTGTTTAGCGACTCTGATTACGCAATCCAGGGACTCGAGTTTGATTCCCGACATGGACAAGTATTGCATGATGAACAAAAATATTTGTATTTCTGGCTTTCAGTGCTTATAAAATATCTAAATGTTAATATTTGAGGCAAAAATTTTGTACCTCTTTTTAAGACAATTTACTTACATACAGAACTTACATGCAGACATCCGGACCGACATGAAATTTTTTTCAGTCACTTTTTTGACCATAAATAAAAAAATTGTCTTTTAAAAATATTCAAGGTTTAACACCTTAAAAGAATGTTTTTTATTGACATAAGTGTATTCATATTATTCCAGAAGTGTAATATAAATGAAATAAATATATTTTAATTCCAGAAAGATGCTTGATATTTAGTTTTTTTTTAGGATCATAAGATAGCAAACAAGCAGATGGCTCTCCTGACGAAAAGAAAAACATCGCCTATAGACACCAAATATGTTAATGGTGAGTTGCTATCCGTGTGGCAGGATGGTGAATCCACATGCATAAGTCTACCGGCTACCTTAACCTCCAAACCGAAACACAACTATGACAAGAATTCTCCGGCCTCCTCGCCGTGTTGGTCCCGGCCTCCTTTGTAGAATAGGCCAACTGCCGCTCTGCCAGGCAGGTCGTAAAAGGCGACCGATTGGCTATCGAGTCACTGCCATCGTGGCTACTAGGTGGTAGAGTTCTGCATTGTCTCGCCCGGGTCTGGTACCACCGCCTTACCTATTCCTGCCGCAATAGCGTCAGTGCTTGTCGCTGTCGTGTTCCGGTTTGGAGGGTAAGGTAGCCGGTAAACTTATGCATGTGGCATTAGACCTCGCCACAAGATAGCAACGCACCATTAACATCTTTGGTGTCTATAGGCGATGGTTAACTTTTTCCATCACGATATAAAAAATCAGGAGACCCATCTGCTTGTTTGCTATCTTATTACATAAAAAAAATTTAACGCTATTGTGGTAGGAATATGTAAGGCGGTGGTACCAAATACCCGGGCGAGGAATTGCGGAACTCAGCCATCTAGTAGTCACGATACTAGTGACACGTATAGCCAACCGGTCGCCTCTTACGACCTGCCTGGCAGAACGGCATTTGGTCACTTCAAACGAGCCCAGGCCAACACGAGGGTTGAAATTGTGAAAAATGAAACATTTAATTCTTTTAACTTTTAAGTGGCTAAAATCAAATTAATCTTCATGATGAGAGATACAAAAACGTATTATAGAATAATGACAATATATTGCGACATGAATGGCCTAAAATAGTATGAAATAGGGATATATAATTGTATAATACATGTTAATATATACACGTATACTATGTTCTTGTTGATTACAATCACAAGTATTTTATACGTATATAATATGTATTCTATACGTATATATTCTAAGCGTATATATTCATCTGTATGTGTGCC
Organism: Apodemia mormo; assembly: GCA_036924255.1. Taxonomy (NCBI): domain Eukaryota; kingdom Metazoa; phylum Arthropoda; class Insecta; order Lepidoptera; family Riodinidae; genus Apodemia; species Apodemia mormo. The sequence goes on from JAUPFN010000030.1 coordinate 15,332,998, forward strand.
AAGTTTCATCAAATTCGGTTCAGCTTTTCTGCGTGAAGCTAACAAACATCCATACATCGATAGTTTGGCATTTATAATATATACCTAGGTAGATATACCTATATAGATGATTCAATCAGTCGGCATGCGAGAAATATGAAGTAAGTAATTATGTGGTGGCCTTTATGTATTGTCTTCATGTAATTAGTTAACTTATATGTGTTTATAGTATACTAGCTGTTGCCTGCGACTTCGTCCGCACGGGCTTCGTTTACTCCGCACAGCACCTCCCGCTAGGTGATAGCGTGATATATGTAGCCTATATGTTGACCCGACCTGTTAGTAATATTCATGCAAAATTTGAAGTAAATCCATGCAGTACTTTTTGAGTTTACCCCGGACACACATAAAGACAAACAAACGAACAGATAAACAGACAAACAGACAAAAATTCTAAAAACTATATTTTTGGCTTCGATTTCGATTGTAGATCACGCCCCAAGTATTCCTTTAAAAAAATATTCAATGTACAGTTTTGACTTTCTTACGATTTTATTATAATATGTATAGATTATATATATTATATTTATACCTAAAAATAATAATAATATGACTGGACAAAATAACAGGAATCGATCTAACCCCAAAGTAAGTAAATTATTTGTGTTATGGGTGTTAAGCGACGATACTTATACGTAGAAATAAATAAGTCTATAAATACTGTAACATACATAATTAACATTTCAACTTAGAAATACAAACATCTATGCTCATCACATAAATTTTTGTCCCCGTCGGGAATCGAACCCGAGCCCCATAGATTCGTAGTCAGATTCCTAACGGTCGATGGTATGAATGTTGTTATATTTAGTTTAAGTATATTTTTAATATAGGTTTGCTTTAAGTAATCAGGTTTTATTGAAAGCTCGTAATCAATTCACTACACACTACCTAAGTTTTACCTCTCAACGTCACGGAAGGTAAACTGTAGGAAAATACCTATCTTAAGTTACACTTTTGTACATTTTTTTCACATCAGGATATTTAAATAAAAATAAAACAGAATAAAAAAAAAACTTACACCATTTTCTCAAGAACGCGCTGGTCAGCTTAGCGCACAACTTGTTCCTGCCCTGCATATTCGTGTTTGTTTAACACACACAACACACACTAATCCCGTTACATTAACACACGTCCGTTCCCCGTCGCGGTCGCACGCTGACTGACGTTTGCACACGTTGCGTACGCGCAAGTCTGGAAAAAGAAACAAAGGTCATGGCTAAGGTCCTTCTCCAAGGATGTATTAAGGCTGAATACATTATATGGTCGTGTGCCCTTTCGACCAATGGTACCTGTTATTGTTAAACTTTTCCGCCTGGCACCAATATCGCCGGGTCATAATTAAGATGTCGTAACTTAAAAAATGCGATTTTTGTTTTATTTATGAAAACGACTCCATCTTTATAGATATTTTAATAACACAAAAAAATGAAATTTCTATTAGATAAATCCAACTTCTAATAGAAATTTCATTTTTATTCTTTGTGTTATTAAAATATCTATAAAAATGGAGTCATTTTCATAAATAAAACAAAATCACATTTTTTAAGTTATGACAACTTACGTAGGACCCGTCGATATGTTAAGGCAAAGAATAAGAATGTCTTTTTAGCAGGAAATAGGTTGATTTTTTTTATATTATCGTATAAAAAACAAGCGTTTGTCCCATTTAAATAAAGACTGTCTGCCAAATAATTCATAAAATTCGAACATTGTACGTGTTACTACCATCGTGACCATTAGGTGGTGGAGTTCTACACTGTCTCGCCCGAGTCGACTCTATTACCACTGCCTTACCTATTCCAGCCGCAATAGCATCAATGCTCGTCTCTGTCGTGTTCCAGTTTGAAAGGTAAAGTAGCCTGTAAAAATATGTACGTGGCGTTAAGACCCCGTCACACAGATAACAATGCACCTATAATGTCTTGGTGTCTCTACGTCAGGAAAGCCTCGATATGTCTGTTCGTTTTGTATCTTCTTAATATATATAAATTACGTGTCACGTTGTTTGTCCTCTATGAATTCCAAAACTACTAAACCGATTTCAATATAATTTAGCATATATCTGCTGTTTGGTCCAAGTTAAAAGGTAGAATAGTTTTCATATCAATTTACTCCACCCCCGCCCCCCCTCCCGCCCCCTACCGCCCCCTCTCAAACACCCCACCAAAATATTCAATACAAGTTTGGCAAAACAACGTTTTTGTCAGCTAGTTATGATATAAAACAAAAACAATAAATATTTAACCGTAATACACAATAACCATAATTACAATGCTACACCGGGATGTCTTAATGTATAGAAATCGAACCTTGATACTCCGGATAGCCAGTATTGGCAAACCGCCGATAACGCAATGGGCCACACTCTTCCAAAGGATTCTGGCTTCCTGGTGTCTTTCGTAATGAATTAATTACTATGTAAAACAGTTACCCCTTTATTATTTCACTCATAATCCACCACGATCTTAGTTCCAGATGGTACAGTTCTGCAACGACCCGCCCAGGCCTGCCAGGCAGGTCGTAAAACGCGAACGATACATATATCCATATATGTGTCGCTACCATCGTGACTACTATTTGGTAGAGTTTCGCTAAGTCTAGCTTGGGTCTAAAACCACCGTTTTTCTTATTGCTACCGCATTAACCTCGGGGCTTGTCACCGTCGTATTCCAGTTGGAAAGGTAAGGTAGCCAGTAGAATTATGCATGTGGCATTGCCGTCTTACCATAGGATAACAATGTTTAACATTTTTCTTGTCTGTAGGTGATGGTTGTTTTACTTCCTGAAAATTTGCTTGTTTGTAAAATCTATATACTACTAATATAATAAATGCAAAAGTTTGAATGTTTGATGGATGTTTGTTACTCAATCACGTAATAACTACTGAACAGATTTGAATGAAATTTGGCACACAAGTAGATGATGACTTGCAATAGCACATAGGCTATTTTTTATCCCGAAAAAGTTAGGTGATCCCGCGGGATTCGCCAAAAACTTTTATAATGGAGCGGGGTACATGCTGCAGTATGACAAAAATTGCAAAATATACCAAAATTTTCGCATTCAGTTTTCAAGCAAGATACAATCATTTACGTTGGCATCAAAGACGTTAGTTTATGTAATGCGCATAGATAAGATTATTTTTACACTCCAGACCAGGATACGATAGTGAATAGGTAAGAAGGTAGCATCAAGCTTAGGCGTAGTTAGTAGTGACGAACTCTCCCACCTAGTTGCCACGATGGCTAGGTTAGGTTAGGTATCACAATCGTCACTATAGTGTTCAAGTTTGCGATATTAAGACGTCCAGAAGCGGCACATGAAAAGATCCAATATTGAACCATCTCAATGGAAAGATTTTTTTTAATTTTTTTTAATTTTAATTTTTTTTATTTTTTTTATTTTTTATTTTTATTTAACCTGACGTCCCACTTTCAGTGGGTGTCAGGAAGGAAAAATGGTTGACTTAATAAGTCGCAGTTCGTAAAAGGCTTTGAACAATTGGCTTTGGCAGCACGGCGCCAGGAATGGCGGGGGATTGTGAAGAGGCGAGTCCATGAGTTCGAGGAGCAGCGTAAAGCTGACCTCGACGATAAACGTGACGAGCTGAAATCCCGTCCACCTGCTAGAATTCACTACCACTACGTGAATAACGTGCTTACTTGCCCACACCGTGCGAGGCAGTTTGCCGCAAAGATAGATAATATTACCCATCTTCGTGCGCACGTACGTCAAGCCGACTAAGAGTAGAAGTGGTCGCCATGACCGAAAACGGTCGGAGAGATCATTATCATCAAGTTTTGCATGTTAAAAAACCGGTAATCTTATTCTATGGTATTACCATTCCGCCACATGGATAGCAAGTAACAACGCATTAACATCTTTGGTAGCTATATGCGATGTCATCTCTTTCCATCAGCAGAGCCATTTTTTTACATCATTAGAAGCTGATGACCCTTCTGATGGAAAGAGAAACCATCGCCTACAGAAACCAAGGATGTTTTATTAATTCAGGTATTTTTCAGTTTGCGAAAATCCGGAAATGCGGAAAAAGGTGAAATTAATTAAATTTGCTAATATCTGCGAACGTTTTATGTATCTTCCGCTTTTTCCGCTTTTAAATTGTGTGCTTTTGTGCTTGATGCCGGCGTGGGACATGGGTGTACAAGTGTGGTGGATGTGGGTGGATAATTGTACAGCTGGGGTCTTCTTTTTATCCGGACCATCGGTGAGTCTTATCCATTCATTAAACCGACGTCTCTCTTTTCGATACCATCGCGGAGGGTACATAGAACAGTTCGCGGATAATAGCAAATTTAATTTATTTCACCTTTTTACCAAGGATGTTAATAGCGCGTTGCTATCCGTGTAGCGAGATGGCAATGGCTAAATCTACCGGCTACCTTACCCTCCAAACCGGAACACGATAATGATAAACATTGTCGCTATAACAGTGGGTAGTAATACAATAATACCAAACTCAATCGAGACATTGCAGAACTCTATAACCTACTTAGCAATCGCAAGGACAATGACACCTATTATCCATCTTACGCCTTTTACGAAATGCCTAGCAGTAAGTCTAGGCATCTCGTCATCCTTTCAACGTTATGGATCAACACGGACTTGTGTGATTATGGTTAATAAAACGTGGTAAATAAGATATATAAGTATATCTTGAGAAGTTTTATAGGTTTATATCACCCATATCATATAATATGTCCTAAGAGTTATTCCCACACATTGTATGACGGCGCGAGTTACCATCTCGCGCTGATGGTAGATGATTCATGTATCCCTGACTACACAATGCAACAAAGAAATGATAAGCGACCGCAAGGTACATTAGCGTCAGTTTAGGGTTCCGTGGATAATTAACATTAATATCAGTGAACCAATTACACGAATTAATCTAACTTCAAAGTAATCAAATTATTTGCTTGTGTTATGGGTGTCAGTCAACATATGTAAATAAATAAATAAATATTCACGGGACATATTACACTTACTGATCTAACCCCAAAGTAAGCAAATTATTTGCTTGTGTTATGGGTGTCAGTCAACATTTGTAAATAAATAAATAAATATTCACGGGACATATTACACTTACTGATCTAACCCCAAAGTAATCAAATTATTTGCTTGTGTTATGGGTGTCAGTCAACATATGTAAATAAATAAATAAATATTCACGGGACATATTACACTTACTGATCTAACCCCAAAGTAAGCAAATTATTTGCTTGTGTTATGGGTGTCAGTCAACATATGTAAATAAATAAATAAATATTCACGGGACATATTGCACTTACTGATCTAACCCCAAAGTAATCAGATTATTTGCTTGTGTTATGGGTGTCAGTCAACATATGTAAATAAATAAATAAATATTCACGGGACATATTACACTTACTGATCTAACCCCAAAGTAAGCAAATTATTTGCTTGTGTTATGGGTGTCAGTCAACATATGTAAATAAATAAATAAATATTCACGGGACATATTACACTTACTGATCTAACCCCAAAGTAATCAGATTATTTGCTTGTGTTATGGGTGTCAGTCAACATATGTAAATAAATAAATAAATATTCACGGGACATATTACACTTACTGATCTAACCCCAAAGTAATCAGATTATTTGCTTGTGTTATGGGTGTCAGTCAACATATGTAAATAAATAAATAAATATTCACGGGACATATTACACTTACTGATCTAACCCCAAAGTAAGCAAATTATTTGCTTGTGTTATGGGTGTCCGTCAACATATATAAATAAATAAATAAATATTCACGGGACATATTACACTCACTGATCTAACCCCAAAGTAATCAAATTATTTGCTTATGTTATGGGTGTCAGTCAACATATGTAAATAAATAAATAAATAATCACGGGACAAATTACACTTACTGATCTAACCCCAAAGTAAGCAAATTATTTGCTTGTGTTATGGCCGCGTTTCCGATCCGGTAGTAACTCAAAAAATGTTGACTCGTCAAAAGTGCCTGTAAAGGATAATTTGAATAAAAATGTTTTGACTTTGACTTTGACTATGGGTGTCAGTCAACATATGTAAATAAATAAATAAATATTCACGGGACATATTACACTTACTGATCTAACCCCAAAGTAATCAGATTATTTGCTTGTGTTATGGGTGTTAGTCAACGATACTAATACATATAAACACATATATAAATACTGGAATATGTTTAATAAACACACAGACCCAGATATACAAACATTTATGCTCATCATATAAATGCTTCTCTCTGTCGGGTATCGAACCCGAGCTCCGTCGATTGGGTAGTTAGGGTCACTCACTCAACTAACGGGGCGGTAAAAAAGTTAACTGTAGTCTTCCTTATGAATACGGATGCTACACAAATAGAATTTTTCAGATCTGCCTAGTTTATTCAATTTAAACAAACGAACGTACAAAAAGCCTTCAGCATTATTAAATTAATAATTATTATGCAAATGAACGTAGGCACTATAGGAGCCCTAGACTTACGTGCCATAAATATATGAAGATATTTTTTTCAAATCAATATTTAAAAAATGTGTAAGTAATTTGTAAGTAAATAAAAAAATATTGAAAACAAAAATACCCGACTGCATCTTAAAAAAAGATTCACTTCCTTAAATGAAAATTAAAAAGAAAGAAACAAGCCCAGTGGTTTAGAATCATGTTAAGTAATAATAAATAACTACACCACTAAAATAGTTCTATAATCGACGTACATATAAAACAATCCATGAATTTTAATTCATTACAGAACGATCAACAATCAGGGCCTTTTGTGAAAATTTGATAGCTAAATATTAAACGGCTACAATGACACCTCATATGTCAAAAACCGCCCACCCGTTTGGGCTGTAGGGTGTGCCAAAGAAACGGACATACACACATACATGCGCTCGAAAAACATTACCCTCCTTCAGTCGGGTTAAAATTTACACATTGGTGTTATTTAAATACCAATGTGTAAATACCACCAACCAATACCAACAAAGTTACCAATACATAGAAAAACAGAACATATTTAATATCTTTATGATATGCGAAGCAAAAAACTTTGTACCTCTTTTTAGGACAATTACGGGAACCACCCCGTCGGACGAGTGTTTAGCGAACCTAATCACGATGGGGTCTGTATTCGATTCCCGGCAGGGACAACATTTCTGTGATGAGCATAGATGTTTGTATTTTTGAGTATTCATGAATGTTACAGTATTTGTATACGTATTTCCATGTATTAGTATTGTTGACTAACACCCATAACACAAGCAAATAATTTGCATACTTTGGAGTTAGATTAATTCGTGTAATATGTTCATCGATATTATTATTACCTATTATATTTCAATCCCCAAATTTAAGGTAACTACATTATTCAATGTACAGAACCCGCACAGTTCGTACCAACTCACACCTAACAAGTTTTTGTCTCGGCTTGAGTCAACATTGCCAATAACAAATACCTATCGTATTGTTAAATACTGTAAGTCAGAGTTGGCGTTTATGGAGTTGATAAAATAATACAAGGTTTTTGTATTGTATAAGGATTGTATTTTGTAATATATAGATAAAAATACAAGCTAACGGGCCCCCTGATGAATAGCAGTCACCATTGTCTCTCACTCAAACATTCTACTTCGAATCTCCTAGAAATGGTTCGGTTATGAAGTCAACCGGGTCACCCTTTGAATAGCAGACACCACTGTCTCTCTCACTTAGACACTCTACTTCGAATTACCTGAATATGCTTCGGTTATGAATTCAAACGGGTCACCTTATGAATAGCAGACAGCATTGTCTCTCTCACTCAAACACTCTACTTCGAATCTCCTGGTGATGGTTCGGTTATAAAGTCAAACGGGTCACCTTACAAATAGCAATCACCATTGTCTCTCACACTCAAACACTCTATTTCGAATCTCCTGGAGATGCTTCAGTTATGAAGTCAAACGGGTCACCCTATGAATAGCAGACACCATTGTCTTTCTCACTTAGACACTCTTCTTCGAATCGCCTGAATATGCTTCGGTTATGAAATTAAACGGGTCACCCTATGAATAGCAGTCACCATTGTCTCTCTCACTCACTCTATTTCGAATCGTCTAAATATGCTTCAGTTATAACGTCAAAAGGGTCACCTTATGAATAGCAGTCACCATTGTCTCTCTCACTTAGACACTCTACTTCGAATTACCTAAATATGCTTTGGTTATGAAGTAAACTGAGTCACCTCATGAATTGGAGTCACCATTGTCCTTCTCACTCATACTCTCTGCTTCAAATCTCCTGGAGATGCTTCGGTTATGAAGTCAACGAGGTCACCCAATGAATAGCAGTCACCACTGTCTGTCTCACTCACTCTACTTCGAATCGTCTAAATATGCTTCAGTTATAAAGTCAAACGGGTCACCTTATGAATAGCAGTCACCATTGTCTCTCACTCACTCTACTTCGAATCGTCTAAATATGCTTCAGTTATGAAGTCAAACGGGTCACCCTGTGAATAGCAGTCACCATTGTCTCTCTCACTCACTCTACTTCGAATCGTCTAAATATGCTTCAGTTATAAAGTCAAACGAGTCACCTTATGAATAGCAGTTATAAAGTCAAACAGGTCACCTTATGAATAGCAGTTATAAAGTCAAACGGGTCATCTTATGAATAGCAGTCACCATTGCCTCTCTCACTAAAACACTCTACTTCGAATCTCTTGGAAATGCTTCGGTTATGAAGTCAACCGGATCACCTTATGAATAAATATAAATAAATAAATATTACATACATATCTTCTCGCCAGTTCCCTTACGGGATAGGCAGCGTTGGGATAAGCACACAATTATGCAGGGCTAGACGGGCACCTTGACTTAAAATTGTGCTATTAAGTAATCTCCCTAACGCTCCATTCACTCTGTTCCCTGCACACACTCTTCTTTCAACATCAGCGGTGTACCTTCCATCCCTGCTAAAAGCACATCCAAGATATACAAACTCATCCACTTGTTCCAGCACTACATCATCGACCACAACTCTTACATCCGTTCTGGTTGCTTCTCTTTCAAACACTAATACTTTAGTTTTCTTCACATTCAAATGTAAGCCCATACTCTTACAATCCTCATTCATAACTGTGACCAGTGTTTGTAGCTCAGATGGAGTTGAGCCTAGAAGTACAGCGTCATCTGCATAAAGCAGGCAGTTCACCACTAGATCACTCATGCGCATTCCCACATTCAATGACCTTAATCTTATCCACTTATCCAGATATAGAATAAACAGACGAGCTAACAACACACAACCCTGCTTGACGCCGATATTGACATCGAACCCGGGCGATATGTTGCCATGCTTTGCAACCCCAGTACATGGATTGCAAAGCACGTAGCAGACGCCCATCTATTCCATAACTGGGTAAAATGTCCCAAAGTTTCTTTCACACAACTCTATCAAACGCTTTCTCCAAATCCACAAAACCACGGAAACCTTCTGGCCGACAGCCAGATGCTTCTCTACGATGTTGCGGAGTGATACATCCTCTTCCAGATCTGCGGATACATACATCCTCTTCCAGATCTGAAACCCCCTTGTGCCTCCCACAACATTCCCTCGGACTTCCCTTGCATTCTCCTTTCAATGATTTTACCATACACCTTCGATGCTAAACTGATTAAACTGATGGCCCTACAGCTATTGCAGTCTATACGTGAAACCTTGCCTTTATACAAGGGCACGATGACCGCGCGCCGCCAGTCTTCGGGTACCCTACCGGTCCTCCAACATGTAATACAGAGGACCCAAGAAGAGTCCCAGACGGCAAATAAATATTCACGGGACAAATTAAACTTACTGATCTAACCCCAAAGTAAGCAAATTATTTGCTTGTGTTATGGGTGTTAGTCAACGATACTAATACAGAGAAATAGATTAATAAACACTCAGACCCAGATATAAACATTTCCCGTCGGGGATCGAGCCCGAGCCCTGTCGATTGCGTAGTCAGGGTCACTAACCACTCGACCAACGGGACGGTCAAGCACCAAAGCCATAGCAGACACCATTGTCTCTCTCACTCAGACACTCTAATTCGTATCTCCTAAAGATGCTTCAATTATGAAGTCAACCGGGTCACCTTATAATAGCAGTCACCATTGTCTCTCTCACCCTAATACTCAACTTTGAATCTCCTAGAGATGCTCCGGTTAAGAAGTCAAACGGGTCACCTGATAGCAGACACCTTTGTCACTCATACTCAGATACTCTGCTTCGATTCTCTGAAGATACTTCGTTTACGAAGTAAAACGTGCGCTCAGTACATAAACTGTGTTTCTGTTTGTGCTACTGATGTGTGTGCTACGTTTAAAAAGCTTTTTAAGCAAAGAAAAATGTACTACTGGAATATTTCTATGTTAAAAAATAAGTTTCATTACCTCAACCACTATCGGTGCTAAAACACATACACTCGTTTTTACACTAAATACACCTAGTGACACATTGAAAATGTTACTTAGTTGTTATGAGTAGGAGGAATCCTACACTAGACATATTATTAATCCGTGGACAGCGCTGTGGATTGCATTATTATTGGAAAAACTTTAAAAACAATAAAGAAAAATATCGACTTGCAGGGATTGAACCTCCGACCGTCTCCCTAAAGCCGGGACGCTCTTCCACTGAGCTAGTGTCGACAGGTTTGACGTGGCGAAATTCTTCTTTGCTATATGATCGATTACGCCGATTGTACTGATCGCTAGGTATACATACGTATAACTAGTTAAATGAGTTCATCGTTACAGATGAAATTCACATTTATATATTTTTTTTTTATTAATACTCCTAGAAATAATACTTTGGTATTTAAATTTTTAATTTAACTATTAGTTGTATCAATTAAGAAAAATAAAAAAGTTTGAAAACAGCCACCTCTCAAATAGTAACGATTCATTAACATCTATGTTGTTAACGGGCGATGCTTATTTCTTTTCATCAGGAAAACCATCTGCTTGTTACGTGCACTATAAGTTCTCCAATACTTGACCCGCAAAGGTCCTGATTCCGCGGAAAAACTGGCTTAAAATGTAGCCTATTTATTATGGCCACGGGAAAAATGTTGCTTGATACAAGTGAAAAAAATTTAAAAATCGGTTCAATAGTTTCAGAGATGATTCCTACAAATAAACAAACTTACAAGATTTACTTCTTTATCATTTTAGTGTGGATAATATAGATAGCAAAACCAGCTTTGAATGAAATTTTTGTTAAATAAAATTCAAGAGTAATAAGCTACGGAACCCTTCACATGTAGAATTTGAAATGCTCTTGATAATTTAAATGGTTCAGGAAATACTATTTACGAGGTCGATATTGCCACTTTTAAAGTAATTAACGGGCAGTTATTAACAGGACATTCTATCGACTTTGAACTTTTGACTTCAACAAAAAATAATTATACGTAATTTTACATAAGAATGTTAACATCCGGTTCACAAATATCAAGGGTTTGATCTCAAATTCATCGAATGATCTATGTTTTCTTCGATAAAAACACCCTAAGAGACTTCAAGTGGATATTAAGAGCAAAACAATCATAAAGTTCCCGTTCGGAAGGTTGGTTTAACAAGGAAGACACTAGCAAAGAACCCTGCGTTAGTCCGAACTCCTTTAAAGATAGACCAACTGTTGTTCTGCCAGGCAGGTCATAAAAACCTTGCCTATACGTGACTACTATGCGGTAGAGTTCCGTAACGCCTCACCCGGGTATTTGGTACCACCGCCTTACCTATTACTGCCGCAATAGCGTCAGTGCTTGATGTTTTTTGGTTTGGAGAGTAAGGTAGACTTACGCATGGGCACTGCCACGGATAGCAACGATTCGTCTTTTACAACCTGCCTGTCAGAATGGCAAAAGATCTATTCTTCAAAGAGTGCCATGACCAACACGGTGGATTAAACGTTAAGATGTGTATAGGAGAAGTTTTTTATTAACATCTTTGGCGTCTATAGGCGATGGATTCTCTTTCCACCTGGAGACCTGTTTGTTTACTATCTTATAAAAAATCCGTAGGAACTATTTTGAATACGTATTAAAAGTATATATAACAATTAATATCAAACAAAGTCCGCACAGATCCTCCCCGTGGCCTAATAACTCTGGCCAACGAAACACACGATCACACGCCAAACACACACACACACAGCGACATCATCGTCGTCGGCGGCGACAAGGACCGGCCTGGTAGCTCATCAACCAACCGAAACTGTGGGTTAGGATCACCTAAAGGAAAAATCAATGCCACTAACCTTAAGCCGAGGTTCGATCTTATAGGATACTATTCAAATCAAAAGAGTCAAAGACTTGTATATACTAAAGTACTAGACAAGGCATGCACCACGGTACTTATGTTTCGCTAAAGTGCAGACCATGGACTGCACCTCTGTCGGAGCTCGTTGAATGAAACGCGTATATTCCTTGAAAGCCACGGCGGTTACGACTTTTTTGAAATAAAAATGAAATTAAAAATATTAATTTGCAAGAATATGGGTGTTACAAGTTATTAAAATAATCAAAGTTACCAGCATAATATCCTACCATCAACCATGGCATGGTTTGCAATTACAATTTTGGTCGCGAATAAGTATATATAATGCTCTATTATACAATGCAGCGCTGTTTAATTTCGACGTTGGTTGGACGATTTATTATTATTTCAGCGCAATATCGCTAAGTACTCTAATACGTATGTACATTAAACTCTGAAAAAAGTAAATTTTTATGTTTGTTACATCTGAAATAATGATCGTAATATGATAACAGTCGGTATTCTATTGTCTCATATCTACAATGTACATATGGCATTTTATGCCCTGTCTGCGATGCTAAACGGAAAAAATAGTTTTTTAAACCTCGTCACCAAAAGATGGCTCTGTGATGAGACGATCTTTAACAACATCTAGCTAGATAACCACGCCATTTTGACGATCTCATATGAAATTAAAATTTTCACAACAAAGCAATTTTCGCAATGATTACAAGTATTACAAGTAAGTGGAGAATATTGTCGCTAATCGCGCCATGGCTTGCAATCCTACTATATCTTCACACATCGTGTGTCGACACACCATTATTATCTTTGATATAAATAGGCGATAGTAATCTCAATCCAGCAAGAGCATGTCTGTTGTCGGACGCTTTTTAAATCGAAAATGGTAGTTTTCAGAAACCCGCCACCCATAGATGGCTCTGTGACGAATAAGAATTCAATTGTAGCAGTATTTTCGTGTTTAAATGATGACCATTATATTAACAGCACGTCGTCTTATGCGTGTGATATTAATAGATAGCAACGCACTATTAACATCTATGGTGTCTAAAGGCGATGTTACCTCTTTCAATCAAAAGAGCCATCTGCTTATTTGCTGCACGATACATTTCAAATTGAAAAAAATAGTTTTTTAAAACCCGCCACCACCAGATAGCTGTGACGAGGCGATCCTAATCATTATTTAGCTATACAACCATGCAATTTTGACCATTTATCATGGAAATTTAAATTTCACAAAGAAGCAATTTTCGAAATTATGACGTATAATTAGCGTATTGACGCTAATCGCACCATGTCTTGCAATCTTTCTTTATTTTTACGTTTATCGTGTATCGACCATTATCATCTTTGGTGTCTATAGGCGGCAGTTATTTGATTCAATTAAAGGATCCATCTGCTTGGTTGCTATAGGATACTTTTGAAATAAAAAAAAATTGTTTTTGAAAATCCGCAACGCAGACGGCTTGGTAATGAGATGATCCTAAACATTATTTAGCTAGATAATGGTTCAACTTTGATCATCTAACATTGAAATTAAAATTTCACAACAAAGCAATTTTCGCAATTATAACATGTATAATAATCGTATTGACGCTAATCGCACCATGTCTTGCAATCTTTCTTTATCTTTACGTTTATCATGTATCGACCATTACCATCTTTGGTGTCTATAGGCGGCAGTTATTTGATTCAATTAAGGGATCCATCTGCTTGGTTGCTATAGGATACATTTGAAATAAAAAAAAAATGTTTTTGATAATCCGCAACGCAGACGGCTTGGTAATGAGATGATCCTAAACAGTATTTAGCTAGATAATGGTTCAACTTTGATCATCTAACATTGAAATTAAAATTTCACAACTAAGCAATTTTCGCTATTATGACAAGTATTATAAGCGTATTGTTTCTAATCGTGCCATGTCTTTTTCACACACGATTATCACACACACACACACACACACACACACACACACTCACACATACACACACATACATTTATATTATACACAATTATTTTTTTTATCTATAGGCGGTGATCTTTGTCAATCAGGAAAGCCGTCTGCTTGTTTACTGTAGAATACTTTCCAAAAAAAAAAAATTGTTTTTAAAAACCCGGCACCAACAAATGGATATGTAACGAAACGATTCTAAACAATATTTAGTTAAATAATCATGCAAATTTGATCATCTAACATTGAAATTAAAATTTCACAACTAAGCAATTTTCGCTATTATGACAATTACTCGTAATAAACGTAAATTAATCGCGCCATATCTTCCAATCTTACTTTATCTTTACGTATCGTGTATCTACACACTATTATCGTCTTTAGTGTCTATAGGCGGCAGTTATTTCATTCAATCAGGCGAGCTATCTGCTATAGGATACTTTTGAAATCGAAAAAAATGTTTTTTTTATATATAGCATAAGATAGCAAACAAGCAGATGGGTCCAAAGGTGGCACCAAATGTGTTAATGGTGCGTTGCTATCTTGTGGCGAGGTCTTATGCCACGTGCATAAGTTTACCGGCTACCTTACCCTCCAAACCGGAACACGACAGTGACAAGCGCTGACGCTATTGCGGCAGGAATAGGTAAGGAGGTGGTACCAGACCCGGGCGAGACAATGCAGAACTCTACCACCTAATAACCACGATATTAGTGACTCGTATACCCAATCGGTCGCCTTTTACGACCTGCCTGGCAGAACGGCAGCTGGCCTATTCTTCAGAGGAGCCTAAGACCCACACGGGGAAATCCGTGTTGGTCCCGGGCTGTTTTTGAAAACCCGTCGCCAACAGATGACTCTGTAATGAGACGACCCTACATGTCATTTAGCTAGATAACCGCTCCTTGAGATCATCTCACATTGAAATTAAAATTTCACAACAAAGCAATTTTCGCAATTATGACAGGTATAACAAGTGAGTAGAGCATATTGTCGCTAATCGCGGCGTGTTACAGACTTACAACTCACTTTCTCTTTACGCAACGTGTGTTGACATTATTGAATTAATATATGTGCCATTGGTTCAGACGCGTTTATAGACCGGAGACGTTTTAGGGTTCCGTGACCATTGTGTTACATACAAAACCCTATTAATATGACTGCGTCGACTGTCTTTCATAGAACTTTATTGATATTCTTGAAGGGAAATAGGAATTAATTGAAAATTTTCACAGAATGTGTATTACTGTGTACTGTGTATTTAAAAATATTGAAACTAAAAAAGATAGATCATAAAGGGGAACCCCATGCATGCAAAAAATGGTATGGGCCACCCATGTCACGTAGGGGTATAAAAATAAGTAACAACGTATTTTTAAACCTACTGAATATACATATAAAATATCATCAAAATCCGTCAAGCCATTTCGGAGGAGTATGGTAACTAAAACTATGACGAGAATTTTAATAAAAATAATAATAATAATAAATAATCACGGGACAAATTAGACTTATTGATTTAACCCCAAAGTAAGCAAATTATTTGCTTGTGTTATGGGTGTTAGTCAACGATACTAATACATTGAAATACATATATAAATACTTTTACATACATAATAAACACCCAAACCCGGAAATATAAATATTTATGCTCATCACACAAATACTTGTACCGAGTTGTTCGATCCCGGTAGTCAGGGTTGCTAACCACTCGACCAACGGAGCGGTCAATTTTATATATTACAATTTTATATACCTATTGTTTGTTGTCTACAGGCGATTGTTGCCTCTTTCCATCAGAAGAGACATCAGAGTACTAAGTGTGAGTTTTTCTTTTCGCTGGTTTCTCACGTTTACCACTAGGTTGCGCTGTACAAATCACATACAAATTCCTAGTAAACTCCAAACGCGCTCACGATCGAATGCGAAAAGAAAAACTCACACTTAGCACTCTGCTTGTTCGTATCTTATGATATAAAGAAATTCTGTTTCTCTGAAACGAAACACTACACCAAAAAGCAAGGATCCCTAAAACTCATCATTATTAGAAATTTTATCTAACATTTTAGTCATTATCAAGTTAATTTCAATAATATTTAATGTTGTCATTTGTACCCAACTAAAACAATTAGAATAACAATACAAGTGAGTCAAACCAATTGAAATGCTAACAGTGTGGTGACGTCATCGGTGTACTTACTACGGACTATAAAACAATTAGGTAATTGTAATAATTAACACATACTTGTAGGAAGACAATTGAATGCATTAAAGGGCAATATGGCAATTTTGGACTGGAGATTTTTTCAACAAATTTATCCACACTAATGCTATAAATGCAAAGACTATTTTTATTTTCGACTAGCTGTGCCCGCGACTTCGTTCGCGTGGAAAAAATTCTAAAATAAAAACCCGCATAGTTCCCGTTCCCGTGGGATTTCCGGGATAACAACTATCCTATGTCCTTTCTTGGGTCTCAAACTATATTTGTACCAAATTTTATCCAAATCGGTTCAGTGGTTTGGCCGTGAAAGCGTAACAGACAGACAGACAGACAGAGTTACTTTCGCATTTATAATATTAGTATGGATAGTATGGATAGGGAAGCGCTTGACCATGATCTCGCCTGATGGTAAGCTAAGATGCGGCCTAAGTCTGTCTGTTACGTTTTCAGGACTAAAACATTGAACGAATTTTGATGAAATTTGGTAAGGAAGTTGAAAACTCAAGCTCAAACATAGGTAACCTCTATGTATGAAATATTACATCGATTATGTGTTTCTCGACTCGCAGTCAGTTATTTCAAAGACGTCTTGAACATTAATAGTCTAAGATACGAATATATGCGGACCTTCACCCATCTGTTTACCGAATTAAACATTTTTATTATCAAATTTCATACATAAACAAATACGCCTTGCATGTATTGCCTATTAAAATATGTTCATAGCTAGCTATCCTTAATTAATTTTTTTTTAACAAGTTCCTCCCTCTTGAATGCGGATCAAATGTTATTGATATTAAAAGTTTTAAGCATGTGGAATAGGTCTGTGAGGTATTTCCTACGTGTTTACGTTCATGGCTACCAGGTAAGCAGGTGTAAACAGATGAGTAAATATAACGTAAACACGTAGGCAATACCTACCTCACATACATATTTTATATGTTTAAAACTTTTAGTATTAATAACATTTGATCGGTAACATTTAATGGGAGAAACTTGCTAAAAAATAATTAATATTTTTTTAATTAAGGATAGCTATGAACACATTTTGATAGGCAATACATGCAAGACGTATTTGTCTCTGTATGAAATTTAATAAAAAAAATGTTTCATTCGGTAAACAGATGGGTGAAGGTCAACTTATATTCGGATCCCGTACTATAACGCATTTTATGAGAATATAATAAAATTGTAGGAAAGTCAAAACTGTACATTGAATATTTTTTTAAAAGAATACTTGGGGCGTGATCTACAATCGATATCGAAGCCAAAAATACAGTTTTTAGAATTTTTGTCTGTTTGTATGTTCGAAATAAACTCAAAAAGTACTGCATGGATTCACTTCAAATTTTGCATGAATATTACTAACAGGTCAGGTCAACATATACTCACACATATTATCACGCTAGTGCGGAGTGCGGAGTCCGGAGCGGAAATCCGCGCGAACGAAGTCGCAAGCAAAATATATATATATATAAATATATATATATATATATATATATATATAAATATATATATATATATATATATATATATATATATATATATATATATATATATATATACTTATACATATATATATATACTAGCTGTTGCCTGCGACCTCGTCCGCGCGGTTTTCGTATATATATATATATATATATATATATATATATATATATATATAAATATATATGAAGGGGAAAGATTTGATTTTTTGTTTGTTACGATTTAACTCAAAAACTAATCGACCAATTTAAAAAAAATCACATTTAGAAAGCTATATTATCTAAGAAAGACTACTTTTTGCCGACTGAGCAAACGAATGTAAAGATTTTTGGTCAAGAGTCTTATAAATTGACGTGTTTGTATAAAGAGAGTAATGAATGTGGGGAAAGTAAGAGAAATCTGCAAGAATCGTGATTATCACGATATGACTTAGGTTGTCTCTGCCTACTACATCAGAGATCTGGCGAGAAGATTTTAAATTAAATTTAACAATTCTTGCATCTTGTGTATTCTGCGTATTTTTTTTATATCATAAGATAGCAAACAAGCAGATTGGCCTCCTGATGGAAAGATTCAACCATCGTCTATAGACACCAAAACTGTTAATGGTGCGTTGCTATCTTATGGTGAGGTCTAAAATGCCACATACATAAGTTCAACGGCCACCTTTCCCTCCAAACCGGAACACGACAGCGACAAGCACTGACGCTATTGCGGCAGGAACAGGTAAGGCGGTGGTACCACACCCGGGCGAGACAATGCAGAACTCTACCACCTAGTGGCCACGATGGTAGTGACTCGCGTAGCCAATTGGTCGCCTTTTACGACCTGCCTGACAGAATGGCAGTTGGTTTATTCTTCAAAGTAGCCCGAATCCAACACGGGGAAAGTATTTCAGACGGCTTTAACAATGCGGATGAATATTGTATTTAGATAAGCTTTTTAAATTTACCTATATAGTCATATTTTTCTACATCATAGGACTAGCTGTTGCCAATGACTTCGTCCGCGTGGAGTTCGTTTACTCCGCACTGCCCCTCCCCCGTAGGTGATAGCGTAATAATATGTAGCCTATATATTGACCCGACCTATAAGTAATATTCATGCAAAATTTGAAGTAAATCCATTCAGTACTTTTTGAGTTTACCCCGGACATACATACAGACACACAGACAAAAATTCTAAAAACTATATTTTTGGCTTCGGTATCGATTGTAGATCACGCCCCAAGTATTCTTTTAAAAAAATATTCAGTGTACAGTTTTGACTTTCCTACGATTTTATTATATGTATAGATAACAAACAAGCAGATAGTTCTCCTTATGCAAAGTGATAACCATTGCTCATAAACATCAAATATGTTAATAGTGCGTTACTATCTAAGAGACCGAGTTGGAAAACACATACATTTTACCGGCTACTTTTTATCCAAACTGGAACATGACAGTGAAAAGCATCATGTTGCGAGAGAGATAGTTAGAGGTGGTATAAAAACTCGTTTGGATGTTGCAGAACTCTACCGCCTAGTTACTAGCCACAATGTCAATGTTGGTGTGTTAGTCCGGCTCCTTTGAAAGATTAGACCAACTGCCATTCTGCCAGGCAGGTCGTAAAAGCCGACCGTCACTATCATCGTCACTACTAGTAGAGTTCTGTAATCTCGCCTGGGTATTTGGTACATGGAAGATTAGGCGTAAAGACTTTTTTAAGTTGGGAGAAGTTTAAGTTTTTTTCTCTTGTTGGTCCCGGGCTCCTTTAAAGAATAGGCCAACTGCCGTTCTACCAGGCAGATCGTAAAAGACCGATTGGCTGTACGAGTCACTACCATCGTGGCTACTAGGTGGTAGAGTTATGTATTGTCTCGGCCGGGTCTGGTACCACCGCCTTACCTATTCCTGCCGCAATAGCGTCAATGCTTGTCACTGTCGTGTTCCGGTTTAGAGGGTTAGGTAGCCGGTAAACTTATGCATGTGGCATTAGACCTCGGCGTAAGATAGCAACGCACCATTAACATCTTTGGTGTCTATAGGCGATGGTTGACTCTCCATCAGGAGACCCATCTGCTTGTTTGCTATCTTGTACTTTACAAAAAAGTTTATCTTATACAAAAAATACTCCTATTGACGACATATTAAAAGGCACTCAGTAAGTACTGCTGACACTCTTAATTATTGTTTTGCGTCGTGAGAACGCCTAAACGCCTAAACAATGGGTTAGGCAATGGTTTTCGCATATAACGGTCCCACGGCGAACCCAGACGACCTCGGCGGGAACAGATTTACTTTCAGTGCTAGAGACCTTAATTGATTTTAAGATAGATAACCGAATTTTATGTGGGGAACATAATATTCGAAAATCTGTCTGTATGTTGTGCTTTTACGACTAAGCCGCTAAACTAACATTGATAAGTCGCCTGACCCTATTAACAGTGTCGGATCTGCAAATCAGCAGTTTTACAGGAGAGCGCGCCAAAGTTTAAATGGTTTATTTTTTTTAAATTATAAATATAAATACAATGTACTTAATCTCTTGAGTGCCTATTAATACATAGTATTTTATTGGATATCTAACTCTTATAATTTAAAAAATATAAACAATATAAAAAATATAAATCAGCAATTTTACATGAGCGCGTGCCAAAGTTATGTAAACTTTGGCACGCTCTCCTGTAAAATTGCTGATTTGCAGATCCGACTCTGTTAATAGGGGCAGACGAAGTATAAGGTGGTATTAGCAAAAAGATAGATGAAGTTATCAAACATAGGGTATTGTTTTTTAAATTAATACTTAAAACATTGAAATAGGGTATGAAAGATTATAGTGATAACACGTTACTTTACTCAAAGGCAAAATAAGGCGGGTTATGCAGTTTTAAGGGCCAACCCACACGTACCACAACCACACCACGTCGCAGCGTCAAAATGTAGTCAAGCAGTGGCTACGTGTGCATAGTGTCTCTGCAGCTTTTGTAGTTGCGTTGTGAAATCAGAAATCAGAAATACTTTATTCAATAAAACTTTTTACAAGTTATTTTGACACGTCAACATATTGTTTTTAAAAACTACTACCGGATCGGAAACGCGGCCACACACTGAGAAGATCCGGCGGAAGAAACTCAGCGGGCTTGTCTTTTTTTTCATATCATTGTGTTTCCGACAATGACGATGTGGTTGCGTCGTGTGCAGACTGCAGATGAAGTTCACAGTTCAACACCGACGAGAAAACACGCGTTGTCCGAATTCGAAGAGAAAACATTGATATTGCTGCCCTTGCTATGGATTTTATGGTGGTTGCGATGTCGTTGCGATTTCGTCGGTATCACACAAGCGGTCGATAATGACTTCAAAATGTGGTACGCGAGAATAGTTCTATTAATTTTCAAAACAAAATATACGCCTGACCACGTGGTATGGTTGTAGTGTGGTTGTGGTCGTGGTGTGGTTGTGGTACGTGTGAGTTGGCCCTAAGGTTAAGAAGTAAACTAAGAACCCTTATAGTTTCATCATGTCTCGTCCTTCTGCAGTCTACCTCAGAGATCCTTACAACTAGAAATATGCATAAAAGTCACAGCAAAAACAATCTAGAAAAATATTGGTTATAGGGCTGTTGCTCTACATGTAAAATGGGGATGCTAATTTTTTTTCACGTACGCCATATTGTGTGATGTGGTTGGATAGGTTTTCAAAAAATATTTTTTACTTGTGAAACCAATTTTTCGATTATAGAAAAGGTTGGTGAAATATTAAACTTCAAAGTGCTAATATTTGCTAGAGGCAAGTGTCCTTCCCTCCTCTGCCAGCTAAATGAATTGTTTCTGGCGTGTGAAAATATTCAAGGTAATAAAACTGATGAAGTTAAAAGTAAAAACTAACACGGCTAAGTAGACTATAGAAGTTTATGAGTATTATTCAACCAATTTAAAAAATTGTATTTAAAAAAAAATTACAGGTTATGAACCTGTAGTGCGGATATATCCGCCATTGACGTTAAATAGGGCAAACGTACGAAACAATAACAGCCCTCTTCTTAGTCCGCGTCATAGTGATGGGCAACTACGGAACCCTACATTGTGCGTGGCCCAACACGTACTTTGCTTTTTTTATATTTTCACTTTAAAAGGATATTTTGAACCTCGACGTAAAATCAATTTGTGTTATAAGTTGACGTGTCTATCTGAAAATCTTTTTATCTGTTTGTAACATCATAGCTCCCAAACGGATGACCGATTAATGTACAATTTTCTTCACTCAAAAGCTTATTAAAGCGGAATAGTACTTAGTGTTTTTCTGATGTACTGGTGCAGTCAAAAGGGTCTGCGGATTCGGTTCCCCGGTTACTGACAGTAAATGTGTCGCGTTGGCTCATGGAACAAGTTTTCTGGCTCTGCAGATAACATAAATGAAGCAGAAAAGTGACCTTTTTTATATCATAAGATAGCAAACAAGCAGATGGGTCTCCTGATGGAAAGAGTCAACCATCGCCTATAGACACCAAAAATGTTAATGGTGCGTTGCTATCTTGTGGCGAGGTCCAATGCCACATGCATAAGTTTACCGGCTGCCTTACCCTCCAAACCGGAACACGACAGTGACAAGCACTGACGCTATTGCGGCAGGAATAGGTAAGCCGGTGGTACCAGACCTGGGCGAGACAATGCAGAACTCTACCACCTAGTAGCCATCAGGGTAGTGACTCGATAGCCAATCGGACGCCTTTCACGACCTGCCTGGCAGACCGGCAGTTGGCCTATTCTTCAAAGGAGGCCGGGACCAACACGGCGAAAACGACCTGAAAACGACCTGTCTTTTTTATACTATAAGGTAGTAAACAAGCGGATGCGTCTCCTTATAGAAAGAGTCAACCATCGCCTATAAACCAAAGATTTTAATGGTGCGTTGCTATCTTGGGGCGAGGTCTAATACCACATGCATAATTTTACCGACTACCTTACCCTCGAAACGGGAACATGATAGTGACAAGCACTGACGCAGCAGGAATAGGTAAGGCGGTGATACCAGATCCGGGCGAGACAATGCAGAACTCTACCACCTCGTAGACACGATGGAGTGATTCGAAGTGAAAAGTTTGCCTCTTACGAACTGCCTGGCAGAACGGAAGATGTTCTATTGTAAGGAATCCCGAACCAACACGGAATGAAAAACATAGGTAAAGATAACAGCTTGTTTTTTTTTATAAAGGCACTACTAAGTGTTTAATTACGTTTTAATTATGCTTCTACATAATCGCTTCCACAATATTATTTAAATACAACAATTAATTACATTATACTTTGTACAACAGAGATATCACTACTATCGACTCGCACAGCCAATCGGTCGCCTTTTACGACCTATTGGAACTGGCTGAACGGCAGTTGGCCTATTCTTCAAAGGAACCCGACTCCCGAGACCAACACGGGGAAAATGGCTAAATGTTAATGGTCTTTACGAGTTTCATTCAACGAACTTTGACGTAGGTTTAGTTTGGAATACAAGTGACTCGGCCTAAGAGCTAAGCTAGTACGTTAGTACATATAAGTCTCTGGACTAGACCTGAATCATTTAACAATTACTTAACATGTTAAATTTCATAATAGTTAAGTTCGAATTAACAATTAACAATTGTTATTTATATGATCAAATACTGTTAAAAGTTATTTTTATTTCCACTAAAAAGTGTTACTAAATTTAATGAATAATAACGTACTGAACAATTCTGTTAATGAAAAATAAAGGTAATACTGCTAATACTGCAAGCTAAACAAGTGTTGTTATTTAAATAGCGTTGTTGGAAATGGTATAGTTTGACCGTTAATGTGTTAGGGAATCTGAAAAATCTGTTATCTATTATAAAATGCAATACTTTTGATAACTTTAAAGAATTATCTATAAAAAAAGTTTAGCAAATTGGCTTAAAAAACGTTTTTATTCCATTCAAGAATTATTAAATAATAAAGAATTCTTAAAAAAGTCAAAATAATATTTGCAATTGAAGTGAAATACAATTTTTATATTAATTAATAGATTTTCATGATTATATATTATAATTTATTTTTTATTTATCATCTTGACTTTGTAAAAAATGATGACAATGTAATTAAATGGACATTTTTTTATAGCATAAGATAGCAAACAAGCAGATGGGTCTCCGGATGGAAAGAGTCAACCATCGCCTATAGACACTGAAGGTGTTAATGGTGCGTTGCTATCTTGTGGCGAGGTCTAATGCCACATGCATAAGTTAACTGGCTACTTAACCCTCCAAACCGGAACACGACAGTGACAAGCACTGACGCTATTGCGGCAGGAATAGGTAATAAGCATGGTTTCGATATATCAAAACGTAACTTATATCGGATACGTGTTTATTATCATACCATATCGATATCTAAATATACATAACGGATTTCAAAAAAACTTCATCAAGTTAATAGTTATGGTTTATCCAAAGCGCAATGTAACAACACAACACGAGATCGATATACGAATATTGAATAACGAACAAAAAGCAAACTTCACATCACGAGCGATATGACATATCGATAGCTTTTATTCGCTTTGTCTCTATCTTACCATTTAATTTTTTACTGGCGTAAAAGTGATGAAGCGAATATTACGTGACTTCAGCTTGTGATTGGTCATTTGGTTAATAATTATAGTGCGTGCGTAATATCTATATCTTAACGCGCTAACAATAAGGTCTAGTTTCTATTTATTTCCTTACAACAAAGAGTCCATAAATTAGCAGCTTTCCGCCGGCTACTCGATATCAGGGAGAAATTCATTCATTAAACTGGACTTACGTCAAATAGATTTAAGGTTGAATTTATGTTGTAGGTATAAAAATTGTATTGAATGAATTTTGATTTATATTTTTAGAAGACAGTTTTGTTCTGAGTTGCACTTGACCTTGGTGACACGTGTCCTACTTAACGATAATTCTTTGCCTTTTTTAGTTCTAAAGTTTTTATTTAGGTACTTATTGTAAATAAATAAATAAATATAAAAATTTTGTGTGTGTAGTATTACATTATTTAAGTGAGCATTACATTAACTTTTAGAGAATGTATAAAACTTTTAAATTAATATCAGTCTATAAGGAGTTTGCATTTGTGTTAGTGTAAATAAATAAAAGATATCAGATAGGGTAAGTTCGCCTGTTCTGTTAATTATTAGTATGCATTTTATAATTACTAATTTGCGTCAACATTATTATGATTGTAGAAAAACGTACAGATGTCGATAATCACTAATCACAATAGGACGCAAACTATGCCTATAGTGGATATTATATATCAGATTGCGTCCGTTTGTTAACTAAATACAAATAATAGCGTAAATCTCTATATATATATAAAATTCTCGTGTCACAATGTTAGTCTCCATACTCCTCCGAAACGGCTTGACCGATTTTGATGAAATTTCGTATGCATATTCAGTGGGTCTGAGAATCGGCCAACATCTATTTTTCATCCCCCTAAATGTTAAGGGTTGTCCACCCCTAAATTTTTTTTTTTTACTTTGTGGACAATTTTTTTTATTTTTATTTTTTTATGATTCAGCATTAAAAAATACATATAACTCTACATTTTTACCCTTCTATCACCAACCCTTATTTTTTTATTAAATAATTTATATGGCAAAACAACGTTTGCCGGGTCAGCTAGTATTATATATTATATTCAAGTCTGCCTCGTGGTCTAGTGGATAGCCTTCGGCTAAGATCACGAGGACCCGGATTCTATCTTCAGGTCGCTCAAAATTATAATTGAGGTTTTTTCAAGGTTTTTCTCGAAAATCCAAAATCTCAGTAGCAACACGGAGTCTGACGGGTGGTGTGTTACTTACTCCTCCCGTGCTTTGAAACACATAAAGCCTTTGGTCCCTTTTATTGCTAGAAGTAATCGATAGTCGAAATCAAGTCGGTAAAATGCGTTGAAGTTGATCCACCACTCGTCCCGCCAAGCGACAAACCGGTGAATCGCAGTGAACTGGAAAGTCTATAGACCTTTATTTTACTCTGCCTGCGATGTAAAGGAACCGGGCATGATGAGATTTAAATGTATAGTTGATTAAGACTATCTTTACGCCCGTATGCCCAAAGCGGCAGGCAGAGGTAAAATCGGTGAACTCACCATTAGCCGAAGATAGGTTAATCGCTCCGTCGTTCGAGTGGTAAGCGAACCTAACTAAGAATCGATGGGGTTCGGGTTCGATTTCCGACAGGGACAAACATTGATGTGATGAGCATAGATGTTTGTATTTCTGGGTTTGGGTGTTTATTATGTATGTAACTGTATTTATATGTATTAGTATCGTTGAATTACATCCAAGCAAATAATTTGCTTACTTTGGGGTAGATCAATTCGTGTAATTTATTCTCCTAGCGTTTATGCCAATTGTCTAGACATATCGATATCTGAAAACGATTTTCGATAACGATATGAAAATTGAATATCGGTTAAATATTCGTTTGCAAATAAATACGAAAACGCTCATGTCTAATAGGTAAGGCGGTGCATGTTATTTTAATTAAATTATTAGTGAAGTTTAATCAAAAAGTTTTTGAAAGTTGAAGTTTAATGAAAATTGTTTAAATAATGTATATTGTAACAACCCTAAAACGGAACCCTATTTCGAGCAATAAATTATATTATTATTATAACACCCATCTTCTTGCAAGTAAATATTTTCACTTCATTTCAATTAGCGTATAAAAATAACTGTTAAAAGTTAAAACGAACCTGGGATTAACAAGCGCACTTTAAATCTAATTTAATTTCCAAGCCGTCTTTGGATCATACACTTTTTTGATTTTATCTGTTTGCGAGGTACGGAAAAAGGAAACACATGACTACCAATGACGTATTTGGTAATCACGACATTTAATGTGGGTAATTAATTTTTTGTTCTTGGCGAAGTAAACATAATGTTCTTTTAAATAACCCGTTTGAACTTTTTGTTTTTGTTATTTAATGTTGTTTCCGAAAAATCCATATTATATATATATATACACTACCGGTCAAAAGTTTTTGCCCACCCAATACTTTATTCATTAAATTTCAAAATAATACACTTTAGCATATTTCCCTATCATATTGTCAAGCGAAGGTCGAAACGATGTTTTACAAGCCAAAAATAATAGTGCCCATTATTTGTTTACTTTGTACGAGCGCATGTTATATTTTGTCAGTGACTGCGACAAGTTAAAACTTGCAAGTACCGGCTGATTTCTTTCTTATTCTTTAACTGTGAATGATTTCTTCGGTGTTTATGATTGTAGTTTAGTTCCAGTTAGTCCTGAGAGATGTTAAAACGTACTGTGATTTATACTTTGTGTACCAAGACCCCTTTTTGTGAAGTTCGTATACGAATTGTTGACGTTTTCGCAAATTCAGGCTTGTAAGTTTTAAAATGGGTAAAACCAAGGAACTGTCGGTTGAAACTCGTGCATTAATTGCAAGTCTTCATAATTTAGGTAAAAGTAACCGTACCATTGCGGCCGAATTAAAAGTACCTCGACGTACCGTAGACTACAACGTAAAAAAATATGCATCCACTGGGTGCTTTAGCGATAGAAAACGTTCAGGGCGGCCTCGGAAAACCACAACAGCTGAAGATAAACATATTGTATTGATCAGTAAACGTGATCGACGACTCACGGGTCCAGAGATAACAGCTCAGATCAATGAATCTAGGGATCTGCCTTTGAGTACTTCTACCTTCAAAAGGAGATTGAGAGAAGCTGGCCTTTTTGGGAGGGTGGCAGTGAAGAAACCTCTTTTAAGACGTCAAAATAAAATTAAGAGGTTGCAGTGGGCTCAGGAACATAAAAATTGGACGCATGAACAATGGGAGAAAGTTTTATGGAGTGATGAGTCCAAGTTTGAGGTTTTTGGGTCTGAGAGAAGAGTCTTTGTGCGCAGGTCAAAGGAAGAACGGATGTTAGATCCATGTGTAATCCCGACCGTGAAACACGGTGGAGGCTCGGTGATGGTTTGGGGATGTTTTGGAGGACGGGCGACTGGAGACCTGGTAAAAATTGAAGGGATTTTGAAAAAAGAAGGCTATAAACAAATATTAAAGGAAAATGTAGTACGTTCTGGTCAACGCTTAATCGGCAGAAAATTTATCTTCCAGCATGACAACGACCCCAAGCATTCCTCGAAGCTGTGCAAAGAGTATTTGAAAGAAATGGAAAGAAAGAATGTACTGAAGGTAATGATTTGGCCGTCACAGTCACCGGACCTCAACCCGATTGAGTTGTTGTGGGACAAATTGGACAGGGAAGTCAGAAAGCAGTGTCCTACTTCCACTTCACATCTTTGGAATATCCTAGAAAATGAATGGAACGAAATAGACCACGATTATTTGTCGAAATTGTTACAGAGAATGCCAAGATTATGCAATGCTATAATAAAAGCAAAAGGGGGTTATATCGATGAATCAAAAATTTAAATATGTAACAATTACAGATTGTAGTTTTATTATTACTATATTCTTATTTTTATATGTTCTTTAAAATACAAATATCAAAATCGATCATATTGTTTTCATTTGATGAGTATTACACAATCTGTATGGTGGGCAAAAACTTTTGACCGGTAGTGTATATATATATATATATATATATATATATATATATATATATATATATATGTGTGTGTGTGTGTGTGTGTGTGAAGAAAAAACTTTGTACCCCTTTTAAAGACAATTGCCCGAACTGTGGTGTTTGACTATGTTTAGCACATATTGTGTTTACATTAAGGCGGACTGCAGAATCCAAATATTAATAAACATTATGCATTAGAAGTATCTTCACTGCCCGTATCCCCGAAGATGTTGGCAGAGGTACAACAAGTGCACCCACGATTACTCGAAGATACTTAGTCACACACACACATGATAGGTGGGAATTCAAATTCCGGGCAACGGAATTATTATTTTCCCCGTGTTGGTCCCGGGCTCCTTTGAAAAATAGGCTAACTGCCGTTCTGCCAGGCAGGTCGTAAAAGGCGACCGATTGGCTATCGAGTCACTACCATCGTGGCTACTAGGTGGTAGAGTTCTGCATTGTCTCGCCCGGGTCAGGTACCACCGCCTTACCTATTCCTGCCGCAATAGCGTCAGAGCCTGTCACTGTCGTGTTCCGGTTTGTAGAGTAAGGCAGCCGGTAAACTTATGCATGTGGCATTGGACCTCGCCACAAGATAGCAACGCACCATTAACATCTTTGGTGTCTATAGGCGATGATTGGCTCTTTCCATCAGGAGACCCATCTGCTTGTTTGCTGTCTTATGATATAAAAAAACTATCATCGTGACTACTAAATATATAGGTGTTAGGGTTCTGCATTGTATCGCCCAGCTTTTTCAACTTCCGGCTACGTTAGTAGTTTAAGAGCGGGTACATATTGGGTGCTCGGCGCTGCTTTGAGCGCGCGTTGATAGCATACACACACCACGCTCAGCACAGCCTTCAACGAGCTGTTACAACCCTTAATTCTTTGCTATGCTAAATCTCTGAGTCAATCTTTTATTTTACTATATAAGCCGTGCATTTCCAATGCACGACCAGTCAGTACTTGAACTAGTCAAATCGCTGCCCAGCAACGGACCTGGTTTCTGCTCGCCGGCTGGCTTTCAGTGAGAAGACTAGGGATAGTAACATCCGCGTCGTAACCCCCTTTAACCGCGTTCACAAATAGTAGTAGTGCGATCTGAGTGCTAAATAAAAGTGAAGTGTAACAAGTAAAGTCGAATAAAAGTGGTTGTCTCGTAAATTAGTTTTTTTTTGACTACAACGCGGGACACCCTAAGAAAGCGTTAATAGGGAATGCAGTTTTGCCTCAGTTAAAAAATGGACGTCGAAGCGATTACTCGTGTGTGGCTCCTCTACCGTCGCTATTAACGATGGGAATTATAGCTACTTTTATTTCACTATCACGTCGTGAAGTTATTTGTTTTGATTACTGTTATATCACGGGTGATAAACCACGACCGTTATATTTTATAGTGACGATTATTGTGGCAGTGGATGCATTTTATTCCGTATGTTATATAGTCGCCTCTGTGGTCTAGTGATCCAGCGTTGGCGTTGACCACATGAGGTCCCGGGTTCGATTCCCGGGTCGGGCACATAAGAAAAGTGTTTTTTCAGTTATCTGAGAAACACAAAGTTGTCCGGGATTGGAAAGTGCCCGGTTGGCGATAGGCTTGCCACCTATCACATTTTTGGGACCAAGTATCTTCGGCTAATCGTGGGTGCACTTGTTGTACCTCTTCCTACCCCTTCGAGGATATGGGCGTGAAGATACTTATATCACCGTGCAGTGATTACTATTTATAAGTAATTAGTAAAATGAAATGACATAATAAACATATTCTCTCTTCTAGCTGGTGGCACGGTGTTGCTCAAATGTTGATGCTTTGTCTATTTCGCACGATGGATTTCTGCGAATTAGTAGTAGCTTCGCTCGCGTGAAAATAAATCACACTCGCGTTATATATAACGGACGGTTTCGATGCATATGACTGGTGTAACACGTGAATTATTTTATAACGAGTGTTATAACCTGTGGGGCACGAAATATGCCATGCCTAGTCACTATAAAAGATCACGGCAGAGACGAAGAGAATATTGAGTGCATCAGATACTGAGAGATAGACTGACGCATGAAATCAAAATATTCGGTCTCCATTTTTACATAAAATGTGCATCTAATCTACGCGAAAGCGCAAGGTCAAATGTACAGTAAGATGACGGCTGATGTATCTGGAAGCGTGGGGCTAACGCTTGCGCAACGCGCGTTCATACGGAAATATGTGAACGCGCGTTTGACGCACGCTTTACCAAAAGCGCGCGCTTGCATGTATAATATGTATGTCACCGGAAGATAATAAGATACGCAAGTTTATAAATTTCCGTAGTAATGTTATAAACAAATTACTGCTAACCTAACCTAACCAATTTATAAACTACCTTGGTATATTACAAACTAGCGACCTGCCCGCGGTTTCACCTGCGCAGCTTTTGTTCCCGTGGGAATATCGAAAAGGTTTATACACTTAAACCTTCCTCAAGAATCAATCTATCTATTAAAAAAAACCGCATCAAAATCCGTTGCGTAGTTTTAAAGATTTAAGCATACATAGGGACATAAGGACATAGGGACAGACAGAGAAAGCGACTTTGTTTTATACTATGTAATGACTAACGGTTTTTACAATTTTACGTCGACATACACACTTCAATAGAACTTCTGGTTCTCAAAGCGCGCGTCCTAAGAAGATATTGATTTTGCCCCAATTGAATTGATTGAATTCAGCCAAATTTAGACGTCCTAAAAAATTTGCACCATTTTGGCCCAAAAGAAATTAGTAACTCTTCATTTTTGGTGTATGTGAGTCTTATCTCTTTCCATCAGGACAACCATCTGTTTTTGCTATGACATAATACCATGATATAAAAAAGTAACTCCGTTATGACCGGATCGTCAGTATAATCTGGGGGCACAGTAGTGCCCCGCTATGACAAGCGAACCGGTACGCCAGGGCACTAACTGACTTTTCTCGAAGGGCTTCTTTATTTCTGGACCTTACTTGAATTTGGATTATATACTAGATAAACATAATTCTGAGGATATGATGTCGACATTAGACTTATTTAACATATAAATTTTCAATTGGATAGCTCTTGTAATTTAGATTTTATTTATATCTGAAAAGTTCCGATTTTGCCTTTGACTCATTCAGTGATGATCATCAAAATTCTTAGGGTACTTCTAGAAGTCCTAGAAAGCTGAAATCTTGTTTGTAATCTAGTATTAGTACAAAAACTATAAAACAATTATAAAATTTTGAATTTTTGCCCCAAGCCTTTAAATTAGGAGATGGAATTTTGTATGAGATTTCCGCAAATTTCGATGCTAGAGGTTTGAAAACTGATTTAGGGACTCAATATTATAAATTAATAAATACATAATTCAGGATTTTTAGTATGTATATCACCCTCACACTTTAAATTAGGGGATGGAAGTTTGTATGGGTTTTCTTTCCATAAAAACTTAATTTCAGAATTCTGAAAATTACACAAGTAAGTACAGACTTCTTATTGCAAATTAAACAATACGTGTATAACAAAATATTTTCCTAAGCAACTTACAAATAGAAATAAAATCCCACCAAAAATATTTACTTAAAAATGTAACCAAGACGGGACCATACGTTTGCACTGTAAAAAAGTTATTAGATCTCATGTAGAACCAAGGATCTATCTCTACACGCCCTCATTCTACAAAACCCTAACATTACAAACTCGACACCTTAGCCAAAATATATGGCTTGACCATTTCTAAAATAAATAAATATTCACGGGACAAATTACACTGACTGGTCCACAGACTAATCTAATCCCAAAGTAAGCAAATTATTAGCTTGTGTTATGGGTGTTAGTCAACGATACTAATAGATAGAAATACATTTATAAATACTAGAATATATTTAATTCCCTAGCATTACAAGGACGTAAGGTGAAAAATTTATTCACGGTTCATTACTTTCCTGCTATACAATAGTTCTTGTAGTAATGAAACAACCAAGCCACATATTTTGACTAAAGTGTAGAGTTTGTAAAGTTAAGGCTTGTAGAGTGCTCTACAAGAGATCTAATATCTTCTTGACGGTGCAAGCCGTATGAAGTCTTCGTGGTTACATTTTACATGAAAATGTTTTTGGTGAGATCATGTTGTAACAAACTCTCTAAACTCACATTTTAAATATAACTAGAATTGACTGTTATATTACGTTTATAAAGGAGCCAACAGAATTATAATCATATTATCTGGCCAAATGTTTCATCTAGTGTTAATTTGAGGATCCAATTTGTGTTATATAGTTTACCCATTCATTCTTTTCAAAGGTACATTTCATCTTTAATTCCATTGATATTATTTATTAAACCTAACACTGACATATTTTAACTAAAAAAAAAAAGTATAGATTCTTATTATTTTCTTTTATTACACTAAACCTCTTAAGGGATCGATGAAGTCTGTTACAATGTTATACGCCAACTAGCGTTAATACCGTCATTAGAATCAGGATTGAAAGGTACTGGTAAAATGTTTTGTAGGCACAAAACAGATACGCAAGTTATTTGCCCTTGACCGAATAAGTTTTATGGCGAAATATGACAGTTACTACGCCACTGCATACATAAAACGTTGAAATATTTACATACTTTAACGTTTAAACATATTATATGCTATCTATACTAATATTAAAAGAGGGAAGTTTTTTTTGTAATAGATAAACTCGAAAACTACTGGACCGAATTTATAAACCCTTTCACAAATATAACGCTACGTTATTACTGAGTAACAGACGTATTTTTTACTCGACTGAGAATCGAAACAAAAATAAATAACATATCTTCACACCGGATTCCTTACAAAGAACCGAGTGCCATACGTCACGAGCCTTGCAGATTTTTTTTATATCATGAGACAGCAAACAAGCATATAGGTCTTTTGATGGGAAAAGAAACCGTCGACACCAAAGAATAATGGTGATTTGCTATCGATGTGGTAGGATTGCAATGCCACATGCAAAAGTTTACTTGCTACCTTACCTTCCAAACCAGAACACGATAATGACAAGCATTAACGCTATTGCGGCAGGAATGAGCAGGGCGGTCAGTGGTACTGTAATACCTCTATGGTGAGGCATTACAAATAAGCTGGCAGCCTTATCTGCTTTTAAATATTTTTTAAAGATAGAATTTCATGTTTAGTCTTTTATATATATTTCAAAATGTAAAATAGAATAAGGTTCTCAAAGGACTAAGACGTATGCCCAAATAAATGAAGATTAGAAAATATCTTTTATTATTTTAATATAATATTAAAACCAACGATTTCGTGTACTTCTCAAGCAGCCAAGCAGTAAAATAAACGTCCAGGCGATCGAAGAATTCTACAATTGGTGCAAGCACCGCGTAAGAAGATTCTACAGTACCAAGCACAGACTAGTACGTTTTAGTACCAAATACCCGGGCGAGACGTTGCGGAACTCTACCACCTAGTAGAAACGATGGTAGTGACAAGTATAGCCAAATAGTCGCTTCCTACGATCCGCCTGTCAAAACGGGATTTAGTCCATTCTTTAAAGAAGCCTGGACTAACTTGGAGCTTCCACCACATTCATTACACTCTTCGTACACACACGCCGGTTGCGAAGACTCTAGATACCACCTTCGGACAGTACTCGATCAATCTGATCAGGGTATGTCAGTCTTGGTCTTCCCCGGTACCTACATCCTTCCACATTCGCATAGTGCCAAATGACGTCATTTATACGGCAGAATGATGCTACGCCTTTTCTTTTGTGACCCCCCAAAAAAATACTTGTCATCTATGACATTTTTTTATCAAATAAACATCAAGTATTGGAAATCATTAAACCGTTGTTTACATTTGATCATATTTCTATAAAGCGTTCTATTTTCAGTAATATTATTGTGAAATATCAAATAAATCCAAGTGTTGATTACAAAATAGAGCAAAGTGGAGTCACTAAAGCAGATCTTTGATAATTTTCTAACACAAATACACAATACGGAGGGTGGTTAAGTGGAAGAATGACATATTTGACAGTATCGCATGATGACATTCCTATTATACTTTTTAAACTATATGTTTTAGCAAAGCAAAGGTATTATTTTATTCTGCCGTATAAGTGACGTCACAGCATATTTTTTCATTATAATTTTTTTTCTCCAGTATCGTGACGAAAAAAATTAAAAAATATATATTATTAATCAGGATTGAAAAATAAAGAAATTGTATTTTTATTTTGGCGACTTAATATTTTTGAAATGTTGTCAATTGCGTCTTGCCCTGTTTTAACGCTATTGTATGGAAGTGAGAGTTGGGTATGTCAGAAAGGGCAAATTAGTAGAATTAATGGGGTCGAGATGAGATCGCTACGAAATATTATGTGGCATAAAACTCGTGGACCGTGTTCGTAATGTCGAAGTGAGAGTGAATTTAAGCTTGAAAGAACGTGTTGGTGTCAAGATGAGAAAGGACATGCTCCGTTGGTGCGGACATGTAGAATAAATGGCAGATGAAAGATTAACAAAACAGACATACAACGCAAATGTAGAAGGATGTAGGGTACCGGGGAAGACCAAGACTGATGTACCATGATCAGATTGATCGAGAATGTCCGAAGGTGCTGTCAAGAGTCCTCGCAACTGGCGTTTTTGTATGAAAAGAGCAATGAATGTGGAGGAAGCGAGACAAGTCCGCAAAGATCGTGATGTATGGCACTCAGTTCTCTCTGCCTGCTCCGCACGAGATCTGGCATAAAAATATGTGGCGTAAAAATGTATCTTCATGCCCCGAAGGGGTAGGCAGAGGCACAACAAGTATACCCATAATTAGCCGAAGATACTAAGTCCCACAAAATATGTGATAAGTGGCAAGCCTATCGCCAACCGGGCACTTTCCAATCCCAGGCAACTTTGTGTTTATCAGAAAACTGAAAAAACACTTTTTATGTGCCCGACCCGGGACTCGAACCTGAGATCTCATGTGGTCAACGCCAACGCTGGAAAGCTTTTTAAAAGTCTGAGTAAAGAACTTATTAAGTTTGTACTTTATACTATTTTCTTTAGCCGAACAGAAGAAAAGAGTACATTAAATTGTAATAATGGAATTAAAATGTGGATCAAGTCTTACAGTAACTCACAACCCAGTAAAGTCGGTCAACCGGGCCGGTTACGTCATCACAGGTCTCTTTTACATTGCTTGAGGATTTGAACACTGATCCACGGATTACATGTTACTTATCGCTACGTTTCGAAGTACCTACCACTTCAGTGATATTGCAATGATATAGTCACTTTGATTTGAGGCTATAGGATTCCTATTAAAAGATTATCTGAGTGCTAAGTGTGAGTTTTTCTTTTCGCAATCGATCGTGAGCGCGTTTGGAGTTTACTAGGAATTTGTATGTGATTTGTACAGCGCCACCTAGTGGTAAACGTGAGAAACCAGTTTACCACTAGGTCGCGCTGTACAAATCACATACAAATTCCTAGTAAACTCGAAACGCGCTCACGATCGAATGCGAAAAGAAAATCTCACACTTAGCACTCAGCTCTTTTTTGGCTTTGCTCTGCTCTTCAAATGATACATAACAGGCAGGAATGCTGTACTATGATAAAGAAATATGTCAAATGGTTTTACATTTTTTTTAAAGAAGAGTTATCATTGTTCCCTCCATGTTAGCCCGGGCCCCTTTAAAGAGTAGATCAACTGCCGTTCTACCAGGCAGGTCGTAAAAGGCGACAGATTGGCTATTCGAGTCACTACCATCGTGACTATAAGGTGGTAGATTTCCGAAACGTCAGCCCAGGATGATACCACCGCGGAACCTATTCGCTATACCATGTACGCAATAGCGTCAATATTTTCACTGTCGTTTTCCAGTTTAGAGGGTAAGGTGGTAGACTTCTGCATCCCGCCACACGGATAGCAACCCACCATTAACATCTTTGGTGTCTACAGGCGATGGTTTCTTTTTAAATCAGGACAGTCATCTGCTTGTTTGCTGTCTTTTTTTATATCATAAGATAGCAAACAAGCAGATAGATGGGTCTCCTGATGGAAAGAGTCAAACATAGCCTAGACACCAAAGGTTCTAATGGTATGTTGCTATCTTGCGAGGCGAGGTCTAATGGCACATGCATAAGTTTACCGGCTATTACACTCCAAACCGGAACACGACAGTGAGAAGCATTGACGCTATTGCGGCAGAAATAGGTAAGGTGGTGGTACCAGACCCGGGCGAGACAATGCAGCACTCTACCACCTAGTAGTCACGATGGTAGTGACTCGTAAAGCCAATTGGTCGCCTTTTACGACATGCTTGGCAGAACGGTAGTTGGTCTATTCTTCAAAGGAGTCCGGAACCAACACGGGGAAAATTAATAATATAAATGGGAAAGTGTATGTGTGTGTCCGTCTTTAACGGCAAAACGAAGCCACGAATTGACGTGATTTTTTGTAGTGGAGCTAGTTGAAGGGATGGAGAGTGACATA
Source organism: Apodemia mormo (assembly GCA_036924255.1). Classification (NCBI taxonomy): domain Eukaryota; kingdom Metazoa; phylum Arthropoda; class Insecta; order Lepidoptera; family Riodinidae; genus Apodemia; species Apodemia mormo. The sequence goes on from JAUPFN010000030.1 coordinate 15,370,155, forward strand.
GGCTACTTTTTGTATATTTCTCACCCCCACTACCCTAAAATGAATTTAACGCGAGCGAAGCTGCGGGCAAAAGCCATTATGATATAAAATTATATACATTTTAATTTTTGACTTGCCGCAAATGTCGAATCGTAAAACGAATATTCAGCACTAAATTTAACAAAAACATTTTATGTACAGAGTTTTTTTTTTAAATATCTGTTATTGAATAAATCTGTACATTAATTTTTAGTGTTATCGTGTCTAAGATGGCGTGCTAATTTTTTGGTAAATACCAAGCATCTAGGAAGTACAGCAAAAATAAGTTAATCCCAATTCATTAGGTTGTTTTTGCGTGATGTGCGCACAGCAGCAGACGTCATCATTTTATATGCGTCATATTTTTGTTAACAAGCTTAGAACTAAAGTACAATACACAACGCCATACGTAAATACACTGACGAACACTAATAACACTAACTATATTAACACTAGAACTAACCAACTAAACCGAATCACTAAACTAACACACTTTCCGTATCACTTTTCACTGTACTTTACACTATCAGTATCGCTTCACACTGATCGTCCGAACTATCGCTTCCAAATCGCTGTATAAAACTGACTTGCTATCCGCCAACACGTCCTTATCCTACACACAAGGTAAAGTTCGACCATATTCCCGAAAGTTCCAAAAATAACGCATAAACAACGTAAATGAAAACAAGTCATACTACACACTATTTTCACCCTTATACCCTATGCGAGAGAGCAATTATGGTATAGCTGTTTGGGTAACGGCAGCTATTGTTTATCGATAGGAGCAGCTATCTCTTTTATTTCTATGTTTTTCCAGCGTTCTAACTCTTCACTTTTTTTGATTATTCGCAACAATATCAGCCCTAATTCTATTAACATTAGAGTACAAATATCTATTAAACAAACTACCTATGACTCATACTATAGACCAATTATTCTCAAGATGAGACAATGCAGAACTCTACCACCTAGTAGTCACGATGGATACAAACTGCCTGACAGAACGATATGGTCTATTTTTTAAAAGGGGAACACGGGGTTATCAATATGTATTCAACAGTCTTTTATTCATATTGATAACGCTTAATTGTTTTTTTTTCATTCCAATTAGAACAGATGAGACAGAATTAATTAGTTCCCCGACTAGAGACTTCGCTAGAGAATTTGAGCATTTCCAAATATTTATGCCCTCTTTTTTCTCTAAGTGTGGATCACTTCCAGAGAGAGGTGGGGTCCCGAAATTGGAAGTTATTGTTAGATGGATCGGAGCAACATACAATAGATACGGTGTTGGGCGGAGAGCGTTTCGCCGCTCGTATGAACAAATGCTTACTAATGCAAACGCTTGTAAGTATATTAGGTATGTCGTGAAAAAAATGAAATTGCTTTGAAAGGCATATCCAATTAAGCCCGTGACAGAAGCTCAGTTAACTTTGGGAAACTCTGTTATCTATACTACAAATAAATTAAATTGAAGTGTATGTTTGTAATATTAAAATAACCAGTTTTAACTAAATGCATATGGATGTATACACGGTATATATATATCAAAATATCACTTTTTACAATTTTCGTTTGTCTGTCTGTCCGTCTATCTGTCTGTCTGTTTGTTCCGGCTAATCTCTAGAAATGCTGGACCGATTTTAACGAGACTTTCACTAATAGGTAGCTGATGTAATAAGAAGTAACTTAGGCTACTTTTTTAGACCTTTTCCCACGCGGACAAAGTCGCGGGCACAGCTAGTATAATATATAATTAATACGTAATATAGATAGACGTAAAAAGGCTAGAGTTCTCAAAATATGAATCCATGTTTGAGTGATTTTTTTGTGTTCACGGAAGTGCATTGTGTATGTGCTAATCACTGAATTACCATACAATCGGAGTCAGCAGAGATGGTGGTTGAAAAACAGTTTTATATGGTTTTGTTTGTAAGTCTTTAATTTCCGCATACTATTCATAATCATAGCTTACCTCGTTAGTGGTAAGTTGTTTGGCTTAAAGACAGAGGTTTAGAATTTGTCAAATATTTATTCTATAAATTCAAATCAAATATTTATTTTATAAATTCAGTCGTTACGTTGCAGAATACGATAACTCAAAGATGACATTAATGATTTTTTTTTATATCATAAGATAGCAAACAAGCAGATGGGTCTCCTGATGGAAAGAGTCAACCATCGCCTATAGACACCGAAGATGTTAATGGTGCTTTGCTATCTTGTGGCGAGTTCTAATGCCTCGTGCATAAGTTTACCGGCTACCTTACCCTCCAAACCGGGCGAACACTTCTAACCAAAACCGGGCGAGATAATGCAGAACTCTACCACCTATTAGCCACAATGGTAGTGACTCGCATAGCCAATCTTTCATCTCTTACGAACTGTCTGGTAGAACGGTCTATACTGGAAAGGCGGGTCCGACCACGGTGGATGTAGGTACGTAGGTCACACTATAAGTTTTGCGTAACTTAAAAGAATAACATGTTATAACCAAAATATTATGTTTATTGCTTTTCAAAATAATCTCCTTTACATTTTAAACATTTTTTCATGCGATCGAACCATTTTTTAAAACAGGAGGACCACAGATCTGAAGACATGTTTTCTACGTGCTGATTGAACGCTATCACTGCCTCTTCGGAGTTGGTAAAAGTAAAACCTCTCATCAAATCTTTGATTTTGGGGAAAATACAGAAATCACAGGTCGGGGCTATGCGAAGGATGAGTGGCGAGATGTACTTTTTCGGAAGCTAAAAATGACTTTGTTTTGTTGGCCGTGTGTGAAGAAGCGTTATTATGGTGTAGGAGAATGCGGCTTTTGGGTCGTCTTTCACGAACTTTTTTTAACACCCTGGGTAAACAAATGGTAGAATTACACTCGGCATTAACACCTATTTGATCTTCGAGTGAAATTGTACAGATGGGACCCGTAGCTGAGAAAAAAACGCGATCATTTTTTCCCAACGTTTCTCGTCTGTCTCACTTTTGTTGGCCTGTTCTCATTTTCAAACACCCATTCACAAGATTGCTGTTTTTATCGGGATCAAAACAATAAATCCACGTTTCGTCTCCTGTGACAATGTCATAAACAGCATTAGAATGTCCGTGGTCGTACTTCAGTAGCATCTATGAGCACCATTCCACGCCAGCCCGCTTCTGCTCCGCTGTCAGTTCATGAGGGATCCAACGACAACAAAGTTTCCGAACTTTCAATTCTTCGTGTAAAATTTTCTTAATTTGGCTCATACCAATCCCCAATAGTCCTCGAATTGTCTCATAGGTAATCCGGGGGTTTTTTTCAATTAACCGCTTAACAGTAGCCACATTATTTTCGTTGACGGCAGTTGAAGGTCACCCTTCACGAAATTCGTCATGTAAAAAAACTCGACCTCTCTCAAATTCAGCAAACCATCGCCTCACGGTGCTCAAACAAGGTGCTTCTCTCCCAAAACCATTTTGAAGACGAGTGGCACAGTCTTGCGGAGAAAGAGAACTTTTAAAATCATAAAAAATCATCGCTCTAGAATCTTTTCGACTTAATTCCATTTTCGTTGCGTACGTAGAAATTTGACGTGTGATAAAAAAACAATTGATAAATCATTTCTCGCCAATTGTTTTTTTTATTACTAAGAAGGTTGCAACGTTTTAAAAATATAACATTCGAAATTCAAATAGTTCCGATTAGCTAGAAATGCAAAACTTTTAGTGTGCCCCATGTATATAATACTTGCCCTGCAAATAAAATTATTCATTTATCTAAACCTAACATGCTTAAGTTGAGGCAGATTACTAAAAACAGGTAAATAAAAACTTGTTTTAAGAGGATTTACTTCTAAATATAATTCCGTTTTTTGTGCAATCGAATGTTCAGCGCGGTTTTTTATTTATTCAAATAGTCCGGACTTTGTCTTAAGGAAAATTAGCACAGCATTATCTACATGTATATTAATGCATGAAGCAAAAAGTGTGGGTAGTCATTTTTTAGACAATTACCTGAACGCTGCAAAATTAAATTTGTAGTAAGGGAGACCAAGATGCTACATGGCTATTTACTCGAGCGTCGTGGAATGGGATTTTGTAGATCTATTAATTTTGTTAATCTATTAATTGATAAAACAATAAAAAAATCCTATCATCTTTACAAATAAATAAAATTGGAGTGTTGGTTTGTAATAATAAAACACCCGCTTTTTACTAAATGCACGGTATACACACCAAAAAAACCTTTTTTACAATTTTTGCCTGTCTTTCGGTCTGGTCTTATGTCTGTCTGTCTATTTATTCTGGCTATTCTCTGGAACGGCTGAACCAATTTTGACGGGACTTTCACTGGCAGATAGCTGATATGATAAGGAGTAACATAGGCTACTTTTATTTTCGAAATTTTTCCACGCAAACGAAGTCGTGGGCTTAGCTATTTTAATTTATAAAATCCCATCCCGACACGATGTATATTATATTAGGTTATATAATGTTTTTATTTCAATGCTGGGAAAAAATCTACAGATAAAAAAATAAAAATAGAAGTGTCATTAACACACAGAAACTTACCTCGCAGTTAACCCACCATACCTTAATAGGTATGGTGGGTTAACTGCGAAGTAAATTTAGAAAATCTGATGATTTGAGTAAAGGTACAAGAGTTCGAGGGTCACAAAGTTGTGAAGAAAACGTGGTCTTGACATTATCAAGCGCGTCTGATTTTTATTTTTATTTTAAAGGAGATGATGTAAGAATAACAAAATAATCAGACAAAATCCACAAGCCGAAGTTAATGGAATTTTTATTTTTGCCCTAGATGCCCGACTGTGTATAAAGGGCTTATATTTGGTGGAGAGGCTCAACAGTATGCGAATTATCAACTAGCTGTTGCCAGCTACTTCGTTCGCGCGGACTTCGTTTACTCCGCACAGCTTCTCCCCGTAGGTGATAGCGTGATGATATGTAGCCTATATGTTGACCCGACCTGTTAGTAATATTCAGTAATTTGAAGTAAATCCAGGCAGTACTTTCTGAGTTTACCCCGGACATATATACAGACAAACAGACAAAAATCCTAAAAACTATATTTTTGGCTTCGATATCGATTGTAGATCACGCCCCAAGTATTCTTTTTAAAAAATATTCAATGTACAGTTTTGACTTTCCTACGATTTTATTATATGTATAGATAGATATCTTTTTTACACCAAATCCAAACTTTCACCTTTATTAGGAGCGATCGAAACAAAAATCACACGTTAAATGGGAGGGAGGGGGTTGACGAAGTGTGACATTGTGTGACATGGGATGGGGAGGGGTTCCAAGTTTGGTGACATCACTTTTTTTTAAATATAACATTTTATATCTTAGTATTACAAAACTAAATTTAAAAAGCCACCTGCATAGATAAAAAATATTCGAACGAGATTATAATTTCTATGTAAAATTTTAAAATATGTGACGTCATCATAGGAGGGGCTCTCAAATGTGACCAGTTGTGACAATGACAGGCACGGGGGGGGGGGGCGGTCAAAAATTTGTGAAATTCGTGTGACGTAATTTATGGATGGCCCTTAATATATAGATGTAATTTTCCATGCCTTTATTTATTCTTTCACTATATTTTCTCCCATATTATTTGTCAACATTAACTACAAAACGTCCAGTCATATCTCACCTTGCGGACGCGGCAAAACAAATATGAAAGTATTCGCTTACACAACAGTGACGTAACGAGAGACGATGTGGCTGGGTATTCACGAAAATCAGCTGTTGGACGACACCACATATTGTATGTATAAGGAAAATCCATACTAATATTATAAATGCGAAAGTAACTCTGTCTGTCTGTCTGTCTGTCTTTCTGTTACGCTTTCACGGCCAAACCACTGAACTGATTTGGATAAAATTTGGTACAAATATAGTTTGAGACCCAAGAAAGGACATAAGTTCTTATCCCGGAAATCCCACGGGAACGGGAACTATGCGGGTTTTTATTTTAGAATTTTTTCCACGCGAACGAAGTCGCGGGCACAGCTAGTAATAAATATTTTCCTTATCAATATCGCCCTCTGGTCGAAATTCAATAAGAACTTATTGATTCTAGGTATTTGATTGACTAAGCAGTACATTTTTTTTAAATTTGACAACAGACTTTAACCCTAAAGAAAAAAGTATACCTACATGTGTGTATATTTTTATTTATTACTAGATGAGCCCGCGTCTCCGTCCGCGCGTAAAAATATCAAAAAAGTAGCCTAAGTTACTCCCTATCACATCAGCTATCTGCCAGTGAAAGTCCCGTCAAAATCGGTCCAGCCGTTCCAGAGATTAGCCGGAACAAACAGACAGACAGACAGACAAAATTGTAAAAATGTTGTTTCGGTATATGTACCGTGTATACATCCATATGTGTTTAGTAAAAAGCGGTTATTTTAATATTACAAACAGACACTCCAATTTTATTTATTTGTATAGATTTTATAATATGTCGTGGGCCGATCGTTTAATTGGACATATCGTGATATGCCCGGGCACTTCTTGATACGCCGGCATTTCTTGATAAGCCTGGCCATAACGTAAAGAGTCCAATAGAGATTCGGGCCGATCTGCCGAGCTGCGAATATCGACAAAAACGTTATTTTCGTCGATATTCCCTGCTAAACACTGGGCGGATCGAGAAATAGTTGCATTTGGCGCCGATGGAGGCGCTGAGGTCGCGCAGGAGTGTACCCCTGATCCAAAGTGGTAATCACTAATCAATGCCATTGGCGCTCACAGCGCTTATCGAACGTTCAGAATTGATTATAAAAAATATCAAAATTTTCATCAGTCATCTATGACGTATTTAGTTTACATGAATTTAGTGTTTACTAGCTGTTGCCAGCGACTTCGTCCGCGCGGACTTCGTTTACTCCGCACATAGCGATAGCGTGATAATATGTAGCATATATGTTGACCCGACCTGTTAGTAATATTCATGCAAAATTTGAAGTGAATCCATGCATTACTTTTTGAGTTTACCCCGGACATACAAACAGACAAACACGCAAACAGACAAACAGATAAACAGACAAACAGACAAAAATTCTAAAAACTATATTGTAGTAAAAACTATATTGTAAAATTCTAAAAACTATATTCTAAAAACTATATTATATTTTTGGCTTCGATATCGATTGTAGATCACGCCCCAAGTATTATTTAAAAAAAATATTCAATGTACAGTTTTGACTTTCCTACGATTTTATTATATGTATAGATTTTTATTAACTTAATGTAATTTTAATGCATATTATTAGAAAATAGGTTTCAGCACTCCTCCACAGCGTAAACTTCCATACTCCACCGTTCGCGTAATTGTCTTATATATATATATATATATATATATATATATATATATATATATATATATATATATATATATATATATAGTAATAGTAAAAATAATATGTAGATAATATACAAATACTTCTGTTGGCATGGACTCCATTTGAAGTATAGACCAGGCCTTCTTGCCAGACAACGTTTAAAATAACTGTCCAGATAAATAAATAAATAAATATCCACGGGACAAATTACATTTACTGATAAGTAATCAAATATTTGCTTGTGATATGGGTGTTACTCATCAATACTAGTTCATAGAAATACATATATAAAGACTAAAATATATTTAATAAACACCCAAACCCAGAAATACAAACATTTATGCTCATCACACAAATGCTTGTCCCCGTCGGGGATCGAACCCGAGCCCCGTCGATTGTGTAGTGGGCGGTCAAAAGAAGATATAAAAACGCTTACTAATATAGATAAACTAGCAAAAAGCAGAGCTTTGTAAGGGCTCGCAAAGTTATACTATCTAGTAATATTGTTAGAAAGGTATTTTTATGAGAATTACATCTTTTAATGTATGGACTTTATTTACAATTATCTAACCTTAAAATCCCAGCGCATTTTCATCTAAACATTACATTCGCATCAAAGGCGTCGTCAGGCTTTGGACTAGGAATCTTTGTTCTATTTTCAAGGCAAAATGGGTATTAAAAATGAAGATTGATCTTATAAAAAAAACACATTTTTAACATTTTACTGAAATAATTGATTTTTTTTTCTAAAATCAGGAAGTTTCTGGTTTTACGTCGATTTACGATATCAAAATCAAAAAATGTTTTATTTAAATAAGCCTTCAAAATTTTTGGACTTAATATTGGACTTAACGCAGGCAAGAAGAATTGACGGTAGACACTCAGCGAATACATTTTTCGAATATTTCTCTCAGAGAAACCATCGGAGTTTGATTCCAGAGTCAGGCAAATGAAAAAATGTGTTTTTCAGTTTTCTGATAAAAACAACTTTGCCCGGGTTTAGAAAAGTGCCCTACTGGCAATAGGCTGGCCACCTATCACATTGTGGGTCTTAAGTATCTTCGGCTAACCGTGGATGCACACGTTGTACCTCTACCTACTTTGGGGATACGGGCGTGAATATACCTTTTTTTAGCTTTTTACCCTTGGGCTAAGATTGGGAATTGATCTCAATACAATATAAATCAATTAATACATCTGTACTGTTTCACAATAAGCATACTGTGAAACTCTCTAACGCTCTATTTACTCTGTTCCCTGCAAACATCCCTGCTCTAAACCTGAATTCCCCTTGTGCCTCCCACAACATTCCTTCGAACTTCCCTTGCATTCTCCTTTCAATGATTTTATCATACACCTTCGATGCCAAGCTGATCAAACTGATGGCTCTATAGCTATTGCAGTTTATACGTGAACCTCGCCTTTATACAAGGGCACGATGACCGCGCGCCGTATGTCAAATATGAAGAAACAATTCATGAATAGTCTCTTAATAATTTAAAAATTCTAATACCTACAAAATGTATCTTCTATCAATTTTAACTCGTTACTTTAATAAGAGATGGCGTTAGTAGTAATAAAATTCTAATACAAATTGTAACTTCTATTTTTTAATGTTTATAAAATAGTATTTTTATGGTAGATAACAAATCTAGGCATGAATATAGGCTACCACGTCGAAGCTCAAATCAAAAAAATGCGATGGTTTTGCAGTAAAATGTACCACAAAAGTGCACAGATCGTGGCCTAGTGTATATAATATAGTGTGTATATATAATAAAATACCATCACACCAGTTCACTTGCAATGTAGGCAGATCGAACTAAATGTCTAAAAACTCCAGTTTACCACAAAATATTTACCAATAGTACTATATACCAGTTTGGCGGCTGATGTGATGAGTGATGATCCCCATCATTTTACCAACTTGATAACCATTATCGCTTATTTATAGCGATAACCGATACCAATGGTTTCAGGTGCTTATGACAAGACATAAGGTATGATAACGCACCAAGCACTAGAATCTGAGCAACTACTGAAATTTTTGGTTCTCTCGACTCTGGCCAGGAGATCAAAGCCCTCATCAGTCACCTCTTAAGACCTGCTTGGCAAAACCAGGCAGGTCTTAAGAGGCGGCAGTTGGTCTATTCTTCAAAGGAGCCCGGGCCAACACGAGAGATACCTTTCAGGAATCGAACTCAGCCCCATCGATTGCGTAGTCTGTGTCGCTAACCACTTGACCAACTTTGCTCTTTTTTTCGGAATGGCTCAATTACTATTAGCCCTTTGTTCTTTTTTATTTAAAAGGCATTGTAGCAGGCAGACGAAATCGAGGACTTAAAACATGTGTGTATGTGCGTGTGTATGTAACAAGGCGGTGGATCGTATCGTGAAAGATCGCGTGCCGATTCCGGCTCAGTTGAATGCCAAACAGACGCCACACATTTCAGAAACGTACGAAACTACGGCGATTTCTCAACGCCTTAAGTCACAAACTTAAACGTTTTTAATGATTATTCAAATTCTTCGATCAAACATAACAAATTTCTGTGTTGCCTACAAAATCAGCCCACGAAAATTGATTGAGCGTGTTATATATTATGTATGTAACAGTATTTATATATGTATTTCTATGTATTAGAATCATTGACTAACACCCATAACATAAGCAAATAATTTTCTTACTTTGGGGTTAGGTCAGTGAGTGCAATTTGTCCACAAATGCTATTATTATATATCATACTAGCTGTTGCCCACGACTTCGTCCGCGCGGACTTTGTTTACTCCGCACAGCTCCTCCCCCTTAGGTGATAGCGTGATAATATGTAGCCTATATGTTGACCCTACCTCTTAGTAATATTCATACAAAATTTGAAGTAAATCAATGCATTACTTTTTGAGTTTACCCCGGACATACATACAGACAAACAGATAAACAGACAAAAATTCTAAAAATTATATTTTTGGCTTTGATATCGATTGTAGATCACGCCCCAAACATTGTTTTTAAAAAATATTCAATGTACAGTTTTGATGTTCCTAGGATTTTATTATATATATAGATCATAAAATAGACAAGCAGATAGCATAATGGAAAGAGACAGCAATCGCCTATAGACATCAAAGATGTTAATGTTGCATTGCGATGCTTGTGGCGAGGTCTTAATGCCACATGCATAAATTTAAGACAGTGACAAGCACTGATGCTGTTGCGGTAAGAATAGGTAAGGCGGTGGTATCAGACCCGGGCGAAACAATGCAGAACTCTACCACCTAGTACCAACGATTGTAGTGACTTGCATAGCTAATCATTCGCTTCTTACGAACTGCCTGGCAGAACGGATATAGTCTATTCTTCAATAAAGAGGTAAGTTAAATGTCCCCGGTGACTAGGCAATGATTTGGGTCCTACGGGATTAGAAAAAAACTGGACTGTATTACAATAGGTACTGGTATATTGGCTAAGAAAATTAAAAATAACAGAAATAGTCAACCGTCAGCGATGAATACAGAAAGCGAGTGGGGCGGGTGTCGCCCCTCTCCTCTCCGCTGACACCCTCCTCCGGCGCCCCCCCCCCCCCCTCCCGCGCACCCAACGCCGCTCGCAACACTCGTGCGCCGAATTAATTATGTGAACACCCGATTACATCTGGGCCCTTCCGAAGAATAAATCGACTGCCGTACAGCATAGTAAAAGGCGCGAAAAGGCTAATACGTGTCACTAGCATTATGGCTTCCAACTAAGTGGTAGATCTGCATTGTCTCGCTCAGGTTCTGTTACCACCATCTCACCTATTCCTGTCGCAAAAGCATCAGTGCTTGTCACTGTCGTGTTTCAGACTGAAGTTAATTTATGCATGTGGCATTAAGACTTCGCCACAAGCATCGCAATGCACCATTAACATCTTTGATGTCTATAGGCGATGGCTGTCTCTTTCCATAATGCTATTTGCTTGTTTTTTGTCTTATGACCTTTCTTATGACCGGGACCTGTCACCATCGTGTTCCTGCTCGGAGAGAAAGGTAGACATTAAATTTATGCTTTCAGCATTTCATCGCTGCCATACGAATAGCAACGCACCGTTAACATCTTTGGTGTCATTGGCGATGGTGGTTTTCTCTATCAGGATAATCATCAACTTGTTTGGTATTCTATAAAATAATTAAAAATATCGGTCACTCTGTGAACGGCATTCGACCAGAGACAGAAATAAAAGTTCTTTTAAGTTTGAAAACAAACTTTAGCCGTAAATAACATTTTAAATATACCATGTTTACACAATGCCTACTTAGTAACTGAAAATTCAGACTTCTTGTTTTATCCACAACGAAGTTATAGGGGGAGGGGTCGAAAAGGGCCTAAATAGCTTCGAGAAAAGGATGGCAACGGCCGTGCCGCTTTTTTGCTCGACTTGGCGGGGGCACTGCCGTGCCCCCAGATTTCATCAAAACACAAATGTGAAATAAGAGCCAAGTTCAATATAAGAGTACATGTCTCTATTGACTTCGCAGACAAAAGAATGGAGATCTATTTGGGTAGCTTTGTAAAGAAACTTCTAAAATTTTAATTACAGGAATATGTATTGTTATAATTATTTCTTGGTACGACCACAGTGTCCGATACTTAAAAAGTAATATAAGTTCTTAAATTTTAACAGACAATTATTTACACAATTCATTTATTTCACTTAAAATATTATTCTAGCTCAAAATTTGATTTGACTAGTTTTCACATGCAGACAGATAATTAGTGCAAATTATAAGGCTATTTAAGTGCTATTTGTTCATACTGTACTTACACTGTTGCGAATGGATTGCGGGTTTTTCAAAATTTGCCCTGATGGACGCATTAAAAAAGTAAAACAGTATAGGTGTTTATAACATAATATCAATACCAGCATTTGGACTTCTAATCCAAAAAGGTCGTGGGTTCGTTCCCCACCAGGGATGTCATTATACTTTCCCCGTGTTGGTTCCGGGCTCCTCTGAAGAATAGACCAACTGCCTTTCTGCCAGGCAGGTCGTAAAAGGCGACCGATTGGCTCTGCAAGTCACTACCATCGTGATTACTAGGTGGTAGAGTTCTGCATTGTCACGCCCGGGTCTGGTACCACCGCCTTACCTATTCCTGCCGCAATAGCGTCAGTGCTTGTCACTGTCGTGTTCCGATTTAGAGGGTAAGGTAGCCGGTAAACTTATGCATGTGGCATTAAATCTCGCCACAAGATAGCAACGCACCATTAACATCTTTGGTGCCTATAGGCGATGGTTGACTCTTACCATCACGAGACCCATCTGCTTGTTTGCTCTCTTATGTTTTAAAAAAAAGAACGCTAGTGCGACAATAAAAGTTAAGAGGGTGATGATATGTACCCGCGCGAGACGTTGCGGAACTCCACCACTTAGTGGTCACGATGGTAGTGACACGTATAGACAATCAGTCGCCTCTTATGACTTGCCTGGCAGAATGGCAGTTGGTCTATTCACCTAGCGGACCCAGACCTCCACAGAGAATGAATACGTCTCAAATACATGTTTATTTTTTTATCTAGTGAAGTCTCTCTTCACTTGCACCACAGCCAGTTGCCAACTTTCTCCGCAGAACGTTTCACAGATTCGTTTTAGCGATCATTGTATTAGCGGGAAGTTATTTCCGGTTTTGGCCATTTTTACACATCGTTAATAATTTTGTAATGTTTCTCATTAAACATGACATTTACGTAATTTGGTTATCAAGCAACAAATGACAATTTTTTTGTGACTTACTGACGTCATTGAAAAAATAACCAGAACATCGAGATATTTTTATATATCATAAGATAGCAAACAAGCAGACGGGTCTCCCGATGGAAAGAGTCAACAATCGCCTATAGACACTAAAGATGTTAATGGCGCATTGCTATCTCGTGGTGAGGTCTAATGCCACATGCATAAATTTACCGGCTACCTTACCTTCCAAACCGAAACACGCCAATGACAAGCACTGACGCTATTGCGGCAGGAATAGGTCCCCCGATGGAAAGCGTCAACAATCGCCCATAGACACCAAAGATGTTAATGGTGCATTGCTATCTCGTGGTGAGGTCTAATGTCACATGCATAAGTTTACCGGCTACCTTACCCTCCAAACCGAAACACTTCAATGACAAGCACTGACGCTATTGCGGCAGGAACAGGTAAGGCGGTGATACCAGACCCGGGCGAGACTATGCAGAACTCTACCACCTAGTAGCCACGATGATAGTGACTCGCATAGCCAATCGGTCGCTTTTACGACCTGCCTGGCGGAACGGCAGTTGACCTATCTTCAAAGGAGCCCGGGACAAACATGGGGAAAAATCTGATGAAAAAGATCTGATGAAAACTCGATTTTAAAACATAATGCTTATACGCAGCATTACTATAATAAAAAGCAACAAATTTGGAGACAGGTACTATCAGCGTTGTAAAAGATTTTGTGGGACACCCTCATCTTGCTTATATTTAAAACGGTTACAAATATCAAAGCATAAACAAAAAAATCGGTAAACGGTTGAACCTGCAGGCCATCCCTGAAACTTTCCGCTTAATTAGGTATTTGGAGCTCAAAAGAGTAAAAACTATAAGCATAGATTTTTTCACTTCAACATCTATTTTATTAAAAATGGCAGTATATTGATTTTTGAAAAGATATGTATTTTGGAAACGATAATCGATTTTCGAATGGCATTCAACTCAGTTTTTGAGATCTAAAATATGCTTTAGCTAAATAATGGATAGGATGAAATATTTCGAAGCATGTCAATTTTTTGACGAAAATTAAAAAAAAATTGACCGATTTTGTTCCAATTATAATAACAGTAATGGATGCGGTTTTTAAAGGAGAAAAGCTGATAAGATTTTTAAGCCAATCGGTGTATTAGCCTTGCTAATAACAACGTAATTTGAATATTTGAAAAGCTGTAACGTTTGAAAATTAGATTCGATTTTGATTTTTGAAACGGCATTCGACGTAGTTTTTTTAGTACTAAAATATCGTAGAATACCAAAATGATTGGTTGAAAATTTTCGAAGTGATTTCGAAAAAAAAAACACTTGCCGTGTTGGTCCCGGCCTCCTTTGTAGAATAGGCCAACTGCCGTTCTGCCAGGCAGGTCGTAAAAGGCGACCGATTGGCTATCGAGTCACTACCATCGTGGCTACTAGGTGGTAGAGTTCTGCATTGTCTCGCCCGGGTCTGGTACCACCGCCTTACCTATTCCTGCCGCAATAGCGTCAGTGCTTGTCGCTGTCGTGTTCCGGTTTGGGGGGTAAGGTAGCCGGTAAACTTATGCATGTGGCATTATACCTCGCCACAAGATAGCAACGCACCATTAACATCTTTGGTGTCTATAGGCGATGGTTGACTCTTTCCATCAGGAGACCCATCTGCTTGTTTGCTATCTTATGACATAAAAAAAATAAATACTTTTTCTCAAAATTTTTCGTCAACGATTACTCCCAAACGGATAAACCGATTTTGATGCAATTTATGCATTAGACGTAGTTTTTTGGGAACGGAAAGTAACCTATAGGTTTTGATTCCTTTTTGAAATCGCAACATGTGCGACATAAATACGGACAAACGGACAATGTATTTTAATAAGTGTTCTGTTTTTCCTATTCAGGGACGCAACTCTAAAAAAATGACAGTAGTCCAGGCTAGAATTTCGATTGGGAAGCTAACATCCTGGGGTGGGCATTAGACCATACTTGGGTGACCACGAATCCACCCGGCATCCCCCCTATATACGTCTTTCATAAAAACTGCATTAAAATCCGTTTTTTACAACATTGGATAGCAAATAGGTAGATGGCTCTCCTTATGGAAAGAGAAACCATCGCCTATAGACACCAAAGATGTTAATAGTGCGTTGCTATCAGTTGTGTGGCGTCGTTGGTTAGTATGGCAATGCCACATGCATAAATCTACCGCCACACCTTGCCCTCGAAATCGGGAAACGACTGTGAAAACATTGACGCTGTTACGACAGGAATAAATAGGTACCAAATACCCCGAGTTTGCGTAGTTTAAAAGATCTAAGCGAACATGCAGCGGAAGCGATTTTGTTTTATTATACAAAGATGTAAGCACGGTTTTACGATATCATTACGCATTTTAACGTCAACCTGAGTCAAATCAATGATCTACATTGAATTTGGCGAGATTTATCAAATTTAGGAAAACGCCGTGAGAACTTGGAGTAAGTTTGCGTAGTTTAAAGAATATAAGGTGAACGCACAATTATCCGAGCCGAACGCGCCGAACGAGTCGAACGAAACGAATTTTAGAATTCTGTATATGAAATCGCATGAAACCTTGCACACTCACCCGCGTCGAATCGACGTCGAATTCATGAGATTTTATATACAAAATTCTAAAATTCGTTTCGTTCGACGCGTTCGGCTCGGATATGTGTGCGTTCACCTTTAAGCGAACGTGCAGCGGAAGCGACTTTGTTTTGTACTATACGAAGATGTACGCACGGGTGTACGAATACCATTACGCGTTTTACCGTTAACCTGAGTCAAATCAATGACCTACATTGAATTTGGCGAAATTCACCAAATTTAGGAAAACGCCGTGGGAGGACAAGAATTAGATTTTCGTACATTTACGGGTTGACCTGGTGTTTCAACAACTGTGTTTTTATTATTTTTGCCTATGATATCGTCGTGTGATTTGATATCCATGCTATCCATACTAATATTATAAATGCTAAAGTCTGTCTGTCTGTTACGCTTTCACGGCTAAACCGCTGGACCGATTTTCATGAAATTTGACATGTATATAGTTGAAGATCCGGGGTCAAACATAGGCTAATTTTTTTTCAAAAATCAGTCCCTGGAGAGCTGAAATAGGGGATGAAATTTTTATTAAAAGCTATTTGGACGACTTATTATTATACTTACGAGTGAAACTGCGCGGTTCAGCTAGTGGTACTATATATTGAAGAATAGATTACCCCTGTGTTGGCCTTTGCAAAATAGGCTAACTGCTGTTCTGCCAGGCAGGTCGTAAAAGGCGACCGATTGGCTATGCGCGTCACTACCATCGTGACTACTAGGTGGTACTACTCCGTGTGTACGAAAGAAGCCCGGGACCAACACGAGGAAAATCTAGAATAAATCTTTGTGTTTAGAGATAAGTCTGCCTTTCGTATGCTTTTCCTCTGTTCATGTTATTGTTACATTTATCTTTGTGTACAATAAACTATTAAATAAATAAATAAATAGTTTATTCCTCAATAGAATGCACTTTTGTACTTTATATCACTTCGAACCTCTAAAATTATTGCAACTTTGATTGCGAATACGCAAATTGCTCAAATCATTATTTAAAGATCGCAATAGACCATCGGACATCTTGACCTTCTATACAGGCTGTTGCGTAATGGTACGAAACTTCAGCGTACAATCCGTATATTATATTATATTGTACTAGCTGTTGCCGGCGACTTCGTCCGCGAGGACTTCGTTTACTCCGCACAGCTCCTCCCCCGTAGGTGATAGCGTGATAATATGTATATTGCCTATATGTTGACCCGACCTGTTTAGTAATATTCATGCAAAATTTAAAGTAAATCCATGTAGTACTTTTTGAGTTTACCGCGGACATACATACAGACAAACAAACAGACAAAAATTCTAAAAACTATATTTTTGGCTTCGATATCGATTGAATTGATAAAAGAATACTTGGGGCGTGATCTACAATCACTTTATGTGAATATTACTGACAGGAGCAGTGCGGAGTAAACGAAGTCCGCGCGGACGAAGTTGCGGATAACAGCTAGTCTATAAATATAATAAAATCGTAGAAAAGTCAAAACTGTACATTAAATATTTTTTTTAAATAATACTTGGGACGTGATCTACAATCGATATCAAAGCCAAAAATGTAGTTTTTAGAATTTTTGTCTGTTTGTCTGTATGTCCGGGGTAAACTCAAAATAACATCAATAGTTATGTGCTCTAACATCGAAAATTTGGCGTGGTCTAACATAAAATAATATACGATTCAAATTGAGAACCTCCTCCGTTTTTTTGTCTATTAAAAAATTCATTCAGATTTCCTAAACAATATTACCCTTTAGTGTGGTCGTGTAAACATAACAAGCATGAACTCTGTACCATACGTTCTAGACTTGCTCAAGCGTGGCAACTGACAAGGCATGTTATAATATTACAATAGACCTTCGAACATCATGACCTTTTATACAGGGTGTTGGGTAACCTGGGTGATAATATAGTGCGGGGAAAAATATTTTTATAGTATACTAGCTTTTCCCAGCAACTTCGTCCGCGCAGAGTTCGTTTACTCCGCACTGCCCCTCCCCCGTAGGTGACAGCGTGGTAATATATAGCCTATATGTTGACCCGACCTATTAGTATATTCATACAAAATTTGAAGTAAATCCATGCAGTTCTTTTTGAGTTTACCCCGGACATACTTAAAGACAAACAGACAAAAATTCTAAAAACTATATTTTTGGCTTCGATATCGATTGTAGATCATGCCCCAAGTATTCTTTTAAAAAAATATTTAATGTACAGTTTTGACTTTCCTACGATTTTATTATATGTATAAATTATATAAACTAAATGCCTTGATGATATTCTTATTAGCGAAACCTGTTGGCTATAAAATAAATATATTGTTATTGATCATAGTACAAAAGTTTACTCTAGGAAAATCAATAGTGACGCTAACCAACGTATACAAGCAAATACTTTGAGTAAGATCATAATGTAATACCAGCATTACCAGCTACACTCGCGTTGAATTTTTTTCTAGCTCTCGGAAATAGCTGTCTTTTTTGGATGGGAGTCTTGTATTTTTTAACCAACATGACTTCCAAAAATGTAATAATTGTAATAATAATTCTTTGTTAGTGTAGTAATTAAAGCATTTTTGTTACATAATTCGCTTAGTAATACTTTATTAAAATTAATTTAAATTTAACATTTGCATGTCAGCTTTAAGAAAAAATAGGCAGAACTAAATTAGCACGTAAGTCAACCAACTTTACCTAAAACCTTAGATAAATAATTGGTCTCGCTGTACTTGAAAAACTTTAAAAACCGACGTACTTGTCAAATGCGGCAACAAATACTACGCCGAAACCGGCGTACCCGATTCAGTCACCAATCACAATGCAAGCTCTAAGAGCATACTACTCACTATTATCCATTTCCACATTGTCATATCACACACACTACTATATTGAGTTGCCGCATTCACGGAGTTGTTCTTAGATAGTGTGGTATCTTGTCAAGCGCCGCAAGACCTATTATTTATCTATGCCTAAAACCTATATAACCCTGTTTTAGCAAATAAAGATATTGATTGATTGAAAGATTTTTCAATTCGATTATTTGTACGTTTCATGTTTGTTACCTCAAAACTCGGGTATTTATGAACGGATTTGAAAAATTATTTTTTGTTTCGAAAGGTATACTTCCCGATAGATAACCTTAGGTAAAGGTCAGAGTGCTAAGTGTGAGTTTTTCTATTCGCATTCGATCGTGAGCGCGTTTCGAGTTTACTAGGAATTTGTATGTGATTTGCACAGCGCCACCTAGTGGTAAACTGGTTTCCAACGTTTGCCACTAGGTGGCGTTGTACAAATCACATACAAATTCCTAGTAAACTCGAAACGCGCTCACGATCGAATGCGAAAAGAAAAACTCACACTTAGCACTCTGATTAAGGTTTTCCAAGATACATGAAAGCGGAAGTTGTTTCCTGCAGTTTAATTTTATTTTAATTTTTTTTCTACTCTTAAAATGCAGACACTTTCTTGACAGAAGATATCAAGATAATAAACGAACAAATTTAGATCTTATTGACGTAAAACTGTTTTCTCGTGCTGGTCCCGGGCTCCTTTGAACAGTAGGTCAGCTGCCGTTCTGCCAGGTAGGTCGTAAAAGGCAACCGATTGGCTATTCGAGTCACTACCATCGTGGCTACTAGGTGGTAGAGTTCTGTATTGTCTCGCCCGGGTCTGGTACCACTGCCTTACCTATTCTTGCCGCAATAGCGTCAGTGCTTACCACTCTCATGTTCCGGTTTGGAGGGTAAGGTAGCCGGTAAACTTATGCATGTGGCATTAGATCTCGCCACAAGATAGCAACGCACTAACACCTTTGGTGTCTATAGGCGATGGTTGACTCTTTCCATCAGGAGACCCATCTGCTTGTTTGCTATCTTATGATATAAAAAAACACTTTCGAATTTTCAATAACGAGTACTTATTACGTCTTCTCCTCGTCGTAAATCGAACCCGATCCCTATTCACTTCGTTATGAGGGTCGTCAACGATGCAACAAACCGGGCGTTCCAAATTTTTAATCTATTTCATTATTAATAAGGCTTAACCTCAAAAAATGGTGCCACTGTCCTAACCTCGCTGATGTTGCAAGCGACCTCACGCGTACGTGGTCGGAATACTGACGTGTGACAGCGGACGCCATATTGGTTTTATGTGAGACTGTTTCGAAGATGTCCGTGCCATAGTTTAATTTAAGACGTCAATCCGTAATGGCCCTGATGTAGTATTTTCAACCGAAGAAAACACGTATTTTACCCGCATGAGTAATATTTAGCCGTCCAAATACATATAGTAAATATCGTAAGTGTATGTATGTCTATGAATTTAGGGGAGTAAAAGCTATCAGAAATCAGGAATCAGAAATACTTTATTCAAACTTTTTACAAGTTATTTTGACACGTCAACATATTTTTTAAAAATAACTACTGGATCGGAAACGCGGCCACACACTGAGAAGATCCGGCGGAAGAAACTCAGCGGGCTTGTCTTTTTTTTCATATCATAGATTTTTTTTTTACATTATCACAATATTACAAAAAATATATATATGAGATCGGTATGAGGAGTAATTAATCCCAGGCTTTGTTGTCTTCTAAATAATCGGAGATTTTATAATATCCTTTTTTACACAGTTTTGTTTTAACACATTTTTTAAATTTATTGACTGGTTGATCTCTTATAGTTTCGGGAAGTTTATTGTAAAAGCGTATACATTGTCCCATAAAAGAGTTACTTATTCTGTGGAGACGAGATGCATGCACAACAAGATTGTTTTTGTTCCTTGTATTAAGTGAGTGTACGTCAACGTTTTTTTTAAAAAAGTAAATATTTTTACGAACGTACATCAAGTTCTCAAATATATACTGGGATATAACAGTTAGAATATTGATTTCTTTGAATTTTGCTCTCAGGGAAACCCTCGGGCTAAGATTGTAAATTCCCCTAATAGCTCTTTTCTGCAATACAAATATAGTATTTATTTCAGCAGAATTTTCCCAGAGAAGAATTCCATATGACATAATGCTGTGGAAGTAACTAAAGTATACAATTCTTGCTGTGTCGATATAACGAGATAATTTTTGATTTAAGACGAGGTATTTTGACGAGCGCCAATACTGTAGAAAGTAGGCGGCGCGGTATGCTCTGGAACCGCTGGAAAACGATGTAATTTTTGGATAAGCAAATATAGGATTTTAACTGGAAAACAATTTACCAAAATTAGACGTAGTAGTAATCTGATCATTGCAAAATTTTCCCCCGTGTTGGTTCTGGGCTCCTTTAAAGAATAGGCCAACTGCCGTTCTGCCAGGCAGATCGTGAAAGGCGACCAATTGGTTATGCCAGTCACTACCATCGCGGTTACTTGCTGGTAGAGTTCTGCATTGTCTCGCCCGGGTCTGGTACCATCGCCTTACCTATTCCTGTTATAGTAGCGTCAGTGCTTGATACTGTCGTGTTACGGATTGTAGGGTAAGGCGGCTACCTTACCCTACAATCCGTAACACGACAGTATCAAGCACTATGACAAAGCTTATGACATTAGATCTCGCCAAAAGATAGCAATCTGCTTGTTTGCTATCATATGATATATATATAAAAAACGTTAGTAAAATACATATTGAAGTCCTTGGCACCACCATTATTTAGGTACTCATTTTGTATTATTTTTATACCTCTGATTTTCTTATTTTTAGGGCTCCGTACCCAAAAGGTAAAAGGGGACCCTATTTCTAAGACTTCACTGTCCATCCGTCTCTGTCTGTCTATCCGTTTGTCACCAGGCCGTATCTCATGAATCATGATAAACAGTTGAAATTTTCTCAGATGATTTATTTCTGTTGCCGCTATAACAACCAATATTAATAGAATAAATATTTAAGGGAATTTACAAAATAAAGTAATCCATACTAGTCCATTCTAATATTATAAATGCGAAAGTAACTCTGTCTGTCTGTCTCTTCTTCACGCCTAAACCACAGAACCGATTTTGATGAAATTTGGTACAAAGATAGTTGAGACCCGAGAAAGGACATTGAGTATTTTCATCCTGGAAATCCCAAGGGAGCGGGAACTATGCGGGTTTTTATTTTAGAAATTGTTTCACGCGAGCGAAATTGCTGTCACAGCTAGTAAATATTAACGTGATACTTAGCATTTTTTCTCGATCTTAATAACGACAATAAACGCTTGAAATAATCACAGAATATTTATTAATATTCACAGAATATTTATTAATATTCACAGAATATTTATTAATATTTACAGAATATTTATTAATATTCACAGAATATTTATTAATATATTCACTTTGAAATTAAATAATTAAATTACAATAAAATAAACACTTGAGGGGGGCTCCTATAGAACAAACGTGATTTTTGCAATTTTTTTTTAATAGACGATAGTACGGAACCCTTCGTGCACAAATCCGACTCGCACTTGGCCGTTTTATAAGTCAAAGTCAAAGTCAAAGTCAAAACATTTTTATTCAAATTATCCTTTACAGGCACTTTTGACGAGTCAACATTTTTTGAGTTACTACCGGATCGGAAACGCGGCCACACACTGAGAAGATCCGGCGGAAGAAACTCAGCGGGCTTGTCTTTTTTTGTGCATGTACATTTTTTTAAACAATGTTATTACAATTACAATTACAATGTATTTATGAATAATATATTATAATTATTATGAGACTGCTATGAGGAGCAATTAATCCCATGCCTTATTATCATCCAAATATTCAGATATTTTATAGTAACCTTTTTTACAAAGTTTCGATTTGATACATTTTTTAAATTTGTGTATTGGTAGATCTTTAATAGCATTTGGAAGTTTATTGTAAGTGGATTGTGTATCAACGATGTTAGTATTTTATTACCACTTTTAATTGCTTTAAATGGTGTGCGTCTCAAATAAATATATTCTTATTCTTAAATTTAGCACACGTGCTCTGAAACCTAAAACAGATCATCATCTACACATATAATAAAATCGTAGGGAAGTCAAAACTGTACATTGAATATTTTTTTAAAAGAATACTTGGGGCGTGATCTACAATCGATATCGAAGCCAAAAATATAGTTTTTAGAATTTTTATCAGTATGTATGTCCGGGGTAAACTCAAAAAGTACTGCATGGATTTACTTCAAATTGCATGAATATTACTAACAGGTCGGGTCAACATAAAGGCTACATATTATCACGCTGTCACCTACAGGGGAGGGGCTGTGCGGAGTAAACGAAGTCCGCGCTGACGAAGTCGCGAGCAACAGCTAATACTCAAACAATATCCAACTCCAACAATATTATATACATACAGGTCAAACTGATAACCTCCTTTATAATTAAAACCTTTAAAATTAAAGTACATTAAAAACAAATTCGCAAGCAGGTATTGAATGATATTTTTTATCTCAGAACAACCAGTCCATCAACAAGGATAACGAGTAGACGCGGAAACAGCACTTCACATGATTATGTGTAGATCAGTCACGGTGTAATGTGTATAGTTACAATTTACGTTTTGCCGACATCTATACAAATAAATAAAATTGGTGTGTCTGTTTGTAATATTAAAATAACCGCTTTTTACTAAATGCATATAAATATATACACGGTACAGATACCAATAACTTTTTTTTACAATTTTTGTATGTCTGTCTGTTTGTTCCGATTAATCTCTGGAACGGCTGACCGATTTTGACGGGACTTTCACTGGCAGATAGCTGATGTAATAAGGAGTAACTTAGGCTAATTTTATTTTAGTTTTTTTCCACGCAGACGAAGTCGCGGGCACAGCAAGTCTTAAATATAATTATCTATCCTCATCACGTGAGTTCTTGCTCGATTATCATTTCTTTGATATAATTTGATGTGGCGTAGCTATAGGGGGGGGGATTGCGACCTGCCTGGCAGAACGACATTTGGCCTATTCTTCAAAGGAGCCCGGAACCAACACGGGGAAAGTAGTATGGATAGTCCATCACCATCACTTGAATTTATTGCTAGTTTTCAACATAGTAAAAACTTTTTAATTTTCAACAGTCACTGTCCAAAAAAATCAGTAATATACGAAATTGGACACTCCGTTTAAATTAAATTTTTAATTAACACATAAAGTATGTGTTTTAAAATTTAATTTTATTCATTTCTAGCTTTTTGTCGACGAGCTAAATACATCAACAATATTATCAGCACGAATTCACATTAAGAATACTAAGAGCATCGCGATAATAAAATAAATTGCTCACTTAAAAATGTGATTTGACGTCATCTGAGATAAATTATTTTACAGTCAGTTGAGTAACAAACGCGAAGGTCGTTAATTAATGTAGACGTAAGCAGATATTTCCTGGTGGTAAGAGTCAACCCTTACCTATAGCCATAAATTTTCCGGCTACCTTACCTTCTAAGCTGGGATATGACAGTGACAAGCAGTGATACCATTGTGGAGGAATAAATAAGATGGGGCCTTACAACACTTTACCACCTAGTAACCCCGAAAATATATATTACTAGCAGTACCCATGACTTCGTTCGCGATTGCCATCCCTGTAGGCTAATTATTCGTATTTGACCGCAGTATGTCTCATATTGAGCAATGCTATCGATTCTGCTTAAGCACTTTTATCAAGAAAGGAACTTTTTAGTGTGGATTTAAAAACGCATTGACTTGACATCTACCCTTGTGACCTGTGGGACTTAGGCAGTGTTTAACTGACGTCGCCACAAAACAGCATTGAAACGCCTAACACAGACCTACCGTACGCCTTATATTTTCTAGAGTAAAGCTTACACTTTTATTGTGCGCCATTGTATACTCAATCCATATAGTCAAAAAATATTTTGCAAAACTTATTTTTTATTGTGAGAAAGGTGACTCACTGGTGATGCTAATTTTAATTGTGTTGTCATCTTAAACATGGCTGTCATCTTAAACCGGATAAAAATGTGGCATCTAAACGACACCTCTGTCAAGGCAAACACAATCAGTCAAAGAGCTGCAAAAATTATGATTTGGTATATCGCTCATTTGGTGGAAAATCGGCGGAAATGTATTTTATTTTTAAATCGAAGTAAATGCGACAAAGATTGCTTGATTGATTGATTATGATAAAAAAGTTAAGTTTTAATAACACTAAAATACTATTACTATTGTTTAAATAAAAAAATATGCATAAATTGCCATAACAAGACCATAAACTCATTTCTTAAAAATATCCTGCAAAATACGTAAATCTTATTTTTTATTGTGAGAAAGGTGATATCGTATATAATACGTAAATCTGTGAATACGCCAATGTTCCACCAAATGAGTGATATTATGTAATATGTGCAATGTATGTCACGTCACAGCCAGTATCAAAGCAGTAGACTTGGTCACTATTCGCTCAGGAGTAATTACGTACAAAAATTTCTGAAAAATGACGTCCACATTTTCAACCAATTAATTTTGTCTCAAAACGACATTTTTAGAGCTTGCGAAAACGTGTAGGTACTGCGTTTAATGTGGTTTGAAAGATCAAAATCAATAATCGAGTTCAAAAGTCACAGTTTTAAAAATATTAAAAAATGTGTTGTTGGAATCAACAAACTTAGATATTAATATCATAACGGCTTAAAGATTTTTTTGAAGAAACAATATTGAAAATGAAAGTATCGGCTTGTATCTAGAATTTTTTAATGATGCTGATTTTAAAATGATCTATTTTTAAAACCAAGCTGTATTTTTGATCATTTAGCAGTATTTACTCTTTGCAGTAGTCTAAATTTCACAACAGACTTATTAGTCAGGGAGAAATAGTATTTGCTTCTAAAATATTTATAGTTATTTATTTATAAAAGTTTTTGGTAAATCCCACAGAAAAAAAATATTTTTCCGAGGTAAAAGCTATCCTATGTGATATTTACGGGCATAATCTTTATAAGTGTTAAATTTCATTTAAATCGGCTCAGGAGGTTTTGCGGGAAAAAGTAACATACATCCATCCATCTTACATACATACAAACTTTCGCATGTATATTAAGTAAGACTAGTAGGATCGTAGGATCAGTATAGATATGGAAGTATGGATACGGACTATAGAAATATCTATAAGGTCTCTAAGGTTGTGATGAAGTCATGAAGCAGTCTGAATTATCTAGTCTAATGGTAAATTCTTAAATGGGTACAACTACTATTTTTAGGGTTCCTTACTCCAGAAGGGAAAACCCTTATAGAATCACTTTGTTATCCGTCTGTTCGTTTGTCAAGACCCTTTTTCTTTCGATAGCGCGTAGAAGTATCAAGTTGAAAGTTATATCAGCTACGGTCCCTTCCAGCTGCAACAAATCAAATTTTAAAAGGGAATCAAAACCTATAAGGTACTTCTTGTTGACCTAAAATTATGAAATTAGAAAAAGCGACATCCTGCAGCACATTTAAAGAAAAAAATCTGAAAGCTATAAATTTTTAGATACATCACAAAAAAGCGATCAAAAATATGATATAGAGGGTTACTTCCTGTTGACTTCGAATCATGAAATTTATGTGTACCTAAGGGTACCTATAATTTTGTAAGGAACCCCCAGTTTGCGAGTTCAATTCGCTCTTAACTGTTTTTTCAGCCTACATTGAAAATTCGAGGTGAATTTCAGCGTTTATTGAGAGTACTCTCGATCTAAATCACAAGGGAATTACCGAGATTATATTTACGATTTCTGCGAAAAAACCTCGTCACATAGCTTCCTACCTCGTACCAAAGTAATTATATTGCGCCAGCGCATATGTAACCGACACGTAATCACGTAACGGCCCAAGATGGTTTTTTATTTTAGCCAACGTGTTCTGAAACGTCTCGCCTGGGTGTGGTACCAACGGCTTACCTTTACCGATATATCGTCTCGCCCGCTCGGTATTTGGTACCACCGCCTTACTTATTCCTGTCGCAATAACGCCCTATTAAAAAAACGGTACCCTATTACTAAGACTACGCTGCCCGTCCGTCCGTCTGTCTGTCAGTTAGGGCCCATCCATAAATTACGTCACATGTTAAGAGGGAGGGAGGGGGTTGAAAAGGTGTGTCTGACAAAGGGGTAGGGAGGGGTCCCAAATTTTGTGACATCACATTTTTTTTAAATATAATACCTGTATAGCTAAACAATAATCGAAGGAGATCATTTTTCGTATGCAAAATATGTGACATCACACTGGGTGGGAGGGGGGTCTCACAAATGTGACCAGCTGTGACAAGTACCAGTGTGACGGGGGAGGGGTCAAAAAATTATGAAATTTGTATGACGTAATTTATGGATGACCCCTTATCAGGCTGGTGAAATATTCACAGATGATATATTTGCCCGCCCCGTTGGCCGAGTGGTTAGCGACCCTGACTACGCAATCAACGGTGCTCGGGTTCGATCCCCGACGGGGACAAGCATTTGTGTGATGAGCATAAATTTTTGTATTTCCAGGTTTGGGTGTTTATTATGTATGTAAAAGTATATATATTTAAAAACACTTTGTCGCTGTTTGTTTCATTGTTTCGCTTTGGCAGCTTTCGCACAAACACCACGCGAAGGCGCGCTATTTATTTTTCGGCTTTTTACAAAGGAACTTTAAAACGCGCCGCGTGTCTTTTGGCAGCATCCGACTTGCGCGGCATAATCTGATAATAAAATTTACTTATTTGTAGGTGTTCTCATTCTTAATGTATGAAAATACCATTTAAGATTACGGCGGCGGTGGTGTACTTAACTTAACTTATATATATATATATATATATATATATATATATATATATATATATATATATATATATATATATATATATATATATATATATATATATATAGACACTGAAGGTGTTAATTGCACGTTGCTACCTTGTGGCGAGATCTAATGTCACATGCATACGTCTACCGACTACATTACCCTCCAAGCCGAAACACAACAGTGAGCACTGACGCTTTGCAGCAGGAATAGGTAAGGCGGTAGCCGGTAGTACCAGACCCGGGCGAGACAATGCAGGACTCTACCGCCTAGTAGCTACGATGGCAGTGACTCGCGTAACCCATCAGTCGCCTTTTACGACCTGACTGGCAGAACGGCAGTTGGATTATTCTTTATACACATATATATATATATATATATATATATATATATATATATATATATATATATATATATATATATATATATATATATATATATATATATATATATATATATATAAATCAATTCCTGTTCATTAGTCTCGCTAAAACTCGAGAACGGCTGAACCGATTTGGCTAATTTTGGTTTTGTTAAAAAATTATTAATAATAATATCCAGTGATTGTGACTCTTGACACTATCTTCGGACGATACTCGATTGATTGATCGATTGATCTGATCATGATATGCCAGTCTTGGTCTGCCCCGGTACCTACATCCTCCCACATTCGCATTGTATATCTGTATTGTTAACCTTTAACCTGAAATTATTTCTATATGTTCGAGCTAACGGACTTGTATATTCACGGTATACACAGTGAAGTAGCTAGCAGAGGGCTAAACGGTGCAGTGCACCGTGGGGCCCTCAACCTTAAAGAACCTTTAGTTTGTAAATATCTTTAGCTATTGAAGTTGATTCCAAATATTTAACTTCTGTTTTTTTAATTATATTTTTGTAATCTATACATATAATAAAATCGTAGGAAAGTCAGAACTGTACATTGAATATTTTTTAAAAGAATACTTGAGGCGTGATCTACACTCGATATCGAAGCCAAAAATATATATTTTAGAATTTTTGTCTGTTTGTCTGTATGTATGTCCGGGGTAAACTCAAAAAGTACTGCATAGATTTACTTCATGATACCACCGCCTTATTTATTCCTGCCGCAATAGCGTCAGTTCTTGTCACTGTCGTGTTCCGGTTTGGACCTTAAGGTAGCTGGTAAACTTATGCACGTGGCATTAGATCTTGACACAAGATAGCAACGCATTATTAACATCTTTGGTGTATATAGGCGATGATTAACTCTTTCAATAAGGGGACCCACCTGCTTGTTTGCTATCTATGATATATAAAACAGCTATGTCTCCAGGTATACTCTTATGTGGTGACAGGACACCTATGCATATCTATCAATGTATTCCATACAATAAATAATAAATAAATAAATATTCACGGGACAAATTACACTTACTGATCTAACCCCAAAGTAAGCAAATTATTTGCTTGTGTTATGGGTGTTAGTCAACGATACTAATACATTGAAATACATATATAAGTACTGTTACATCACTACATTGTTTTATACAATGTAGTGATGTCAAAGTCGCTTTCAGCTGTCTGTCCCCAATCCTTATGTACGCTTAGATCTTTAAAACTACGCAACGGATTTTGTTGCGTTTTTTTTTAATAGGTACTGTGATTCAAGAGGAAGGTTTATATGTATAATAACATCCATTATATAGTAGAGAAATACTATTATAAATATTGTTACGAATAATCTAGAAACGTGTAGAGTTGGAGCGCTGGAGAGATCTTGAAATAAAAGAAATAGATAGCTATCTATTTCTTATCCAGGTCAATTATTTGTTTGTCAATAGGAGTAGCTACTCCTATTGACAAACAAATAATTGACCTGGGCTATGCCATAATGGACTTTGTTGTATATGGCATAAGATTGAAAGTAGCGTGTACTAGGATTTATGACTCATAACATGTTTACGATAAGAAGCGATTCATTGTTTCCCGATACATTTAGATTTTTCTGGATCCAGGCAGAACTTTACCCTGGCTATAAATAGAGATATGTTGACAAATACAGGGCAGTTTTCATCAAGCGATCGAGAGCGAAACTTAAAGTGAACAGTGCGAAGCGAGAAGTGTTTATTGTGTAGTCAGTGATCAGTACAGTGAGTGACTAGTGTGTAAAGTGTATTTTAGTATTACATTGTGTTGTCTTGTGTATTTGTATACTAAATACACGGATTTAATATAAGTGGTGTTTTTTTACAATTACGAACCCGAGTACGTAACAATATATTTAGCAAAACAACGTTTGCCGGGTCTGCTAGTACAAAATAAACACCCAAACCCAGAAATACAAAAATCTATGTTCATCACACAAATGCTTGACTCTATCGGGATGGAACCCGAGCCCTATCGATTGCGTAGTCAGGTTCGCTAACCACTCGACCAAGGGCGGTCAACAACATTAACGCACAGTAGCCATGGATAAATCAGCGAACAATTGACGCCATTATTCACATTATTTACACTTTCGACATCGTTCGTTCAAATATTTTCGATGCGGAACAATGAGCGTCGTACGTTTTGGCCAGACAGCACAAACACCGCGCTTTATTATCAAAACAATGGCCAATATGGTGACGGCTGAAGGTTTTTTTAATACTATAAGATTGGTCATTAATAAGAAAAGCCATGGGAAAAGGATTAACGCGGTGGAAATGTGAGCGTTATGGAAAATCTTTTATCGTTATGGAAAAGCGACGAGTCGGAGCCATGTACGCATTGATATAAAAAAACTCAAAAACGTCCTCCAAAAATGAGCGCATAATTTAAGCGCTTATCTATACATATAATAAAATCGTAGGAAAGTCAAAACTGTACATTGAATATTTTTTTAAAAGAATACTTGGGGCGTGATCTACAATCGATATCGAAGCCAAAAATATAGTTTTTAGAATTTTTGTCTGTTTTTCCGTATGTATGTCCCGGGTAAACTCAAAAAGTACTGCATGGCTTTACTTCAAATTTTGCATGAATATTACTAACAGGTCGGGTCAACATATAGGCTACATATTATCACGCTATCACCTACGGGGGAGGAGCTGTGCGGTGTAAACAAACTCTGCGCGGACGAAGTCGTGGGCAACAGCTAGTTTCAAATAGAATCGAGTCAGTCGCGACACTGTCAATTTTATTTCTTTTTGTACATTGCTTTGTAAAAACATCTATAAATCTTGCGCTTAAGGTTGGGTATGCAAAGACATATGTTTTTGCCATATCTATAACTAAATGAAATTAGGGACACTTTTGAGTGTCAGTTTTGTTCGGGACTGTGCATCTTGGGTTTTTTATATCAATGAATGTACGCTATACATTGCGGGGCGTGAATACAAGAAGGAATTGCCATTGTGACTAAAACGTAAAAATAGCTTATTTCCTTAATTTTTCGGTCACCGTCCATTAGACGCTGTATACAAATAAGTACAAAAAAATTCTTGACCTTGACATGTTAACCTCAATGAATTATTAAAAATCAACGAGATCTTACCGCGATTAGTTGATGAACGATTTTCCCGATATTTCGACGCTGTTGCAAGCACCATGATCACGGGCGAACTGAAGTATTGCGGGTAGTTGACTGTTGAACGATTTGGAGCAGACAAACCTGTCTACCCCTGTCTACCCGAGGGTAGACAGGCTTGTCTGCTCATAATCTAATTTTTAATAATTCATTTGAAAAAAGCCGCGTAAGCTTAAGGCGCTTTGCACACGACAGAGCGGGGCGGACCGGTCAATTTCGCCACGAACGATAGCACAAAGGGAATCCTATATTACCAACGTACACAGAGGGCAAAAAAACCACGCCGCAGGTGCCCGGCAGGCACTGGCGGCGCGGCAGGTCCGCGGCTGTCCGCCGTGGATCACGCAAACCAGTTTATATCGTTAAAAGGATATCACAAAGTACATGAAAAAAAAGTGTTATCAAATATGCCAAACAATTTATACTCCTGCAGTATGGGAACGTCCTGAACTGACTGCCTCCGCCCGTCATATGCTTTGTGTACGCGGCGAGGGCAGCTGCAGACATCGACGGGCAGACGCGGTCTTTATTGCTTCGCGGACAAAAAGCCCGCCCCGTCCCGTCGTCTGCAAAACGCCTTACAGTAACTCTTATAAGGCGTATCTTCTAAAATTCAAGTAACAAGGAAAACATTGAATGATATGTTTTCAATTCCGCCTACTTCGTGAGGGACGCAACATAATATTTATTTTAGTTTAGGTACATGACAAAAAAATTAAGTTATCTACGGATTTGAACAACGTCACGTAACTTAGACGTACCTATCCTACGTGAGAAACGTGTTTAATGTCGTTATCCGGGGTATAATCTCTTATTCCTAGCATATACACATAATTAAATTGGATTCCTAACATCTTGATGACCCTGAATTTGTTTTGGTAAAACGACTTTTTCTAAAAAAACCTAGCGAAATCGAGTTATCGTCCCTGAGACACCCTGCATACTGAATTCCATGAAAATCGTTGGTGCCGTTTCCGAGATAGAGATTATATACATATTTTGTTTTATGTCATAAGACAGCAAACAAGCAGATGGGTCTCCTGATGGAAAGAGCTGCATAAGTTTACCGGCTACCTTACCCTCCAAACCGGAATACGACAGTGGCAAGCACTGGCGATGGTACCAGACTCGGGCGAGACAATGCAGAACTCTACCACACTTATGCCTTAGCTTTTTGGTTACTACCAAAAAGTTAAGGCATAAGGGATACCTCTGGAGTGATTTTATTTCATAGACTAGCTGTTGCCAGCGACTTCGCGCGGACTTCGTTTACTCCGCACAGCACCTCCCCCTAGGTGATAGCGTGATAATATGTAGCCTATATGTTGACCCGACCTGTTAGTAATATTCATGCAAAATTTGAAATAAATCCATGCAGTACTTTTTGAGTTTACCCCGGACATACATACAGACAAAAATTCTAAAAACTATATTTTTGGCTTCGATATCGATTGTAGATCACGCCCCAAGTATTCTTTTAAAAAAATATTCAGTGTACAGTTTTGTCTTTCCTACCATTTTATTATATGTATAGATTTATATCATAACCACTTGATTTTATATGTATATTATAGCCAACCGGTTTCGACTTGAGCATTATCAGAACTTCTAATTAACATTATGTATTATTTTACATTAAACCAGAAGCCCTGATGATGCAGTTATATGCGAAACAGGTTGGCTTTAAGACACGTAAATTCAAGTGGTTATGATATAAATAAAAATTATATTTGTGAAACAGTACAAGCGTCTATGTTAAGAAAATCAATATGATACAATTTCATCAATTGTCGACGATGGAAAATGTAAATGTTTGTTTAACGCAGTAAATTTGCAGCAATCGATTTCCCTTGTCCTATAACTTTCCTTTTACTAGGTGGTAGAGTTCTGCATTGTCTCGCCCGGGTCTGGTGCTAACGCCTTACCTATTCCTGCCGCAATAGCGTCAGTGCTTGTCGCTGTCGTGTTCCGGTTGGGAAGGTGAGGTAGCTGATAAATTTATGCATGTGGTATTAAACCTTTCCACAAGATAGCAAAGCACCATTAACACCTTTGGTGTCTATAGGCGATGGTTGACTCTTTCCATCAGGAGACCCATCTGCTTGTTTGCTATCTTATGATATAAAAAATATGTATATCTCTGGAACAAAAAAGATCTTTACAAAATTAACAGGTCGGGTTAACATATAGGCTACATATTATCACGCTTTCACCTACGGGGGAGGAGCAGTGCGGAGTAAACGAAGTCCACGTGGACGAAGTCGCTGGCAACAGCTAGTAAAAAATATATTTGTGAAACAGTACAAGAGTTTATGTTAAGAAAATCAAAAGCCATATTTTCGGGTATTATACCCGTAGGTATATGTACCCGTATAGGTAGATAGTGTTAGAATGAAACTACAGCCATTCTAGGTAGACCTTTAGAGAGAGAGAGAGAGAGAGAGATTTAAACAATACAGGGTTTAGTCGTAAATTAGTAACAACTAAATTATAACTAAAATGCTTAACAAAATTTTACTTGAACCCGAAGATACATAAGAGTGGTTTTTAACATAATATAAGATATTTATTGTCTACTAAACTTTTAACTTGCACTATTTCAAGTACAACTAAAATTCTAATTAAGCGTTGGGTGTCAGTTTAAATATGTAACTAAAAACTAGGCCAGACATACCTAGATAGCAAATCGTCCTTGCTAGAAACTAAAATATTGACAGGGTACGGTATGTATAGAACAATTAACGAGTCTTGTAGCAAATATTATAGGTTTTAATTAGAAAGATATAAAACTTATAATTTAGCCTTATAGTTTGACTATTTTAGTTGTAATTTAGTATCGACACGTCCGAAGAACAAAATCGTACGGAGAGATCAGACGAAATTGGTTTTATAATAAAATTCGCATTAAACACGCATAAAGCCAAAAGACAATATATTTTTTATAGTTATTGGTCTTTTGTTTTTGGAAATGCTCAAGTGAAAATCATCTTATGTACAATGTACTCCCACAAACAAATATATTGTAATTTGGTGGTTTTGCAGATACGACTTTGTTCTTGGGACGTGTCGATTTACTAAAGTACAACTAATATAACATAATATTTGTTAGCTGATAATACTTGTACTGTTTCACAATAAGATAATTATATTTAACTAGCTGACCCAGCAAACTTTGTTCTGCCAACTTTGTGTCACAAAGTTGGCAGAACAACGTTTGCCGGGTAATTATCTTGTGTGAAACAGTACAAGTGTTATCAGATAACAAATATTGTGTTAAAATGGAGTGTCACCAAGTGCCGACGATAAAAAGTGTAGAATATACAACTAATATACTAAACAAAAATTTATTGTAGGTAGATATATAAAATACCGAATATTCAGATTTATAATAACTAGACCTGTTATAAAAATTATTGCTTGGAAATTAGGCACGACTTAATTACTAATTCATATTCGATTCGCTAGACGACAGATAAGCAAATTAGAATGAAATAGCAGCTCACTTACCAGGAGAAATCCACGTTTGGAGTTTATTTTTCTATTTATTCACGCATTCAACACTACACAATTTACACAAAAATATTACGAAAACGTCAAAATTTTGATGGATGTCAATAATTCCCGCCACTAGTTTTGTTTTAATTAGACCTTCGTGAAACGCACGACGTAAAAGACGTCGCTCCACTGACTAACTGCTCACTGACCACTTTCAAATCTTGCGCATTGGCAAACTGTACAATTACTTCAGAAAGCGTGTCAACAATTTAAGACATTTAAAATAGAGTTTAATTTCGCTTGCATTTTCTATTTAAAATAGCAAATACTTTTAGCGACGCCGCCATATTAAATTTTATGCATTTCCCAGCAAAAACAACCTTAAACAACATAGCTAAGATATATATTTATATGCAGATTACGTGTAAAACCTGAGCGCTAAATATTTCTGAGATGCCTTCGCCATATGAACATTTTATGTGTCAAGCATTGTAGAAAGATGTGTGGTAATTTATGTGATAATTGCCAAAGGAAATTGCTGTTGGCTTAAAGATATTTCTTGCTCTAAGATTTTCTAACAAAACAAAAACATTGTAGCAGCAAAATCATTTTACTTTTCAAAACAACACATGCTTAAGGCTCAACAAACAGATAATAAAGAAATGATTATGTAATAAACGTATGATCTCTCGTTAAGTAAAAGAAACATGCATAAAACATGTTTATAATCATATAAAAATATCTAGAAATGAAAGTTTCAATTAGATTTTAGTTATTGTCAGTAATTTCACAAACTCAAGCATTTTGACGATATATTTAACTGCTACATAAATAAATATTCATCACGCCAGCATCCCTGGCGCAGTAGACTGTATTTATAATATGGGCCATGTTGCCTGAATTAAATGGTAAAATAAAAAAAAAAAGCAACGACCATAGACATTTCTGATGACAATGATGTAGCAGTTTATCCATTAACTAGAACAATGGTGATTTCCATTGTTGCATTAGCATATTCATTTACCTACTATTATTAATGAATAATGATTTTCTTGGGTTCTATTTGCAAACTGGCTACCGCCCGCAGCTTTGTATGTGAGATACGTTCACATACAAGTCCACACCTGAAGTCTTTTATTGTATCGCTATCCATGGATGACACTTTTTTTTAATCTAAATAAAAAAAAATTACCATCACTTACATCCCTGAAGAAGTAGGCTATAGAGGTATAAGATTACTGTAAGCTATTAAGTCCCATAATGTGACAAATGGAAAACTCCGACAAATTGAGCAAAAATCCAGTATCGCCCATGTTATGTTTTCCAAATAACTGAAAAGCTTATTCTTTACGATTAGTCTGACTCGGAACTCGAACTCAGGCTGTTTTATGCATTTAGGGGTTACTCAGCAGAAATCCATAAATCAACGAAGGAATCTACTTACATATTTTCGCGAACTTTTACTTGTACCCTAGCGATACCACTGAAAGGAAAAAATAAAAAAGCGGTGTAAGAAATGGAACAAACTCGCTGTAGGCCTGAAAAATAATAAAGATCTCAGCGGCACAGTTATCCACCCACTTCCACCACCACAGTAGTAAGCACAAAAGCACACAATATATGCACATCTTCAGGAGACAAGAACTCAACTCAAGGAGAGCCGAAGTAGTAGTATAGTCAGTAGGCGTTGAATGTAATATATACACAAACATACACTTTCTCACACACACACACACACACACACACACACACACACACACACACAAAACACACACACACACACACATACAACTCACAACCACCCTCTTTCTCACATACATACACACAAAAACTCACGCACAAGAAACATTCGCTTACTCATACATGCAGAGCAGTCAGCAAACTAAAATTAATTTATTGTTAATATATTATGTCTTTTTTTGCAACTTTCTTTTTTAATTTTTCTTCATGTTTTATTATTTCTGTGATCTAGTGGTCCGGTGTCGGAGTTGACCACATGAGGCCCCGGGTTTGATTCCCGGGTCGGGCAATTAAAAAAAATAATTTTCTCAGTTTTCTGACAAGAACAACTTAGCCTGGGATTGGAAAAAGTGCCCAGTAGAGACAGACTTACTTCCTATCACATTGTGGGACTAAGTATCTGCGGCTAATCGTGGGTGCACTTGTTGTGCCTCTGCCTACGTCTTCGGGGATATGGGGATGAAAATACTTTTCTTATTACCACCCGTGAAATGTTTGTTAACTGTATCTATGGTTATAACTACACGGTATCCACGCCACAGGCCTTGCCTAGTGTGGAGTCCAATAGAAATTTAAGCTAATGTACTGTACTTTTGAACTAAGGAGTAATAATAATAAATCTTATAAAAAGTAGTGTTCGTATCTCCTGAAGATGAAGTTCGGTTGCGAAATTTGCGAAGTTCGACCTGTTTAAAAAAATGTGTAAACGGCTGACCTTACGGGCCATCCCTGAAGCTTTCCTCTAAATTAAGATATTTTAAGCTCAAAAGAGTAAAATATATAAGCACAGATTTTTCAGTTCAAACATCTATTTTGTTAAAAATGGCAGCATATTAATTTTTGAAAAGCTGTTTATTTTGAAAACGATGATGGCATTCAACTCAATTTTTGAGATATAAAATATTGCTTTAGCCAAATAATCGATAGGTTCGATGTTGTGTCAAAAAACATTTTATTTTTTAATTTTCTTCATTGATAAATCCCAAACAAATTGACTGATTTTGATTAAATTAACGCAACGGTATTTGACGCATTTTTTTAAGAAGAAAAGCTAATAAGATTTTTAAGTCAATCGGTGAATTAACTTGAAAGTTATTTAAAAAAAATTAAGTAAGTTTACTAAAAACAACATAATTTTAGTATTTGAAAAGCGATAAATTTTGAGAATTAGATTCGATTTTGATTTTTGAAACGGCATTTGAGGTAGTTTTTTTAGTACCAAAATATCGTAGAACATCAAAAAATTATTGGTTGAAAAATTTCGAAGCTATGTCGAAAAATCACTTTTTTCAAAATTTTTCGTCAACGATTACGCC
The DNA here is from genome assembly GCA_036924255.1 of Apodemia mormo. Lineage (NCBI taxonomy): Eukaryota > Metazoa > Arthropoda > Insecta > Lepidoptera > Riodinidae > Apodemia > Apodemia mormo. The sequence goes on from JAUPFN010000030.1 coordinate 15,407,738, forward strand.
TAAATGCATAAACCGTTTTTGATGCAATTTATGTATTATACGTAGTTTTTTGAGGAATAGAGCTGATTAGTTTTTGTACTCAATCGGTACATAAATCTGAGGGTTATATTAAAAAAATACTGATTCGCCAAAATTTTTTTGGTGTTTTTTCAAAATTTCTTAAAATCTTCTGAACCGAATCGGTTCAAATTTTCAGGAAGTCAAAGTTGAGTGGAATCCAATCGAATGCCATCAACTGCGTTTCGATCGGGCCAGCCACTCAAAAGTTATGAGATGTTTACACACACACCTCAAAACATGGACATCTAGTGAAAACTCGATTTTCGAATATCAGGGTAAAATCAGTAACTTCTCTATCTACATTTGTGTTGTGTGAAGTTAAAAATGTTGATTGTCAAAAATATCTGGCAAGGATAATTTCTTACCAGATATTTTTGACAATCACCATTTTTCACTTACTAGTTACAACCGAATTGTTACGAGGTCATGCACTAAAAATCCTTTATTATATCTTGTACAATTTTTACATTACAGTAATTATATCACACTCGCTGACCCGTGCAGGTTATGTAAGATATATACAATAATTTACTCCCAATTTCAGCCTCGTAGGGAATAAATTTCGAAAAACCCATCTTTTTTATTATAGCACTCACCCCGCGCTTGAGAAACTTTAAAAACAACCATTGATATAAAAAGGGAATATATCTTACGCTCTAATATCGCAATTGCTAAACCCACAGAACATATACTACTAGTACTACCGCAGGCTAAACCTAAACTCGTTCAGTCAAACGCAAAGTAATGTGACGAACGTAGCAAACTACGTTTCTCTCGCTTACTTTTGTATTGTACTATCTCACTTTCACAAACATGGTGAACTAAACAATAATTTAATCTTATTTTCAACAAATTGTTTTAGCCGTACTTACGAATGGAAAGTAATCCCGTGTGTCTTATTTTTTTCCTTGAGTGATTATAACACTGGCTGAATATACAAGAAGGTATTTTGATGAGTGTTTAATGGTAAAAACTGTCATGACAAGTCTTCCTAATGAAATAGTCTAGTCATCATATGACAAAAACGTAGTTTTTATCAGAAAAGTACAAAAACAGATTTCAATTGCCCGAGCCGGGAATCGAACCCGGAACCTCATGTGGTCACAACCGATACCTGAACACTAGACTACAGAGGCGACAAAAAACATATAGTATTATAAAAAATCTGTAATCCGGTTGACCCTGCAGGTCAGGCCATCCCTGAAACTTGAGTATTTTGATTTTCTAGATTGATGGGCTACCCACGGCCGAAATACCCACTAAAACCCCTGCGATGTCCCTCCTCAATGCTTTTGTAATCAGAGTGATGGGTAGGTACACGTTAGCATTCTTCCACTACCCCGCCAGTAGCCACTTCCATCTAGGACGGGCGTTAGTTAGAACCCTACGGATGACATTTGACTGTTTTTAAGGTGGTTAGCCTCTCTCACACTTTGTGTGCAGGCGTGGGCAGAAACCGCAACTTTGCAACGCGGGCCTTGACGGCCCGCCATGTCACCGGTCCTTTGAGTAAACAGTACTACTCCCCTTACGCAGAAGCGCATTGCGTATCTCTGCACTCCTCTTCTAAGAAGATGGGTTCGAGAGAATCATCCTCGGTTTAATTAGCTTCCCCAAGTGCTGGATTGCCTCCCAGATTCTGAGTGCTAAGTGTGAGTTTTTCTTTTCGCATTCAATCGTGAGCGCGTTTTGAGTTTAATAGCAATTTGTATGTGATTTGTAAAGCGCCACCTAATGGTAAACGTTGAGAAACCAGTTTACCACTAAGTGGCGCTGTACAAATCACATACAAATTCCTAGTTAACTCGAAACACGCTCACAATCGAATGCGAAAAGAAAAACTCACACTTAGCACTCTAAGCCCCCCCGTCACTACAAGGCTTGGAACCATAAAGGGAGTTATTCCTCCTAGGCTAACTCCACACTTACATTAGTTATATTAGTTTGAATTGAATATTATGGCTAAATCTGGTTTAGTGCTATTAATTAATGAAGCAATGAAGTAGAACAAAGCACCTCATAAGCCTAAAGTATTTTTTTTTAATTTTAAAGGCTTTTAAAATTTCCTGTCAAATTCACAAGTAGTTTCACACTTGGCTACGCATTGCTTCAGTAATTATTCTGCAATAGTAGCTGTTACTTGGGTCTTAAAAATTGCCACATTTGTATAAAAAAATAAATAGGTGTTTAAAATTGCCACATTTGTATAAAAAATTTTAACCACCAAATCTCTCTTTTCATTGAATCCTTCAACATAGTATTCGATATCAAAATTTTAATAATGAATACCGATCCAAGTTGTGTTCTTGTTTGAAGATTGTTTAACAACATTTTTAAGTGCATGTGCAGCTGCAAGACTGTATTATTCAAAGTCAAAATAAAAATGATTTATTCAAACCTTTAGAGACACTTTGGACGGGTTGAAACTTTTTTATAATTACTACCGAATCGGAACGCAGCCACACACTGTGAAAATCCGCCAAAAGTTACTCAGCGGGCTTGTCTTTTTAGAGTTTTCCCACGTGATGCAGTTCGCCAGTCGACTATTTGGCTGTCAGACGTGGATTTGCTGGGACACCCGCCATATAGCCCCGACCTCGCAACTTGCGATTTTTATTAATTCCCGAAAATAAAATTTATGGACGCCGTAAAAGCAATGGCTGCGTTTCAAAAGGCAATCGAAAAGACGCCTGAAGAAAAAAAGTGGAGAAAGTGCTTCTCTCAGTGGTTCCATCGGATGCAGCGATGTATTGATGTGAATGAAGACTATTTTGAAAAGATATATTTTTTTTTATATCATAAGATAGCAAACAAGCAGATGGGTCTCCTGATGGAAAGAGTCAACCATCGCCTATAGACACCAAAGATGTTAATGGTGCGTTGCTATCTTGTGGCGAGGTCTAATGCCACATGCATAAGTTTACCGGCTACCTTACCCTCCAAACCGGAACACGACAGCGACAAGCACTGACGCTATTGCGGCAGGAATAGGCAAGGCGGTGGTACCTGACCCGGGCGAGACAATGCAGAACTCTACCACCTAGTAGCCACGATGATAGTGACTCGATAGCCATTCGGTCGCCTTTTACGACCTGCCTGGCAGAACGGCAGTTGGCCTATTCTACAAAGGAGGCCGGGACCAACACGGCGAAATATAATAAAACTATAATAACTTGCTAATTTCCTTAGTTTTTGATTTTCTAAGAACTTTCAGTTTGACCCTCGTATCAAATCGAATATCAAATACTAATTGAAAAAACTACGTCGAATGCCATTTCAAAATTCAAAATCGAATCTAATTTTCAAAAGTTACAGCTTTTCAAATATTAAAATCACGTTGTTTTTAGCAAACTTATTTATTTTATTTGTTTTTAAATAATTTATTGCACAAATAAGTACAAAGGCGTAACTTTACATTTTCTCCCAGTTTACCTTAAGTGATGCCGAGAGAAATTGATTACTTAATATTTTTGTTTTGAAATAAATTTCAGGCTAATACACCGATTGACTTTAAAATCTTATCAGATTTTGTCCTTTAAAAACTGCGTCAAATATCATTAATAGGATCAAAATCGGTCAATTTTTTTGGGATTTATCAACAACGAAAATTTTTGAAAAAAAAATGTTTTTTAACATCGCTTTAAAATTTTTCAACTGTCGATTATTTAGCTAAAGCAATATGTTAGATCTCAAAAATTGATTTGAATGCCATTTAAAAGATCAAAATCGATCATCGTTTCCAAAATGTACAGCATTTCAAAAATCAATACTTTTACCATTTTTAACAAAATAGATGTTTGAACTGAAAAAATCTATGCTTATAGTTTTTACTCTTTTGAGCTTAAAATACCTTAATTTAGCGGGAAGTTTCAGGGATGGCCTGCAGGGTCAACCGTTTACAGATTTTTTTTATATGATAGGATAACAAACAAGCAAATGGCTCTCCTGATGGAAAGAGAAACCATAGATGTAAATGGTATAGTGTGTTGTATATCCATGTGCCGGGATAGTAATGCCCTATTCATAAGTTTACCTGCTACCTTACCTTCCAAACCAGAGCACGACCGTGACAAGTACCTACTGACGCTATTGCTGCAAGAATAGATAAGGCGGTGGTACCAGACCCGGGCGAGACGTTAGGAAACTCGACCATCTAGTAGTCGCGATGATAATCCATATTAATATTATAAATGCGAAAGTTTGTGTGTTTGGATGGATGTTTAGATGGATGTTTGGATGGACATTTGTTACTCAATCACGCAAAAACGACTGGACGGTTTTGAATGAAATTTGGCACACAGATAGACGATGAGTTGGAATAGCACATAGGCTACTTTTTATCCCGGAAAAATTAGGTGATCCCGCGGGATTCACCAAAAATGTTTATAATGCAGCGGGCGCTGCAGCTAGTAACTCATATAGCCAACTGTTCACACTTTACGAACTGCCTGGCAGGGAATGATCTACTCTCCAAACGGTGCCCGGACTAACACAGGGGACTAAGATAGCAAATAAGATTATTGGAGAAAAAATTTGCAGAGAAAAATCATGAACACGAAAAGTTGAATGCAAACTGCGGAATTGCACGACTTAATTTGTAATTTTAAATCTCTGTTATCATGAGTTCTTTACTAACATTAATTTTAAGCAATTTCTAACAATAATTGTCAAGAATTTAAAAATATGGATGCTACATCTGAAATAAATTATTATTATTATTAATTCCGCCATCCCCGTTTTTCTATCGATCGTCGAGGCGCACAGATTGCAGGCATCGCCTTCTCCATATGGTGAACGTTCCACGTACAAATCGGTTCGACTCGACATTCTTGATCCGAACCGAAAAGGATTGGAACATGCTTCCTGTGTCTATGTCCCTGACGAGTACAACCTGGGGATCTTCAAGAGCAGAATGAACAGGTACCTTCTAGGGAAGCGCGTTCTATCTTATCCCGCATCTTAGCTTACCATCAGGCGAGATTGTGGTTAAGCACCTCCCTATCGATAATAAAAATAAAAACTGAACATTAATCGTTTTCTTCTACTTATGTAATTAAATTAATGTTAAGCGACCGTGAATAATAAACAAAGTTGAAAAACTCATGGCTAAAACATGTGGAATTCTATATATATATCCAGTTTTTTTAGCATTTGCGACTTAAAGACATATCCTCGTAAATATGGAATATTATGTTATGGTTCAGGGATATTTATTAGGTAATAATTAGATACATATCCTGTTTACAAATTCTAGTAACATCTTAAGTAAGAGATCCTCCCTAAAATTGGACTTGGTGACCATCGTGACTACTACATACATCGGGTGGTAGAGTCGTCCGGGTCTGGTACCACCGCCTTACATTTTTCTGCTGTAATAGAGTCAATGGTCAAGTCACTGTCGTGTTCCGGTTTGGAGGATAAGGTATATAGTCAGGAAACTTATGCATTTCGTATTACCTTTGCCTCATCAATTGGTTATCCACCATTAACTTCTCCGGTATCCATCGGGAGAGTCATCTGCGTATTTGCTATCTTATGATATGACTAGACCACTAGATAGCAAACAAGCAGATGGGTCTCCTGATGGAAAGCGTCAACCATCGCCTATAGACACCAAAGGTGTTAATGGTGCGTTGCTATCTTGTGGCGATGTCTAATGCCACATGCATAAGTTTACAGCGACAAGCACTGACGCTTTTGCGGCAGGAATAAGTAAGGCGGTGGTACCAGACCCGGGCGAGACAATGCAGAACTCTACCACCTAGTAGCCACGATGTTAGTGACTCGATAGCCAATCGGTCGCCTTTTACGACCTGTCTAGCAGAACAGCAGTTGGCCTATTCTTCAAAGGAGGCCGGGACCAACACGGCGAAATCGTTGCTATCCGTACATAATACATAAGTCTACCGACTACACTACTAAAGAATTGCAGATGTTCTATTCTTCAAAGGGGGCGGAGACCATATATATATATATATATATATATATATATATATATATATATATATATATATATATATATATATATATATATATATATATATATATATATATATATATATATATATATATATATATATATATATATATATATTAGTTTATATATATATATATATTTAGTATAGTTATATATATATATATATATATATATATATATATATATATATATATATATATATATATATATATATATATATTTATAAAATCAATCCCTATTTTTCTTGGTCACGACATCACGCCTGAATGGCTGAACCAATTTCGGTAATTTTTTTTTGTTGTGTTTGTAGTTGTAAGGAGAATGTTCTTATAAAAGATAATATTAAGAAAATTGCGCGAAAATCTATATATATATAAAATCAATCCATATTTTCCTTGGTCACGACATCACGCCTGAATGGCTGGACCATTTTCGGTTATTTTTTTTTTTGTTGTGTTTGTAATTGTAAGGAGAAGGTTTTTATAAAAGAAAATATTAAGAAAATTGCGCGGATAATTAGAAAATTTAAGAATACTTAACCACCATATAAAGTTTAATGCCATTTTGGCTGCGTGGAAGGACAATCCCGTAGTCTTATATAAATTACGTGCCACGTTGTTTGTCCGCTATGGATTCCTAATATGTAAGGTAAAACAACGTTTGCCGGGTCAGCTAGTTAGAAATAATTTCTTTATCATTATTAAAGTTAAACTCGTAACCACATTATATTTTAATGATTCTATAATGAAACTAGCTGACCCGGCAAACGTTGTTTTGCCATATTAAATATTATTGAATTAAGAAACAGGTGTTGATGATGGAAGGGCGAAAAGTTAGGGTTGTATGTATTTTTCAATGCTGAATCATAAAAAAAAATTGTCCAAAAAATAAAAAAAAATATTTTAGGGGTGGACAATCCTTATCTCAATGAATATGAAAAATAGATATATTGGCCGATTCTCAGACCTAATCAATTTGCTCACAAAATTTCATGAGAATCGGTCAAGCCGTTTCGGAGGAGTACGGGAACGAACATTGTGACACGAGAATTTTATATTTTTTTAATAAGGGCAATGGGCCCACCCCTGTAACTTCTGTAAACCAGAATCAACAAGAGAATCTATACATATAATAAAATCGTAGGAAAGTCAAAACTGTACATTGAATATTTTTTTAAAAGAATACTTGGGGCGTGATCTACAATCGATATAGAAGCCAAAAATATAGTTTTTAGAATTTTTGTCTGTTTGTCTGTATGTCTGTCTGTATGTCCGGGGTAAACTCAAAAAGTACTGCATGGATTTACTTCAAATTTTATATGAATATTACTACCAGGCCGGGTCAACATATAGGCTACATATTATCACGCTATCACCTACGGGGGAGGAGCAGTGCGGAGTAAACGAAGTCCGCACGGACGAAGTCGCTGGCAACAGCTAGTTTTATATATAAGATTATTCATTACCTAATTATTTAATTGAGGAGTAATGAATGACACAGGTGCATTTCTAGTTAGTTATTTTTTATGTCAAACAACCCCGTAGGCGTATCATCTAACGTTTGCAATTCGCCAGCGATCAACGATGACTTAAACGTAATGAAAAAATCATCAAAAACGTCGCCAATTGCTTGCTGGTCACTAGATGCACTTTTTGCAATGTCACAGCATCAAAACTAATCAAGCGGCAACGACTACCACTAATGTACAAGGCTGTTATGTGTCTTGCAATAACTAAACAATCACAATAATTTCGCATTGCGAGTTACGTGATCACCCCGCCGGTTTGTTTAAAACCCTTGCTAGTCCGGGCCTGCGTTGAAGGATATACTATCTGTCCAATGACGTAGCTAGGTGGACAGTCACCGGCGCAGAGAAAAAAACAAGCTACTGTAACACTCGTCCGGCGATCTATCGGCCGGCCGTGTTACTCCACCAATCGTACCGCCTTTTGCCAGGGGGTTTTTCTTTAACTCGCTTGGCTGCTCGAGGACCCGAAGATCGACGGGATTTTTTAGGATTTCCAATAATACGCTATTGTTTTATATCTTCATTTATTTCTCGGGGATGTGTCTTTTCCCCACCGAATCAAATCGAACACTCTTATTCTATTACATTTTTTCATCTAAAAACTAGACAGTTCTACATTTGAAAGTAGACAAAGCTGCCAGTGTATATGTAACACCATAAAGGTATTACACTACCTCCTCTTTCCATGTGGCTTGAAGAGTAATAAATTATAGTGACTTTTTAATTTTTATATTTTTGAAGTGAAAACTTCTTTAAGCGCGTTGAGCGTTTTGGTAGAGGGTAAAATCCTCGGTTCGCGTCACCGACATGCTAATGATAATAGTATATCTATAGCTATGGAGAGCCAGACTAGCGCACGCGCAGTAGCCTGTGTACACGTATACACTAATACATCGACTATTTCTGACTGTATTATGTGCGCGTTGGACGCTTTATATAGTTATACAGTTTTAATTACTCTCAACTTAATAGTTCCGTTTCCACTTATATCGGCAGTCCCACGACTGCTACTGTTTTTTTTTTCCCGTTTGGGGCTCCTTTGAAGGATAGACCAAATGCCGTTCAGTCAGGAAGATCGTAAAAGGCGACCGATTGGCTATGCGAGTCACTACCATAGTGACTACTAGGTGGTAGAATTCTGCATTGTCTCGCCCGGGTCTGGTACCACCGCCTTACCTATTCCTGCTGCAATAGCGTCAGTGCTTGTCACTGTCGTGTTCCGGTTTGGAGGGTAAGGTGGCCGGTAAACTTGTGCATGTGGCATTAGAACTCGCCACAAGATAGCAACGCACCATTTACATGATTCGTGTCTATATAGGCGATGGTTGACTCTTTCCATCAGGAAACAAGTCTGCTTGCTTAATATCTTGATATAAAAAAGTCCAGATCACGCGCGCGTCTCCTGATAATAATAGTTCCTTAATTTAAGAAGATTCTGATTTGTTTTTTAAGACGTAATTTGGTTAAAAATGAATGAAAATAATTCAAAGTTAATTTAAAAGCATTAAAACTATATTTTATTCTACCGATTAACTTTTTTTTTTTAAAGTATTGAATAACTTTTATTTATATTTATAGTAAAAAAATACTCTGTTCGAATGTCCGGCTTGTAAGCTCCGAAATCCGGGGTTTTCACGTTCTTATCCTAGTTGACAGATTTTTGAGATGGCAACCCTACCTACGCATAAAGTCGGTTGTCCAACTTAAGAGATTTTATTGTTTAGCTATAGTCGAATTTCGGCTGCAGGCGCTAGTACATAGAAATGCATATTATATAAATTCTGTAATATATATTTAATACACACTCAAACCCCAAAAAATTATACTTATCACACAAATGTGTCCCTGGCGGGAATTGAACCCGTTCCCCATCGATTGCGTAGACAGAGTCGCTAGTTCTCCTAGTGGAGGGACAATGTGATACAGCTGCGTTGCTGTCGCGGGACAGTGGATCTGCCACATGCATAAATTACTAACCTATAAAGCCGTCTTACCTTCCAGACCAGGATATGACAATGTTTGTCATTGTCATTCGGCATCAGCACCGGCATTGATGCTATTAGTAATAGTTGAATCAATAGTCTAATTTTCCCTCCAGGCTGCGGCAATGCCGCTGGCAATGGCGTAGCTGGGAAGGGTAGGATCACCCATTCGAGAAACACTAGAACGTAAAAAAATTAACCTTATTGTATAAAAAATGTGCTTTCCAAAGCACGGATAGCGAGGGATTAGTTACTTTGATCAACATGAGAAAAACACAAGTATAAACCTTAGACACTTACCACTCGGCGACCACCGTTATCACAACGCATTTTACTGCCATAATGGCCTTAACGGGTGACACCTAGGGATCCGCAAAATTTTAAAACTATCGATACCTACTCGATACCAAGTATCGTATTAAAAGTATCGATACCTACTCGATACCAAGTATCGTATTAAAAGTATCGATACCTACTCGATACCAAGTATCGTATTAAAAGTATCGATACCTACTCGATACCAAGTATCGTATTAAAAGTATCGATACCTACTCGATACCAAGTATCGTATTAAAAGTATCGATACCTACTCGATACCAAGTATCGTATTAAAAGTATCGATACCTACTCGATACCAAGTATCGTATTAAAAGTATCGATGCCTACTCGATACCAAGTATCGTATTAAAAGTATCGATACCTACTCGATACCAAGTATCGTATTAAAAGTATCGATACCTACTCGATACCAAGTATCGTATTAAAAGTATCGATACCTACTCGATACCAAGTATCGTTTTAAAAGTATCGATACCTACTCGATACCAAGTATCGTATTAAAAGTATCGATGCCTACTCGATACCAAGTATCGTATTAAAAGTATCGATACCGATAAAAGCATCGGATCAAAAGTATCGATACTACTCAGTATCGAGCACTTTTTCTTTGCCTCGGGAAACGTATTAAAATCTCAAAAAAGTACATTCTCAATTAAAATCATAACCAAAAATTGTTTTTTCACTTGTTTAAAACATAGATGTTCTCAGTGTATGGCCGCGTTCCGAACCGGTAGTAATTTTCAAAATGTCAAGTCGTCAAAAGTGTCTGTAAAAGTTTATTTCAATAAATCATATTTTTATTTTTATTTTGGGGCAAAGCTGTGAGCATAAGGTAGTCAAAAATAAAACTTCAATAGGTTACAATATCTATTTGTATAAAAATATTTTGTGATACAATATTTGTGATATTACAACCTTAATAATTAAATAAATATCACGCCTGTCCCTTTGTGGGAAAAACAGAGAGAAAACCGTACGTTAAATTCTCTGGTTCATTTTATTTGGAAAGCTGGTGAACCCTAATGTAAATATACTTGGATTCTTCGCCACGCCTGCTTAGTATTAAAACGAGTAAGGTTATTTTACATATCATTAAGATAGCAAACAAGCAAATGGCTCTTATGATGGACAGACAACTTTCGCCTGTATACCAAAGATGGTACACCCCCAGCCAGCAGCAGCGGATTTAGGAGGGAATTATGGGGATGAAGCCCTCATTTGACCTTGAAAAATTTGATGATTATCTTGATACAATGCCCCCCCTATCCCCCCAACCCTCCTAAGAAAACCATCACTGAATAAAGCCCCAAAAAACATTCGCTGAATCTTATTTGATTGATACTTTTTGTGAGTTTAATAAGCCACGCCTTGAAGCACATTTTTCACATGGCGCCATTTTATGATTTCACTTTCATAAAGTAATTCGTCTATCAAATATCTGTTGTTCGGAGTTTATTTTTAGTTTTTCAGTGAAGTGCGTATGTGTGTGTGTTTTGTTACTTTTGGTTGTTTTTGATTAGTTATTTGAGCAAAAACCAACATGACAACGTGTTGCATACAAAAGGAAGTATGGGTGGAGGCGACGCCATATTTGAGAAACATTTGGCTTCCGGTAACGTGACCTTATTTCTTATCCTCTACCTTCTTATATCAATGCTTTTAGTGCGAAATATATAATCTATAGAATAAAATAAATTATCTAATTTTAAAAAAAATAAACACACGACTTTCTCTAATATAACAATGTAAAACATTTAAAAATAATACTGACGGTAGTTTATAAAAAGTTAGGATAAAATTTAACTTACATCAATCTTACAACTGAATACTAAAACGATTCAAGTTTGATTATTTTCCCTCAAAATAGGGTAAAACAATACTGAAATATAGTAACTTTATAGATATTATAGACCCGACTTTACTGAGATTCGTATTCATTATATAGCTATTTTCTCCCAACTCATTGGGTTTTTAATTACCCAGTAAATTATTCCTGGGGAATTCCTAAACTTTAATAAATAAAAAATATGTCATTAATTCATTAAAAATAATAATGTTATTTTATAACATAATTTAATAATTTAATCTTTGTTATATAATTTTATTACATAAGTGATAAATAGTTACCCGACTGGATTTACCAGGGATGGGTTACGTTTTTCGCACGTATCTTGTATGTATGAATGTATTTTTATTTATAACCTCATATCTTTCAAGACACTGATTATACTTATGTATTTAAGACATCATTAAATACGTCTTGATAACATGTATAAAAATACATGTTGTCATTTATATAAGAAGATAAATGACGTTGAATGAATCTTTGAAGGGTTTTCGAGAATTTTAGTATTACAATCAGAGTCCATGATACAATTTACATTTCAGAAGAAATTAATAATGTATTAAAATACGATAACCATCTGTCAACATTAATTGTAGCTTTTTAGGCCAACTTTGTATGGACCCTCTTTTCCTTTAAGCTTCTGCTTTAAAAATAGTAAATACTTTTCAATTTCCATTAGATTCCTCGCACAGTGGGTCAAATTTTTTAAAAGTTGGTGGCTAAATTTATGGAATGATCTTCCTACTCGTATACAAGATTGTGATAATAATGTTTCACAATCGTGGATTGTGATATAAACTTTTAAAGAAAAAAAAAACATTTCCCCGACTGGTAATCTATTGATACTTTTTTTAATAATATTTTTTAATCTTCTTTTGTGTCGATTTTTTGTTTTTGTAATTAGTACTTTTTCATAATTTGTATTTTTTTTAAATGTTATGCATGCATGAACTTATAGGTTGCAAATTGCAAGAAATAAGCTATAATTGCAATCCCTGCTTACTCATAACCTTTCTTCCATACTTGACCTTGTACAGGAAGATATATCTTCTATCAAAAAAAAAAATGAAAACATAATTCACCGACAGGTAATCCATTGATTTTTTATTATTCTCTTTAATCAGTCTTTTATTGATTTTGGCTGTGATGTGATTTTATAATTAGCACAGTTAGTGATTTTTTATTATTCAACTTTTTCATGAGTACACTTATGCCTTTTCAAACCACTGCTCTGTGTAAAATGACTATTACACACCTCACAACCAAACGGCCTCTCCCCAGTGTGCACACGCATATGCAATTTCAAGTTCCCATTTATAGAAAACTGCTTGTTGCATACATTACATATAAACGGCCTTTCATCTGAATGCACTCGCATATGCTTAGATAAATTCCCAATTTGTTTATTGCACACTTTACAAGTATAAGGTTTAACACCCGTATGCACTCGCATGTGCCTTTTTAACTGTCCCGTCTCTCTAAAAGATCTTTTGCACACTTCACAATTAAAAGGCTTTTCCCCAGTGTGCACTCTCATATGAATTTTCAAATAGCCGTTATCAGAAAAGGATTTTTTGCAAACTTTGCAAGAATACGGTCTTTCCCCAGTGTGCGTCCTTTCGTGGAGTTTAAAACTAGCCATTTGCGCGAATTGACGATCACAAAACGAACATACATATGGTTTTAAACCTGTATGAACGCGCATGTGAACTTTTAAAGTTGTATACGCAGTGAAATCCTTCTTACACACCTCACAAGAATACGGTCTTTCCCCGGTATGCTGCCTTTCATGTATGGCTAAATAACTTTTACTTGAAAACTTTTTCTGGCAAATTTTACATGTGTGCGGTTTAATCCCTGTGTGTATTATAAAAATGTGTCGTTTTAAGTGAGTTCGTTGTGGGAATCTTCGTCCACACACGTCACACACGTAAGGACGTTCACCTGTGTGCGTCAATATATGAGATTTTAATGTTTGATTGTGTCCAAAAGATTTATTACAAATTGTACAAGTGAAATTTTTCTCCCCAGTGTGCGTTTTCATATGTTCCTTCAAGCCCTTCTTCCTTTGGAAAACTTTATCACAGTGTGTACATTTAATTTGATCACCAAAGTGTGTTGAAACGTGGTTTTTTAATAAGCGTGCCTTTTCGAATACTTTGTTACACAGTGTACAAGGGAATTGGTCACCGTTTGAATGGTTTACAGAAATGTGTTTTATTAATTCTTTGTTTAGAGTGTATTTAGTATTGCACAGAAGACATTGGTACGTTTTCACCCCACTGTGCGTTTGTTTGTGTACCTCCAACGAGCCGTTGTATGAAAATTGTTTTTTGCATATGTCGCAACTGAATTTCTTTTTAGTTTTTCGAGGAGGGTCATCTGTAAAAAATGTATCTTATTAATAAATGTAGGTAAGAAGTATATATGGTCTAAATATGTGTAACGTCAACGGTAGGTAACTCTTAGAGTCGTAGCGGTGGAACCAGAGGGCCAGCTACTGCCAGGATGTCATTACCACAGAATACTTAGAGACTAACAGAAGTCAATGCTACATACAAGTAATATTCGAACATAGCACACATCTACCTCTCATGGACGCGATATCTCCGACTGCTGCAAAACAAACTGTCCCAAAACATTCCGAGATATCATGTCCGTGAGAGGTGTCTATGTGTGCCATGCTCGAATGTCACATGTATGTAGATTGACTACTGTTAGTCTTCAGTATACTGTGCCATTACTGTGAAGGTTGATGACGTCACACAAGGATGTGGCTAAGCAAGATCTTCCCAGCCAGGCAAGGTTTACTGCTTGAGGATCAAAATCCAATCAAGAAGCGTTGAAACCTGTTTATGGTGTTACAAGATAAACAATTGTAATATCGCGATTTAAGTTTTTACTTTGAATCTTTTAAAGTTATCTCCCCGTGTTGGTTCCGTGCTCCTTTGAAGAATAGGTCAACTGCCGTTCTGCCAGGCAGATCGTAAAAGGCGACCGATTGATTACACGTGTTACTTCCATCGTGGCTACTAGGTGGTAGAGTTCTGCATGGTCTCGCCCGGGTCTGGTACCACCGCTTTACCTATTCCTGCCGCAATAGCGTCAGTGCTTGTCACTATCGTGTTCCGGTTTGGAGGGTAAGGTAGCCGGTAAACTTATGCATGTGGCATTAGACCTCGCCACAAGATAGCAATGCACCATTAACATCTTTGGTGTCTATAGGCGATGGTTGACTCTTTCCATCAGGAGACCCATTTGCTTGTTTTTTATCTTATGATATAAAAAAATATATCAGGATTACTTACTATCAGGCAAATCAGGCGGGAGCTTCCAATCAGTATCGGCATCAGGTTTAAGCGTAGACAGAGGTTGGTCATCTACGTCTGACTCTTGATTGTACACGTCCAATGGAGATGGCTTGTCTTCTGAAAGAAAATATTAATTTGCAAGAATATGGGTGAAATGAAATGAAATGAAATTTTTATTGCTCAGAATACGGTACAGTTTTATAGATTTACATTAGTTATAATACATCCGCGTATTCTACCAAATTGGCATACAATTTTTTTTTAAACAAATATAATTATAAATTAAACCAACTAATTTAATATTACTTCGGCACAAAAATTTAAGTATTTGAACCAACAACAAATTAGAATAATTATACAATCGTCATATGCCTGTCATGGTTAATATTTCCAAACTTTTAAAATAACATTATTATTTAGTAATCTAATAATAAACTTAATCTACTCTATAATTATAAACAAATGTTACGGAATATCTATAGCCTGAAAAGTAAAAACGTAGCAAAATATCTATCAAATTTCGTGCAACTAATTTAGCATCCATTTAAATAATAATAATAAAAAAGACAATAACAATTTGATGGAATGAACTTAGAAATGATAATAGGCCATGGTTCTAATATTAATCTTTATAATTTACGAAAAATTCTTGTACTGTATAATAAACTTTGTTTATTAATAAAGATTGCAAAGCCGCTTTAAACTTATTTATTGGCAACATTCTCATCTCTTTTGGTAATTTGTTATAAATTTTAATGTACATAACATAGCAGTTCTTTGCTACAATGGAACTAGTTAAAACTTGTATAGTAATTTTATCCTTATCCCTAATATTGAAGTTAGCTAAGTCTCCTAATCTAGGATAAATGTGTTACAAGTTGTTAAAAATCAGATTGAACATCTTCACTCTTTAGAGTGAAGTGCTATTTGATTCTCCTGAAAATGCTTCGATTACGAAGTGAAACGTGCGTTGAGTACATAAACTGTGTGTTATCCATACTAATATTATAAATGCGAAAGTATGTCTGTCTGTCTGTTACGCTTTCACGGCTAAACCGCTGAACCGATTTGGATAAAATATGGTACAAATATAGTTTGAGACCCAAGAAAGGACATAGGGTAGTTCTTATCCCGGAAATCCCACGGGAACGGGAACTATGCGGATTTTTATTTTAGAATTTTTTTCACGCGAACGAAGTCGCGGGTACCGCTACTGCTACTATATTTGCTACTGACGTGGGTGAAAGTGTGTTCATCACATAGAGAATATACAATGCAATATAGTATTAAGTTATCTTCTGCGCATAAATAAATAAATTAACGCTTCACCCTTTGTTTTTTTTATATTATTTACCAATATATTATATACATATATGTATTTGTTACAGACATTTATGTATATATGTAAGAATGTATGTATATATTATATAATGTAGATTTAAGAATATTACGATAATTTAAACACACTGTGTGATTCTGGTTAGCCGTATGGTTAGCTGGTAGAGAATGATATATGCGTTACGATCGCCATTTGTACCCTATACATTCTGTATGCGATTCAATAAAGATAAATAAATAAATAAGTGCTATTCGACTCTCCTTAAGATGCTTCGGTTACGAAGTGAAACGTGCGTTGAGTACATAATTTGTCTGTTACTACCTTTGTTTCTAACTTTGACTATTGTGCCGCTGTGGTCTCCTCTAATTTTCAGACCTTTGGTAAATTAACCCCATTCCTTACACTACCTTTGGTTACCTAGTTACAAGTTTTCACGAAAATTTTCAAGTTAAACACCTTAACTTCGTCTTTCCCATCCAAGATTTACGATCTCATCTAAGTAAGAGTTGAGTTACATGTGTTCGTTTCTCTTTTACTTACAAATACCAGTACCTTAGTTTCCTTCGCATAAAATTGTAAGCATTAAAAAGTAACGGGGAAATTTACACAAGCTTGTTTTCGTCAGTTTTGGTCCGAGCTCCTTCGATGGATAAAAAACTAGAACAACTGCCGTTCTTCCAGGCAGGTCATAATAGGTGACCAATTGGTTATATGTGTCACTACCATCGTGACTACTAGGTGGTAGAGTTCCGCAACGTTTCGCCTGTTCACAACGAAACTTGTATATGGTGTTACAAGATAAACAATTGTAATATCGCGATTTAGGTGTTTACTTTGAATCTTTTCAAGTTTTCTCCCCGGGTTGGTCTCGGCCTCCTCTGAAGAATAGATCAAGTGCCGTTCTGCCAGGCAGATCGTAAAAGGTGACCGATTGGTTATACGTGTCACTACCATCGTGACTACTATGTGGTACAGTTCCGCACCGACTCGCCTAGGCATTTGGTACCATCGCCTTACCTACTTCTGCCGCAAAAGCGTCAATTCTTGCCATTGTCTTGTTCCGGTTTGAAGGGTAAAGTCGGTAGACTTATGCATGTGGTATTGCCATCCCTGCCACAAGGATAGCAACGCACCATTAACATATTTAGTGTCCACGGGCTATGGTTCCTTTCATCAAAAGAGCCTGCTCGTTTCCAAAATCTGCTCGTTTGCTGTCTAATGATACAAAAAATGCGAAAATGCAATGCACTAACTCGTAACAACTTAGATGGTCTTTATTTCATCAGGAGAATCACCTGCCGCTTTGCAATATTACCGTATTGCCCATATAAACCCAGTTAAACAGACGAAAGAAGAGCCGTATAGATAGATCATGACACTATTAAATAAGACAATGAAACTATTATATTTATAAAAATAAAAATTATGGTATTAAAATGAAAGTGTTTGCCCTACAACTTCCCTAAAATTCGGCAAATATTTTTAAATAGGCAACACCACGTAGAGTCAGTGGCCGGGGCGTCATTTACGTCGTAGCCCGTTCTGTGTCTGCAGATATGTTTTGGCCGTCATTTATTATTGACAATTCGCGTTTTTTTAAATATCAAGTAAGATTAATTATTTTTCTCGGTGAAAATATTTGTTTATAAATCAAAGTCGAAACCATAGTATTGGACCATAACCCTGAGATGAAACCCGTTGGAAATTTGCGTGCGAAATTTTTGACGAAAATCTTGTTGATTTTTCTACCCCAACTTTATATAAATTGATTTATCAATACTCTATAATGTTTATTATAAAAAAATAGTCAATTTTCAGATAATACACAAAATAAGCAATACGCCGCATACAAGAAACAGCTGGTTCAAAAATGCTGCTTTTGTAGTGAACAACAGAACTCACCATAATCATCGAATTCCTTTTTGTCTGCATTCTTTGATTCTGTAAAAGAAAACAAATTTTGCCAATGAAAAAGTTTTATTTATAAACTAGCTACCACTCGCGACTCCAAACTCAGTACCCTCTTTTTCACACTCGGGTAAAAAAAACCTATGTTCAGCCCATTAAACTCTAGATGAGTTTAATAGGCTGAACATAGGTTTTTCTTCAGCGAAAGTTGAATTTTTATATGTATAGATACAGGCTGACTTTTTTTATATCATAAGATAGCAAACAAACAGATGGGTCTCCTGATGGAAAGAGTCAACCATCGCCTATAGATACTTAAGGTGTTGATGGTGCGTTGCTATCTTGTGGCGAGGTCTCATGCTAAATGCATAAGTTTAGCGGCTACCTTACCCTCCAAAACGGAACACGACAGTGGCAAGCACTGACGCTATTGCGGCAGGAATAGGTAAGGCGGTGGTACCAGACCCGGGCGAGACAATGCAGAACTCTACCACTTAGTAGCCACGATGGTATTGACTCGTATACACATTCGGTCACCTTTTACGACCTGCCTGGCAGAATGGCAGTTGGCCTATTCTTCAAAGGAGCCCGGGACCAACACGGGGAACAAAATGCATATATATGTATATAAAGTATACAAAATATTTTTTTTTAACATATTTTGTCTGTTTGTTTATTCCGGCTAATCTCTGAAACGGCTGGACCGATTTTGATGGGATTTTCACTGACATATAGCTGATGTACTAAGGAATAACTTAGGCTACTTTTATTTTAGAGTTACCACTTCAATACCGTGACAAATATGTATGTTCATACCAAATAACAGATTTCCAGTACCAAGGATTTTTGAGCTATACTGAAGATGAAAATAAAAAATATTTATTTGCAAGAAAGGCTGATGGGTGCCACAAGTTATTAAAAACAAGCTGTTGCCAGTGACTTCGTTCGCGCGGACTTCGTTTACTCCGCACAGCTCCTCTCCCGTAGGTGATAGCGTGATAATATGTAGCCTATATGTTGACCCGACCTGTTAGTAATATTCATGCAAAATTTGAAGTAAATCCATGCAGTACTTTTTGAGTTTACCCTGGACATACATACAGACAAACAGAAAAAAATCTAAAAACTATATTTTTGGCTTCGATATAGATTGTAGATCACACCCCAAGTACTCTTTTAAAAAAATATTCAATGTACAGTTTTGACATTCCTACGATTTTATTATATGTATGTATAGATTAATTAAATTACCAACATATTCTGCCATAGCATGGTGTGCAAACATTTAAATTTCAGTCGATTTCCTTATAATTACTACTGGATCGGAATACGGCCAAACGCTGAGAAGATCCGGTGGAAGAAACTCAGCGTTTGTTTTTTTTTCTATTTTATATGTCACAATTTTTTTATGTATTACAATGTTTACAAGAATTATTTCACAACAAAAAGTTATTTTACAATTTATAAAATTTCATCTTTTAATGGACGGGCATAACAAAACTATAAGGCTTCCTAGTTCGCTTTGTAACCTTAAGAAGGCAGGAATTTAAAATTTTAGTGACATCCTTACCACTTGAATCATCAATTTCTTCCTTTATTTTATTAATTGGCTCCAATTCAAGATTTGAACCTAAAATATAAAAAATGTAAGTTTCATAAATTAACTACATTCTGTGTAAATGCCTATATAAACAGACGTCAGACACTTGTAAAATGTGATATGGATACTTAGGTAGATAGTCATAAGTGGAGGATTCCACAAGCCTAAATTGTACTAAGAAATATTATTACCTAAACTAGCTGGCCCGTGCGAAGATTACGCACGGCGCCATGGCGTAGTTTATCAGTTAATGTATGTATGTAATATATTTCGAATTTGATATTTGAGTATGATGATTTAGCGTCCAAGTGTTTTAGCGTCCAATATTTGTTTATTCATTTCTTAAGAACTGAAAGCCAAATTGAAATCATTCTTTTTAGTTTGAATCAAGTATATTCTAACTTAGGAAACAAATTTCATCAAAATAAGGTCATTCGTTTTTAAGATATGGGTAAAGTCGACAGATATTCACAAGTCAGTTTAACATACTTTTATTATTAAAGTATAAACCCTACTGGTTACAGTATAAAACACTATTTTTACAGTATAAAACACGGTTTTATACTGTATAAAACGGGTGAACTGTGTTTTTGTAAGTTACGTAAAAACACAGTTCAACCATAAACCTTAAAAAATTACTATGATTGAAAGAAATAAGATATGTAAAAACACAATTAAACAGTTACCTTTACCAAGATGACTAAGTATATTTAAAGGAAACAAGATATTATCTAAAAACAATGTTTAACTTTTACCTTTTGTAAGACGACTGTCTACAATAGAATGTCTACAATAGAAACATGTTATTGTGTAAATACACATTTCTACAATTACCTTTAACAAGATGAATATCTTTAAAACGAACAAATTATTATGTAAATACATATTTCACCAGTTACCTTTAACAAGACTAATATTTTTATTATTAATTTCCACTGTTACCTTTAATAAGATGGCTACTATTAAATGAAACAAGATATTATGTAAAAACACAGTTAACAGTTACCTTTAACAAGATGTTATCTTTAAAGGAAACAAGATGTTATGTAAAAACAATGTTCTACAATTACCTTTAACTAAAAGAAATTCATCTATTTTTAAAAGAAAAAAGTTATTATGTAAATACACATTCCTATAGTTACCTTTAAAAAGATGATTAGTATATAACTGGCAAAATAACTTCTCACAAGCAATAACCTGCAATCTAAATCTCTCGGCATCTCTTAACCTCGGAATACAAATGTCACAAATGGAATAGATATTTGACACAGATTCTATTACTGGTTTTATCTGAAAACAATAATTTGGATCATCAATCATATAAATAAGTAATTTTATTTTTTTATAAACTTCACTAGAGCAGATAATACATTATTTTTATATCATAAGATGCTACACATTTCCGGTACATGAAACTAAGCCGGTTTTTCAACACTGTAAGTCACAAACTTAAATGTTTTTATCAATTATCTATACATATAATAAAATCGTAGGAAAGTCAAAACTGTATAACATTGAATATTTTTTTAAAAGAATAGTTGGGGCGTGATCTACAATCGATATTGTAACAGACTTCATCTATCCCTTAAGAGGTTTAGTGCAATAAAAGAAAATAATAAGAACCTATACTATTTTTTTTTTTTTTAATTAAAATATGTCAGTGTTAGGTTTAATAAATAATATCAATGGAATTAAAGACGAAAATAAATAAAAAAACTAATTCTCAATAATATATAAGACCTAACATATAAACATATAAAACCTTAAAAAGGGGGAACGAATATGGAAAAATATAATGACAGGATTTGAAAAAAGGGAAAATGGAAAGGAAACGGGAGAGTTTGTTACAATATCGAAGCAAAAAATATAGTTTTTAGAATTTTTGTCTGTTTGTCTGTATGTAAGTCCGGGGTAAACTCAAAAAGTATTGCATTGATTTACTTCAAATTTTGCATGAATATTACTAACAGGTCGGATCAACATAATGTCTACATATTATCACACTATCACCTACGGGGGAGGGGCTGTGCGGAGTAAACGAAGTCCGCGCGGACGAAGTCGCTGGCAACAGCTAGTTTTTATATAAGATAGCAAACAAGCAAATTGCTCTCCTGATGAAATGAGACAAACATAGTCTAAAAACACCAAAGATTATAATCTGTGTGGTGGGTACGGTAAGCTGTAAGATTAACAAAAATAAATTCTAAACCTGCACTGCAAAAAATTATGCAGTGCCAAAAATACTGCTGGTTGGAAATATGTATGTAAATAAACTTGTGTATTATAGTATGTGTTATTTCATATGTATATATTTACTAAGTTGTCCATTCACTTATTGAATTAAAAATTATTGACTAACGAGCAGTCATCCTTTTTTCAAAGTTTTATGTTCAACCCAATATATTTTATAGTTAAGATCACTTATGTTAAGCAGTTCTCATATGAATCAATTGAAGTATTCATGGCATATTCCAAAATGTACACTTTGTAATATCTGATAAATCACTTTCATGATTGAATAATAAAACTGTTTAGCAAATGTGACAACTCCACCAAAATAGGTAACAATTTTGTACGTTGTTAGGAAGATTAAATTCTGTTCCCTTTATTTACTCATGTGGTGTCGCGCATAGCCTACCCAGCACTTAAGCAAGCCTAACATTCTGTGCATCTATAGTTAAAAAAACAAAGGGCGAGCACTTCAAGCCGTAACAAACAAGAAAGGCTTAGCATTAGAAACGGGCTGCACAATATTTAGATTTCTGATTGATGGGTTAGATAGGGGTTGGTTTCCCCTTTCTAATGATACTACTCCCGCCACATGGAAAAGCCTAGTTTTTCTTTACTTATTTTTCTGAACTATAAGTAAACTAGGTTAGGTTACTTTAGAACTAAAAATACATATATAAACATGTAAAAGGCAACCTGGGAGGCGAGGTGCACAAAGCCCTGTCGCTCTGAGGGGTCATATAAAAAAACTCACTTAATACCACACTTGAAGTAGGTTAGTTCTAGTTTAGTCTCGTCGGCGAGACTCATACGTGACAACAGTGTAGGGTCATGTGTGTATGTGTCGGGACAGAAAAGTATGAAGTCATCATTGAGATAGGAAAGTATGTGCTTGTTATCAGGATAGGAAAGTATATAGCTACAAAAATATTTATTGATACACCCGTATGAAATTCAATCAATTAAAGATGTTATTGAAAATGTGAATAACATACATAAAGAGGTTCTTAATCATAATGATGAAGATGGGTCTGCCTCATACTGGGTGTTTTGATAAACATCCAGGCATTATCAATAATCACTGATTGAAGACGCTTTGTAGCTTTTCTTGGGTCAAAGTGAAGACGCACTTCAAAAGTTAAATTATGTTAAAAATTTCGTAATTGCTAATGCATCAAAATCTTTGTCAAACCGAAATAAGTGATTACCTACTTTTTATAAAGTATAATTCAATACCTACATATACAAAATTACAACATTTTAAAATTTATTTTTCCTATCCTGCATAATATTTTTTCTCGCTTAAGACACAATTATGATTGGGTCTCTGTA
Source organism: Apodemia mormo (assembly GCA_036924255.1). Taxonomy (NCBI): domain Eukaryota; kingdom Metazoa; phylum Arthropoda; class Insecta; order Lepidoptera; family Riodinidae; genus Apodemia; species Apodemia mormo. Next base: position 15,431,189 of record JAUPFN010000030.1, read on the forward strand.
AAATTATCCTAAATAAGTTTTACTGTATTTCCATACATTTTGAGGTTGTAACCTAACCTAGACTTTGGTCTATAGTTTTTTTTATAAAAAATGCCATAGTGGGGAGTAGACCCCGACTTCTTGAGGATGGGAAGGGACATTTAAGGTTTCTAATAAGATCCCAACAATAAAATTTTACTTCTTTAAAATATCAATGTAGATTATTTAAATTACTTTCATAATTTACATCAATGATTTTAAGCATGTACAGCTGTGTTTGTGATGTTAGCGAAACTGCAATTTCCATCCAATCGGTGTTCTAGCTTGAACACCGATTGGCTGGAAATTGCAGGAGTTATCTCAATATGTTGGAGGATGTCTTATTTCTTTGTTTTTATATTAAAGTACACTTCCTTGTTAATTGGATAAAAATAAAAGATTTCTTTAATAATTGCTGTTGATTGCAAATATCAAACGTATTATTGTATTTTACTATTGTAATTAATTAACAGAAGACTTCGTCAAAATTTTACTAGATAAGTGAAAGGGAACTAATATTTTTGAAAGATACCTTGTAAGCTAAAAGAATTTGGTAATAACTGTGAATGTATGATGTAATTCTGTAAAAGGAAACAAGATTAATACGTACAAATATGTTGTAAGTTTCTCGTAACATATTAGCATAAATTTCTTCTCTTCCATCATAAATAAAAGGTTTACTGAGGCTTCTGAAAGTTCCCTGAGTATGACAGCAGCGACAAATACCATTCATATTAGGAGGGAGCGACATAATTTAATTTCAGTTCTTAAATATATAACAAAAAATATTTATTTTTCTTTATTGAAACAAGAAATAATAAATAAACAAGTACTATAAACAATTTGCATTTGACCACTACTGACATTTGACATTGACAGATGCCATCCCTCCCTACCAAGCGCCTACCTATAACCTAGGACAGTTAGAGGTTATTGAGTTGAGTTTCAACTGTGGACATATAAGTGACACTTGTTGACGGTCGATAAAAAGTACGTATTACAATTGTTTTGTTCGGGTCAGTTGCGGATCGGTACGGTTACGAGTCACGACTCGAGACACGGGCACATATATGTGCACGCCAGGTCATGTCATATAGAAAAAAAATAAACCGTATAGAATGACACTGCAAAGTTTCACACAGACGTTTGATATGCCGTAACGACTTTGACAACTGCCATATGCGTGACGATTGACGGAACGAATAGGTAATTGTCTGTCGAAATGTCGAAATTGAATAAACAAAATGGCCGTTGTGTTTAATATGTGTGTGTTGAATGGTGATTATTTTTCATTTTCAAGTTGTTTTTGGAGTGTTTCGGTGCTTGTTTTATTGGAAAAAATGTAAAATATTTTCGCTTCTTGCTATCAGTTAAAAATATATATGTGAATTCTCAAAGTTCTCAAGTTTTGTGTACCCACAAGCAACAGTTTACGACAGGACATTAATTTTCATAAAAATCCCTGTAACTCCTAAGAGAATAATATTGATATGTGCCCTGTAAGGAATTAGGAAGACGTTGGTAAGTGTGTAGGAAAGGGGACGCAGGACTTAGAAAAATTTCGATGGAAAATTTCAACCCTATATAAACCCCCTTTTTTATTGCACCATTGGATGGAGGGGGTAAGGGACATCAACTTTTGTCGAGGTCACTTTGCTCTTAGGTCAATAGGCGCGAAGCTGGGGGATAAAAACCGAAATCCATTACAAAGGCGTCTGGGACTTTGGCAAATTTCAACGAAAAATTTCGACCCTATATAAGGCCTGTTTTTTCTTCCACCATAGGATGGAGGGGGTGAGGTACATCAACTTTTGTAGAGGTCACTTTGCTCTTAGGTCAATAGCCGCGGAGCTAGGGGGTAAAATCAAAAACTACGGTCTTGAGTAGGAAAGGGGACGCAGGACTTAGAAAAAATTCGATGGAAAATTTCAACCCTATACAACCCCCCTTTTTTATTGCACCATTGGATGGAGGGGGTGAGGTACATCAACTTTTGTAGAGGTCACTTTGCTCTTAGGTCAATAGCCGCGGAGCTAGAGGGTAAAATCAAAAACTACGGTCTTGAGTAGGAAAGGGGACGCAGGACTTAGAAAAATTTCGATGGAAAATTTCAACCCTATACAACCCCCCTTTTTTATTGCACCATTGGATGGAGGGGGTGAGGGACATCAACTTTTGTCGAGGTCACTTTGCTCTTGGGTCAATAGCCCCGAAGCTAGGGGGTAAAAACCGAAATCCATTACAAAGGCGTCTGGGACTTAGGCAAATTTCAACGAAAAATTTCGACCCTATATAAGGCCCGTTTTTTCTTCCACCATAGGATGGATGGGGTGAGGTACATCAACTTTTGTAGAGGTCACTTTGCTCTTAGGTCAATAGCCGCGGAGCTAGGGGGTAAAATCAAAAACTACGGTCTTGAGTAGGAAAGGGGACGCAGGACTTAGAAAAATTTCGATGGAAAATTTCAACCCTATACAACCCCCCTTTTTTATTGCACCATTGGATGGAGGGGGTGAGGGACATCAACTTTTGTCGAGGTCACTTTGCTCTTGGGTCAATAGCCCCGAAGCTAGGGGGTAAAAACCGAAATCCATTACAAAGGCGTCTGGGACTTAGGCAAATTTCAACGAAAAATTTCGACCCTATATAAGGCCCGTTTTTTCTTCCACCATAGGATGGATGGGGTGAGGTACATCAACTTTTGTAGAGGTCACTTTGCTCTTAGGTCAATAGCCGCGGAGCTAGGGGGTAAAATCAAAAACTACGGTCTTGAGTAGGAAAGGGGACGCAGGACTTAGAAAAATTTCGATGGAAAATTTCAACCCTATACAACCCCCCTTTTTTATTGCACCACTGGATGGAGGGGGTGAGGTACATCAACTTTTGTACAGGTCACTTTGCTCTTAGGTCAATAGCCGCGAAGCTGGGGGGTAAAAACCGAAATCCATTACAAAGGCGTCTGGGACTTAGGCAAATTTCAACGAAAAATTTCGACCCTATATAAGGCCTGTTTTTTCTTCCACCATAGGATGGAGGGGGTGAGGTACATCAACTTTTGTAGAGGTCACTTTGCTCTTAGGTCAATAGCCGCGGAGCTAGGGATATAGAAAATTCTTAATTCTTAATTCTTAAAGCTACAAAACTGTTGCAAAAATAATGTATTTTTTCGTACTTCAGTGAGTCTACAACCATGATTATTAAATATTTTTCAATTTAATTAAATTAAATCTGTATTAAATCTATACAAATAATATCATAAACAGAAGACATTTCTATTTTTTATGTTTGAAATGAATTAACTCATAAACTACTAGACAGACCTTGAAAACTTTTTTTAATACATATTAGAAAGCTACACTACAAGAGTGACAAAAGGTACTTTTTCACCCAACTGAGTTAAAAGAAGTAATGATTTTGAGTCCCAAAAACGAAGTCGTGAGGAACAGCTACTTATAAAATGTAATTAAAATGATCTAAAAAAGCAAATCATATTTTTCAGATATTGAGATTACAACATGCATTGGTCTATGGACTATGGTACACCTATTCAAGGAAGTTCTTCATTGGCCAGTCATATGCTAGGCATATTCAGCAAAGACTGAACAATATCACAAATGCATCAGACTGTAGTAAGTACAATTTTATTGTTATTAGTATGTTAAACTACTTATAAAAAATAATAATATGGGTGGACAAATTACACGAATTTATCAACCCTAAAGTAAAGAAAGTATTTGTTTGTAATAATATGATTGTTCGTCAACAATACTAATTCGTAGAAATACATATTATTTAAATACCTACTGGAATAAGTATAATAAAATAAAATAAATAATTTTAAAAATAATAAATAAATAATAATTAAATTTATGAAAAAATGGAAATTGTACTTAAATTAATCAGGAAGGTTAATGTTGTTTTTATATAGATTTAATTATTTATTTTATACCTATTCAATGCCATTAAGCCAAACATGTAAACAATTAAAATTTATAATAATAATAATAATATAATCATAATAATATTCACGGGACAAATTACACTTACTGATCTAACCCCAAAGTAAGCAAATTATTTGCTTGTGTAATGGGTGTTAGTCAACGATACTAATACATAGAAATACAAATATAAATACTGGAATATATTTAATAAACACCCAAACCCGGAAATACAAACATTTATGCTCATCACGCAAATGCTTGTCTCCGTCGGGGATCGAACCCGAGCCCCGTCGATTGCGTAGTCAGGGCCGCTAACCACTCGACCAACGGTTAGGGGGTTAGGAGAGCTTAGTATACAAAATTTTATTTATCGGTGTAATTTTTTGGGCAGAAATGCATTGTACGAATTAGGATTAAGTAATATAAAGTTTTTTTTGTATACCTATTGTATATATTTTCTTAATTAATAATCTGTACACGTTCTCACTGTTTTGGATTTGCTGAAAGAAATCTCTTACAGAGATAAGCTCGCCTTTTGTAGAGTTTTCAAGAAATAAAATGTAATATTGCCTCTATGTGAACAAAAAAGTAATAAAGGTCTCGGACTCCTTTGTAGAATAGGCCAACTGCCGTTCTGCCAGGCAGGTCGTAAAAGGCGACCGATTGCCTATCGAGTCACTACCATCGTGGCTACTAGGTGGTAGAGTTCTGCATTGTCTCGCCCGGGTCTGGTACTACCGCCTTACCTATTCCTGCCGCAATAGCGTCAGCGCTTGTCGCTGTCGTGTTCCGGTTTGGAGGGTAGGGTAGCCGGTGGACTTATGCATGTGGCATTAGACCTCGCCACAAGATAGCAACGCACCATTAACATCTTTGGTGTCTATAGGCGATGGTTGACTCTTTCCATTAGGAGACCCATCTGCTTGTTTGCTATCTTATAATATAAAAAAAATATATTTAATGCAATAAATGATTGTAAAAAATAAACACATAAAATCAGAAAAAAATCTATGTTTATCAACCAAATGCTTGACCCGTTGGGAATTGAAACTGAGCCCCATTAATTGCTTAGTCAATGTCACTAACTAATCGACTGATATTACTAAATATACCGCCCCGTTGGTCGAATGGTTAGCGGCCCTGACTACGCAATCGATGGGGCTCGGGTTCGATCCCCGACGGGGACAAGCATTTGCGTGATGAGAGATTTGTATTTCCGGATTTGGGTGTTTCTTAAATATATTCCAGTATTTATATATGTATTTCTATGTATTGGTATCGTTGACTAACACTCATTACACAAGCAAAATAATTTGCTTACTTTGGGGTTAGATCAGTAAGTGTAATTTGTCCCGTGAATATTATTATATTATATTACATATACAAATAGGTAGTGTGTCATTACTTAATTTATGACACATATATCTGTAGCTAAGATTAAAAAAATGAGTTTATTAGTTTAACCTGTATATATGTAATATTGATGAAATTGGATAATATTTAAGTAGGTATGATGATGTATTCAGATTTCCAAGCATGTGTGCTAAATTTTGTATGTACATATATATATGTTTGTCCATGAATTTCTCGGAAACTAAAAGGCATATCAAGATGATCCTTTTTGATTTAAATTAAGTATATTCCTACTAAGGGAATAGTCATAGTTTCATCCAATTTGGTTCAGTCGTTTTTCAGTCAGTCGCCTTTTACGACTTGCCTGGCAGAACAGCAGTTGGTCTATTCTCCAAAGGAGCCCAAACCCGAATATATTAAAAAAAAAATTGAATTAAAACTTTACCTTATTTAAAAAAAAAACATTTGTCACAAAATTAAATTATAACAATTTGTTTTCAGATATTGAAATTATGAAAATAGCAGTCCAAACTTTGATAACAGACAGCGATACGGATATAAACATCTTAGGTAATTATAAATGCAGGACTTCATTAAACATTCGAAATATTAGAATATGTAAATCTACAGGTAATTTTTGGTTCGTCTTGTACAATTTCTTAAAATTAGAGAAAAAAGAGACTTAATCTCAGGTGTGCAAGCTATAATACCGCGATGTCGACGCCTGTATAGGGAATATATAAACTATAGAGCTCGTACTTAGAGAGCTGTAGTCTTTAGTAAAGAAAAATCCTATAATTAGGTAACAAAAAAACAAATCCCTTGAAAAGAAAGATTTTGTGACAAGTAAAACTTTTTACTAAAATCAAAAGGGCAGGAGATTAACTAGAGCCAAATGCAAAGGACCAGATAAAAATCTATATATATCTTAGCATATAAAAAGTCACATAGACTATATTTATAGCCTTTTTTTATCGATAGCCTGTACCTATATGAATTTACGTTTTTTATAGATAGGGAAGAGCTTGATCATGATCTCGCCTGTGGTAGGCTAAGATGCGGCCTAAGATGGAATTCGCTTCCCTAGAAGGTACCTGTATAGATAGCAAACAAGCAGATGGTTTACCAGATTGAAAAAGATAGCCTAGCATAGCCTATAGACACTAAATGCGTTACTGATTCGTTACTATCCGTGTGGCGAGATGATAATACCGCATGTATAAATCTACCGGTTACCTTACCATCCAAACCGAAATATGACAAAGACAAGCATTGACGCTATTGCAGCAGGGATAGAAAAGGTGGTGAGAATACATACCCGGTCGAGACATTGCGGAACTCTATCATCTAGTAGGCACGATGGTACACATATTATAGTCTATCGTTGGTATTTTACAAACTGCCTAAGCCACTCTTAATACGTAAATTTAAATTCGTAAGAGGCGAACCATTGGCTATGAGAGACACTAACATAGTAGTCACTAGGTGGTTGAGTTCTGCATTGTCTTGTCTGGGTCGGCCACCACCGCCTTACTTATTCCTGCCACAATAGCGTCAGTGCCTGTCACTGTTGTGTTCAGATTATGAGAGTAACTTAGCCAGTAAACTTATACATATGGCACTTAATAATAACAAGTTTGCAAGGAGAATAACGCACAATTAACATCTTTGGTGTCTATATGCGTTGGTTGTCTCTTTTCATCAGGAGGGTTTTTTTGAAATCCTATGATAAAAAAAAGCTTCCTGTGCCGGAACGTGACAGAGATCAGCAATAGGTGAAATAATCTTTTTTTAGTATTTTTTAAACACAACATAATATTCTCCATTGAAAATATACACTCCTACTACACTGTAATGTTTTATTTTTTTTATTTCCAGCCTTGTATCCAGATGAAACCGATATGAGAAACACTGGAGAACATGGCACAAGTAGTCTCTTTCTTCGACGAATTATTTGACATAGCTAATGGTGCTAGTTGTAACTTGCAATTAGGAATGACAGCAAAATAGTAGCAACAAGCTGTTTATTAAAAAAAATATCATAAATTTTGAAATGAATACTACTGTATAAATCTTATTGTGTGTCTGTACATTAAATTTTATTTAGTCAATTTTTGTAAGGCATACACTCACACTCATTCACAGTCACGAATATTAAATAAGTATTTGTTTTATGACTTGCTTACATAAATTTTACAATTTTGAACATTTTTGTCTATCAATATGTATCTTATCTTTGTGAAAATTGGTATACATTAAAAACACTTCTTCGTCAGCTTTTTATATGATTTCAACTCAAATTGTCCCTCTTAAGTGTGTTGAATTTTATCGTCTCTGTGGTCTAGTGGTGCGGTGTCGTGTTGACACATGAGGTCCCAGATTTGATTCTCGGGTCGGGCAATTCAAAAATGCGATATTTCAGGTTTCTGATGAAAACAACGTTGCCCGGGATTAGAAAGTGCCGCTTAGTCCCACAATGTAATAGGCTTGCCACCTATCACATTGCGGGACCCAATCTTCACGTATAGGGAACTATTGTTGTTGACCTAGTTGTACATTTGCCTACCTCGTCAGGGTAATTTGCCTGAAAATACTTTTTTATTAATTCTTTACTAGATAATACTAGAATATATTTAATAAACACCCAAACCCGAAAATACAAACATATATGCTCATCACATAAATGCTTGTCCCCGTCGGGGATCGAACCCGAGCCCCGTCGATTGCGTAGTCAGGGCCGCTAACCACTCGACCAACGGGGCGGTAATTCTATAATAAGTAATTCTTTCGCTATTAATTCCTTGAAACTTTGGAATTCACTTCCGTTTTACATTAGGAGCAGTCATTCATTATTAACCTTTATTACAGGTAAATAAAACCTTTATAAGAATTTTATTTATCTGTTTAATTTTTAGTATAAAAAGGCATTGTAATTTGTAACGTATAGAATTAAATAAATTAAAATAACTTTTTATATTTGTATTCCTACTGTATATTTCTAAACTAATGTCTATACACTTGTCTTCTACATATCTTTCACGCATTCTCACTGTTTTGGATTTGCTGAAGAAATCTCTTACCTCTGATAAACTCGTTTTTTGTAGATTTTTTTTTGAATCAAAATGTTATTTTACCCCTTTGTGTACAATAAAGTATTAAATAAGTAAATAAACGCTTAATTGTGCACATATTGGGCTATATCATTTTTATTAATTTTACTTGTCTTATTTTGTCTGTATGTCTCGTTATAAGTTGTGATTGGTTTGCTGAATCTTGATGAAAATTAATACATAGTGAAAACACGTGATTGCGCAAATAACAGACTATAATTTTTATATATCTGTCTGTATCTGAATATTCGCAGTAATATGTTCCTATTAGTTTAGTGCATTTAGATATTTAGAAGCATTTAAAACTTTGAAACTACTACATATAGATGTAAAATGTAAACTTTTTCAAATAATAAATACAAATTAAAATTGAAGGTTCATAGAAATAGTATAAGATTTATATTTAGTTTCCAAATTTAAAGCAGAATCGCAAAAATAATTTGTTTCAGAAATCGTATACTATTTTCAAAGGAATCCGTATAAAAATTTGGTTTTATAAAAAGTTTTTAAATGTCTGACTGAATGTACAATTACCTAAAAACTAGTTTAAAAAAATGTGTAAACGGTTAACCCTGCGGGTCATCCCTGAAACTTCCCGCTAAATTAAGGTATTTTAAGCTTATAAAGTAAAAACTGTAGGCATAGATTTTTTCAGTTCAAACGTCTAAGCCGTATACATAATTATATTATCATGTATATATTGTGTTAAAAATGGCCGTATATTGATTTTTAAAAAGCTGTATATTTTGGAAACGATAATTGATTTTGATCTTTCGAATGACATTCAACTCAATTTTTGAGATTTAAAATATGGCTTTAGCTAAATAACCGATAGGTTGAAAAATTTCGAAGAATGTGAAAAACCATTTCTTTCAAAAATTTTAGTCATTGATAAATCACAAACTAATTGACCGATTTTGATCCAATTAATGATATTTGCACTTACACTTAGCAAAATAGGATGAAAAAAATCGAAGATCACATTATTATCTATCTCTTTCACTATATATATTTGTAGATATATCGTTTGTATATATTACTATATAAATCAAATTTCATGATAAATGTTCGCTCTGAGACTCTCCGACATTAATTGTAACATTTTGTATTTTCTGTCCGTTTGTTTGTCTCTGTGTGTCCCGTTATAACTCGAGAATACTTGACTGAACATGATAAACATTGAGTTTTGAGTTAGTTTTGGTACTAAGAGCGTAAATGATTGGTCACATAATTTCTTTGAATCATCAATGTATTTATGCTCAGCGAAGCTGCTAGTAGAATATAAAAATACTGGGAAAAACAAAATTTGTAACAAAGTACAGCAAATGTTAAAGCGTAGCTACTTAAAATATTAAAGACAAAAACTATCAAAGAAATTCACAGTTGACAAGCAAGGTGTATAAAAATATTTCATTAAAACATTTAAACTAGCATTATTGTAAGTAATCGCAGGAAGTAAATTAGTTTTGTATCGAATTATATATTAGTAGCATGAAAATTTAAAAATGTGTCGGCTTATGTAAAGATATGTTTTTTTAACATTAATTCTAGTTCACTTGTATTTATTTACTATTCAATTTTCACCTATTATGTTTAATGTATAGTTTTATGTTCATTAGTAATTAATAATTATAAATTAGTACACAAATAAATAGTGTAAACTTGAATGCTATCAACAAATGGCAGAAATTGTATCTTGTTTTTAATATTATACCATTCATAATAACTAAAATATTCTATGCTGTGTAACATATAAATAAATTGGGACATCATTGTGGATATTTTGCAAAGGGTATGGGAATCACAAACGAAATTTAAAATAATGAGACCGAGATATTTTAATTCAGATTTATACTTTCATAAACGCATTTAAATCCATTTATTAAAACCAATAAACTGTATCAATTTTCATTTGGAATTATTGTTATTGTAAAAATTATTTAATTGAGAATGACACCAACTACTAAATAGTCAGTTAATTATATACCAAATATATATCGATGACAATTTTTCGAATTCAGAGCAAAAAGATGCGTTAATGTGCATTCCAGGGCATATGGATGGGTAACACGAAAAATGTTACATGAAGTAAATTGTGATCATGGCAGAAAAAAATAGTTACCAAGTTCAAACAAACTCGTATATAAAACAAAAAGAATATTAAAATTATTACAACAAAGTAAGTTGTCTTACCCATCCGAATATGCAGTTCGATGTTTTGGCTTTATTATTAGAATCACAAATGAATATTTTGAGCATTCCATTCATGTTATTATTACAAGACGTGAAATTAAACAAATTTAAATATTTTTGGAATATTCATTTGTTTTTGTGACCTACGAATTGTACAAAGATATTGTACTGGAAGAATGTTTGACTTTTATTTTGAATTGGTGCAATGTAATAAATAAAAAAATTATAAAAGACTAATATTGTACGAATCGAAATCATGAGTATGCAAATTTAAAAATTAAGTAATGTAAATTGAGTAATGTTAATGCAAATTTAAAAATTTCGCCAGATCCCATCAATTCCAGTCCATTCACATCAGGTCTCACCAATCCGACTAGACCCCACCTAAACCCACCCAATCTCACAAGATTCTGCGTAATCGATCTCATTCGATCCCACCACATCCAACTAATGTCAGACCATATATCCACCAATTTCTTTTAATCCAACTTAATCCTCAATCTCACCCTTTATTATTCAGTCTAACCCGACTAAACCCACTTTCCTACTTATTCACCTATCCGATCGTTTTCGATTTCACCACAGCCCCGCCTAATTCTCAATTATCATACCAGATCCCGCCTAATCCCATCCGATCCAATCAAAACCGACACATTTCCTTTTCATTTTAATGCTATTTATGTTTTTCAGTTCCATCTGCAAGTTGAGAATAGGTCATTGTTTAAAAAATAATAAATAAATTTAAGTATTTAAAATTGTTCTTTTATTTACATGATTATCCATTAATAAAAAATAAATAAAAACTGAAATAAGTAAAAGAGGGAGGTATACGGTCAAACCTTACGCGTCTGGCTGTATGAATATTAATCGTTTGCCTTACCAACATATCAACCGAGAAAAACAAATTAAGAACTAACATTTTCCTTCGAACTTTGCATACGGTTTAAACCAAATGTTCCCCAGATGGCGGTCTGTACGTAGTACTCTAATTGGTCTGTGTATATGTGTATGTATTCACAGATTATTTATTATCTAATAATCACAGAATAAAATACTTTGGTAATAATGGAGCGCCATGAACGCGAAATTTTATCAGAGCTTATAGATTCATACTGCAATCTTCCGTGTCTATGGGACATTGGGTCAGATTTGTATAAAGATAAAAATCAAAAAGATCAAGCATGGCAATTGTTGACCAACATATTAAAAAAAATAGAACCGGAAGCTAATGTCGCACTCGCTAAGACAAAAATCAGGCACATGCGGACCGCGTATCAGAGGGAAGAAAAAAAGGTAAGTTACACACGTAAGCGTATAAACAAAAATTAGTACAAGTTTATTTGTGTTCTATACATGTAGGTAAAGTTTGTTATTGTAATTTTCTTTCTTAGGTTGTCAGAAGAAGCCTCAACACGATCAGATCCAACCAACAAACAAGTCCACCTTGGTTAAGTTGGAATCAAAATCAACCATGAAGACGTTGAATATGTCAATATTTGTTTGGCTAACCAAATAAGCTTAAAACCACTTTGATCGTGAGCGTATCTTACGTAGTATTATATAGGTACTCTTTGGAGCGTAGGTACCTCTCACTACCTACCAAGAACAAATAGAGGTTATTAAGTTTCTATCTTGTTTAATGGCAAACGATTGTGAACGTTATGCCAATGACAAAAATGACCGAGAAAACTTTTTATAATTGAAAAATAACATATAAAATGAATTATTTTTTTTAATTAACCAGTCTTTAGAGTTACAGCAATATTAACAAATACGTATTTAAATCAAATTAAATATATAAAACTTTTTAAATAACATGGGATTTATCATTTAAAACGAATATAGACAGTAGTTTATAAATATATTCCTTCTAGGTACTAGAAAACAGACTTTAATACTATTATAGATTCAAATAATCAAGAATGATCGAATAAAGTGCATGAGAAGGTGTGGTTAATATCCGCCCATCCTCCATGCACGCGCTCTTTGGATGTCCTAAAATGTTCAATTTAACGAGTTGTTAAGTAGTACTTATGTAGCTTGATGGAGATTGTGCAGTGAGTCTAGTCATTTAAGTTGTGACTTCAGCATGCCTCGGGCGCTGTCGTCTGCCGCCGCCCGCATCGACGCGGACGTGGACGGCTTCCCCGGCACGCGTACGTCCTCTACGACAATCTTACACATCTGTCACCGCCCAACGGACATCATCTGGGCATCGGTCCTCATTCGCGATATAAAATATAGTCACCGCGAGCTGTACCGCGGGCTAAATGTTAATAAGTTTATACTAACTTTACATTTATTTATAGGTAAAAGAATCAAAAATGACTGGTTCGGGCGCGAGTGATGTGCACGTACCTAATTTATGGTATTTTAAGTTACTGAGCCCTGTCTTCAACAACAAAGACGAGCAGTCTAGAACCAGAGTAAAGAAACGTGCAAGTGATGAAGTAAGTACCTACTTACCAAACTAAAATAAAATATTAAATTTAAAAGTGAATGTGTTTATTAATTTATTTTATTAAAGTATATATTATCTACTTGCACACATTCATACGGAAACTTTAATAAACATTAGCAACAAGTTACAAATTTTCATAGTTTCAATATATCAATAATTTTGTATTAAAAAATTTACTGCACCAGATCAATGAAATAATTCATTCGAGTATTCCTAACTTGCTGTTCCCCATTTGTGAGCACTCCGTTAACTCGGTTAAGCAGCATCAGCGTGGGAGACCAATAAATTTTAGATTTTTCCATAAAAAATGTGTAAATCACAACTACCTAATGTGATAGCATCGCTATTTTCAAAGTTAAAGCTTATGGATTGCCGGAATAATCTAAACCGAGAAGCTAGAATGCCAAAAATATTTCCTACAATTCTTCTAGCCCTACTTAAACGATTATTAAATATGATTTTTTCTCTAGTAACATTACTTCCAAAAAATGGTTACATTAAATTTCTATAAAGAATTTTTCTGAGTGATAGTGCATTCCACTATCACCCAGAAAAATATACGGCACAATATGTACTCGTGCACGGCAACAACCAAGACTCCGGCAATTTTAGCTTGTTATCAATGAGCTTTTTTATAGCATTTAGTTCTCGTCAGAATACCTCCAGATAAACTTCCATTTGAGCAGGAAAACATATAGCACAGATGTATTTGTACCCTGCAGCAATAAAGATTAGTGTAATTTTAGTTTGTTATCTATAACTTTTTAAAAGAATTTGGTTTTCTTGAAAATTCCTCCAGATATATTTCCATTTGAACCCATATGAGTATAAATAAATTCATAATTTACATTCACGACAGCAATTAATACGACACTAAATGTTTTCTTATAGACATAAGAACAAAAATACAGTTTCAGTTGGTTTTTATATTATGCTTGCCGTCCATATAACGTATGCAGTTATCAAAATGCCACTGTTCTTGTAACTAATGATTTTGCAGCACTCTCCCATTCGATTTCTGTTGAAAGCATTTGAAAACTAAATATTAACAAGCACATTATTTTCAGGATTGCAAGTTTTCTCGTAAAAAAATCCCGAAGAACCGCGAACTGAAACGTAAAAAACATAAATTGATTAAGATAATGCGGAAACCATTATCACACGATAAAAAGCCATGCTCCTTTGGAGTTTATGTAGGGGAGCAACTAGAGCAAATAGACACATTTCAACGTCAAGTGGCTGAAAAGTTGATTTCAGAGGTGTTATTTCTCGCTAAAACAGGGAAGCTACAGTTTGACACTACAATTGTATCACCCTCTGCGTCCCATAGTTCATTTAACCTATCTAATAATATTTCTCACTCACCGTCTCCTTCAGCTCAATATATTCAGCTTCAATCTATTCCATCGTCTTCAGCAACTCGGACGTTGACAACTAATGAAAATGAAAAAAATATTCAACTCTCAATACCTGAAGGTAATCGCTCGTTGTGTTCTGTATCCACTGAACACGATTACATATGCACAACCAAATATCCCTCATCACAAAACAATATCCCGTCTTCCTCGCCCAAATACAGTCACACTTCATCTGTATCTCAACCTATGCAGACCTCATCTTCCGGATCTCGAATTTCGAAAACAAATGAAGTTGAAGAAGTCGTTCAAATTTTATCACCTGAAGATGATTCTTCATTACAATCTGTACCCACAGAAGAAACTATCGCATACGAGGGCTCTGCTTCAGTATTAAAGGAACTTTTAATTAGAAATAAAAAATAGTTTGTGCTGTGCAATAAAAATTTGTTTACGTAATATATCGTTATACGTGTGTGTGTGTGTGTGTGTGTGTGTGTGTGTGTGTGTGTGTGTGTGTGTGTGTGTGTGTTTAATGAGAAACGTTTTTTAAAAAGAAGAAGTAATAGATTCCTGATTTAAACCAATAGAGCTATAGTATAAAAACGCATTACTTTAGGGTTATTACTGTAAGAATACAGCTATGAACCCAAATTAAAATAAGTTGACTGCTTCTATATTACGTCTAGCTGACTCTGCAAACGCTGTTCTACCTTTTTAACTACTCTTATTTTTGACGTGACAACGTCTTATAATTCGATAGAGCTGGCTGCACGCACGAAAAAACATGACTCATGCGGCGTTACCTCGCTCTGAGGCGTTCCGTAAATGGTACCATTCCATTAGTATTTTCTTAAGACGTTGTCACGTTCAACTATCGTCTGTAAACCAACTTTACAGACAACCGATTTTTTTTTCTATGTTTTCTCACCTTTTAAACCTTCCCTGGACTTCGACAATTAATTCAAAACCAAAATTAGCCAAATCGGTTCAGCCGTTCTTGAGTTTAAGCGAGACTAACGAACAGCAATTGATTTATATATTTCGCAGAAGACAATAAATTATAATATACCACCATATAGTCGTCTTATCATTGAATCAGTGCGCACGTTAGGCACGGTCGGTTCTCTAGCTGTGAGTCCTCTTATAAACCGATCTACTGACTCGGATTTCGTTACGACAGGCGATATTTGATATATGCTGGCCGATGGATGACTGTTAAGATATAAAATGACGTAAGTGACGTACGCAACGTATAAGTCAAATACACTTTATTCTACTCTAGATAGCGCTACGCTACCTTAGGTTGCAAATACTCACATACTTCCTCACACGGCCATTCTGACAGACAACGCGCTCTCGCGTGTCGCACAGTTATCTTCGTAACATTACAAGCCTGTAGGCAATACGTAATAGAAATTTCCACTTCGTTAAAATTTTACTGTCTTTTGGTGTGATACAAAGCACATAAAGCTCATAGTAACGTCGCACAAGAATATTAAAACGACACACAACGCCGACCTGGGAGCTGTACTAAGCACAGAGCTTCATTTACAATCTGAATTGCTAGTTATCGGAAGCACGGAGCTTCCAATACACTTTCTTATTAATTACACGAAGCGTTGAGCTTCCAATGTACTTCCTTAATTGTTACATGAAGCGCGGAGCTTCTAATACACTGACTTGTTAATTACACGAAGCCCTAAGCTTCCAATGTACTTTCTTAATTGTTAGGTACATGAAACGCGGAGCTTCCAATACACTGACTTGTTAATTACACGAAGCGCTAAGCTTCCAATGTACTCCCTCAATTGTTACATAAAGCACAGAACTTCTAATACACTGATTTATTAATTACACGAAGCGCTAAGCTTCTAATGTACTTCCTTAATTATTACATTAAGCGCGGAGCTTCCAATACACTGATTTATTAATTACACGAAGCGCTAAGCTTCCAATGTACTTCCTTAATTATTACATGAAACGCGGAGCTTCCAATACACTGATTTGTTAATTACACGAAGCGCTAAGCTTCCAATGTACTTCCTCAATTGTTACACGAAGCACGGAGCGTCCAATACACTGATTTGCTAATTACACGAAGCGCTAAGCTTCCAATGTACTTCCTTAATTGTTACATGAAGCGCGGAGCTTCCAATGTACAGAACTGATAATTACATGGAGCGCGGAGCTTCCAATGTATTGTTTTTATAGTTACGTGAAGCGCGAAGCTTCTAACGCATTGACTTCTTAATTACACGAAGCGCGGAGCTTCCAATGTACTGACATGATAGCTACATGAAGCGTGGAGCTTCCAATGTACTGAAATGGTAATTACATGAATTAAAGTGAGACATGGTGCTCCAAAAGCATTAACACAAAAGTAGTTTATCTTAAAACCAACAATTTTCATTATTTTTCACTGCATTTCTGGAACAATATTAAGAGATATCAACACAGTAACATTTAAATGTTCGTACAATTTTTTTTAATATAATGTAACAGTAATTAAATAAAGCACAACAAAATAACATTATAATAAAAATAAAGCAAAAAAAAAAAAAGTTTTTGTTCTCATTTATTTTTGATACATTTTCCTATTTGTATAGATGTACAATGAATGTACAAAAGAACGGAAACAGGCACAGAAATCGCATTAAGAGGATATAAAAGGAAGGTTAGATACATCTATTAATTCTCATTATAAACTCTTATTTGGCTCACCTTCTTAATTACTATTTAAATCGTGAACATCTGTTATTTTACAAGAATTTGAAAACCTTTCCATAATTTATTAATTAGCCTAGGATTTTACTCAACTAAAACTATATCGCTTACATTAAAAAAAAATGTACTTCGTTCTAACTCTTATTAAAGCGTGCTTTATCGGCACAAGCTAGTTCGTCCATCCTGGCTTAAGCTAAGCAGCTAAACTATCCGATGGTATTTTATCAATTTTACATGTTAAGCACCGGTGAACATATAATGTTCTGGCACAAGCGGTAGTGTTGGAAAACCATATATGTTTTCGTATTTTATTTAAGTTGTATCTCAAACTATATGTTTTGAATCCTCATGAAAGTGTTGAATAAGTTGCCTATTATAATTTTAAGAACTATTACGTGATATAACATATTTTTATAATTTGAAAGTTTTTATGAAGCTAGCTTATTCTCCATAACATATAATGACCGCAAATTTACTTCGAATGTGTCGTTTACTAAAGCCTGGATAATCCAGTTAGTGTCAGGGTCTAGCCTCTGGTCGAGTTGAAACCAACCATATTGACGACTAAAATAATAAACGTGTGGTATCCCTTTCCTGTACTCCACATCAAAATGCCTACCTAGGCCCATGTATTATCTATGTATTCAAGGAGCTAAATCTTTTTTTTTTTTTTATGATGAAATGCCTTAAGGCTGTTGTAGTTTATGACATCCTTAAAACTTGTCCTGAGAAGAATAGTACCTGAAATGCTTCAGGGCTTTGGCTTTTTCTTTATTTGATAAAATTAACTTGAGTGTCGATTTTTGCGATAGTACAGTTCCATAGCCGAGACGGCTGACGTATAAATAGCTACATTTTTTAGAGTCAAATATTGATAATATTGTCATCTGATATTCATCGAAAGATAATAATTATCATGCATGGTTTTTAGCTTTTAAATCTCTGAAATAAAACAAAGGCTATCTGTCCCCTTTTTTTTTAAAAAGAATAACAAGGCAAGTGTAGAGGGTTATGAACTTATTTTGGAAGTGATATCCTTTACAGAATTTATTTTTGTAGAGATTAATGGTTAAGGATGGTGTAGTACGACTTTATTTAAATTTTCAAGTCTCATTTTTATTTCACACATAGTAATGAAATAGTGGGAATTGCCCTTTGTGCAAACGCAAACCCTTTTAATCAAGTAATATAGACGGGCAATATCATCGTCGATTAGAGGTGGCCGTTTCTAACGAAACGCTGCTGACGATCGATGTCGGTCCATGGTGACGACATCCGGTGCCGAAATGCCCAGTAACGGATGGGAATAACACTCAAATTCAACGCGATGGCAGATGTCGAATAACGACGACTGTAATCGACGCCGCCAATTATAATACGTCGATGCCCGATGGCCCTTACTGTGAATATCCAACTGTGAATAAACAACGGATGAGCGCAACGTTACCAATTCTAAATGCCAACCTTACTGCGTGCTTGAGTAGAAAATCATCCTTTCAAATGCGTATCCAAATTTTAACTAACTAAACTAAAAAAAACTTTATATTTCAATATTTTGTTTATCTATTTACATCAACTGTCATTTACTCTCCTAAATGTTTTTACGTTGATGCACGACAGTATCACAACGTTTATGAAAACGCCAAACCATCAACGTGCTTGACGTTTCCCAGCCAGTACGCTAGTAGATGTCCGACACCGTTGTTGGAAACAACGATGTTGACAATGATAACGTTTACGAAACAACGACGTGTATCGATGCTGAAAAATAACAAAACACCCATGTCTATCGTCGATACTAATATTGGTCATGTAAATCTGCGCTCTGTGAAACATAAACATCCACTTGAACTTTTTTGTACTGTGCGTACCTTTGTTTTTGTAATGAAAGGTTCATTCCGGGTCGACTAAAAAAACATCCCGCCCGATAATGATGTCACAAGGTGAACAATCAGAGCCGCTAACTAAACATTGTAACTTTAAACTTGAGATCGATCCCAACGCATAAATTTATTGATTTGTCACCTCTGTGGTCTAGTGGTCCAGTGCCGGTACCACGTGAGGTCCCGGGCTCGATTTCTGGGTCAGGCAAATTAAAGAATGTGCTTTTCACCTTTGCAAAGTAACGCTGCCTGGGATTAGATAAGTGCCCAGCCGGCAATCGGCCCGCCACCCATTGTGAGACCAAACATACTCGGCCAATTGCTGGCGCACCGGCTGCACCTCCACCCACCTCCTCGGAGATACGGGCATGAAAATACTTAAATTTATGTTCTGATTGTGAATATAGACTTACTAACACTTGATTTTGTATACTTATCATCTCCTCGTTTAGAAAAATACACCTGTTCCGTATGTCCCACTTTCAGACAATAAGATCACTGAAAATTAGCACGCCATTTGTCTGGCAAACTAGGTTTAAGTTCATAATTTGTAATTAAATAACGTCTAACACATTGTTACCCTACTTTAAGCTAATAAAGAATTGATTGATTGATTGATTGAACACTTTCATCACTAGAATTAAGGCTACAAATCTAAACTTTTATTAAAAATCTTTCGACATTTTGCGTTATAACTCGATTTATAATATTTGTAACACTATACGATCGTTCTGTGGCCTCAGATCAGAAAGTGATAATTACAAAAAATAATTTTACATGTATTATGCACAATGCACAATGCGTATGTATTGTTATGATCAAATGTAATATTCTGTTTTTTTAACTTATCTTGAAATGTTCATAGACTGTAGAAGAGTACAGTATTGATGGAGATATGTCCATCTGATCAAACGATCCGTTTTTCGCAATGCTAATTGTATTATTAACATTGTTCAGCTAAAAGTGCACTTATGATGGTCTGACCAATGGCCACAGCATTGTATTCTAGTCAATGACGTTTAAGGTAATTCATAAATAGTTACGGATTGATAGGACGTTTGTAATTTCCAATTTATGTGTAGTGCTAAAATATCTGTCAAGTGCCACGAAGTTATCTATACTAAAATTATAAAGACTTTACATTTGATTGCTCGTTCATTTGTTACAATTTAACTCAAAAACTACTTAACCAATTTCAAAAATTCTCTCACGCCCAGAAAGCCACATTATTTAGCAATGACACAGGCCACTATTTTACCTACTGGGCAAATAGAAGCATTGATTTTTGATCACGCGAATGAAATCGCGAGTAACTGCTACTTAGAAGTATTTTTAATAAATCAGATCATACCTGGCTGTCGAAGATACCTGAGACGACGACTTCAATTTTGTTCGCCAGTATTTTTAATAAATCAGACCGTACCTGGTAGTCGGAGATACCTGAGATGACGGCTACAATTTTGTTCACCTCGCTCCACCCAGTTTCTATTTCATCCACCATTACTAGGTTTTTTTTATAGAGTTCTCCACATAAGTTGAATCGCAATTACTAGTATACTGCACCATGTCGTGAAATCTTCCAATAGTAGCGAACTGACGTGATTAACATTCCTTTATTTCATCCAATGTTTTGCATAAGGGTGATTTTGACACCCTTTTATGAGCACGGCCTTGTAAATGAATGAATACCATGAAATAAAGAAAATCTTTATTTCGTGATGAATACGGTAATCCTTGTTTCGCACTTTTTTATTTTATTTTGCACTTGCATCACCATTTTCTTCAAATTGGTTCGTTTTCAACGTTCATGAACTGGTGGGCCGATAGTAATATTAGACGCATTGGATTTGATCCCACCGCTGCTTTCGCAGAAGACAATAAATTATAATATACCACCATATAGTCGTCTTATCATTGAATCAGTGCGCACGTTAGGCACGGTCGGTTCTCTAGCTGTGAGTCCTCTTATAAACCGATCTACTGACTCGGATTTCGTTACGACAGGCGATATTTGATATATGCTGGCCGATGGATGACTGTTAAGATATAAAATGACGTAAGTGACGTACGCAACGTATAAGTCAAATACACTTTATTCTACTCTAGATAGCGCTACGCTACCTTAGGTTGCAAATACTCACATACTTCCTCACATATATATAAGATGTATATAAGATTTAAGGTAAGTAAGTAAGTAAGTATCTTCACGCCCATATCCTCGAAGAGGTAGGCAGAGGTACAACAAGTGCACCCACGATTAGCCGAAGATACATGGTCCCACAAATGTGATAGGTGGCATGCCTATCGCCAACCGGGCACTTTCCAATCCCGGGCAACTTTGTGTTTCTCAGAAAACTGAAAAAACGCTTTTTTTATGTGCCCGACCCGGGAATCGAACCCGGGACCTCACGTGGTCGACGCCAATGTTGGACCACTAGACCACAGAGGCAGAGGCAGAGGAGAGATTTAAGGTACACACTAAAATTATAGAAAAATACAAATAAACGCTCAAATCAATTTAATATTTTGTAAACAAAGGGTTATTTGACATCTTACGCACATTGCAGCGTACTTTAGTAATGGCGTATTAGCCGCAAGCTGTTTAAGGTGACGTTATTTTTTTAAATGATTTGAAATTAGAGAACTGACAAAAAATTTGTAGCTTTGTCTATTATGAAAATTCGAACTTGTTAGGTGCCCCACAGACCTACAATAATATTGCGCAATACCTTTATTGTGCAATAATATTGAATACTCCTTTGTTTCCAGACGTTCAATAAATTCACTTAGTAAAATTGACAAACCAGTCTGATCAATATTTTCATGCGAGTGACATGTCTGACGACGAAATTTTGGCGGCAACCATGCCGGTGATTTTGTTAAAAAAATCTATACAATTTTGTACACTCAAGTAAAAACTTCCGTTCATCTTTTATTGATTGGGTCTGTTTCGATCAACACTTATATTGATTAGTGAATTGGCCTGAATGTCGAATTTCGGCCAAAAGTTAAATTTCGATCGAATGTCGAAATTCGGTGGAATGGCGTATTTCGGTCACATGTTCAATTTCGACCGAGTGTCGAATTTCGGCCAGTGGTCGAAATTTTGGTCCATTCTAATAATGAAATATTAAATTAACAAGATGAATAAAATTACAGCGAAATGACGAAAATTTCTTGCCCGCCATTTTGCTTAAATTTACGACACGATCATACATTAAACACCGCGACTGACCTACCACGACCGTTCCAAGCTCTGAAGTGAAAAATATTGTACAATATTAAACCTACACAGTGCAAGAAAAAAATATTGTACAGTAAAAATTAAACCCGCTCAAACTTTCGTTCAATCATTGTGCAATCTTCAATATTAACTCTAAACGTTCAATAATATTGTACAATACGTAATATTGCGCAATATTATTGTAGGTCTAGGGGCCGCCTTAGATAGAGATAAAGCCATCTTTATATGTTCAGCGTTGGAATGCATACAATTTTATAATGTTGATTGTTTATGGAAATTAATGCCAAGTCCTTATCTTTCTCTCGTCAAAGTTCAGCCAAGGGCCTGTCCGGATATTCGGTATTCGGCAAAATCACTATCGATGGCATTTGAAATAAACACAATAAATGACTTTTAAAAATTCATACTATCCATACTAGTCCACACTAATATTATAAGGGCGAATGTGATCTGTCTATCTGTCTGTCTGTCTATCTGTCTCTTCTTCACACCTAAACCACTGAACCGATTTAGATGAAATTTGGTACAAAGATAGTTTAAGACCCGAGAAAGGACATAGAATAATTATTATCCAGGAAATCCCACGGAACGGGAACTATGCGGGTGTTATTTTAGTGTTTTTACTTAACATACGCATATTTATATAATTCTAAAAGTGCAATATAAATAGTTACTTGGATCCCGGTTTTTATATCTGATCCTGGGATTTCGGGATTGACAATCAGTAATCTCGAGATACAGGGATTTAAGAAGTTTACAAAAAAGAGTAAAAGCAGGAAAAATCAATTTTATTCATATTTTTGCAAATGTAATCAATCACCTTTTTTAATTTAATGGATACTAGCATCCTCTCCATTTTACTCTACCATTAATATTTTTTGTTGCTACGTTTTCTAATAGGAGGGAGTCATGGGAGGCTCACAGAAACAATTTGCAAAAAAAGTTTACTTTTCTTTTTATTCTTTGAAACCATACTAAAATTTTTACCGCTAAAAATAATAATTACGTTAATACATACACTGATTCTCCCAATAATCGATGACGCTGACTTTTGTTTCCTTAATGTCATGAGAGGCGTAGGTACAACCGTATCTGCCGTATCAATCATACGGAGCCCCCGGGACACGGGAACCCCAACGTGTGTAAGCAAAAATTAATAAAAACTTCCCAAATGGCAAAAGTCAAGAAAACAATTTCTTTTTTTTAAAAAAAAAGCAAGGAGGGTAGGCCGTGAGAGTAGGTATATTTATTTTGAATTGTTTGTTAAAAAATTTGGAATAGTGACATAGATAATTATGATGAATAAATATTTCTTTTAATTCTATGCAAACATTTTTTCTTTTGTGAGAAATCTCCACCCTTAATAAAGGCACCAAAACTTATACATTCGTTTTTTTTGGTCTTCGTAAATATGATCATGTTTCTGTGTTTAACTGAAGTGGCTACCCATACGCCTTAGCAGGAATTCTCATGTTCTTTATTTACTTTAACATTCTTTATAATCCTAGTTCCCCTTATTTTATCTTTGTAAGCGTTTTCACTTACTTTCTTACATTAAAAAAGCACTACTAAAATCTAGGAAGACAATAATAGTAAGCAGTTTTCTGTCCATGGTCAGGCCTATGTCACAGTTACACAAACTAAAGCAGTTAGCTGTTACAGTACAGTGTTTTCATATAATAGATTGTTATTGCGTAAGTTATTCTTTAGCCTATATTTCAGTATTCATTAGCTAATTATAATTATTATAATTAACCAATGAATACTGTTTGGTTTGAGAAAATAGGAAAGTAAAACTTTCAAAAAATTCAATGTCTTATTACTGATCAGTTCATCATCTCTAACCTTTATTGTATTATATGCTGGTGCAGAGGCACCAGCCTATATAATTTAGTTTATTAATAAGTATTAACAGAATTAATCGTAATGTGCTGATTTTGTAATTCTAATGGATTAAAAAAACTATGCTATATTAAAAGCACTTTTAATACAGCATAGTTTTACTTGATTTTTATTTATTATAAACAACCGGTTTCGCGTTTTAACGCATCATCCCATCCCATCTTATTAAAAAGTCCAGTAAAACAATACAAGTTATTATTATTAATATTATTTTACTACATGGCAATAAAGAACATATGGTTCTGGCAGGCGCATTACGGTTACGTCACCATCTTAAAAATTTTAAAATGTAAATATTTTTTCGTAACCTGCTCGCACAAGGCTACAATTGTGTTGTAATTTAAAATTGACAATCTGTTTTGACGGTTCCAAGTATGCGTCAGAAGATAGCAAAGCCATAGAAATATATTTAAGGGTCAATGCACAAAGCTGAAATTTCGTGGACATATTATTCATTCCACAGCGTGAAAAGTATATGTAAACAGCCAACCCAATCTGGCAGGCGCGAGCCTGATGCTCGGTAGGAATGCCAGCTATACAGACTTGTTAGACCTTCAATCTCAAAAACAGGATTTATCTATTGCGTATTTAGCCAATACGTTGTACTCTGTTAACTAAGTAGGAAACTTCCTCAGAGCTTTGAGCATAAGTGCGGTAATTTTGTTTGTTAAAATATTGCTCAATTGTAAAAATATCTATCTCATCCGTAAACAAAGTTTTTCTGTGACCTCCCTTTGCTGCCGCTTAAGGGGAGGTATTTCGACACGCGTCAATTCTATAGAAAATGGGTAGCGCGGTATGTTCTGAAACCGCTGGGAAACGTGTTAATTTTCGGATAAATAAATATAGGACATCAGCTGAAAACTAAAATTTAGCACATTCTTTTTTGTATTAACAACTAAATATCACCATATAAAAATCATGTGGAAGATTAGAAATATTATTAACAAATTATTTGTTTTAGAGATTTTTTAGCCTGTTTTCGGAATTTTATATGATCGAGTAAAGTATATTCTATCATGTAATGAGTTAGCACATTCTTTAGATAATATCTTCAGGTATATCGTGTAATTGAGGGGTATAGAAGCAAAAGCGCTTCAGTCCAAAAATGCATTTTATTACACTGAGCACACCAAATTGTAGCGATTAAAAATTGCAAAAATATAGTATAATCGTCACCATGCAAATCCAAATCAATCCTACATAAAATTCACTTAGAAAGTAATGATTACATGCAAAACCACCTCAATCCAAATTTTGTTAGGAGCAAATCCGCCTCAGTCACAATCAACCAATCAGAAGCAGCCATTTCAAAATTTCTAAGATGGCGAATCAATTACTTTTCATAGTAAGTTGACTGCGCATAGCGCGTGTTTAATTTGTGTTTTTTATTAAATTACTTATTGTAATGGAAGAAAAAATTACACCAGCACGTGCAGGACGAACACGAAAACGTCTGGTAAATAAAAATCAGTGGCGACGAGTGAAGGAAAAGGCAGAAAGGTAACAAACAACTTACTAATATTTTGGCCGTTGTGATAGGGTAAAGTAGGGTTTGCATAGAAAGCTTCTTCTAAATTTTATTTCAATTTTTATTAAATTAATAATTAATTATTGCAAAAAGCTCCTAACATACTAACATTTTATTCACACTATACTGAATTGTTTTTTTCTGCTTTTAGTAATGGGTTTTATTTTCCTTTGGTTAAGTTACTCTGCAAAAGATCTCCTGATTTCATTCTTTTATTTAATTTTTTTTACAATGAGCAAGAATATTATTTTATCTTTACTTTCCATAAATAATTATAATACAATATAATCTACCTTACCTGTAACTAATTTGTTAAGAAAATTAATAAAATTCTATATTCTAAACTTTGTTTTATTTTGCAATCGGTACCTTACGCTACCGCCATATTGACAGTTGACGAATTAAATAGTGACATGCAAATTCGCTTCGATCCAAAGCAATGAAAAGCAAACATGCTTTAGTCCAATGCTTAAATGCAAAAACACCTCAGTCCTACACTATTTCCTAAATAATAAAGAATTTATGTATATTTGATTTGATTTGATTATTGTTATTTGAAAAATGTATTCTATTGAATGTACTAACATCCGTTTCTGATAAAAAATACAATTTATTAAGACACAGTGGAAATTTGCGGTTTACTCAGTTTAGGTGTTTTGTGACTGAAGCGCCTTTGCTTTTATACCCCTCAATTATAGTAAAATTGTTATTTAACAATCAATACAAAAGAACGTGATTTAACAAACCAGTTTTTCCCGTTTGTCGGGTTGCTTCGCCTTAAGTAGGTAGTTGTTTTGATTTTATCACTTTATTCTTTATTAAATTATCAGTTAAGAAGTAACCAGTGTGTTTTTATAGGCTGCAATTCTTAAATTCTTTTAAATTACACGTCATGGCTTTAGATGCTATCTTCATCTCCCGACATAAAATCTTTTGCTTTCGGATTTCTTTGAGTTCTTTCCCTTACTGCTTTGATCGCTCTTTTCGTACGAACATTACGTAGGCAATCAGATCTTTTCCTGTCACGTACAGTGGAGGTTTCGATGTACCTATTAATAGCCCGGTACACAAACATTTTACTAATACCAAGCGAATGGAGATTTTTAAAAATTGTACTTGGCTTCATACCTACTTTGTATAATGCAATCACAGCGATTCGGTCAATGATAAAAAAAGGGGAGGATACGTTACGTAGTCACAGGTAATACAAAACTAGGTCCCTGGTCATACAAAACTAGGTCCGTGGACACAGTGACAATCAATTACGCGTGGGATATCATACGCTTATACTTTCAGACTGATTTTACCATTAAACACGCATCAAAATGCCTTCTTGTGTATTCAACCAGTGTTCTAATCACTCAAGGAAAAAATAAGACACACGGGTTTACTCTCCATTCGTAAATACGGCTAAAATAATTTGTTTGAAAATAAGATTAAAATATTGTTTGGTTCGCCATGTTTGTGAGAGTGAGACAATATAATATAGAAGTAAGCAGGAGAAAAGTAATCTGCTACGTTCGTCGCATCACTTTGCGCTCGGCAGACCGAACCTGAATTAGCGATTGCGATTTTAGAGTGTAACATATCTTTCTTTTTAATATACCTATCAATGGATTCGGATCTCTTTTTTTAAATCACAAAATATTTTGAAATGTATTGGCCCGAAAATAATAAAACATAATGAACAATTATATAAAAATAAAAAATTCCAAATTCAAATGTAATATTTTGTTTATTGTTAATTGTAACAATATGTATGGCCAGACTATGTATATGATAACTGATATGCATCTCATTCAATATTTTATATAAAAACAATTGTTCTGATTGTATCTCATATGCAGGAACTTAGAATATCAGTTGATGAGTTACAATCACAGACTATTTAGAGATGCAAGCATGTTACAATTCAGTCAGTAATGACTATAAGCATAGTACTTATCAGTGTAGTTCAAATTAATAATAATTTCTGATTATTATCTCTGATTCAGTAAAAAAATATTTTAAATTAACGTTGTTTTTGCTTGTTTTCGCAGATTTTGCCAGTTGGCATAAGCCTTCAATGTTTTTCCATTCATGTCAAATGATTTGTCGTAGATCTAAAAATCAGTTAGTTGTTTACGTACATGAATTAAGCCCATTATTTCATAATAATGATGTTTGACGACAAGTCACAGATCAGTGATTCGAGCATGGCGTTCGAACTGCGACGTTTTGTGCTTTGTATACTTTGCGATTTGTTCCGATTTATATAGAAAGTAACTATTTATCGTAATAATTTTTAGTAAGTATTTAGATTGTTCTTTAGTGAGAAGGATGTAAAAAGACATTTGAGTTTTAAACATTTAATTAAGTGCCTACCAAATTTTTTTGAATTCCAATGAAAACAGAGAAAATTTTGAAGTACATACCTTTTTTTGGCCTAAATTGAATACTAAACTCATATCGTGATAACTTTTTTTGAGATATACATATTAACTTTTAAGCCTGCCTCGTGGTATAGGAGTAGCATATTTGGCTCAGATCATGAGGGGGTTCGATCCCCGGGTGCAGGTGGGGTAAAAATTTACTGAAGTTTTTTTAGAACCTGAAAATCATCGTAAGCGATATTTCGCATGCGAATTCATTGCGATTATTTTTTCTTAATGTCATCGAATGATAATGATTTCAAAGTAGCAATCATTTTCGCGCCTAATTGATATAATAACTGCGTTCAATGTTGTCACCATCGAAGTCATGGAACTAAAGTCTAAATTATTCGTCCGAGCAGTGTTCACTGTAATAACAGTAGATTCGCTATAATTTAGCTGCCTTTTCTATTTTAACGTATACTATATTAAAAAATACAATATACATTACAAACGATACATCCTATGTACTAATTTACTTTTTGAATATATCTGTCAAATGTCTATAGTCCGTAAAATATAGCTTGATACCTGTGACACATGATCATGCCTATCAAATGATCAATAATTAATCTTCTATTTTTTGAGTAACATTCATTTAGACACAAATGTCATATTTCATGGGACGCAAGACGCGAATGCCGTGCCGCAAGTGCCGTTCGCGTACCTATTTGTTATATATACTTACAATATTAGTCTCTGCCTATCTGATTAACCACAGACCAAAAATGATCGGATATAGAAATAAAAATTATCGATTATATGTACACGTTTTTTAATAAGTTACTCTTACTTCTAATAAATTTGTTATATTTATTCATTTGTTATGTATTTAGGATGAATTTATAATAATTTAAACATAATATCTTTTCGTAGTCCATGCTACGAAATTGCGGACAGACAACATAACATTGTGAATAAACATCAGTGCAAAATTTGTGTGGTTCTTGCTTCATTTCTTTAAATTTTCCGAAGAGTACCACGACATGGGTGGAGTGTGTCTCTTTCTACTAAATAAAGCGCCAATCGCCATATATAAGTGCGGCCATGCGTAGTTTGCAAACTACTACTAAGTAATTCTACTGATTTGAGAAACAGTTTTTGCATTGCTTAGGTAATTACGTAATAATTAAAATAAGCACATTTTAGAACTCACTGTGTTAATTACAATACATTTTATGCTAATGTATCTATCGACGTTTATGAAAAAAAGGGATTTAACGATTACCGAATATATAAAAATCTACCATCCGAAAGTTCTATTTACACTGGCATTGCAAGAAAGGGACAGCATCCATTCATGTCGTTGTCTTGTTCAGAACGTTTTTCCCCTCTGTCATTTAAGAAACAAATGTAAACTTTATTGAGAACGAAATAAATTACATGTTTACTTTTCAAAAATTGTTTCGTAGTAATTCCAGTTATCGTATATAAGTTCCTTGGTTGTCACCAAGTTGTCACTGTGTCAACTGCAAAAAGTAAATTAATAGATACGTCAACTGTCATGGCACAAAAACTTACGAAAATCTGCGCGCAGCTTCAACATTTGCATCGATCGGAGATTTTTTATGTTTTAGATTGTGAAAATGCCTGATACTATCATTGAAAGTGTTCTATTTGGAAAATTAGACCGAGAGTTATTAGTTAAGTGGATTAACAATGAATCTATCGAGGTACATAACCTATAACACATTCACGTAAAGTTTATGTATATAAAAGGTTTGTTTATATATTAAACTGCTTATGTTATGATTTTAGGGTGCGCCAGAAGACTGTATTTTATTGTGTTGTAACCGAAATGAATTCGTCGCATATTTTTTATCTTATTTACGAAATCAAACAAACAGGTATGTTAATGTTGTACATAATAATAATGTAAATAAATATTTTCTAAAATAATTAAATATTAAAAAATATAATATTAATTTAATCACTTAAATGTGCACAAACTCAATTCGTACTAAACGTAAAGTTTGAAAATATAATGTACATCAAAGAATTTAAAAGAGGTAGAAATCCAAATTGAAATACAAAGCTACAATAGCCCCTTCCTTTTTTCCCCACTAGAAGAACTTACTTTTCTAGATAAAAAGCAGCCTATGTTCTTTTCCATGTCATCATCTACATGTGTGCCTAATTTCATCAAAATCCATTCATTAGTTTTTGCATGATTGAGAAACATCCATACTTTCATATTTGTAATATTAACAACCTGCGCCCTGCAGGCTGCTGCACTATAACAGTTTTTGGTAAATTCTATGTGAACAACTTATTTTTCCGGGATAAAAATTACCCTTTGTGCTATTCGAGGTCTTATTGCACCTCCGCTCAAATAGTGTCACAAGTCAAAAAAATTTAAATAATGCAAATAAATTGGAGACAAAGAAGATATAGAAGAGACAAATTATCACAGTTACAACTCAATTTAGCAGGAAGTTTCAGGAATGGCCTGCATGGCTTACAAATTTTTTAAATATCTTTATTAAATATCTTTTTATACAAAAATACGAACGCAAAACTCATGGGCGGCGTGCAGTTTATCACAAATATTTATGCACGTAACCTAAAAATATACATAATTATTTTTTTTGAAAATTCACATTGCGGCAAAAAAAGCCCCCTACAACTTCTGATTTCATCTATCAATGTGGCACGTTTCTAAATCCAATCCGTGGTATGTATAGAGTGGTACCATATGCTTCAGCAAGTCATTGTAAAACTACCACCTAGTAGCCCAGATGATAGTGACAGGCATAGTCAATTGTTTGCCACTTACAAATTGCCTAGCAGAGAGGCAGATGGTCTATTCTATAAAAGGGGCCTCGACCGACTTGAGGGAAAACCGTAAGAACTGTGTAGAAAAAGATATGTCTGAAACACATTCATTTTTCTACAAAAATGTCACTATTAAAGCAGGTGTTTGCAAGTAAGACTCTCTAGAAATAATACTGCAGTAATATTTTTCAATTTCTTAAAATAATGGTGGTTAGCAATATGACTACCCAATTGAGAAAAAAACCATCACTTTCAACCCCCAAAGCGACAGTTATTTGTGCGATAGGCAATAATGTTTCCATATCAAAGTCTATTTGTTTATACAGTAATAAGGAGTAACTTAGGTAGCTACTTTTATCTTAGAAATTTTGCTAGATTAGCTACTTTTATCTTAGAACTTTTGCTAGAGTAGCTACTTTTATTTTAGAAATTTTGCTAGAGTTGCTACTTTTATCGTAGAAATTTTGCTAGAGTAGCTACTTTTATTTTAGAAATTTTGTTAGAGTAGCTACTTTTATTTTAGAAATTTTGCTAGAATAGCTACTTTTATTTTAGAAATTTTGCCATAGTAGCTACTTTTATTTTAGAAATTTTGCTATAGTAGCTACTTTTATTTTACAAATTTAGTTATAGTAGCTATCTTTATTAAAAAAATTTGCTAGAGTAGCTGCTCTAATTTTAGACATTTTGCTAGACTAGCTACTTTTATTATAGAAATTTTGTCACATGGACGAAGTCATGGGCACAGCTATCTATATTATCTATATTAATATTATAAATGCGAAAGTTTGGATGTTCGGATGGATGTTTGTTACTCAATCACGCAAAAAGTACTGAACGGATTTAGATAAAATTTAGCACACAGGTAGATGATGACCTGGAAAAGCACATAGGCTCCTTTTTATCCCGAAAAAATGAGTTGTTTCTGTCGGATTATAGAGAACAAATACTGTCATAATACAGTGGGCTGCAGGCTGCAGCTTTTACATATTTTTAGGTTTTGCATTTACATATGTGTATTTAAGACAAACATAACACACGACAATAATTCATTTTTCATTTATTTATTAAAGTAAATACATGTCTGACCAGTACTCATTTGCTTCTTTACAGCATTTTAAAAACAAACACCAATGCCTTACCTATATTACAAAATCAAAGCACACCAGAGAAATCTTTCAGACAACGCAAACATCAACGTTCAATCAGTGATCCGACCTATGAAAATGATCGCACAGACTCTGTCAAGTCCGATAAAAAAACACAAGAATCTCCTTGCCATGAAAGGCGAAAAGTGGGACGGAGAGTCAAAACCAGACTTTTCTACAGTTCTAGTTCAAATTCAAAACTGTATCCTGATGACAGAAGCAAAGAGCATAATCATTCTTCCTCCGACGACTCCAAATTAAGTGTTGGCTTAGATAGAATGGTTATATCGAGCACCCCATTGAAAAATGGCTTCAAATCCGACAGTCAAAACTTACCAAGTCCAGTAACACCAACATCTCGTTCCTATAAAGATTATGAAAGATGTGATACACCAAGACTAAGCAGACATACACCTAGATCCCAAGAAAAAAGCCTTAGTTTAGCTGACTATCTCGTAAATGTACCGACAAAAAGTTCTTCTAAAAAAAAGCGTCAAAAAAATACATCCAATGAAGATAGTGAAAAAGTGGATTTGGATTTAAGCAATTCAGAAATTTTCCCTGAAATTGGTGCACGAAAGTCAAGCTCATTGAAATCAGAATGTAGAAGAATTAAGCCAACAAATATTGATAAGAAACAAAAAAGTACATCGCTTAATAACTTTAATGAAAGCTTCCAACAACCTTCTTTAGCCTTAGAAGAGAATATAGCTTTTAAGTCCAAGTTGCAACCTAAAGAATCTTCAAATAATTTTGAAACTGAGCGCAGTATCCTAAAACAGGAACGTCATAAATTAATGGAAAAATTCAATATTTTAAACACAACAACCTCACCTAAGCAAATTCCACCACCGTTAAAAATATTACAAAAAGAAAGCCCTTTAAAGCAGAATTTTATTGACGCAGATATCTCAAAAGTGACTAACAAAGAGAATATTGATGTTCTAATTGAAATATATGACGTGTTATTAAAAAATAACTTAATATTAAGTGTAAATACAGAAATATATTTTTTAATAACGATTTTATTATCGAAGCAAGTGGAATCAGAGTACAATGCTATTAAAATGCAAACAAATACATGTGATAACATGCTTAAATCTATACATAATAGTACATATTTTTCTGTAAAATCCTTATGGAATTTGCGTACAATTTTAGAGGTTATACTTGACAAGAATTCTTTAAAGATATTAGGGGAAAATAAAAAAGTTAGAAGCTTTTATCCAGAACTAGCAAAGTTTCTTTTGAATTCCTATGGACTTAAATGTGAAGCTGAAACCATGGATAAATGTAAAGCTGGAAATGAGAGAGTTTCGAATGGAATTGTGTGCTTTAATATAGAGACTGATAATGCTGATAACTTTCCTTCAGTTCTAAGTTTCCAGAATTTTAAAAAGCAACGGGATATGTTTTATGAGATCTTACGGTAAGTAATTATTATTCAGTTTTTTTAATTTTATCACAAGATTGTTGGAAGAAAGACCTCATAAGCTACTGATACACTGGAATGTGAAATGAATAAACTCACTTTTGTAAATGGAACATTGTGGCTCTGTGCATTTTGCTATTCAGAGTAGTTAATTTTGTTATGTTACTGTAAAATTGTGATGCACTTCCTAGGCAGTTACTTTCAATTTCTGTCTTCAATGTGCTTGCATAGTTATTGGTAAAGTACAATCGCGCCCGGTTCACTTGTGACGTAAGCAGAATAAATTGAACACCTATCTGGTATCTAGTTCACAACACAATTCACCAGTTTATCCGTTGGCGAGATAAGTGGTGAGCCTCATCGCCGCATTTTACAGAGATGTTAACGATTATCGACTATTTCTAGCGATAACCGAAACCGACGGCTTTATGTGCTTATCCGAGGCACCAGAGCGGTTATGCACCACTCTGCCAAACTCCGAGATGCTATTGAGATTTTATATTTTAGAGAAAAACCTCAATAACACTTTTGTTTGACCCGGGGATTGAACCCAGGACCTCATGATCTGAGCCAAATAACTAATATCTAGACCACGAGGTAAGAGGTATTTGGTAAAGCTCATACAATATAACCTTGTGGCTCTTGACACACAATATTTATGTGTTAGTGTCTTCTCAACTTTTATTGACTTTGATCGTAATGTTATGAATAATTGTTATATGTTTGTCATATTTTTTTGTGTATTTGTTTGTCCATCATTACTTTTAAACAGATGGACGGATTTAAATGCAATTTTTTAAAATCAGATGGTTATTAAAGCAAGATGATTCTTAAAGTGGATCTGAGTTCTTAGAGTAGACATGAGCATTTTTGTTATTTTTCATCATCAGTGCGCATAATTGTTTTGGTAGCGTCAGCCGTTGCCTACATCCATTGCCATAGCAGTTAACTTGCCGCTAATATACTTATATATCCAGCTATCTACTAATTAATATATTCTCTCGAATTCAGGAACTCATGAGTCTATACTGAAGCCAGTACCGCTTGACATTGAGGTACAAATTTATTTTTTAAATATGTTTTTAGATGGTACGAGGATAACCAATCCACAGGGGTATCAAGGTCTACGTTCAGAGCTCGTATCAAGTCGCTGGTGGCGTGTGGACAAACCGCTGCAAATCATGCACATCTCGCTGCCCTGTTCATGCACATGCTTGTAGACTGTCTGCCTCCGAATGAGCAGGTAAGATGACAGGAATAATTTCACAAGAAACAAATATAATTCACTTCTACCAGCTAACTGTTATTAAAGTTTAATATCTGGTTGACAGAGCTTTGCTCGGTTTTTCACATATTTTTGAAACTGATCTTTTTTTGGACCTTGAAACTTGATAAATCGATTCCTATAAAATATATAATTTTTTTTTTCTGTACCTGGTTGACCGGTTTTTCACATACCCATATCTTGGGAACCGAGCTTATACAGGGTATAACAAAAATAAGCACTAATACTGAAGGAGCGTTCAGGATGTGTGGTTAGCTCTTTAATTATACATTTTTAATAAATAAAAACTATGAAATTTCTGAGAAAATGAATGTCAAAGTTTTTTTTCAAAATGATCTGTGGCAGCCCTGAAGTATAGCACGCAGTAACGTACGCGCACGGTTTACGCAGCTATGAAAGGTCACAATCATATGATAGATGTCAATGAACTGCTAGACGCACAACAAAGTACTAATTACTTGACAGAGTAAATAATGTAGATATTATTTAAAGAGTTTTTTTATATTTTTTTCTACCAGGACTGATGTTGGAATAAACCCATGAGGGTCCTTAGTTTGATTACCAGGCTGGACAATTTGATTCATAGGTAACTTAACTGGGTTTTGATAGCCATAATTATTATATTATGTTAAAAAAAACACTGTCCGACTATTGGTGTCACTCGATAGCATATTACGATCATATTAAAATAATTATTAATTACTATACTCATATTCAATAAAAAAAATCTCATAAAATTTTATTAATCGTAAATACCTACCTAGTAGTCTCATACCTAGTTTACGTAAGGCAAACCTGCGGCTATTAGGCATTTCATGCAGGAAAATCTCCCGCCTGGCAACAAAATTATATCAGCTGTGTACCTAAAATTTATTGTGACCTGGATTATTATTTCTAACTCTGAGTGAAACTATTAGTTTGGTACATACATTCTAAAACAATCGTGGCAAATAATCCAATATAACTAATTAAGGTATCTTTTTGTTATGAAAACACATTACATAAATTACTTCATCACACAATATCCACCTTCAAAGTCAACTATTCACATGTGTTTTCAGTGTAGGTACCTAAATCTATTCCGTGATTCATAGGCATTTTACAATGTATTATCTGGCATGGTTTCAACTTACAAACTGTTTTAATGGCATAATACTTACCTCTAGTACCTACCCTGTTTGCTTCTAACTTCACATAACAAGGTGTCTAAATAGGTAATTAGTTTTTGAGCAGGTAAATCATAGCTATTATCACTTTTTTTACACACAATTCTAAAAACTTAGTAAAACTTTCTCGTTGATAACACGACACTTCGCAAAATAAATATGCATTATCATTAAGAATTAAGACACAACACAACCTTTTATAAGCATTTTTGACAAATAAACCTACGCATTGATTAGCCTAGAAGTCCTTTGATTTGAAGTATTACCGACATCGCGCTAGGCGTCTCAACACCAAGCGCCCGACTTAAGGCCTTGCTCACACACACTACTGAATATTTTCCGCGGGAATTTTAATTGCGCAAATTAATTTTCGTTACATATGAAATTTGACATGGCTAGCACTGCTAAAAAAATGTCAAGAATCGGAATGTTCCCGGTGAGTTGATAGGCTCGTTTGTCACTATCACTACATGGCTGATGGAACTTAGTACCTACCTAAAGTTTGTTTTAGGTGCGCCTCTTCTTACCTTTTTTTATGTTATTGAGATAGGCAAACTAGCAGACGTGCCACCTGATGGTAAGTGGTCGACGTCGCTAATGAACAAAAATGGGATACCTGGGCTGGAACTAGCCCAGGTATTCCATTCATGTGTTAGAGACATAAGATGTTAAGATCCTGAGACATAAGATGTTAAGTCTCGGTGCCAGTAATTACAGTGCCTGTCTTGCCCTTCTCTCCGAAACACAGCAAAGCTGTTTCACGGGAGAAATTGGCAAGACCTTTCTAAGTAGTAGTTATTTCAGGAAAAAGATAATTTTTGACTACGTTTTTTTGATTACATTTTAGATCAAAGATTTTATAAAATACTAGCCGTTGCTCGCGGCTTCGCACGCGTGGTTAGAGTTTTTTGTGAATGTCAAAAATAAACCACGCAAGCGAAACCAACGAAAACTATTGCTAATTTTAGCGATTGCCGGGATTACATATCAACCTGTTCATTCATTCAGAAAAATTAATCTTTTTCATCAAAATATTGTTTATCATACTGGAAATGAAAAAGTATTAAGTTAACTTTAAAGCCGCCGCCGGTCGTTTGTACAGGCCTTTAGAACTTACACGTGTTTTGCGGCTTATACAAAGTGCTACGAAACGCTTTGATTGGCGAAAAGACCACTTTCGGAAAGAGACAAGACACTCCCTTTTTTCTGCCATTTTGTTTTTATGTAAAATCATACTAATATGTAGTTCCGTATAGTTTTAGTCAACATTTTTGTCACTTTTATGATAAGAGTGATGCCGGTTTAGGCGTTTCTTCGTAAGGTACTGGGTTCGATTCTCAGTTCGCCTGGTAGAATGGAGGGTAATTCTTCTTAAGGCACTCAAACTAACACGGGAAATGATTTTTTTTTATTTATGGTGCAAGGGGTCCCACCACCACCTTCGGGACCCAAGACAACCTGACTGCTGTACAATGAAAGAGGTCCTGGCACCGGCTTCCTCCAGAGAGGTTCGGAGGTTAGACGACAGTCGCTACGGCAAACTCAAACTCGTTCCTAGCGCAAGCGTGGAGAATAACCGGAATAAACTCTAAGATGAAGAAGATTATTTTTAAATTTGTTTCACTGAACCCTAATTAGTTCGGAAAAGTACCTAGATAATTGTAAAGGAATTTTTATTTTTTTATTCAGTTGCCGTTTGTCTTTGGAGAGCGTAACTATTGCTATTATTGCCGATTTTTTATGAATCTTACTTAATACCCATTGATTGGAAATCGCGATTTTAAAAATGCCACGTAGAAATAATAATGACCGTCACCTTTACACTAATAGTGAATTTTACGAAATGATGCTATGTGTTGGTGCTGCTAGGAATGGTAGCATTAATGAAGCGAGGGAGATTTACCGACAACGGTTTATTGATGGAAGGCCACCAGCAGAACAACGTCATTTACCTCCGTACTCAGTATTCCGTAACATGTGTTTACGACTTCAGCGTACTGGTTCCTTCCACCGCGAACGAAACGTTGGACGTCCTAATTCAAGAGTAGGTACTGCTATTGAGACTCGAATTCTAAATCATTTTGACGAGAATCCTCGGACCAGCACACGCCGATGCAGTGCTATGTTAAATGTAAACCATATGGTGGTGTGGCGTACTCTGCAGGATGATGGACGACATCCCTACCATTTTTCAAGGACTC
This sequence comes from Apodemia mormo, assembly GCA_036924255.1. NCBI lineage: Eukaryota > Metazoa > Arthropoda > Insecta > Lepidoptera > Riodinidae > Apodemia > Apodemia mormo. The sequence continues at coordinate 15,469,325 of JAUPFN010000030.1, forward strand.
AGGAGATAGGACTTGCAGACCATATGCCCAGAATGGACTTTTGTAGGTGGTACCAGAACCGTGCTGAAGCAAATCCCGAATTTGCTTTTAATATTTTATGGACAGATGAGGCTTCTTTCACAAGAAATGGTGTGCTCAATTTGCACAACGAGCATGTGTGGGCACATAATAACCCGCATGCCTCGAGTGAAAGTAGCTTTCAGCACCAGTGGAGAATTAATGTCTGGGCAGGCATCGTTGGGGACTATGTTTTGGGGCCGACTATTTTACCTCAGGGTCTTAACGCTCAAAGGTACCTACAACACCTGAGAGAGGATTTAGAAGAACATCTGGAAAATCTTCCACTGAATGTATACCGTAATATAATTTTTCAGCACGATGGAGCACCCGCTCACTTTGCACGCCCTGTGCGTGATTATTTAAACGATCGATTTGCAGAGTGGATAGGTCGAAGTGGCCCGGTGCCTTGGCCACCTCGTTCTCCAGATCTCACGTGCCTAGACTACTTTTTATGGGGTTATGTGAAAAATAAAGTTTACTCTGTGGAATGTCATACACGTGAAGAGATGGAAGGTAAAATTAATGCAGCATTTAGGTCCATAACCCCACATATGTTGCATAATGTAAGGTTATCAATGTTACGCAGAACTGCTCTTTGCATTGAGAAGGGTGGTGGTCATTTTGAACCTTACTTATAAATTAATTTGAAGACAGTGTTGTTTTATTATTGCCTGTAAATAGTGAATTTGGATTAATGTATAATAATTAATCAGTGACGAAAGTGATATGTAAAAAATTGCTTATTAAATGTGTGTAAGTACAAGTACGCGGTATTCTTCATGTCTATGTGTGCGTCACGCTATTCATTCAACGTGTTGCTGACGTCACATCACTTCCATCTTCAAGGTAGGGGTGTGAAAATAAACTTTAATTTCTTATTTTACTAAATTTATATGAAACAAAAAATGTGTGCCTTTTGGTATAATATTTTACCAGGTGTTTGTTTAGTTCATGTACACGTATACCCTTGAAAGTTAGTGCTTATTTTTGTTATACCCTGTATATATATATATATATATATATATATATATATATATATATATATATATATATATATATATATATATATATATATATATATATATATATATATATATATATATATACATAAAATAAAATCCTTGATATTAAAATTATTGAGTATAATAATAAAATAACAAAATAACAAAAAAAAAATTCTTTAGATGACAATTTCGATAATTAATATAAATCAATAGTCAGCAAAAAAATTGTGGAACTCCAAAAAGTTTTAAAAAAAGCTTATTTATGACAAAATATTGTAATAAGTATGATAAATGCTCCAAAAAAGTGAAAATTTCTTACAATTTACAATGGTTTCAACTTTGACCTTGAATAACTTTTGAAGGAGTACATTAATCAAAATTTTGTAAGAGACCTTTTTTGTAGAGCATTAAATTTCCTATAAGAATATGTCATGGTTTAACCAATTTGATAATTCGTTGCAGAGCTACAAAATCCCAAACTTGAAGAATCAGATTTTCCCATGTTATTTAAACGGGAAATGGAAAATCGTGAAGCGGGACCTCTTAATATTAAAATTAAGAGCTGTCCGTTATACTGGCGTATTTTTTCGGTATTCTGAACAAGATTTTCATTATATTTTTCAAAAAAAAAATAGTCGATTTTTTTGATACAGCCTAATATATATACAAGAATTGCTCGTTTAAAGGTATTAAATTACTAGGGCTACTCGCAGCTTTGCTTGCTTTCATCCAAAAAAATTGTGGCCGGTATGTTATTCGGCAGGCATAAGTTGACCGACTTACCTTACCCTACATGTCACTATACTATGTCACTAAGCACTGACACATTTATGGCAGGAATAGTTATAACGGTGGTACCAAAATCAGTCAAATCCTTGCAAAATTCTACCACTTAATTGTAGTTGTGACGTACACGTCAAGCCTTCTTTCATCTTTTACAAAATGCCTAACAGTAAGGCAATTACTTATTTCTTCTCAAAACTCCAAAAATTTTTCCAAACTTAAATATAAATGTGTAACATCTTTCCGCTCGCTTTCCTGCAATCTTTCTTGGGTGACTTTGATATGCGGCGTACGTGTGTAACAGGAATTAGAGGAAGTGAACAATTGATCAATGAGTGCGCGCTATTTGAATTGATCAAAGAGCGCGCGCTATTTGATTCGATCAAAGAGTGCGCGCTATTTGAATCGATCAAAGAGTACGCGCTATTTGAATTGATCAATGAGCACGCGTTGTTTGAATTAATCAATGAGCGCGCGCTATTTGAATTGATCAATGAGCGCGCGCTATTTGAATTGATCAATGAGCGCGCGCTATTTGAATTGATAAATGAGAGCGCGCGATTTGAATTGATAAATGAGCGCGCGCTGTTTGAATTGATAAATGAGCGCGCGCTATTTGAATTGATCAATGAGCGCGCGCTATTTGAATTTATAAATGAGCGCGCGCTGTTTGAATTGCTTAATGAGAGCGCGCGATTTGAATTGATAAATGAGCGCGCGCTGTTTGAATTGATCAATGAGCGGGTGCTATTTGAATTGATCAATGAGCGCGCGCTATTTGAATTTATAAATGAGCGCGCGCTGTTTGAATTGATCAATGAGCACGCGCTATTTGAATTGCTCAATGGGCGCGCGCTGTTTGAATTGATCAATGAGCGCACGCTATTTGAATTGATAAATGAGCGCGCGCTGTTTGAATTGACTAACGAGCGCTCGCTATTTAAACTGACCAACGAGCGCGCGCTATTTAAACTGACCAATGAGCGCACGCTATTACAATTGATATAAAACGCTTTTTTATAGTACAGTAGTCGCGATGTAAATCATATGCGACTACTATAAGGTTTGTAACATATAAATGACACACCATTTGTTATGGTACAGGAATCTAAACTCAGCAAACTGCAACGGAGACTGACATGTGCTACCACCACGGAGTCACACCGACTACCACATTTCACTGACAAGGAGATATTTTACAAGTAAGTGTCATTCAATATGTCATGAAATATTCACGCTGGCTATCTTAAAGGTAGGCAGAGTATAGTCTCTATGAAGGTCCGGGACTCAGTTTAAAAAAATAGCACATATACATCTTGTAACAGTACAAATTTGGCTGTGTATTGTATTTCATTAGTTTCTAGGGTTCCATAACCAAAGGATACCAACGAAACCCTATTACTAAGACTCCGCTGTCCATCCATTTCTGTCTGTCACCAGGCTATATTTCTGTTGCCTCTATAACAATAAATTCTAAAAACAGAATAAAATAAATATTTAAGAGGGTCTCCCATACAACAAACGTCATTTTTGCCGTTTTTTTATAGATATGTACAGAACCCTTACTTACAAGCAGACGGTTCTCTTGATAGAAAAATATAACTATCACTATTGCGGCTGGAATAGATAAAGCAATGGTATCAAACCCGATCGAGACGTTACAAAACTGCCTACCTAGCACACACCATAACAGTGACATGTTTAACCAACCATTACCCTTTTACAATTGGCCTGGCAGAACGGCAGATGGCTTATTCATCAACAAGGAGTCCTGATTAAAATAGGGAACTAATTTCTGCAGTTTAAGGGAACATATCGTAGGGTTTTTACAAGTCTCTACTTCTGTCGCTAATCCCAATACTTTATTTTAATATGTATCAACGAAGAAAACTAGATTTTGTACAAATTTCCGCAAAATTTACGTGAGCCCTTGCGATGCCACTGAAATTAAAAATAAGAACATAGTCTAATAAATGGAACAAACTCACTTTAGGCCTGAAAAATATTTCGTTATTTTTCAGGCCTAAAGTGAGTTTTTTTATAGATATGTTCAGAACCCTTACTTACAAGCAGACGGTTCTCTTGATAGAAAAATATAACTATCACTATTGCGGCTGGAATAGATAAAGCAATGGTATCAAACCCGATCGAGACGTTACAAAACTGCCTACCTAGCACACACCATAACAGTGACATGTTTAACCAACCATTACCCTTTTACAATTGGCCTGGCAGAACGGCAGATGGCTTATTCATCAACAAGGAGTCCTGATTAAAATAGGGAACTAATTTCTGCAGTTTAAGGGAACATATCGTAGGGTTTTTACAAGTCTACTTCTGTCGCTAATCCCAATACTTTATTTTAATATGTATCAACGAAGAAAACTAGATTTTGTACAAATTTCCGCAAAATTTACGTGAGCCCTTGCGATGCCACTGAAATTAAAAATAAGAACATAGTCTAATAAATGGAACAAACTCACTTTAGGCCTGAAAAATAACGAAAATCCCAGCTGTACAGTTATCCACCCTCATCCATCACACTACACCACGACAGTAGCAAACATAAAAGCTTACAATTTATGCACTCAACGCACGTTTCATTTCGCAACTGAAGCATCTTCAGGAGAACGACACGATTTCAAATTTGCAAAATATCTAGTTTTTTTGTTTAATAATCGATTTCCATAAAGAATCTATAAAATATTTTTAATATGTTTGTTGTTATTACAGAGAGTTTATAATGTATGCAGAGAATGAAAGCTTCAGGGTCCATCTCCGGGACGCTTTGTCCTCTGAAATTGTCGCCATGGACGCTGCCACCATCGGGAATGAGACTTGTAAGTTATATTAACAAACTCTAGCATGTTTTGTGGGTTTAAAAATCAAACATGTAACCTGTTGATATGAATCACTTCATTTTGTTGTGAAATAATTATTTTAAATATTGCAATACATAAAATAATGTTGTAATTAATACATTGTAAATATTGTAATAAATAAAATAAAAAACGGATTGTGTGGTTTTATGAAACCATGGTAAAAGTAAAACTTTTTTTTCACATTATAGATATTTGCGCGCCTTTCACTTTATCCCTACTCCGCGGCCGACTGTCACGCGACATGCGACACACAGACCAAAAAATTTAAGACGATGTAATAAAAGTTTCACTTTAAAAAAGAAGCCCGCTGAGTTTCTTCTGCCGGATCTTCTCATTTTTTGGCGCGGTCCGATCCGGTAGTAATTTGAAGAAATAAACCGAAATTTAAATGTTTGCACACCAAATTATGGTAGAATTTATGATGGTAATTTAATTAATTTTTAATATCTTATGACACCCATATGCCCATTGCAAATATATATTTTTTTCATTTTTGCAAATATATATTTTTTCATTTTCATAATATTGAATGTGCTTTCAAAAACAAAAAACAAAAAATATTGACACTAACGGGCAGAAAAAACTGTTGATTAGTGTTAACTGACTACATTTTGTTATTGTATTGATACATATCGTAATGACCTCATGAAGTGAGCTGAATAATTAATCTAGCTAAAAATAGAGCTGTGTTGGTCTCGGGCTTCTTTGAAAAATAGACCGATCTGCCAGGCAGGTCGTAAAAAATGACCGTTGCTTATGCGAGACACTACCATCGTGGCTACTAGGTGGTAGAGAACTGCATTGTCTCGCCCGGGTCTGGTATCACCGCCTTACCTACTCCTGCCGCAATAACGTCAGTGCTTGTCGCTGTCGTGCTCCGGTTTAGAGGGTAAGGTAGCTGGTAAACTTATGCATGTGGCATCAGGTTCGCTAACCAATCTTACAACAACAAAATAGTTAGCTTAATTAGATTTAATTGTTTTAGCAAATAATGCAGATATATCGAGGGAATTCCTACAATTATCAAAGAAGCTGGGCCTCTTGTCAAAATTCCTCGGATATTTGACATCTCTGCCGTATTCACAAGTATCTATGGATGTTCTACTCAAGACGGGCACTCTTCCATCTGGCAATAACCAGAAAGAGGATCATTTTGTTGTGCCCAAGGAGAAGATTCTAGAAAACGACATTACTTTAAGAAATTATGTGAGTATGTGATAAACTCCCCTATATGGAATAAACTTTTTTATATTTAAGAACAATAAACAAACAGATGATATTCCCGATGGAAATGGATAACCATCACGTATAAATAGCAAAGGTGTTAATAATATTGTTACGTACTTCGGGTTCGTAATTGTAAGAAAACACCACTTATATTAAATCCGTGTATTTATAATACAGATACACAAAACAACACAACGTAATACTCAAATACTCTGATTAACACTAGTCACTCATTGTACTATCACTATACTTAACCGTCTACACAATAGAACACTCGCTTCGCACTGGTCACTTCAAGTATTGCTCTCGATCGCTTTATAAAAACTGCCCTGCATTCGTCAACACATCTCTATTTATACCCAGGGTAAAGTTCTAAAACAATCGCGAATGTTCCTCAATTATAATAATATAAATAAAATAAATAAATAATAAATCCTAGTACACGCTACTTTCAACCTTATGCCCTATACCACAAAGTCCATTGTGGCATAGCTTAGGTCAACTATTTGTTTGTCAATAGGAGTAGCTATTTCTTTCTTTTATTTCTAGATCTCTCCAACGTTTCAACTCTACATATTTCTAGATTATTCGTAACAATATGTTGCCACCTGTATGACGTATAGTATGTCCTGTGTATAAGTTTACCTGCTACGTTATGGTGCGTCCACACTTGTGACAATTTTTTTTTTATATCATAAGATAGCAAACAAGCAGATGGGTCTCCTGATGGAAAGATTCAACCATCGCCTATAGACGCCAAAGATATTAATGGTGCGTTGCTATCTTGTGGCGAGGTCTAATGCCACATGCATAAGTTTACCGGCTACCTTACCCTCCAAACCGGAACACGACAGCGACAAGCACTGACGCTATTGCGGCAGGAATAGGTAAGGCGGTGGTACCTGACCCGGGCGAGACAATGCAGAACTCTACCACCTAGTAGCCACGATGGTAGTGACTCAATAGCCAATCGGTTTACGACCTGCCTGGCAGAACGGCAGTTGGCCTATTCTTCAAAGGAGGCCGGGACCAACACGGCGAAATTAAAACACGGGAAAATTTACCGAACATTACACCGTGACATGACACACGTGTCAGTACCGATTAATGTGGACGTATTTTGTTACGCGAACAATTGCCACGAGCTGCAGTACGGTTCAATCCATTCCGAACACCGAAAGAAACTGCCGAACACAGAATAAAAGGTAGGACAATGTACGGAGCTATGATCTATTAGCCGGGCCCAGTGTGGACGCTGGTCTGTGTACTCTCACGCATCTAAGCCACGTGTTACGAGCCGATCCATGGAAAGTCGGTTTTTTCAAAGCATTTTCGCTATTGTCCGCGGACCAGGAGATATCCACACTTGCATTTATGTATGGGTAGCAGTGGATCAAGTCGTGACGTGTCCCGCCCGCACCTCGCCGCCGCTCATTCACGCAGGGCACGCTATACACATCGTTGTACGTTGTTTAGTTTTGTATTGCGACGATTGGTTATTTAGGCATGGAGTGGATGATGTAGCTATGCTATGCCACGCGATCTAGTTTGTCACGATGCGTCTACACTTGTAACATTTCATCGTACATGGCTTGTGACCGTGTCAGTACAACCTATATCGTCCACATTACTAGGTGGTAGAGTTCTGTATGTCTCGCCCGGGTATGGTACCACCACCCTACCTATTCCTGCCCCAATAGCGCCAGTGTTTGTCACTGTCGTGTTTCGGTTTGGAGGGTAAGGTAAGGTAAACTTATGCATGTGGCATAAGACCTTGCCACAAGATAACGCACCATTAACACCTTAGGTGTCTATAGGCGATGGTTGACTCTTTCCATCATGAGACCCATCGCTAGTTTGCTATCTTATACTATAAAAAAGACATTTAGCGTAACATGTCCTGTAGCGATGCCACGTAGTCCGGTCCGTCGTCATGTTACAAATGTGGACGCACCTTTACTGACCAAACTGGAAGGAATACAATAATAATAAACACTAACGGTATTGCAGCAGGAATAGGTTAAGTGGTGGTACCAAAGATGAATGACTACAGAACTCTGCCACCTAGTAGTCACAATGTTGGTGACACAATATGCCAAATTTTTATATCATAAGATAACAAACAAGATGGTTCTCCTGATTGAAAGATAAACTATCGGCTATAGACACCAACGATGTTAATGGTGCGTTGCTATCCGTGTAGTAAGATAGCAATGCCACATACATAAGTCTAACAACTACCTTACCCTCCAAACTGGAACATGACAATGACAAGCATTAACGCTATTACGGCAGGAATATGTAAAGTGGTGATACCAAATACTCTAGTGAGTTGTTGCAGAACTATATCACTTAGCAGTCACGATTATAGTGACATGTATAGCTAACCAGTGGCCTTTTACGACCTGCCTGGCAGAACAACAGTTCTATTCTTCAAAGGAGCCAAGATCATTACTGGAGATTGCCTAGTAAAAAGATGGTCTATTTTTCAAAAATGACCTGGGGAAACACAGGGTACATGTGAACTATTAAGTCTACAATGGTCTTTATATATAAGGTCCTTCCAAAGTAGTTGAACATATTTTAACACAGGGTTCAGTACGTCTAATTAAAGATATTCAGTCAAAAAAGAACGTTATTCAAGGAGCATTTTTTTATTTTTACGAATAAAATAATTTTATATCAACGATTTACGCCTTTCTTCATAAAAAGTTCACTTTGTGGTTATTTACCTTACTACTCACTCTTGCGTTAAAAGTGTATTGTATTATGCAAAAAAGCACTAAGCGTTATGAGACAATCATTAGTAAAAATAAGAAAATAATGTCTATTAAATCAAGTTCTTTTTTAGCTGGATGTCTTTGGTTAGATGTATTAAACCCTATGTTAAAATATGTTCACTTATTTTGGAAGGACCTTATATATGTCAGTCAATTTATAAGTTTCATTGTTATACAAATGGCATCGTCATTTTATTAACTTAAATGTTCATAATAAAAAGTAAATAAATATTCATGGGACAAATTACACTTACTGATCTAACCCCAAAGTAAACAAATTATTTACTTGTGTTGTGGGTGTTAGTCAACGATACTTATACATAGAAATACATATATAAATACTAGAGTATATTTAATAAACACCCAAACCCGGAAATACGAACATTTATGGTCATCACACAAATGTTTGTCCCCGTCGGGGATCGAATCCGAGCCCCGTCGATTGCGTAATCAGGGTCGCTAACCACTCGACCAACGGGGTAGTCAATAACAATTACCGAAGGTAAATTGTTGATGATTTAAATTACATGAATGTCGACAACAATTGACTTTCCAAGAGTGGAACCTGAACCAAACATAAAAAACCCACTTCATATTTAAGTAACAAGTTGTGTAGAACTCTAATATCTAAATAAAATACCCATTTATATAACTATTCCATATTAATATTATAAATGCGAAAGTTTGGATGTTCAGAAGTATGAATGGATGGATGTTTATTACTCAATCACGCAAAAACGGCCGAACTGATTTGGATGAAATTTGGCACACATATACACGATAACCTGGAATGTTTTAACTAAAAAATAAAGTGTTCCCACGGGATTCAAGCAAGCAAGCAGCAAGCTGTACAGCTTAGCTATTTTCAACAATATGCCTCAGCAATTTGTTAACGTGGTAGTAATCTAATACCTTCAAACGAGCAATTCTTGTATATATATATAATCGTAATCTTGGAATCGGCTCCAACGATTTTCATGAAAGTCACAAATTAGGGGTTTTTCGGGTCAACGAATAGATTTACCAAGGTTCCAGGTCCAAGAAAAGCTCGGTTCCCAAGATATGGGTATGTGAAAAACCGAGCAAAGCTCGGTCAACCAGATATTATATTATAAAATGACAATATATATATAATAATAATATACTAAGCGTAAGGTATATTCTAAAAAGTATTTATTCTAGTAATTTGAACTTATTGTTTGTATTTTCACAGAGTCAACCAAGCCTGGACGTAACAGGACTGTTAACATCATCATATGAAAATGGTCGGTTAACTATAACCATACCATGGATAGTGCACTACTTATCGATGCTTGATTACACATCACTCCGGATAAAATATTACCGGAACCTAATGAAGCTACTATTTTTTATATACACACATCATTTAAAACCAAAAACGTTGAAGAAAAATACAATAATATTCTTAAAATCAATTTTGGGATGGTTATTCGACTTGCCGCACATTCCACAAGAGATATTCTACGAGAAGTGTGAATTAAGTGTTAGTGTTGCCAGTGTTGTTTTTGATTCAAGTGATTTAATAGATGAGTTTGTGTTGTTTGAATTGTGTCCGTGTTTAAAAGATGTTAATGTGTTGTTGTCTACGTCAAAAGTGACTCAAGAGAAAGATGGGAGTTTCAGACATATTACTCCTGTTATGCTCAGTTTTAACAATGAAGATCGGATAATGAACAAGGAGAGAGAATTACAGGTATGCCTTTTATTGTATAAAGTTAATGAGTTTTTCATCTTTACATCTCATTAGAAAACGTCTTTAGGGACTTGGTGTCTTTTTCCAACTCAAAATTGAGTTTAAATCGATAACATTGTGTCAATAACTCAACAACACCCAAAACTGTATTCAGTAAACTGTTCTTAATTAAATACACAAATTTATGGGGTTTGAGCATAATTGTCAGGAAGTTCTTTTTAAGAATGTGCAAATCAAAAAAAAATATCTCAAAATGTTAAAAAGTTATTGTAGTTTGAATAAAAAGAATACTATAATATAAAAAATATACATAAATAGACAATTAAAACCTCCATTTTTTTTATATTTAAAGATAGCAAACAAGCAGATGGGTCTCCTGATGGAAAGAGTCAACCATCGCCTATAGACAACAAAGCGCGAGGTCTAATGCCACATGCATAAGTTTATAGGCTACCTTACTTTCCAAACCGGAACATGACAGTGACGAGCACTGACGCTATTGCAGCAGGAATAGGTAAGGCGGTGGTACTAGACCCGGGCGAGACAATGCAGAACTACCACCACCTAGTAGTCACAATGGTAGTGACTCGCATAGCCAATAGGTCGCTTTTTACGAACTGCCTGCCAGAATGGCAATTGGCCTATTCTTCAAAGAAGCTTGGGACCAACACGGCGAAAAGATAATCAAAATAAATAGAAATTTTTGTTTAGTTCTCTAAACTAAATATATCAATACTTGTCCCAGTTGTGTTTCGGTACTTAGATAGCATTCCATCACTAACATTTTCTAGTCTGGAGAAGACAGCTATATCTTTTTATCCAGGGGCCCTTTTTATACCTTACATGTTTGGTATCCTATTATAAAAACAATTTTTCTCTGAGTCCTATTTGCTGAATAAACTTACAAAGTTGCAAGCTAATGCTAAAAAGATATGGCACAATATTTTACAAATTTCTTTAAGATCCGTCTTGAAGAAGAATTCATCAAAAGCCAACCATCGTCCACTAGAAGAGTACTCGAATTGGTAATTGAACGAGTGACCTCAGCTACGGTAAAAGATCTTACCGCCCACGCACTTACTGATGCCAGGAAGAAATCTCGAGCCACTGCTGCATTGATGGTAGCCAACTGTCGGGATAAGGTGGGTTTATATACACACAAACATGCACACCTAAAATGTTATGTTATATTATGCACTCTTGTGGTACGAATTATGTACCACGAGTGTGCATGCACAGATATTCACGTAAATATAAGGTCCTTCCAAATTAGGTGATCATATTTCAACAGAGCGCTCAGTAGATCTCAACCAATGATATCCACCTAAAAAAGAATGTGATGCAAGGTACTAAAACTATTTTGTTTTTTTAAGTATAAAATAATTTTGTCTCATAACGCTTTACGCCTTTCTACATAAAATAATCCAATTTTAACATAAGAGTAAGTAGTAAGGTAAATAACCTCGCGCCATATCTGTGGGTGTGCGTCATAGCCAGTGCGTAGGTGCTTACGCTATACAAATACTGCGCGCGCTTATCAGCTGACAGAACTGGCCTTGCAATTCACTGCAGCCATAAGTTTTTATTTTCTAATGGTTATTAAGAGGAAACATTAAGGTCGCGAGAATTGAATAATAGATATTTGTAATATCTAGAGTACATTTCTGTGGTCTTTGTCAGAAACAACTAATATAACATTAGTTGTTTCTGACAAGGACGACGGAAGTTGTCCAATTTCAAATGTTCTTGTTATTACGCAGATTTGCAGCTAATAACTTTTTTGGATTTTTCAGTTATAAATATGTTGAAATTTATTTTCAAAAGTTTGAGAGGTGTTCTCATCACTGAAATAAGATATTGACTATGTACAACAAATAATAAACGTAAGTATATTCTAATAAACTTAACGTGGCGTAAAAGATCTTGACCGCCTGCTGGCCACTCTCACCTTCCAAGGTTCAAGGTCTCTTGCGCGCGCAATATTTATATGACGTAAGCACCTCATGGTATGTCAGCCTTGGCCTTCACTGGTGCCTATGTCCTTCTACATTCGCATTATATATATTTGTTAACCTTTCATCTACTATTCTACGTGTCCGAACCAACGAAGCCTGCCCTTTCTCATTTTTTTAGTAATAAAAGTCATTTGGTTAAAACGGTTTTAACCAAATGTTCGTCAAGGGGTTGTCAGGCACACGAAGATGAGCTCTAGAAATGATATTGTATTTGCAGAGCAACCTATTGCAAAGTCTGGAATCAATGTATTCGGAACACCTGGAGCAGCTCCGAGCGCTGGCCCTGGAGCAGGGTCCGGCCATGAAGTGCCGGGTGGAGGCGGCGCTGGAGGCGCTGGTGGGCGGCGGACAGGCGCTGGCCGCCGCCGCCACCAGGTCTTGTCGGGCCAGGCTGGCCGCCTGGGTCACACATCATTGGAGCTCTACGGGTGAGCACTGTGGGAAACACTTTACTACATACTTTTATTATACGTCCTGTTAGGTACCCTCTCACATTAACCCTCATTGTCCAATAAATTCATAATTCATACGCAGATTGATAGATAGATAAGTAATTACGTAAATAGGCAGTATGTAGGCAGTATTTACGTAACTACTTATTTATCTATCTATCTATATGTGCGTTACTTGCGCGAACGTGTTGGTGTGTATAAATTATGAATTTATTGGATAACTAGCTGTTGCCAGCGACTTCGTCCGCGCGGACTTCGTTTACTCCGCACAGCTCCTCCCCCGTAGATGATATATCCCCTATATGTTGACCCGACCTGTTAGTAATATTCATGCAAAATTTGAAGTAAATCCCTGCAGTACTTTTTGAGTTTACCCCGGACATACATACAGACAAACAGACAAAAATTCTAAAAACTATATTTTTGGCTTTGATATCGATTGTAGGTCACGCCCCAAGTATTCTTTTAAAAAAATATTCGATGTACAATTTTGACTTTTCTACGATTTTATTACATGTATAGATGAAGGTTAAAATTTAAGGGTATGTTTTTTTTTTATTTATTTGGAATGAGATTAAAATACCTCATTACCCCTTTCAAACTTTATGTCAACTTACCTAACAGATTGTATATTTTTGAAATCTTTATTTATTCATCGCTTCTGTGGTCTAGTGGTCCGATGTCGGAGTTGACCACATGAGGTTCCAGGTTCGATTCCTGGTTCGGGCAATTCTAAAATGTGTTTTTTCAGTTTTCTGATAAAAACAACGTTGCCCGGGATTGGAAAGTGCCCGGTTGGCGATAGGCTGGCCATCTATCACATGTGGGACCAAGTATCTTCGGCTAATCGTTGTTACACTTGTACCTCTGCCTACCTCTTCGGTGATACGGGCGTGAAGATACTTACTTATTTATTTATTTATATACAGGGTTTACATTTAAAAGTTCGGCCAAATTTTAAAATTAGGAAATAAATGTTGTAAGAAAAAATAATATAAATAAAAAGATAATATAAAAAAAATTAATTATGAAAATCCCGCGAAATACATTAATGAGATGCGCCGAGTTGGGACATTGAACACTTTCGTAGACAACTCGAACAGCTGATTTTTTAAATTTTTTAATTTATTTAAAGTATTGCCAACAAAGCATGCATTATAAACATTAACATAATATTATATCTAGTACAATAACGCAAGTTAAATGCTGCCTCAATTAAAGGCAATAACGACATTCTTGAATTAAAAAAAATAGTATTCAACTAGGATATAATACATTAACAAAAATAGTAATTAATAAAATAAAATAGTCATAGATTGAATATGGTAGTTAAAATGAAATAATGAAAAATTAAATTGAGTGAAAATTTAAAAATAGTGGTTATTTAAAATCAATTTACAATATTTGAAATTTAACTTGAGACATTATCGACAGTGGGGTGGGCCAAAAGTTCTCACAATTTCATTATGAGAGTAGATCATTCTATTAAGAGGTGAATATTCACCCAAATTTGATTTAGATCTCGTTGCGTCAAACAGATTGTTTTTGCCATAGCGTGGTATTCGCGTTGGAATCGATATACTTATGTCAGAATGAAACTCAGGTAGGTCGATTTGACCTCGAAAAAGTTTGTAGAGGAAAAGTACATCGGTACAACACCTTCTGTCTGATAAAGCTAATGTTTTAAAATGTAGGAGCCTCTCCTCGTAATTTGGGATTTTTTTTCGACCTGAACTGCGAGAATGTAAGCTGTCTAATAAATCATTTTTGAACCTTCTCGATTCTGTTTCTGTGAACTTTGTAATGCGGATTGCAAACGACACTGCAATATTCTAGCTTATTGCGAACCAAAGAGTTAAATAATGCAGATTTAGTAAGTGGACTCCTAAATTCACTACAATTACGTATGATGAATCCAAGCATCTGGTAGCCTCTTTTACATATTTGATCAATATGAGAGTCAAGCCGAAGCTTGGAGTCGATCAGTACACCCAAATCACGAACACAAGATACTTCCTCCAAATCATGTCTTCCTATTTGGTATACACGGGTCAGAGCAGTTTTACTGCGAGAGAAGCGAATCACTGCACATTTATCTGCATTTAACGTCATTCCATTAATTAAGCACCATTCGATCAATTTGTTGAGATCGCTTAGAATCAGTTGGGCATCTGAAATACTGTCACCCTGTCTGTATATTTAAAGATCATCAGCAAATAATATGCACCGCGAGTTAGAAAATAACGAGGCTAAGTCGTTAATGATAATGTTAAATAGTATTGGTCCTAGGTGACTACCCTGAGGAACTCCAGAATGAATTTTAAAAGCTTCAGATTTATAACCATTTAGCACCACAACGGATTCTCTATCGGTAAGGTATGACTCAAACCAATCCAACAAGCATCCGCTTATACCATTTTGGTTTAATTTATGAAGCAGCATTTTGTGGGGCACCTTATCAAAGGCCTTGCTGAAATCAATTACACTACATAATAGTTTCTGTAGCCAGCGCCGGCCGCTATTGAACCGAATGACCGGGCGCGAAGCCCTGCTTGCTTTTGATTTGTGGATGGATGGATGTTTGTTACTCAATCACGCCAAAACTAGTAAACAGATTTTGATGAAATTTGGCACACAGGTAGATAATGATCTGGAATAGCACATAGCCTACTTTTTATCCTGTAGTAATGAGGTATTCCCGCGGTATTCACCAAAAAGCTTTTACAATGTAGCGGGCTGCACGGAGCAGCTAGTTAATTTATAATTGTTTCAGCTATTCTCTGCAAGAATATAGAACAAGACATGACCACGCTGCTGTCGGTGGGGGAGAACTCCTCGCCCTCGCCCAATACTGATCTCACCACCGTTCTCACTTGTATCGATGAGTTCGACACTTTCGAGAGCCCTGCTCATACCATCATCACTTTTAAGGTAGGTGACCATATTCGACTATTGAATGATTTTGTTTTTTTTCTTGTGTTGA
Source organism: Apodemia mormo (assembly GCA_036924255.1). Taxonomy (NCBI): domain Eukaryota; kingdom Metazoa; phylum Arthropoda; class Insecta; order Lepidoptera; family Riodinidae; genus Apodemia; species Apodemia mormo. The sequence goes on from JAUPFN010000030.1 coordinate 15,485,225, forward strand.
ACAGGTTTTAGTAAACTTGACTGCAATATATCTTTCTATATTTATATCGACGGTCTCTACGTATATAAAACATGTCAAAAATATATTTTTAGTGGCGTTGTGTTGTTATTTTTAAGTGGCTCATTTTATCATACATAAAATTTCGCCACGTCGAGCCTATCGACACTAGCTCAGTAGAATAGTATCCCGGCTTTAGGGAATGGGTGGCAGGTTCAAATCCTGCGTGTCGATATTTTTCTTTATTGTTTTTAAAAAAATTCCAATTTTTCCCAAGTACGGGGTGAGTGATTCTTAAAAAATATTTAGAAATATGTAAAGACTTTTAATCTTATTATTTTACTTTTTGACTACTGTTCCTCTGAGTTCGAGAACTGTGGCTTCTGTCAACTTTCGAATATGAATAAAGATAATATTTGTATCTGACAGGAGCACATCTGCCAACTGTTGGAATACTCGGACCCGCCCATGCCGGCTGGGTTATTACAGGCGTGCGTCAGTTGCTGCAACAGTCGCAACGTTTTCAGTCGCCCGCCTGCGCAGAAACTCATCCTGCAGTTGTCTATAGACTACTGTCTTGTTTTCTGTGAGTATCCCAATGGTATAAACTCCGTTCGATCTTCTCATTGCCTGCTGGCTTAAAACATACTAATATTATAAACTGTCAGTTTGCATGACCAAAAGTCATCACTCTCCTTTGCGTAGTCGTGTAAATAAGTAGTCTATGTAGCTAGGTAATATAGCTTTCTAAAGATGAAAGAATGTTTAAAATCGGTCGAGTAGTTTTTGAGTTAAATCGTAACAAACTAACAAAATATGAAATCTTTCCTCTTTATAATATTACTAGTTATACCGTGTAGCCTGCTGTCTAACCCAGCGGGAATAACTCCGGGACAAAAAGTGGTCTATATTATCATTTTATATTATATATATATATATATATATATATATATATATATATATATATATATATATATATATATATATATATATAATTAATTATTTTTTTTTAACTCATACCCTCTCAATTGTTTCCTATTTGATATAAAAAAAATTCTCACCAAACCCGAGCCCTGTAGCTCAACTATATATAACAAAGGGTCGCTATTCTTTTTTTAGTTTCCCATTTAATTAACATGGGAAAAATCGTTTTTTGTTTTAAATTGAATTTACACATAATTAACGCAATTTTTATAAAAAAACGATTTTATATTCTTAAAGTAGAGTCTTCGAGCTTTACGAAACTCTATTACAAAGTATGATTACCTTTACATAAAGACTAATTACAGCTATTTAAAAATTCAAGGTATTTCTTCAAATTCCGATATATATATATATATATATATATATATATATACACGGTGTCTTTTACTTGATACAAAAGCTGCAATATGCCAACCATATTTTTATATGAACAATTAATAAAACTTTAAATAAAACAGAAATAACAAATACTCTGAGATATCGATAGACTTAGTTGTATCAGTGACGTCCCACATGTAAGGTCACCCTACGCGTAAATGAACCGGACCGATCGCCCGTACGTGGTAGGTACTATTAAACTTAGGATGATAACATTACCCATCATACTCACAGACTTTTGACTGTCAGAGTTAAGAATTTAGGCGACTCAAGTAAAAGAATAATTAGGTAAAATTTTACTAACAAACTAGAGTGTCCACATAAACAATTATTTTATAGATTTTTAAAATAAAATATAAACACACTTGAAAAACTATTGCATTCGATTCTACTGCTGATTCTGAACAAGCTAGTTTCGGCTTTCGTATTAAATAAAAGACACCAGACACAACCGGAACACGATAGCAAAGGCGTTGGTACCTGACCCGGGCGAGACAATGCAGAACTCTACCACCTAGTAGCCACAATGATAGTGACTCACAGAGCCAATTTATATTAATCTGGCGGGTGAAGCTGTGGTGTATGGTTGGCATAATATATTTCTTATATTCTCAGTGAGCAGGAAACCGACACAAATATCTGATTCCTTCCTGTCAAAACTGCACAACATTTGGAACACTTGCTGTCCGGACAGAAAGAGGCACGTCCCCGAACTTGAATTAGAACGGAGATTAGATCTGTCCCCAACGTTTAGGAATTTTGAAGATGACAGAGCTCCCACCCCTCAGAGTGACGAGGACACGGCGGAGGGTCCAGGGAAGGTCAAGATCGCGGAGGTCAAGGTTGTGGAAATCAAAAGTAAGTTAATGATAATAATAAGTTATATAAATAATGTTGCGAGCTTAGAGTTCGTATTGTTCAATAAAATACCACTTATATTAAAACCGTGTATTTACCACACTAAAGTACGGTGCACCACAATACAATATGGAAACACTGAGAACGCTAATAGCACTGTCACTATATTCACACTAGAACGAACCACTAAACCGAATAAATAAATAATAATAAATTACACTTACTGATCTAAACCCAAAGTAAGCAAATTATTTGCTTGTGCTATGGGTGTTAGTCAACGATACTAATACATAGAAATACATATATAAATATTGGAATGTATTTAATAAACATCCAAACCCGGAAATACAAACATTTATGCTCATCACACAAATGCTTGTCCCCGTTGGGGATCAAACCTGAGCCCCGTCGATTGCGTAGTCAAAGTCACTAACCACTTGACCAACGGGGCAATCTAATCACTAGTCTATTATTTAACATACTTTCCGTATCACTTTTCACTGTCTTATGTCGCTTCACACTGATCGTCCGAACTATCGCTTCCGAATCGCTAGCTGTTCACCAACACGTCCTTATTAATACACAAGATAAAGTTCGTCCATGTTCTCGAAAGTTCCGAAAATAACTCGTAAGCAACTTCGAGGTAAACAAGTCATAGTACACGCTAATTTCTCCTTATAGCCTATGCGATAAGGTCCATTGTGACATAACTGTTTGGTAACGGCATCTATTGTTTATCGATGGAAGCAGCTATATCTTTCTTTTATTTCTAGATTTTTCCAGTATTCTCACTCTTCATTTTTGTAGAATATTCGCAAATAATAATAATATGATATATGGAATAATAATAATGTTTACATGTTGCTTGTAATTTATATAATATGGCCGAAATCGTTCTGTCATGGCCAAACTTTTTTATATCAAAAGGTAGCAAACAAGCAGATGACCTTCTGATGGAAAGAGAAGCCATCGCCTATAGACACCAAAGATGTTAATGATGCGTTGCTATCTTCTGGCGTGGTCTAATGCCACATGCATAAGTTTACCGGCTACCTTACCTACCAAACTGGAACATGATAGGAAAAAGCACCGTCGCTATTGCGGCAGGAATATGCCAGATGGTATTAGACCCGAACGGGACTGCACAAGTCTACCACCTAGTTACTCTTCATGATGATAGGTATTGAAGCCCTCAACTATGGTTTGGTCTTGAAACTCATACTCCACCTGCAATTGCCTATGTCCCGGCATTTGCAGTAATGTACTATTTTTATATAAACTTTTTACAAATTACAATACATACATACATATTTCTTAATGCCAGATTATTTACGAGGTAGGCAGACAGACCCGAGTGCCATACATCACGATCCTTGCAGGCTTGTCTCGCTTCCTCCACATTCATTACTCTCTTCATACACACACGCCGGTTGCGAAGACTCTTGACACCACCTTCGGACAGTACTCGATCAATCTGATCGTGGTATGTCAGTCTTGGTCTTCCCCGGTACCTACATCCTTCCACATTCGCATTGTATATCTGTTTTGTTAACCTTTCATCTACCGTTTTTTCTACATGTCCGAACCAATGGAGCATACCCTTTCTCATCTTTACACTGATACTTTCTTTCAAACCTAACCTCTCACGTTCACGTACGATTACGGCCTCGCGAGTGTTAGACCACATATTTTTCGTAGCGATCTCATCTCGACCGTGTTATTTCCACTTTCATGTCTTGTTCTTGGGACCATTCTTTATGTGTTAATATAAAAATACATTGCATTGGCAACTAATTTTTTGTGTTGTAAATGTAAATGTGCAATGATGACTGCTTTCCTTTGGGTTATATTTTTATGTTTCTCTTTAGATGTCCATGGGTGGCGGTGATCACTTACCATCAGGTGCACTCTCTTGCTCGTTTGCCCCCTCTTTTATAAAAAAATAATTTAAAAAGACCATATCTGTTTTGTTATCCTTTCATCTACCATTTTTTCTACATGTCCGAACCAACGGAGCATGCCCTTTCTCATCTTTACACCGACACTTTCTTTCAAGCCTAACCTCGCTCTCACTTACGCGAGAGTTACACCACATATTTTTCGTAGCGATTTCATCTCGACAATTATTACAAATTACAATAAGTAATGAAAAAAATGTTCGTGGTCATCTGAAATCTAAGAACCAACCATTTCCAGCACCAGAAGGGCCACAAAAGCCTGAAGCAGACAAAGCCGAGTCGAATGAGTTTCTGGAATGCTTCGACCGTATCCTGTGTCCGCGCAACCTGGTGCTGCTGGGGCAGGCGCGCGCCCCGCCCGCCGACGTGTGGGCCGCGCTCGCCACCGTATTGCTATTCCTCCTCAACAACGACTACTTGGGGGAGGACTCCCTCACTGAACAGTGCTTGGCCGTCTATAGACAGGATTGGCCTCAGGTGAGCTTTTACATCATCAAATAGCAAATGGATAAACTATTCTTCTAATAGAAAGAGACGGCGACAGTTTTTTTTGTAACAGTTAAAAATTAGTTAGCAATTATTTAAAAAAATATATTTTGTTTTGTATTTGAAAATTTTTTAAAAACATCAAAGGAAAATTTCGACACGCCGGGATTGAACCTGCGACCTCTCCTAAAGCCGGGACGACCTCTCCTAAACGTACCATTAATATATTTAGTGTCTATAGGCAATGGTTAAATGTTTCCATCAGGAGACCCATCTGCTTGTCGACTGGTTAAATATGGCGAAAGTTGTAAAGTAACTCAGTTGGAAAACAGACCGCTCCGTTGGTTGAGTGGTTAGCGACCCTGTCTACGTAATCGACGGGGCTCGGGTTCGATCCCCGACGGGGACAAGCATTTATGTGATGAGCATAAATGTTTGTATTTCCGGGTTTGGGCGTTTATTATGTATATAAAAGTATTTATATATGTATTTCTATGTATAAGTATCGTTGACTAACACCCATAACACAATCAAATCATTTGCTTACTTTGGGGTTAGATCAGTAAGTGTAATTTGTCCCGTGAATATTTATTTATTTATTAAATAGACTATATTTATCAGTCCAATTGCATTTTATAATTTTTTCTTCCAGAACGTTTTAGAAAATTTATCAACATGTATGAAGTCTGTATCTTCACGATGGTCCAGATCTTCATCTGGTAAGTTTACCCTGTTTCTTGACTTCCTGGCAGACTACTGCGGGGACATGGACTTTGAACTAGCAGAATAAGGAACATCCTGTACAAGGATAACTTCGAATAATGCACATCCTGTACGTAAAGTACTTGAGCTGTATAAATGACATCATATGAAGTGAATTAAAAGGGGTGTTTAAAAAATTTATGTTTAAAAATACTTGAATTATGACTTATAATAAATGCGTATAAATGAAATGGCTGCGTATATTTGTTAAAAAAAATTGTAAATAGTTTTTAAGCAAGGAATATCTTTGATACAGCTGGATTTGCACCAGCTATTTTTTTGTTTATCGATTTCGGTAATTTTTCTTTGCTTGAAATGTTTAGATACCTATAACGGTGTCAGTGTTATGACACATATTATATAGTATATTAGTAAGTCATGTCAGTTTATTGACAAAATAATATATGTTTTTCAAAAAAAATATAAAATCATAAAATAAAAACAACTTGTGTTAAGATTATGATTTATGAATAAATTACACCCTGTATATTGTCAGTTACAATTTGTACGCTGTCAAGATTTTGGGTTGTATAGATACTATAAAACAAACATTTTTTTTGTAAAAATAAAAAAATATATAAAATATTTCGCAAATACGAAAAACCTGTATAAATATTGATGTATAATTTTAATATTCAGTCAAAACATGTTTTTAGAAAGTACTGTAAAATTACAGTATAAAAAACCAAAAAAATACGATGAAAATCCCATATGAGAAAAAATATACAGACACACATTTTTATTTTATTAATTGTATTACTCTGACGAATTATTGAACATTTTTGAACACTCTGTATTTAATATTCATGATAATTTAAAAAACATACTATATATAGTATATTATTTTACTGATTTAGAATTAATTATTGTTTTTTAATGTAAATATATTATACGAATTACATTAATAATAGAATAAAATCAGCTGTTAGAATATTGATCTTTATCTAGTAGTTATTGATTTCCAATATAAAACTGATTTCGATTTTATATTGAACTAGCTTTTGTCCGCGGCTTCGCTCGCGTTAAATTGGGGACAGATTTTCAAAAAAAAATGACGCACGATTTTTTTGTTAGTCACAATTAGTCCGCATACCAATTTTTAGATTTCTACCTTGAAAATTGCGGAATGCTCCATACAAACTTCCACCCCTCTTTTAGGAAAGTGGGGGTTAGAAAGAGACAAAACGTAGCCTATGTCAATCTCCATCCCTTCAACTATCTCCACTAAAAAATCACGTCAATTCGTCGCTCCGTTTTGCCGTGAAAAACGGACAAACAAACACACACATATACCTTCCCATTTATAATATTAGTATGGATTTGGCAATAGTACTAAGTCATCGTATTATTCTAAGTGTTGCCAGTGTTTGCAAAGACACAAATAATCGCGAGTTCAGTTCTGGATCAAGCAATTATTTAAGATTTTTATTTTCCTAAATATTTTGCAGATATTTTCTTTCCTATTTTTGTGTTATAGCACTCACCCCGTGCTTGGGAAAACATGAAAAACTTAAAAAACAACAAAGAAATATTTTGACACGCTAGGATTTGAACCTACGACCTCCCCTAATACCGGGACGCTCAAACCAACTGAGCTTGTGTCGACTAGTTTAAAGAGGTGAAATTATTTGCTATATGATCGATTACGTCGATTGTAATGATCGATATATATATATATATATATATATATATATATATATATATATATATATATATATGTATAACTAGTTAAATGAGAGTGGCTCAGTTAGAGCGTTCCGGCTTTAGGGAAGGTCGCAGGTTCAAATCCTAGCGTGTCGAAATTTTTCTTTGTTGTTTTTAATGTTTTTCATGTATTTACTAGTGGTGATAATCATTGTTTTATTATTACCGTCTTCGTACAGATACCTAAGGTCCTCGGGGTTCATTCCTAAGTTTAAACAAATCAACTTTCAGTTACATCCAAATAATATTATCAATGCGTGAGTTTGTGAAGAGTTTTAAATGTTTGTAACACATACATTTTGAAATCGCGAAATCGAAACGATATCAGTTTCGAAATGAATCATTAGTATTCTTTAAATGTTGGTAAAATGGAGCCATATAGATCACCGCATATTTCGCCAGCCAACAAATTATTGGATCATGGTGAGCCAAGAGCGTTTTTTACGTTCGGTCCACTCTGCCTGCTACACAAGGTAATAGGCTTGAATATATAATGTCTGTTAAGGAATATACGACGTAAAATTAAGTTTATCCGCAACTTAAGACATTTTAAAAAACTTTAAAAATAAAGAAAAATGTCGATACGCGGGACTCGAACCCGCAACCATTTCCCGGCTTGAGGGAGATGGTCGCGGGTTTGAGTCTCGCGTATCGACATTTTTCTTTATTATTGAAGTTTTTCAAGTTTCTCAAGCACGGAGTGAGTGCTATAACACAAAAATAATTAGAAATACGAAAGTACTGATCAAAATTATAAATGTGAATTTCATCTGTAACGATGAACTCATTTAACTAGTTATACGTATGTATACCTAGCGATCAGTGCAATCGACGGAATCGATCTTATAACAAAAAAGGATTTCGCTACGTTGAGCCTGTCGACACTAGCTCAGTGGTAGAGCGACCCGGCTTAAGGGTACGTCTTAGGCTTAAATTCCGCGAGTCGATATTTTTCTGTGTTGTTTTTAAAAATTTTCAAGTTTCCCAAGAACGGGTATGTTTTATAAAAACAAAAATAATTAAGACATTTTAGTTTCATCCTCACCATCTCGATGTCTGGAAGTCCACAACCGTGCGATTCTCGAGGCACTTTTTGCCCCGCACTACTCCTATGTGGAACCAGCTATCGGCAGAAATTTTTCCGAACGGATACGACTTAGGGACCTTAAAAAAAAGAGCCTACTCATTCTTAAAAGGCCGGCAACCAAGGAAGTTACATTCTACCCAGAATATTCACGCGCGCTTCAAAATCGTTCCGAAGAGTACCACGACATGAGTGGAGTGTGTCTCTTTCTACTAAATAAAGCACCAATCGCCATATATAAGTACGGCCACGCGTAGTTTGCAAATTACTACTAAGTAATTCTACTAATTTGAGAAACAGTTTTTGCATTGCATAAGTAATTACGTAATAATTAAAATAAGCACATTTAATAACTCACTATGTTAATTACAATACATTTTATGCTAATGTATTTATCGACGTGTATGAATAAAAGGGATTTAACGATTACCGAATATATAAAAATCTACCATCAGTAGTTTTATTTAAACACTGCCAATTGCAAGAAAGGGACAACATCCACTTATGACGTTGTTTTGCTCAGAACGTTTTTCCCCTCTGTTAAGTAAGAAACAAATGTCAACTTTATTAGTAACGAAATAAAGTACATTTTTATTTTTCAAATATTGCTTCGTAACAATTCAAGTTATCATATATAAGTTCCTTGCCGGCAACGCAACAACAAGACCCCTGGTAGTGTAGTTGTCTATGGGCGGTGGTAATCACTTACCATCAGGTGAGCCTCCTGTCCGTTAGCCCCCTCTTCTATAAAAAAAAACAAAAATCTATGAATCGAAGTCAGTTTAATATAATAAAATTATAAACGAATATTAGTAGCTAGTAGAAATCAGCTGTTGTAGGGTTATTGACCTTCGTTATTTTTGGATGTAGTTTATTGATTAGATTGTATTGATGTCTCGTTCATTCTCAATTGTCTTATTAATTTAAACAAACTAATTTAGTGTTTAACCTGCTTTGCTTTAGATCATGTGGTCCAGGTTTGAATCCTGAGCAAAATTTACTGTTTTTGAAGATAAACTAATGTCGTTATGAACGGAAACTCTATGAACAGTATAAAAGAGACAAAATCCTACATCTATAGGATTTAGCCTGCGAAAGAATGAGATAGAATGCATGTGTTTCGCAATACTCGGTCTCCTCTATATGATATTTCGTAGTCGTCTCACTCTTGTCTATTAAATGGTGTACATATGGTGTGTATATCTATTAAATGGTATGCTTGTGTGCGTCTGTATATTGCATAGTCGAACCGAGAGAGAAGGCGTCATATAGTGAGTATAGTCTCTAACGTAATGTTTTATACTACTATATTTTACTCTAGCTTAAGTATTTTACGTGTGTTTGTTACTCTATTTTGCATTTTTTTTTATGTTATAAGATAGCAAACAAGCAGATGGGTCTCCTGATGGAAAGAGTCAACCATCGCCTATAGACACCAAAGATGTTAATGGTGCGTTGCTATGTTGTGGCGAGGTCTGTCACATCCACAAGTTTACCGGCTACCTTACCCTCCGAACCGGAACACGACAGTGACAAGCACTGACGCTATTGCGGCAGGAATAGGTAAGGCGGTGGTACCAGACCCGGGCGAGACAATGCAGAACTCTACCACCTAGTAGCCACGATAGTAGTGACTTGCATATTCAATCGGTCGCCTTTTACGTTCTGCCTGGCAGAACGGCAGTTAGTCTATTCTTCAAAGGAGCCCGGAACCAACACGGGGAAAAACGACCTCTAAATTTTAAAATATATATTTAACTAGCTATTACTCGCGGCTTCGCTCGCGTAAAGTAAGAGACAAAAGTTCTCCATCCCTTCAACTATTCCCACTTAAAAAATCACGTCAATTCGTCGCTTCGTTTTGACGCGAAAGACGAACAAACAAACACACACTTTCCCATTTATAATATTAGTATGGATAACTACTAAAACCACAAGATTCCCAAAAGAAGCACGCTCGATATTATATATTTAAAAAAATTGCCACCATATTAGGGTATTTTAAATATAAGTACAAAATCACATATCTAATGACGTCATAAATTTCACCGCTATTTTCGACTTTCAATTCATCGTAATTCGTCATCTTTTATATTTATTTCTGGCAACATGCGGTAACTGAAATGATCAGCTAAGATTTGAGATAGAAAAACCTCCAACATTTTTTTACGTCACTAGAGAAACTGTTGAAATGTGTAACAAAATATGATAAGTAGCGACATCTATTGTCTGCTTTATGTACAAACTTTGTGACAATAAAGTCAGTTGTTACCCGCGCACTGCGTATCATTATAGGTTATGGGCCCAGGACCAAGGAACTCATGATCTTACTAATCTGGTTAACTACTATTAAGGCCCCGGTTACACTTTGATTAGTGCGAGTGCTTAAAGCAGGTGCTTAGCATTAAGCAAAAAACACGTTTAGACAGCTGTTGATTAGTGCGAGATATTAGTAATCAGCTTAGACTTTTACTAAGCTGATTATTAATCACTCGCACTAATCTACGACTGTATAAACGTGTTTTTGCTTAATACTAAGCAGCATTAAGCAAAAAACACGTTTAGACAGCTGTTGATTAGTGCGAGATATTAATAATCAGCTTAGACTTTTACTAAGCTGACTATTAATCACTCGCACTAATCAACGACTGTATAAACGTGTTTTTGCTTAATATTAAGCACCTGTATTAAACACTCGCACTAATTAAAGTGTAATCGGGGCCTAACGGCAGTTTTTATAACTGATTTCAAATGACAAGAGCTCAAAATTACAGATATAAAAGGGATTTCAAACATTTACAATGAGTATTACTGTACGATACATTTGATTATGTCCAATCATTAAATGAGACAATTAAGAATGAACACAGTATGTAAAGAGTTATTGTAGGACGCTCAGCTGTTCGCAGCTCGTTCTGCTGACAAGTTCGAAATGATCTCATATTTGGATGTTTGATTTGCTTTGCCATAATTATATTTCAATTACTAATGTGGCCTTATGATTGATTTGTGTCTTATTTTCAAATGATATGTCTTAGTCAAAATGGATTCCACTGGATATTTAAAATAAAAAGATAATGTTACTATCAAGAAGCGGTTGTTACTGTGAATAAACTAATTGCTTTGTATTGATATAATAAAAAAAAGATGATATGTTACCTATCCAGTATGGACAGTGTCCGGTCATACGAAACTAGGTCCAGTGGACTCAGTGACAATCAATCACACGCGGGACATCATATCGTTCGCTTGTTCTTTCCGATTGTTTTTTTACTATTAAACACGCATCAAAATGCCTTCTTGTGTATTCAACCAGTGTTATAATCACTCACGGAGAAAAATAAGACAACACAGGATTACTTTCCATTCATAAGTACGGCTAAAACAATTTGTAAATAAGATTAAATTATTATTTGGTTCGCCATGTTTGTGAGAGTGAGATAGTATAATACAAAAGTGACGCGACGAACAGTCTGCCGAGCCCAAAATGCCTTCTTGTGTATTCAACCAGTGTTATAATCACTCACGGAGAAAAATAAGACAACACAGGATTACTTTCCATTCATAAGTACGGCTAAAACAATTTGTAAATAAGATTAAATTATTATTTGGTTCGCCATGTTTGTGAGAGTGAGATAGTATAATACAAAAGTGACGCGACGAACAGTCTGCCGAGCCTAGGGTTAGCGATTGCGATGTTAGAGCGTAACATATCTTTTCTTTTTTAATATATCAAGGTTGCTTTGTGATTTCTTTATTCTAAGGCTCAACTCACATTGGCGCAGAGTCGAAGCGTCATATTTTGTCGCCAAAGCATATTCATTTCTATTGTTTTGTTATTTAATTACCGACTCCAGCCGAGCGTCGGAGCGCGAATGCGCTCGTTAACACGCGTCAACGCACGCTTCCATATTTACATAGCACAAATTTGTACTTAAATAATAGAACAATAGAGATCAATATGCTTTAAGCGGGAAAAATATGGCGCTTCGACTCTGCGTCAATGTGAGCCTATGCGACTGGCTATTGGGCTAGTGTCAATTAAAAAGCTTTACCTATGCCATTTTTTCCAAGAATTTGGACTTTAAGCGCGATAAAAATTTGTCGCAACCGACTTGGAAGTTAATTTTTGGTTAATTTTCAAGTTAATTGAACATCTTTAGAGCAACTTCTCTGAATGTGATAGTAACAGATCGTAGATTAACTCAATTAAATATTTAAAACGATCTAACAACAAAATACGGGGCTACTTTTAATGGTTCGTCTAAATTTTTAGAGGCTGTTCAGAATCGATAATGTTCGGTTAATGTAATAAAATACATTATTTTAAAAATTCTAAATTTCATTTTTCTCCGACACAAGAAATACAACGCATGGATAAAATTTCAGTTTTGCAAAATTCAGATGATTCTGTAGTATCGGTCGTCATTCCTTGTCGAGTTCGGCTCGTATAGTGTCTTCCGCAGTGTTGCCAACTCGAAAAAGTCAAAAACAGCAAATAGAACTTAAAAAACAACAGAAAACAGAAAATTACATTCATAGAATTGATAAATCATTGAACACAGAGTTCATTCACCAGACTCGGTGCATCAAATTCATGAATTTAGTGGGATTTTTTAAATGAAAATACATATTATTTTGTAATCGTTTTACAATAATAATAACATAATAATAACAATAATAATAATAATTAAAACGTACTTTCAATTTAATATTTAGTTTCTATTTTATAAATTTGGTCAGACCTTTAAAAGTATATGATTCATATAAACAACATCATCCACAAATATATTTTTAATGTGTAATGCGCAAATCAAATAGCTTAAAATATTTGTAGCCCCCGACAGCATATATATTGAAATAACGTCAACCTGTTTTTTTTATTGGGAGTAGTGAAAAGTTTTACCCATCAAGATATATGTATTTGGTGGAATCCAAACGAAGCGTCAACATCAATATAGTATATACAATCGAATCCGCCCTTAATAAAATATTCAAAAGCGAAAGTCTTCAATCTTATTGTTGAAGACGATTATAGAATTCCATTAAGATTTTGTCGAGTGACAATAATAACCTTTTATCTAGTTCACCTTCGCTATGCTTGTAAAATATTTGTGTTAATGATAATATTACGTACGTACGTACCGGTCTCTGTAATTTAATTAAAAATGTTTTAATTAAAAGACAGTGAATTTAAATGATATAAAAAAACATTAATATTCATTATAGTAATGAATAACTGTATAATATTAACACCGACCACACAGCTCATAGACATCTAATAACAGGTAAATGACTCCTGAAAATCTAGTTTATAGTTCCGATGTAAATGTCCACGCGCCAATACTCTAATCAGTGTGGACCAATCAGATGCTGTGTACATCATTATCTTTCACTGTGGCCTTGAGTTAGCCAATCACGGCGTTGCAATCACGCTTCGTCTTACCTCAGCTAGTCGCCAGAATGCATTCAATACGGAAAATCAAACATTATGCATCTATGGGCTGTGTGATCGGTGAATATTAACTACATATGTTCTTGTTGTTTCCAATCACGCAAACAATACAATCTTTTCGGAAAATTCAGAAATAATTAAGCTTTATTGTTTCACTTAAAACGCTTTATAATTTCTAACAATCAACCGGTTCAAGTTTCACCTTATGAATTTTTCTTTAATCACAAATGCTAACTAATGCTTATAGAAAGTGTGTGTGTATGTATGTATATATATATATATATATATATATATATATATATATATATATATGATGTAATTTCATTCATAACAACCATTTTTTACAGAATTTTTATGTACTAGGTACTTAATATCAATTTTTATAATTTTGTGTATCAATTTAAAAGTAAAATATCACGAACTATCAAAATATTTATCAAATTTATATTTAAAAATGAATGCTTAATTGCGATATTTTCCGTTTTTATTGTATTGTTTACAGTACTTGCATTTCTAATATTATCTATGAACAATGATTAAGTAGTCGGCTCAAATTCTCATACACTGGCTGACACATTCAAAATAGATCTTAATTTTAAGCTTTGTATTGTGAGACACGTGTTGTGTAATGTGTATTTCAGCATAATGTTATATAATTAAACAATAAAAATCAATAAATTAATAAATATGTGACAATTAGAAAACATTTGGAACACCAAAATTGATGTCTTATGATATTTAGGTAGAAACAATTATACAATGTATTAAAAAATTAGAAGTAATGTCATTAATCCAGTTTAGAAATGGTCTTAAACCTAGTCGAATGCTTATTTTAAATTAGACGTATTTTAATACATGTTTGACTTTAAGAAGTTTTTGACGTCCAGTCAAAAATAAATTACTTTTAATTATTTTTTTAAATAAGACTCCTGACTACCGTGATTTGTGCAACGTCGATTTATTAAATACGGCGAATTGTTAATGTTAAAGAACTTAATTTCTTATAAGAATTATAAAAAATCACTTACTCTGACTAATATGTATAAACAACTATTATCATAAACAATATTCAACATTGGATGAACAGACACACAATATAAAATATTGAGAAAATATTGGATAGCGTGAAGTGTAATTTCATACTGTTATTGTTGCTTTACTTGTAAACAGATATATATATATATATATATATATATATATATATATATATATATATATATATATATATATATTAGGGTGGAGTGAAAAAAAAAATTTTTTTTTCTTCTTAGCCTGGGGGTCAAATTTGTAGCTTATAAAAAACAAAAATTTTTGAAAAAAAAAATAAAATTTTTTACTCAACATCTTGAGGCAGCCCACTCATTTTTAAAATTAATTACGAGTAAAAATATTTGGTTGCAAAAAAAAAAATTTTTTGTCTTTTAATGTCTTAAAACATCCAAGAATTGGCAATTATGATCATTTCCAACTCAAATTTTATTCTAGTGCCCTAACGAGGAATGTTACTTTTTTGGATTTTTTTTAAATATTAAAACAATAGTCACAAAAATTTTTTTTAACTTGTGATTTTTAATTGGCATAAAAGAGGATATTTTGAAGTTTTTAGAACGCTTTTAAAAATTTTTTTTTGCAACCAAATATTTTTACTCGTAATTAATTTTAAAAATGAGTGGGCTGCCTCAAGATGTTGAGTAAAAAATTTTATTTTTTTTTCAAAAATTTTTGTTTTTTATAAGCTACAAATTTGACCCCCAGGCTAAGAAGAAAAAAAAAATTTTTTTTTTCACTCCACCCTAATATATATATATATATATATATATATATATATATATATATATATATATATATATATATATATCCGCATTACAAAAATGCGTTTACATTCTTATTATTATGCATTTACAACTTAGGGAGCGTCCACAAATTACGTGAGATGTTTAAGGGGGAGAAGGGGTTGAGTCATTTGACTCGACCCCTCATCTAATCTTACGTTGGAGGGAGGGGGGGGGTGGTCTTGGCAAATATCACGCAATATTTTTCTGATTGAAACAAAAAAAATATACTATTTTGGTCCATTATCCAGATTGTACGTGCTTAAGATTTAATCTTAAGCGTAATTGTAATATGAATTAAGATCATTCACTAATTCGTTCGAAGGAAAATAATTTCATTCATACTTCGACGTTATACATTACTACTGACTGTCAACCCACCATATTTGTTCTTTTCTATTTTCTCCATAGACTGAATTAGAGTTGATATTGTTTTTTTTAATCGCAGTAGTTACAATTTAAGTACTCTATTGTTAAATTTTTATTACACTTATAACAATCAGCAATATTGATTACTAGTCTTAACTAGTCGTAAATAAAAGCACGAAGCATTTTTTTTTTCTTTTTAAAGTAACAATCCATCGCGTTCACATATTCAAGTAACCCACATTTTGAAAAATCTCACGTGAGATTTGGGGATGGGGGAGGCGGTTGAATAAAATTCACGACATCTCACCAGGGGGGAGGGAGGGACAGATTATTTAAAAAAAACACCTCACGTAATTTATGGACGCCCCCTTACCGGATAATTGGTGATATGGCCAACTGTAACGGCTTAATTTTTTTTTTGTTAAATATACATACATACAAATCTATTCGGAAAGGATTGAGTGGAATAAATCTTTCCCTTAATTCATACATACATACAAACAAACCAGTTTCGGAAAACAAGATGTTCCTCCTCCCCCCACACACATTTTGCAAAAAGTTAAAGTTGGTTTACCATGAATCATTATTTAATGATTCAAGGTCAACTTGAATGATCTTTATGGAAGACGATTAATATTACCTAGTGAAAAGAATAACGGTTGTGATAATACATGCTAGGGACTGTTAGGGGTCATCCATAAATTACGTCATATAAATTTCATGATTTTTGACCCCTCCCCGTCCTTGTCACAGCTGGTCACATTTGTGAGACCCCCTCCTACCCTGTGTGATGTCACACATTTCACGAAAAATGATCTCCTTCGATTATTGTTTAGCTTTTATATTTATTTTTATGTTAAAAAAGTGATGTCACAAAATTTGGGACCTCTCCCTACCCCTTTGTCACACAATGTCACACTTTTTCAACCCCCTCCCTCCCCCTTAACATGTGACGTAATTTATGGATGAGCCCTTAGGTTCCAACACTTAGCACTTATAAAAAAGCACTTTATTGGGCACAACTGTTTCTTATTTCTACACAATTGTATAGCTAATTTGGACTTAGAACACAATAATACTTTAAATTTGGATCACAGTTCGTGATGCCCTGATGAAGGGCGGTTTCGACCCGGAGTACAGCCCTAGTTTCCTTGCTGAAGGCCAGTCAATTCGATCCCCGTGTCCGATGTTTTTTTAAATCCAAAATCTAAAGTTCGGAGTCTAGTGCTAATATATAAATACCTCCGGTATGCTTGTTTCAGTTGAGCATGTAAAGCGGTCCGTTTTGTATTTATATCGTAAGATACCAAACAAGCAGATAGCTCCCCTGATGGAAAGAGACAACCATTGCCAATAGACACCAAATATATTAATGGTGCGTTGCTACGAGGGTCAAACTGAAAGTTATTATAAAATCAAAAACTAGTCAGATTAACAAGTTATTAGTTTTATTATATCGTTTCAAAATAGTGCATATTCTAGGGTTATAACGGAACTCCGCCTCCGTTACTGCGGAACTACCGCTAAGAATCGAAACTCTACCTCCGCATCCGTCTCCGCATCCGCCTCCGCCTTTATGCGATGTTTTAATGGAGGTTTATTTACGCTAACATACAACGCGCAAAGAGCGACGCTGGGCGATGCGGCCGCACGGCTGCGTATTTGCGAGTGAAATGGTTAATATTTTGCTAGTCAGCAGTGTTAGCAGATCCCCGATAAATTATTATTGAGCCAGAGCCGTAAAATTATTGTACTCTTAACAAAATTATTGTACACTAATAAAGTTATATTTAATTTCTATTTTGACATTATTTATTGAAAATGTGCCGACACTGTACTTGTGCCGCGGGAACACGGGGGAGCGGACGGCGTTGGGGGCGTGAATGAATGACAGGAATCAACTTGTCGAATCGTTCAGTACCGCGCAGTGGTTTGGTTTTTGAGTCGTGATTGTTTTAAGTGATTTAGTGCATGAGTAATATGATGTACTCATTTGAAATAAATATTTTTGATTTTAAAAAACCATAATTTCTATTTTTTCTACTTCAAATTTCACCTCCGCCTCCGTTAACCTCTGCATCCGCGGAGAAGAATCTCTTCACCTCCGCATCCGCCTCCGCCTCCGCTAACAATGCCTCCGTTACAACCCTAGATTCTATTCACATCAATATATCGCTACATCCAATGGAACCACTGAGACAAGCACTTCGCCCACTCGTCCTTAGGGTTCTTTTCGAAAGCCTTTTGAAACGCAGTCACTGCTTTCTCCGTGTCCATAAAACGTTTTCCTCGGAGTTTTTCTTTTATTTTCGGGAATAAATAAAAATCGAAAGGTGCGAGGTCGGGGCTATACGGCAATTAATCCAATAATTCTACGTTTGACTTCGCCAAATAGTCTATTATTCGCTCGGCTGTGTGCGATGAGTCGTTGTCGTGGTGAAGGATGATTTTACTGCGACGTCGTTTTTCCCGAACTTTTCCTAAGACAAGTGGCAAACAATAGTTAGTGTACCACTCTGCAGTAACTGTTTTATGATCTACTAAAACCTGTCCTTCCGAAGAACGAGGCCACCATCTTTTTTCCCACACTTCGACCTCTTTGGTTGGCAACTCTTCGGAAGGAAACACCCACTGAGCTGACTCTTGGTTTACGGATCATAACAGTAAATCAAACCTTTGTCACCCGTAAGTATGTCGATAACAGCATTTGAGTCACCTCCGTAAAATATTCGAAGCGTTTCACGACACCAATCAACACGACTGAGTTTTTGGTGCTTCGGTCAAATTATTAGATATCCACCGGGCACAAAGTTTCCTGACTGCTAAATGTTCATAAAGGATTTCATGCAATTGACTCATACTAAAGGCTAAGCTTGCCCGAATCTGCTGATAGGTCACTGTTTTATCAGTCTATCATAAGCCGCATAATACTGATGTTATCTTCCAATAATATTGACAGAGTTCGATTTTCAAAAATCATATTTATTTTTTTATTATATTGTTTCCAAGTGTGCTGTTCTAAAAACTTTCAGTTTGACTCTCGTATCCTTGTGGCGGAATCTTAATGTCATATGCATAAATTTACCTTACCCTCTAAACCAGTAAACGACAGTGACAAGAATTGACGCTATTGCGGCAGGAATGGCGTCAGTTATCGAAAGAAATAAGCGATAATCATCAGATCGGCAAAATGCGGAGAAGGGAACATCACCCATCTCGTCAACCAAAGAACCTATGTATCGTTATGAACTTTAAAGTCTAGACGTTCGGCTCACTCTGCCCTACCACGCAAAGGAGCTAGCGTGGCAGAGAGAGGCAGCTACCCCACCGTAACATTTTAAAATTAGATAAAAATATAGTCTTAAAGTGTTACGGTCCCCGCCTCCTGGCCCAGAACCTGGTTACGCCCATGGCCACTTACCTTACCTGTTCCAAGACGGCGTCGCTTAAAACAACGGTGTTTAAGTTGGTATTTAAGATTTTACTCAGAAAAACTGACAGCGGAATGACATTTCACAAAATGGCGGCAGTAGTTCCGTTGTTGCCTACTAAACAGATACATTGCTGGCGTTTAAATCTGTTAGGGGGAGAAAAAAATCTCTTGTCACTTAAATTTACCTCGAAACGGTGAACTTATTAAGAGAGCCATCGGCTTGTTTGCTATCATATGACATAAAAAAGTGATAATTTATTAAATAATCGCCCTGATTTATTCTGAAGTCTGCGTGAAACTGCCAATATAAAATATTTTATTATAAACCTTATTTGAAATGACAATCTGTAAATAATGTAGAAATAAGTTTTAGATAGTTGAAATAGAATTAAATTGGATATTGTACACGTTTTATATTTATTTGATGTGCAATATATTGTTTAAAAATTAGCGCCTTTTATTTTTTGCCCGTATAGAAAGCCATATGGCTAATGTTCTTACTGCCAAGGAGTAAAAAGACCCGGTCCGATCCACAGACATTGTTTGGTAGCCTAATACAAATATAATATAAAATCAATTATATATCTATATCCTGTTATTTTGCGGGTATAGATAGGATAAATGTTCGTTGATCACAACCACACAAAATGCCGGACAAAAAAGGTGAGTGACCAACTACGAGGCCAAGTTCGCTTACTTCATAGTAAATATTTGCTTAATTTTAGTGAAATCGAAGGTTTATATACCTACAAGGATTCCAAAATGAAACATTTTTATCTTTGTAACTAGAATCATTTTATGATTGTTTTATGTCGACATACATATATGCCCTTTCGGGTTGGACAAGGTATTTTTACTCGCTTTATAGTCCAGGGATAGGGAGTACTCTTTAAGAGCCGCTCATTTTCGAAAACTGACCGCTCTTATTGAGAGTTACTCGTCAAAAGAGTATCGTGCACGAGAGTATAGATTTCCAAATACTCTATAGTAGTAGTATACATAGATCTAACTCCGAGTCGGAGCGAAATAAACTTGCTCTTTAGTATATTTCTCCTACTCCGAGTAACTGACTGAAGAGTATTGTCAGAAGACTCGTTTAGAACTTACTCGTAAAAGGAGCGATTCACTCTCCGAGGTGTGTGTGCAATTGAGTAGCCAAGATACTTCTCCCACCATTTGACAAAAATTTGTCTCTCTGCGTTAACCATTATACAGCGTACACTACTTTATCTACACTAATTTAGAAATGATTTTAGGTAGCCCTGGTAAGTAGCCCTTATGTATATTGTGTACAGAAAGAAAACCGTAACCAATTTGGCGCCGAATATTAATTTTTTTTCAAAAACTAAATGCCAAAAAATTGCTCATGAATTGCTCTTTCGATATATACAATTGCTCCACTGCTATAATTAATAATTAATTAATTAATCGTAATTAAAAAATTAAAATTTAATTCCCGATTATCTCTAATTGTGAGGACTTATTTTAATTGTAATAAGTGCCAAAAAATTGCTCATTCTTTTTTCTATTGGGAATCATAGTTATTTTGTACGTAAAATTGTTTTTAATTAATTAATAATATAAATAATTTGATTGCACCTTTAAACCTCCGTTGACGAATTTTCACTACCACTCGACTCGTTGACTGAGCGCCCCAAACGAGTATCCTAAATGGAGTATCTTAACAAGACTGCTGTTCGCTCTTACTCGGAGTAGAAGCACGCTAGTTAGACGGACAAATATCTCATGAATGAGTATAGTATCTGTGCGTTCAGAACTGCTCGCTCGAGGAGTATAGCTTAAAACGAGTAAAACTCTTACTCCCTATCACTGCTTTATACAGAGTGTTAAATGTGAGTTTTTTTTCGCATTCGATCGTGAGCGCGTTTCGAGTTTACTAGGAATTTGTATGTGATTTGTACAGCGCCACCTAGTGGTAAACGTGAGAAACCAGTTTACCACTAGGTGGCGCTGTACAAATCACATACAAATTCTTAGTTCTAAAAAAGAAAAACTCACACTTAGCACTCTGTATAGTGTCTGAAGAAACTGTCTCAATCCAATCGATTATCTAATATTAATACGATATTAATATTAGATACGATACGATACTTAATACAGTACGATCATATGTGTAATTTTGTATTTCGTGGTTATTTCTAGTGTTTGCAAATGCACTTAACGACAAGTACTAGTCGCCCAGGTGTGGCGCAGCTGTGTGATTTATGCAGCTGTTATTGTGAGATAATAAAAAAAGTATCTTCACGCCCGTATCCCCGAAGGGGTAGGCAGAGGTACAACAAGTGCACCCACGATTAGCCGAAGATAATTGGTCCCACAAATGTGATAGGTGGCAAGCCTATCGCCAACCGGGCACTTTCCAATCCCGGGCAACTTTATGTTTATCAGAAAACTGAAAAAATACTTTTTTTAATTGGCCGACCCGGGAATCAAACCCGGGACCTCATGTGGTCAACGCCAACGCTGGACCACTAGACCACAGAGGCGACAGGTATTGTATTGGTAGGTATTGAGAGATAAGGATGTCATTATAAACAACTATAAAAGAAGATAGTATAAATAGACGGGGATAACATGTTTTCGAAGCATTGTAATCTCCCTCGAGTAATATTGTTCTTTGATTGTAAAATATCTATGGTTGAGGGCGTTACTCTGCCCAAAAATTATACTGTGCGCGCAAAAGTGATTTAAGTGCTTTATTTGGCCAAACTGCTTCTCGGTTAAACTAAACATTTAATAATAATAATAAATATTTTATTTCGACCAACAGGGATCATACATTATTATTTTGTTGTTAGTACACATGTATTACATATAACTTAAACCTATTTGTTAGTAGAACTAAACACTATAACTTAAAACTAGGACAGGATCGATTTGCCAGTATGTGAATCGTACTACAGTGATTCAAGTACACCTATGACAATCGAACCTATCAACAAATACCCTTAGGATGCTACTGGGGGTGGATCGAACCCTACGCGACAAGGATGTACACCGCTTTCGCATAGTTGTGTAGAAGCAGTCTACGTGCGCCTCAGCGAACATCCCTGACGCGCTGCGAAATCGTGGCCGCCCCATCAGCATTCTAAAGGCATTATTGTATTGCACCCTTAGAGCGTTATACTGTTTTTGCGTATAAACAATCCACAGGCTACTCGTGTAAAAGGAGGTGCAGTATGCTCTAAAAAGAGTAATTTTTACAGAAATAGAGCACCGAGAAAACCTGCGGATGATCATGTTCGCTCTAACAGACAACGCCCTCCGTTCTCTCTCAATATCTGCGTCGTCTTTCAGGTCTGAGGATATAATATGGCCCAGATACTTGTACTGCTCCACTCTCGTGAGAGGAGTTCCGTATAGCTTAATAGGTGGTACCGTCGATGTAAATTCTTTTCCCCTGACCTGAAAGACCATGCATTCGCTTTTTTTGACATTGTAGGTCAAACCATGACTGAGAGCATAGCTTTCACAGATACCCAAAAGCTTCGTGAGTCCACAGAGGCGCTCAGCAGTACCATGTCGTCTGCGTAACTAATGTTGTTAAGGCACACGCCATCAATATGACACCCCACACGCATACTGCTAAGCGCCCCTATCAGCTCGTTGACGTACAGATTAAAAAGCTTGGGTGAGGTTAAACCATCCTGCCTCACGCCTCACTCCAACCTGTATGGCATCGAAAAGCTTTCCGACCACCGTACGACATTAACCTGGTTTCGATACCAAATATGGAATATTCTGTTAATCTCATCTGGCATTCCAGTAGCTTTTAATTTTTGCCAGAGGATATCGTAGTTCACCAGGTCAAATGCCTTGGATAAATCGAGAAAGCAGGCGTAAACGGGGGTGCGTTGCTCCGTATAATACCGGACAGTTTGCTTGAAACACAGAATGGCGGATTCCGTTGACAAACCATGTCTAAAACCAAACTGGTTGTCGTGTAGGTGTAGGTATGCATCTAATTGAATGCTCAGCAAACCGTCAAGTACCTTAGCAACAACCGTAGCAAGAGAAATCGGCCTGTAATTGGACTTGTTTGAGATATCTCCAGTTTTATTTTTGACGATTGGTACCACCACAGTTTTCATTAGCTCTGCAGGTAAATATGAGTGTCCCATGCACAAATTAAAGAAAATCGCTAACACGTTGGGTAGCTGAGGACCAGCATATTTAAGACGTTCAATGCTGAGCCCGTCATGGCCAGGAGACTTACCACGCGACATGGAGATAATTAACTTGTTAACGTCACTGGCAGTAAATCATACTCCAATCTCCTGACTAGACATCTCCCCAACCCCCTCTGTATGTGATGGTCCCAATGGTGATTTCACTGTAAAATGATCCTTAAACAAATCAGCCAAACGACTATGATCACTAATGCCCTCAACGCTCACCGGAAGACTAGGTCTGCCACTTGATTTATTTGTGGCTTTCCGAAAATTACGGAAGTCACACTTTGAGTGATGTGAAGCAAGATTATCCATCCGTATTTGCTCACTATGTTTTTGGCACCACTTTAAACGAGACTTAAAGATACTCTTGCTTCGCAACATTTCTTCATATACGTGACCTCTAATAGGTTTGCCATACAGCATCCACATCGAAAACTCCGATCTAGAACATTGAAACTAAACATTTTTTTAAATATCAATTTAAGAGAAAGTTACTTTGGTACTAACTGGTTCACTTTAAGATACGATAATATTTTTGTAAATAGAACTAACTAACCTGCCCAGCTTATTGAATTTTATTGAAATCAGCTTGTTTTTTTTGGCGTTACGCAGATATGGCCACAGTTAGGAGGATAAACTTTATTTAGGGGGCAGTTGTAAGTGTTCAGCTGTTTACTGATAATAAAGCTTTAGAATGGCGCTGGCGTAGCATAAACTTGAATATGAAGTTAGCTGTTATAGACGGAATGAAGTATGCTTAGCATGAGTATTTAATTTGAGTATTTTAGTTATACGTATGTAAATCTAGTGATCAGTACAATCGACGTAATCGATTTTATAACAAAGAATTTCGCCACGTCGAGCCCGTCGACACTAGCTCAGTGACAGCGTCCCGGCTTGAGGGAGATGGTCGCGGGTTCGAGTCTCGCGTGTCGACATTTTTCTTTGTTGTTTTTAAAGTTTTTCAAGTTTCCCAAGCACGGGGTGAGTGCTATAAAAACAAAAATATTTAACAAAGCTTGTAGCACTGCTTTAGCCACAGGTTTTAGCAGTTTTTTAGCAATCAAGCAGATGATTCTGCTGGTAGAAAGAGAAACTATCGCCTGACACCGAAGATGTTAATGGTACGTTGCTATCCGTATGGCGGGATGACAATGCCACATGCATAAGTCTACCAGCTACCTATTCTCCAGACCGGAACACGACAATGACAAGCATTGACGCTATTGCGGCAGAAATAGGTATGGCGGTTGTACCAAATACCTGGTGAGAGGTTAGAACTCTACCACCTAGTATTTACGATGTAGAGATGGTGACACATATAACCAATTGGTCGCCTTCTACGATCTGCCTGGCAGAAAGGCAGTTGACCTATTCTTCAAAGGAGGCCGGGACCAACACGGTGGATTTTATGCTTTCCTTCTAATATTTTTTATCCACATCCAGAGTTGATCCTCCTTCTCATTTTCCATGAATGTAATTTTTAATGTTTTAGGGTTTCGTACATTACAGGGAAAAACGAAACCCTTATCACCAATATGTCTGTCTGTCCATGCATCCGTCAGTCAATTAGCCCCGAAACTACTAGAGTAATTAAGTTAAAATTATTTCGCAAATATCCTTGAACTTGAAAACCGGAAAAAAACCGCCTTACCTATTCCCACCGAAATAGCGCGTGCTTGTCCCTGTCGAGCGTAAGGTAGCCGGTAAACTTATACATCTGGGATTAGATCTCGCCACAAGGATAGCAATGCATGATTAACATTTTCGGTGTCTATAGAAGATAGTTTTGTCTTTCCATCAGGAGAGTAATCTCTTTGCTTATGATATTACTAGCTGTTGCCAGCGACCTTCGTTCGCGCGGATTTCGTTTATTCCGCACTGCTCCTCCCCCGTAGGTGATAGCGTGATAATATGTAGCCTATATGTTGACCCGACCTGTTAGTAATATTCATGCAAAAATTGAAGTAAATCTATGCAGTACTTTTTGAGTTTACCCCGGATATATATGCAGACAAACAGACAAAAATTCTAAAAACTATATTTTTGGCTTTGATATCGATTGTAGATCACGCTCCAAGTATTCTTTTAAAAAAATATTCAATGTACAGTTTTGACTTTTCTACGATTTTATTATATGTATAGATATAAGTAATAATAAATAAATATTCACGACAAATCACACTTACTTACTGATCTAACCCCAAAGTAAGCAAATTATTTGCTTGTGTTATGGGTGTTAGTCAACGATACTAAGGTACCACAAATTACGTGAAATGTTTAGGGAGGAGAGGGGGTCGAGTCAAATCTCATCTAATCTTACGTTGCAGAGTAAGGTCGATTGCATAGTCAGGGTAGCTAACCACTCGACCAACAGGGCGGTCAAAATATATAAAATCATGGGCGTACCGAGGGGGGGGGGGGCAGGTAGGGGCAGCTGCCCCCCCCCCCCCCCCCCCCCCACCCCCGGATCTTTTTTAACTCGCTACTAACTATCTACTGTTGTAGATAAAAACTTAACATAAAAATACAATCTTAAAATGTTACGGTTTCCTCCCTGGCCCAGAACCTGGGTACGCCCATGTATAAAGTATTAGTTTTATGTATGTACAGATGCACAGACACATTGTAGGCTAGTTTTGCGGTGAGCACTTGGGGTTTTGGGTGTTCGAGATGCGAAAATAATTTTTACACGGAATTTCTTTATTCGGCGAACAAATATCGAGACACAGGGTTTCTTCTTCTTCTTCTTTATGCAAACGGAAATTATCAGAGAATTCTGCCAGTGTTGAGTAAACTTAGGAAGTCACACGTGTTAACCATTCTTGATATGGAATTAAGGAGGCTTCTTTTTGGATTGTAGGCTTCTTCTAAGAAAGTTTATCAAAAACTAGAATTCACATGACAATCAATGATGTAGATTCTTTTGTTTTTTCTCTTGTTTTTCTCTTCACATTAAACATTTTAGCGACACGGCAGCCGGACATTTCTCACTGGCCGACCAAACAGCGTCACGCATCGAGCGTAAGGCAATCGCGGCACGGAAGGGCCGCTATTATTGGTGGGACGAGAGCAGGAGTCGATTTCCGTATCGGTTTCCATAGTGTTTGGCGAGGCAATTCTAGTACGCGCTAAACCACTTTTTTTTTTGTATTATGTAAGGAGTTAATAGAAAGCAACTAAAATAAATAAAATTATTCAATTAAATAGTTTATAATAAAACTTAAAGCTTTATTTCAGTGCAATAATATCATGATGGTTTCAAAAATACATTAGAAGAGATTCAAATATTTATAATGTTAACACATTTTTGAATATACATAGTTTTTTAGACATGATAAATTGTGTCAGACTATAAAAATTTCAACTGAAACCAAAATCTTTTTAATCAACTTCTTCATTACTTTATAATGGCATGATCTCCTAGGCATCTCTTGTGAATTGTCTATATGATAGTACCAAGACTTTACCAGACATTCTTTAGATGTCGCCTTCATTTAATTGTTCGAGTTCCGTCATAGAAAATAATTTTGCTAATTCAATTTTCAATAAAATCTGCCTTTTTGGTGTCAACTTTCTAAATGTTTCAGCATAGCTTTGAAATAAATGATAAATATCATCTTTTTCTGTGTAATTCTGATTATAATTTGAACTTTCCACCAATACTTCCGAGAAAGTAGGATCAGTTTCAGTAGGAGCCTCCTCAATTAGTTTGGGTTCAGATTTAATAACACTTATTTCAACTGTTTTTTTCTTAGGTGGCCGTAGGCGAATTATATTTTTACTTCGATAGTTACTTAGAGGTTCTAAGAAATGTAAATACTTAGCCCAGCGCCAATTTTTATAACAGGTTTTAATTTTGGGATCACTCATTTTCGCTCTTACATGTTTGACATAACAGTCTTTTAGGCTTTTCCATCGATTTCTTAACTCTGGTACTGAAAAAAATAAATTATGATTATGATCATTATAAAAAAGTGAATATGAAAGATTACTCCTTTTTTCCAACTTTAAAGTGTCAGTGTAAAGATGAGAAAGGGCATGCTGTTGGTTCGGACATGTAGAAAGCATGGTAGATAAGAGGTTAACAAAACAGATATACAATGTGGAAGAATGTAGGTACCGCAGAAGACAAGAAAAATACATACCATGATCAGATTGATTGAGTACTGTCCGAAGGCGGTGTCAAGAGTCCTGCAAGGATTGTGATGTATGTTCTCGGTTCTCTCTTCTTAAGAGATCTGGCGTGAAGATATGTATGTGTGTGTATTCCTTTTTTCCACTGCCTTACTCTTCTGCTTACCTTATGTTATAGAATAGAATAGCAACCCATAGCAGTGTTGACCACATGAAGTCCCAGGTTCGATTGCCGAGTCGGGCAAATCAAAAAACACTCTTGACTCTAACAAAAGTTAGCAATAAAAGCTTAATATTTTACAAACAAACCCCTTAATCGAAAACTTGTTTTTACAAACATTCAATATTTTTTAAAAACCTATCCAACAATACCCCACACAATGGGGTATGTGAGGAAAAAAATTAACATCCCCACATTACAGTTTACATATAAAGAAAGCTACCCTGAAAAAAATATTTTTCATGATTTTACATTACCACTTGTTGACGTGATTAAAATGTTTATTCGTGCCAAATTACAGCTTTCTAGTAATAGGATCTGAGCTATCATGCGGACGGGCGGACATAGCGAAACTATAAGGATTCCTAGTTAACTTCGGAACCCTAAAAATTGTTTGCACCTAACAGGGTAAATGGTACCTATGTGGTAAAAAAGTAAAGACACAATTATGTTTGATGGTGGTACCATACCAAAATAAAAGGGATTAAATACGATAATTTTGCTAATCAGTATACCCCGTACAAATTTGACAAAAAAAATGACAGTGTTTTGTTTATCAACAATTATTACCTGCTAAATATTATGACAAATGAAGATCAAAAATTAATATGTATATAGGGTAGATCATAAATTAATATGTATATGATGAAATTATCGGTTGTATAGAATTATGAAAGCGGCGCGTGTTTAAAACAATCTAGTTATATAAATCAATTACTAGATTCAGGAATATGTTTTTTACATATTAAATTCATAGTAATTTGTGAAACATTACTTACTTTTTATACCTATATCTTCTGAAATAGCTAACCAAGCAGTTTCTGTGCTCAGTGTATTTTTAAAATTTTCGTGGTTTACATCATATAAACACGGCCACTTTTTCACAGCTAGTATAATTGCCAATGTAGAATTTTCAAAGTCACCCATCGTATCGCATTACGCTGGCGATTTGATTGCGATAAAAGTACTTTTTGTGTCGTGCTGCGATATGCGTCAACAGTGCTGCCAAATCCAATAGATCGGAGTCGCTATACTTAATATAAAATATCGCTAGAAAGTCGCTAAAACTGAATTTAGTGTAGGACGGATACAAGGGGTTAGTGGCGTTTAGCAAAAATTTTTAGATGAGGAATAAAGTATGAGCGCGCGAATTTATGTGTTTTAACTTTTAATATCAAACTCCAAAAAAGTTTAGTTATAACGTTGGAAATTCCTACCGATTCGGTAGTAGCTATAAAATTGTCTAACCGTCAAAAAGCCTGTAAAGTTTGACTATTGTAGATCGACAAGTTATCTACTATAATATTATAGTAACGTTCTACTCGTTATATTATAGGAGATTATTATTAGCCTATAGAGCCCGTGAATCTGTTCAGCTGTAATATACACTAAGTTGCTATCACTATATCTTACTAAGAAGTTACATTATCCGCTATAGGGCTGAGCGAGAAATTTAAATGTTCTATTCTTGTGTCTATCTTAAGTCTTATACAAATGTCCGGTGCAATAATAATTCAGTATTTTTATCAGTGGATACTTTTTGAAAGTGTTTTCTAAAGCTAGCTAAAAATATTTGATTCAATAATTTGTAATAAATCACATAGCACAACGAAAAAATAAGACATTTAATTTTGCGCTCGACTTGAACTAGGCCTTTTCATTAATTTTGAAATGAGCAAAAAATATATTTACTGCCAAAAATATTTTCATTCGCACCCTGAAATTCACCAGTTAAGTCGTTTGTTATAATTTTTGACGTCGGACTTTTTTGTCGTTAAGATTTAACCGATATTCTTCATTTTTGGCGACAAAGTCGCTAAATTGGCAACACTGATGCCAAATAAACGCATTTAGGATAAACGCGTTGATATGGCGTTTACAATTGACATTTACCGTTTGATCACAGATCCTTCTATTGAAATACCAAAAACAACAAACTTACATGGAACATGTAGATACCAAGGAACTTATATTCGATAACTGGAATTACTACGAAGCAATTTTTGTAAAGTAAACATGTACTTTATTTCGTTATTCATAAAGTTGACATTTGTTTCTTACTTAACAGAGAGGAAAAACGTTCTGAGCAAGACAACGACAAGAGTGGATGTTGTCCCTTTCTTGCAATTGCCAGTGTAAATAAAACTATCTGATGGTAGATTTTTATATATTCGCTAATCATTAAATCCCTTTTATTTATACACGTTGATAAATACATTAGCATAAAACGGATTATAATTAACACAGTGAGTTCTAAACTGTGCTTATTTTAATTATTACGTAATTACTTATGCAATGCAAAAACTGATTCTCAAATTAGTAGAATGACTTAGTAGTAATTTGCAAACTACGCATGACCGCACTTATATATGGCGATTGGCGCTTTATTTAGTAGAAAGAGACACACTCCACTCATGTTGTGGTACTCTTCGGAACGATTTTAAAGCGCGTGTGAACATTCCGGGTAGAATATAACTTCCTTGGTAGATACTTAAAATTGGCTATCTTAAGTTGGCGGGGGAAATTTTTTATAATTTTTTTTTTGCTATTTCAATTTGTTCGTTAATTGTTCTTAGGTGACCCATAGACTTACAATAATATTGCGAAATATTACGTATTGTGCAACATTATTGATCGTTTAGGGTTAATATTGAAGACTGCACAAAGATTGAACGAAAGTTTGAGCGGATTTATTTTTTATTGTGCAAAATTTTTTCTTGCACTGTGTAGGCTTAATATTGCACAATATTTTTCACTTCAGAGATTGGAGCGGTCGCGTTCCGTCAATCACGGTGTTTTATAAATGTATGGTCGTAAATTTAAGCAAAATGGCGAGCAAGAATACTATAAAAGATAAGGAACGGGAGTTTTTACTGGAATGTATAGAATTATATAGATATTTATGTAACAAAACCACCTGCAAGGTTGCCGCTAAAACTTTTTGTCAGACGTGTTACAGTAATTCACCATGCAATTTGATACATTTGACAATTGACTTACAAATATATGGACATCGGGTCCGCGCTCTAAAAGTGTACCAATTAAAAGAGAAACAAAACAATAAACATTAAAAGAGAAACAATTTCGCGTTAGTCGTCATTTACAAGTAAGCCTGACAAGACACTAAGAATGTTGTATTTTATAGTGAAAAATTGTAAAAATTATGCGGCCAATGGGACAAAAAATATAGAATATTATATTTCTTGTAAGTAAAATAATTGTTTGACCTATTATAGTACGTATTTGGCCTCTGAACAAGATATTTAATTTAATTTGGAATTATTTATTAGATACTGATTGAAAACCAATTAATTATTTTGAAAATATCTCTTTGTCCTTGTCCCGCACACGCTTAGATATACGTAGAAAGAAGATGGCTATACAACTGTTCGTTGTAAAGGAGATCATTTTGAAAAGCAATAAACATAATATTTTGGTTATAACATGTTGTTTTCTTAAGTTACGCAAAACTTATAGCGTGACCTACGTATAATTACCTCTATCATGAGAGCGAAGGGGTTATTGTCCCTACTATACTTCTTGTCTCTGAGATATATAAGTATCGCAGAGACAAGAAGAATGTATATTGCTACGAATAATCTAGAAACGTGTAGAGTTGGAACGCTGGAGAGATCTAGAAATAAAAGAAAGAGATAGCTACTTCTATTAATAAACATATAGTTAGCCGGTATCAGAACAGCTATACCATAATGAACTTTGTGTTATAAGGTATAAGGTTGAAAATAGCGTGTACTAGGACTTATGAGTCATAACTTGTTTACAATAATTGTTATTGAGTACAAGATGATTGCGGAACATTCGCGATTATTATAGAACTTTACCCTGGGTATACATTTGACAAATACAGGGCAGTTTTATAAAGCGATCGAGAGCGATACTTAAAACGACCCGTGCGAAGCGAGAAGTGTTTTATTCAGTGTTAGTACAGTGAGTGTCTAGTGTTATTCAGAGTATTTAAGTATTACATTGTGTTGTGTTGTGTGTATTTGTATTGTAAATACACAGTTTAATATAAGTGGTGTTTTCTTACAATTACAAACGCGAAGTACGTAACAATATAAAGAAAGACGGCGGTTTAATCAATAGACAAAACTTTGCAATGACCCGGACAAAAATGTAGACTCCATAATTTTGCCGCTGATTTCATTTATTTAAGGGTATAAGGATTAGCATTCACCCATCTTAAACGAGAAACTGAAATCGGGGTGAGCCGAAATTGTGTCTCTGCCTTCCGTACAAGAATTCTACTGTGATGATTCTTTGATATTAACCACGCAAAATGCTAATACGCTGGAACTATGTTTTATTAAAGCCTATGTGATGTCATTATATAATGTACTTGCTCGAGTGTGTGCTATCGTTATTGTTTCTTGAAAGAGCCTATACGCGGCTTACATCATAAGGATGGTCGCCGCGATTAGCAGTTTTTATACCATAGGATAACAAAAAAGTTCCGCCAGGTAAAAAAAGATAACTATCGCTAATAGACACCATTAACTATATATATTGCTATCTGCGTAGCGGGGATACCATATACATAAATTTACCGACCACCTGTCTCCTCAAACCTGTGCACAACAGTGTCAATCGCAGTGTCTGTTTTGGCAGGAATAGGTAAACCGCTAATAGGAAATCATGAAGTATTAGGTATAGATGGAGCTAGCATTCGTATTAATCACTTGAAATAATACCTATGTTATATCTCATTCTCTGAGGTCTCCTCATCTCTCTTTATACAGCTGTGTTAGAAAGAGAGGGTGAGACCTCAGAAGATAACAGCAGTAATTAAAGTTGTGTTTCACGTAGGTATTAGAAGTGTTGCCTCCAGATATAATATAACTTCATGTAGAAAACCCATCGTGACTACTAGGGCATAGTCGTGTGTAGTTCGCGAATGAATCCTTCAATTGGACTACTTCAGTTGTGTTTAGTTCAGCCTTCACTAGTTCAGTTTCAATTTATCTATATCTCTAGTTCGCGTAGTTCACCGCGAACGAAACGATTACGAGAGTCGAAGATTGCCGATCACGCGCCGATGGGAGTGACGTAGCAGACATAATCTCGGCCCGGCTGAACTTGATACCGGTATAACTATATCACTCGTACTTTCTTGTACAATGTACATACATACTTGCGAAGAGCGATAAAATGAATTCTTTAATTATAAGCGTTCATTGCTTATTGCGCATGAAGGTAGTTTTGATCTTCAATTAGTATAAACGCAATGCATAAAATATCATAATGTTTGTTTGAATTTATCTAAAAACAAAAATTACAGTGAAAAATAAAAGTTTAGAAAAATCAGCTTAAAGCTAAGGCCATAAGAAACATTTTGCTGTATTCGGCAATTTTAAACACTATTTTAGTAAGAAATTTAATCTTTCATTAGTAAAAGTACGAATAAAAAAACGAAAAAAATAGTACAAATAAAAAATATACTTTATTTTAAAATTATTTTACTATCGCTTCAACGTTTATCTCGTTCGCAGAAATCATAAGATTCATTACACACTACTTAGTTCGATTAACAAACGAAAGAATATCAATGTACTGAGAAATGATAGCGACTCAAGCCATTGGACTAGATGAACTACTGAACTAAAAGAGTGATATACTTCGCAGTGATCAAAAGATATGTTCATATCTTTTCAATTCAGTGACACATTCTGCGCACCTCTACTAGGGCATGAAATTCTGGCACCCAGTAGTCACGATGACGATTTGGCCAATCGTTTACAATTTAATATGGGTTGTTCTTTAAACATGGTCCCGACTCACACGAGGAAAGTTATAAATAATAAGTCAAAAAGCACATCATTTGTAATAATTAAACTAGCCGAATAATTTCCAAAAACTTCGCTTTTTAGTTGTCGTATACTCAAATGGTTCAATATTGCCATTCGCAGTGTAGTTCGCTAACACCCACTCCCAGTATCTGAGTCTATATAACATTAAATTCATGACTGTGTTGTACGTTGTTAAATCTTTCAGTTCTACACAAGATCCACGTCTGATGGGAAACCAATCTTGAAAAAAAAAGAAAATTAAAAATTTCTATTAATTAGAAATCATTGACGTGTATTTATACACGTCAATCAATCAAATATTATTTATTCGACGTAGGTATATTTAAGAACACTTGTCGACGTCAACAAACATAACACAATAAAATATAAAAGACAATTTATACAAATTATTTGTAAAATACAATACAATTCATAAAAATCACGTCAACCAGAGCGAATTTTGTTTTACAAATTGTGTCCACAAATTACGTGAGATGTTTAAGGGGGAGAGGGAGTCAAGTCTAATCTCATCTAATCTTACATTGGAGAGAGGGAGGGTCTCGGCAAATATCACGCAATTTTTTTTTCTGATTGAAACAAATAAATTAAACTATTTTGGTCCATTATCCAGATTGTACATGCTTAAGATTGTAACTGTAACTAACTAAGTAATCAATATTGCAGAGAGTTATAAGTGTAATAAAAATTTAACAATAGAACCCTTAAATCGTAACTACTGCGATTACCTAACAAAAGAATATCTACTCTAACAGTCCATGGAGATTCGGCTGACCAGTGGCGCGAAAACAACGGACGGGCTACACTGTACCATAAATTCAGATTAAATTGAGCAATGGTATAAAACAAATATTATGGTGCTTTGACAGTCAGTAGTAATGTATAACGTCGAAGTTTGAATGAAATTATTTTCTTTCGAACGAATTAGTGAAGGACCTTAATCGTATTACGATTACGCTTAAGATGAAATCTTAATAAGTCGTAAATAAAAGAACGAAGCAATTTTTTTTCTTTTTACAATAACAATCCAACGCATTTACATATTTAAGAAACCCACATTTTGAAAAATCTCACGTGAGATTGGGGGATGGGGGAGGGGGTTGAATAAAATCTCACATCATCTCACCAGGGGGGAGGGAGGGACAGAAAATTTAAAAAACACCTCACGTAATTTATGGACGCCCCCTAATTTATAAGCAAACATGAAGACAGACATTTATAAAATTAATAAAAATATTATGTTAATTAAATGTCATGTCAATGTTGGAAATATGTCAGGCTGGTACAAGTAAATTACAGATGGCGCCAACATAGCTAGGTCACGTTTAATTTTCAGTGATTACTTGTCAATTGGAATCGGACTCGAGCTCGAGTTTCCCTAAAAACTTGTATTTTTTGTAATATTACTAAAAAATTATCGATTTTCGGATTTTGTCTTTTGCATGTGCTGTAAGACATTGTTTTTTTTGCCAAATTTCATTTGAATGAATTTGGAATCGGTAAGCCGACATCCTAGATTGGGTACTAGACCGTCCTGGAGTTGGCACGGCCACTTTCTTCTTAAATCAAGCAAATATTTTGAAAATGTATCTATCAATATCTATAAAATTATGACACAAATATGTTTGTATTAAGCTACCAAATAATGCCTTTGACGATGAGTTTTCTTGACACACTCTATATATTCTAATTACTCGATTAACAGTTTGTTTTTATGTAATACTAGCTATTGCCCGCGACTTCGTTCCCGCGGACTTCGTTTACTCCGCACAGCTCCTCCCCTGTAGGTGATAGCGTGATAATATGTAGCCTATATATTGACCCGACCTGTTAGTAATATTCATGCAAAAGAAGTAAATCCATGCAATAATTTTTGAGTTTACCCCGGACATACATTGACGATTTTATTTTATGTATATAGAAGATATAGATACTATTAAATTGTTTACTTACATAATCCTGCAAAAAATACCAGATTTAGCAATTTAACTAGTACTTACTACTGACTAGAGCTTACTCATTCTTAAGTCCCGTTTTCACTTTGATTAATGGAAGTGCGAGTGTTTAATGCAGGTGCTTAGTATTAAGCAAAAATACGTAAAGCAGCCGTTAATCAGTGTGAGTGATCAGTATTCAGCGTAGTAAAAGTGAATAGACGCAGATTACTAATCACTCGCAAGGATCAATAGCTGTCTTCACGTATTCTTTGTTTAATACTAAGCATCTGCATTAGACACTCGCACTCGTACTACAAAAAGTGAAAACGGGGCTTTAAAAGGTTAGCATCGCGAAAGCGAAAACTCTGGCACCTAGTGTAGTTGTTCATGGGCAGCGGAGATCACTTTCCAATGTTCATGGGCAGCGGAGATCACTTTCCAGTTTCCAATGTTCATGGGCAGCGGAGATCACTTTCCAATGTTCATGGGCAGCGGAGTTTACTTTCCAATGTTCATGGACAGCGGAGATCACTTTCCAATGTTCATGGACAGCGGAGATCACTTTCCAATGTTCATGGACAGCGGAGATCACTTTCCAATGTTCATGGACAGCGGAGATCACTTTCCAATGTTCATGGACAGCGGAGATCACTTTCCAATGTTCATGGGCAGCGGAGATCACTTTCCAATGTTCATGGGCAGCGGAGTTTACTTTCCAATGTTCATGGACAGCGGAGATCACTTTCCAATGTTCATGGACAGCGGAGATCACTTTCCAATGTTCATGGACAGCGGAGATCACTTTCCAATGTTCATGGACAGCGGAGATCACTTTCCAATGTTCTTGGACAGCGGAGTCTGTAATATTAAAATAACCGCTTTTTACTAAATACAAATTAATGTATACACGGTACATATAACAAAATAGCATTCTTTATAATTTTTGTTTGTCCGTCCGTCTGTATGTTCCAGCTAGTCTCTGAAACGGCTGGACCGATTTTAACTGCACTTTCACAGGCAGATAGCTGATGTAATAAGGAGTAACTTGGGCTATTTTATTTATATTTTTTTCCACGCGGACAAAGTTTTAGGCACAACAAAAAATTATATTTATTAAATAACTAGCGACCTGCCCGCGGTTTCACCCGCGTAGCTTTTGTTCCCGTCGGAATATCGGAAAGGTTTATATACAAAAACCTTCCCCAAGAATCAATTTATCTAATAAAAAATACCGCATCAAAATCCGTTGCGTAGTTTTAAAGATCTAAGCATACATAGGGATATAGGGAATAGAAAGCGACTTTGTTTTATACTATGTAGTGATATATTATTATATACTGGTAGTATTAAATAGTAACCTTAAAACTTAGCCTCTGTGGTCTAGTGGTCTGGTGTCGGAGTTGACTACATGAGGTCCCAGGTTCGATTCCCGGGTCGGATAATTCAAAAAAAATGTGTATGTTCGGCTTATCGTGGGTGCACTGGTTGTACTACTGCCTAACTCTTCAGGGATACGGGCGTGAAGATACTTTTTAAAACTTATGTAACATCGCACAAATAGTAAGACACTATTAACGTTCGCGTCTGGTTGTTATATATCGCATGACGTATAAAACCTTTGGGATTGTTCAATGAGGATTATTACTTAAGCACTAAATGGGGGTGAGGAGGAGGAGTCTTCTATAATTTATACTTTCCATTGTCGGCACTTGGTAAAACTGCATCATGTTGATTATATAATATAAGCACTTGTACTGTTTCACAAACGAAATTTTTATTTTATTTATTACACAATCACTTTTAAACTTACAGCCAACCGGTTTCGCCTATTAAGGCATCATCAGGGCTTTCACATTAACATTTTTACATTATACTATTGTAAAACTTAACTAATGAACATAACATTAATAGGC
Organism: Apodemia mormo; assembly: GCA_036924255.1. Lineage (NCBI taxonomy): Eukaryota > Metazoa > Arthropoda > Insecta > Lepidoptera > Riodinidae > Apodemia > Apodemia mormo. The sequence continues at coordinate 15,522,753 of JAUPFN010000030.1, forward strand.
GAAACCGGTTGGCTGTAAGTTTAAAAGTGATTGTGTAATAAATAAAATTAAAATTTCGTTTGTGAAGCAGTACAAGTGCTTATATTATATAACCAAGAGGGGTCTTCTCTTTGCTTATTTTTGATGACAAGGGGTATGGGGAATCTAGATGGTGATTACGTCAGCAAAATTCATTTTTAATACTTTTCCAGTTTTCTATATATTTACTGCTTGCTACATGTTTGCGTTAAACTCTTTACCTTACCTACTGTTACTAATAAAAACTGCTACTCATGAATCAATCACAAATCTGAGGAACACATTAAAAAATAAATTTACCAATAGTTTATGTTAGCAAGGGGGTAAGTGATTTGCTTACTTTTACTGACATGGGGGAGGGGGAGTCAATAATTGTAAAAAATCTGCTTACTTAATACTTGAATTGCCCCTTTGTCACCTACAAAGCCTAGCTGAGTTTCCAACCCATTTGGTATAACAAAGAATCTACGATATAGTAGTTGTTGTAAATGGCGGTTATGTCTCCAACGTTGTAACGCTAGGCGTCAACGCCCATACTTCGCTTCGCAGACGTGCAGTAGCTATGATGTGGATGCACCCTTAAAACATTTTTTTAATTGGTTCAGTAGTTCCAGAGATCACTTCTAACAAAAGTCTTACAATAAAGTATCTTCACGCCCATATCCCCGAAGGGGTAGGCAGAGGTACAACAAGTGCACCCACGATTAGCCGAAGATACTTGGTCCCACAAATGTGATAGGTGGCAAGCCTATCGCCAACCGGGCACTTTCCAATCCCAGGCAACTTTGTGTTTCTTAGAAAACTGAAAAAATACTTTTTTTGTGCCCGACCCGGGAATCGAACCCGGTACCTCATGTGGTCAACGCCAACGCTGGACCGCTAGACCGCAGAGGTCACAGAGAAGAGAAGTCTTACAATATTTACCTCTTAATCAATGGAGGCCGGTTTTGGGAGGGAAGTCTGTTTACTGGTAAAATGAACAATGATCGCCATTTCAAACACTAGGATTAGAAATATACGAACGTAGTAACTACTTACGCCTAGTTTTCAATTTGCAGTTTTCAAGTTGCAAAAAACAAAGATCTGTGAAATTTTTATACTCGTAAAGCCAAGTTTCCCGATTAAGTCGTTTTCCACACACAGGACCATACCTGGAACCATAACCGTAGTTTCTTCATGATAAACACCCTTGTGGAAAAAATTTCTCGGATAAAAGTAGGTAAATAACTTACAAAGTGAAAGTAACAGTTTATGAATGTTTATTTTTATTTAAAAAGTCGAAAAAAGTCTTACAAAGTGGGAAAAACTCGGAGTAATTCCAAAATTTCGGACTCTTCCAGAAGAGTTATTCAGTGTTAATAAATCTTGCAACGTTTATGGGTACTAAAAGAAATATATTAAAAGTTATTAATACTACGAAAGTGTAATAAAGGGGAAAAAAATATAACTAATACTTACCCGGTTTTCCGTTTAAGAATTTGAAACTTTCTTCTTTGTTTAAAAAAAGGTTACCGTTACTGTCGATCAATATTATAAACTTTGTTTCTTCAATTTTTGATAATTATTATTAAAATCTATTATATCACAACGTTATTTGCCAATTTTTATTTTATTGTACTTTTATTACATAAATATATTTATAAATTAAGTAAAAATTAAAACAGCTGATCTAATTAGCTTTTGACAGGTTGAGTCAGTGTTGCCAGAGAAAAAGTCAATCTTTCGTCCTTAAAGCCTCCTCTACACTACTCCTATGTCCGGGGTAAACTCAAAAAGTACTACATGGATTTATTTCAAATTTTGCATGACTATTACTAACAGGTCGGGTCAACATATAGGCTACATATTATCAAGCTGTCACCTACGGGGGAGGTGCTGTGCGGAGTAAACGAAGTCCGCGCGGACGAAGTCTTGGGCAACAGCCAGTATAATTATGGCGAGCGAAGCGAGCCCTACACTAGGCGACTTTCTATGCACTTTTGTGGTACATTTTCCTGAAAAAGTATCCCACTTTAAGGTTTGGGCTTTGACGTGGTGGTTTAAATTCATGTCTAGATATATTATCTACCATTAAAATGCTATTTCATAAACATTAAAAAAATAGAAAATACATTTTGTATTAGAATTTTATTACTGCTAACGCCATCTATTATAAAAATAAATAAATAATAATAATAAATAAATATTCACGGGACAAACTACACTTACTGATCTAACCCCAAAGTAAGCAAATATTTGCTTGTGTTATGGGTGTTAGTCAACGATACTAATACATAGAAATACATAATATATAAATACCAGAATATATATAATAAACACCTAAACCCAGAAATACAAACATTTACGCTCATCACACAAATGCTTGTCCCCGTCGGGGATCGAACCCGAGCCCCGTTGATTGCGTAGTCAGGGTCGCTAACCACTCGACCAACGGGAGGGTCAAATAACGAGTAAAAATGCTACAAAGCTACACTAGGCGACGATCTGTGCCCTTTAGTGGTACATTTTACTAAAAAAATATCGCACTTTTAGGTTTAAGCTTTGGCGTGGTAGTTTTATTTTGTTTAATTCATTTTCATTCACTCCAGTTTAATACAATATTAATCTATTAAAACACTGGTACTTTTTAACTTCCCACTACGTATGTAGATAGGAAGGTTACTGATTTTGCTCCGATTTTCAAAAATGGAGTTTTCACCATATGTCCGCGTTTTGTGGGCTTAGGAACCATTTTCGACTATTTTCGCGATGACGTCAGTATGTCTGTATGTATGTGTGTGTGTGAGTGTGTGTGTGTGAGTGTGTGTGTGTCAACAACTCATAAGTTTTGAACGCCTGGACCGATTGAAACGCGGTTGGTGGCATTCGATTTTATATTTTATATTATACTTCCTGAAATTTTGTACCAAATGGGCCTAAGAGATTTTGAGAAATTTTGAAAATACCCTAAACAAATTGTGACGAAACAATTTTTTTTTTAATAACTTCCAGATTAATGTACCGATTGAGTACAAAAACTATTCCTCAAAAAAATACATCTAATGCATAAATTGCCTCAAAATCAGTTTATTCGTTTGGAAGTAATCGTTGACGAAAATTTTGAAAAAAGTGTTTTTTCGACATAACTTCGAAATATTTCAACCAATTATTTTTTGGTATTCTACGATATTTTAATACTATAAAAATTACGTCGAATGCCCTTTTAAAAATCAAAACCGAACCTTATTTTCAAAGGTTACAACTTTTCAAATATTAAAATTACGTTTTCTTTAGCAAAGTTACTTAATATTTTGGAAATAACTTTCAGGCTAATATACCGATTGACTTCAAAATCTTATCATCGTTTCTCCTTTAAAAACTGCGCCAAGTACCGTTAATTGGATAAAAATCGGTAAATTTGTTTGGGATCTATCAAAGACGAAAATGTTTTTTTGACATTGCTTCGAAATTTTTGAACCTACCGATTTTTTAGCTAAAGCAATATTTAAATTGAGTTGAATGCCATTTGAAAGATCAAATCGATCATCGTTTCCAAAATATACAGCTTTTCAAAAATCAATACGTGCCAAGAAAACTTATCAAGGACGTACTACGTGCGTCTTCCCGGTTGAAATTTGAATGTTTTTTGATTTCAATGGCTTCTTTCACTAGCCGTGGAATGTAATATGGCGTTCTGTCGAAAATACGCGTGGCCTATGAAATTCCATCCAGTGATTACGGCCCGACTACAGCTGTAGATGTTTAGCAATCGCCGACTTATTAACGTCGTTATTCTTGACTGCTTTGATATGCTACTAGGCCTCTGACACATCATAAATAATCTGTGTGACACATGCTCTTAGTACCTCTATACACTACTCGGCCGACTTCAGTACGCGTCAAGACGCCGTTGTGAACGCACGTGTGTTTAATAGATTTTTTCGTTGATGTGCGTGTGAGACTCTATTATGAGCGGCATACAGTGGTCACAGGAGCAAACTATGTTGTTCCTTGAAACACTTCAAGCAGAGCCTTTTATTTAGGACCCCAGTGGGAAAGGTCATAAGGACAAGAAAAAAGTAAATGATGCTTGGGTGCGTATTCGGGACGTTTTGGAAATACCAGTTGAAGAATTGAAGAAAAAAAAGGATTCACTTTTTGCGACATACAGGGGCTACTACAGAAAAATGGAAGCTTCCTTAAAAAGTGGTGCCGGCGCAGATGATGTTTATCGTCCAGTTTGGTTCGCCTTTGATTTCATGAACAGCTTTTTGGGGTCCGTGTATAAATGTAAACAAACAATAACCACGGTAAGTTTTTTATTATCAATAACTTGTTTTATTATTACTAAAGTACAGATTACAGTAAGGTCGATTCGCCAGTTTGCGTCCATTTAGTGCAGTTGCTTGCTTTAAGGAGAACATAATAATGTCTCTGCATTAGTTTTAATATAAAAAGTATGTAGTTAATGTGGTAACGAACAGGCGAAATGACCCTACATTCGTTGTGTTTATTTATAAACATTGAAAATAATTTGTAAAGTAATCCCTTATCTGAACGGCAGATAATGGTGATCTGCGTGGTACTTGTGTAATATCTCTCAAAGCACAGTTATTATCAAAGTCTGCCCGCCAAGACCCGGGTTGAATTAAAACTCCATTATCATCATACATATCTACAGTACCAGGAGGCATATATATAAGGGATGATTTATTACTTTTTCTGAGAAAGTTATGCAATAAGAGACATGTCATTGTAATAATTGGGATATTATGAATATCCAAATCAATTGGCTTTCTGAATATTCTAAACCTGGATGCTAAAATACCAAACACATTCTCAACTACTACTCGAGATTTTGACAAGCGCATATTGAAAATCCTTTTCGGTGAATTGATATCATGGTTGCCAGGATATGGTTTCATTATATTATTATGTAAAGCAAATGCTCCATCTGTCAAAAAAACGTAGGGAATTTCGACATGATCCGTTCCGGATAATGGACTTGGCTTATGAAGATTAAGCCCGTTAGATGCAATTTTTTGCCATAACGAAGAATTTTTAAGTACACCTCCATCACTGATCCTACCTTGACTACCAATGTCAGCATACATAATGTTATAGTTACTGTCGACTAAAGCTAAAAGTACTAAACTAAACGTCTTTTTATAATTAAAGTACTCAGAACCAGAGTTAACCGGACATTGTATAACAATATGCTTTCCATCCATTGCGCCAAGGGCATGTGGAAAATTCTCCTTGAATCCGTTTTCAACATCCAACCACTGCTGCTCATTGCACGGCATCTTTAAATAAAAAGTATATTATATAAAAAATATTATCATCAAATAATATGTAAAAAGACACGGTCAATTTCATTAAAAGCTGACACTCAAATTGTATATAAATAATTAAAAAGCCGATTAATTGTAGCACTCATGTATTTTTCATAAAATACAGAGACATACACTCACACTCCTACATACACATACAGTACTCCTGCATATACGCGCACTCAAATGCATATAGTATACAGAACCCATATACACTCACAAATTTGGATTGGATTAAATAAAGATTTATTATTAAATAGGTCGTGATATATACATTTAAACCTTTGCTATTTTTATTTCAGGATCATGGAACTGATTCGATTCAGGAAGAATCAACCAACGCTTCAGAGGATGTACCAATTGCTTCTCCAACTCCAAAAGAACCAGAGCCCCCAAAAAATAGACACACCATCCGACGGCGTGACAACCCACCGGAATTGCAAGTTGCCAGTAGGCAGATGACAGAAGCCTTCAATAACTTAAATAAAGTGATAAATAATCCTTCAAAGGATAGCAGCGCAGTTGAGGACGAGTGCGACGTATTCGGCAAACTAATTGCCAAAAAACTGAAGAGGTTACCTGAACATGAAAGGGACGATATAATGTTCGATATACATGCTCTATTTCGGAAATCACGTTTTGAAAGATCTCCATCAGGTGAATCGTTTCGTACTTCTACACCTAAGTCTACGCCATATTATAGTCCGTTAACTACATCACTATCTTCTAGAAAGCGTCCTTTATCTGCGAATAATGCAGTTCATTATAATGTTACAACATTATCTCCTAGACCACACTCATCGTTTTCAGAGCCACCTGATACATATATAACATTATCTAATGAGTCCAGTGAATGTCAACCGACATACTTCCAACAACCAAGCGAAATCACTGCTCATCAACGCTCTTCAAAGATACGTGTTATAAGTGATGAAATTATTGCACCAGACACCCAAAGTCAATCAGTTTATCAACGCTATAAGCAGCCTCAATCAGATCAATCTAACGATGTTCAATATATTTTGCATATACCAGAGACCCAAACTCAATCTGATTGTCCAGAAGATAATACACATCAGAGTGATTTAATATATCAGGCATATAATGACTCGTAATGTATGAAATTATTCTTATTCTTATTCTCACTGATATTTTTGTAATTGTACATACCTAAACTTTTAATAAATATATGTCATAAATATTAAAATTTTACCTTTATTTCATCCTTGAGTTCCTCGTTCAAAGCTTCACAGACTTCGACTACAATTTTTGAAATCAACTGGCTTGAAATTTTAAATAAATAGTGCATAGATCTATAGCTGTCACCACTTGCCAAAAACCTCAAGGTGATTGATAATCGAATCTTAGCAGGTATAGCTTCTCTTAAATGAGTGTCTCGTTTAGCGATTAAGGGTTCGACTTTAGAAAGTAATAAATTAAAATCGTCCAATGACATTCGGTGGAAATTTTCAAATTCTCCTGATGGTTCTTGTATGAGTTCAAGAAATTGTTGTTCCATAGTACGTCTGTAAAAAAAAATACAGTTAATTAACTTGCCATGTAATGTACTTTAACTTATTAGAAATCCTAATTATTTAAATAAATATTACCTACCTAGTTCTGTTCCGATGCATTGCGATCATCCACCATCTTCTTTTTCTTCTTTTCTTTTTAGTCTTCTTCGTGAGATAAGTATGCACGTAGTTATAATACGCTAGAGAGCACATTGCTACGGCAGCTGCTACTTGAGCGTCCATTATAATAAACGTCCGCAGGGTACCGGTAACGCTACACGAATGCGCTCCTCGCGAAGTTGAACGAGTGTGTAGTGTAGCACCGCGGACTTCAGTCAACTTCGGCCGAGTACTTCGCCGAGGAACTTCGCGAGTAGTGTAGAGGAGGCTTTAAGGACGAAAGATTGACTTTTTCTCTGGCAACACTGACTCAACCTGTCAAAAGCTAATTAGATCAGCTGTTTTAATTTTTACTTAATTTATAAATATATTTATGTAATAAAAGTACAATAAAATAAAAATTGGCAAATAACGTTGTGATATAATAGATTTTAATAATTATTATCAAAAATTGAAGAAACAAAGTTTATAATATTGATCGACAGTAACGGTAACCTTTTTTTAAACAAAGAAGAAAGTTTCAAATTCTTAAACGGAAAACCGGGTAAGTATTAGTTATATTTTTTCCCCCTTTATTACACTTTCGTAGTATTAATAACTTTTAATATATTTCTTTTAGTACCCATAAACGTTGCAAGATTTATTAACACTGAATAACTCTTCTGGAAGAGTCCGAAATTTTGGAATTACTCCGAGTTTTTCCGACTTTGTAAGACTTTTTTCGACTTTTTAAATAAAAATAAACATTCATAAACTGTTACTTTCACTTTGTAAGTTATTTACCTACTTTTATCCGAGAAATTTTTTCCACAAGGGCAGTTGAGATGTGCATTGGCGTTTAAAGATCTTGATATACGTTACCATAGATACGCTAAGGGAGATGTTTCTTATGAACAACCTGTTGGAACTAAATACCTTCACTATATCTGAGATGGTGACTATAGGGCTTAAGAAGGTGTCAAGTTTAACTGGATGAACGAGTAATTTGTATGGAAACATCCATGACCAGGGAGCAAAGAACCCCATTCGTAGTAATAATTCCTTATTATTTATACTTATTTATATTAAATTTAAAAAAATAAATAAACATTAAAGTTATAAAATATTTTTGCATATTCTTAAAATTGACGGCAAGCCGAATCAATTAAAAAAATTAGTTTCTTAGGTGATCGGGAAGTGCCACAAAAATCATTGTAAAGTAGTCGGTTTTTTGTATGTAATTTTTTTTAGATGTTACATATTTTTCGGTCTGGACCAGAGTTTACTAACGTGTGGCCCACGCCCACGCAAAGGGGGCAATTTAATACCTAAGGGGGGCATTTTCAAAAATAGATTCGACACGACTAAATTTTTCGGTCTGGATTATTTAAATGCAATGCTAGATACCGTTGCCAAATTAAACAAAAAAATCTCAAAAAATGCTGTAAATAATTATTAGATACTAGCTGTTGCCAGCGACTTCGTCTGCGCAGACTTCGTTTACTCTGCACTGCTCCTCCCCCGTAGGTGATAGCGTGATAATATGTAGCCTATATGTTGACCCGACCTGTTAGTAATATTCATGCAAAATTTGGAGTAAATCCATGGAGTACTTTTTGAGTTTACCCCGGACATACATACAGACAAACAGACAAAAATTCTAAAAACTATATTTTTGGCTTCGATATCGATTGTAGATCACGCTCCAAGTATTTTTTAAAAAAAATATTTAATGTACAGTTTTGACTTTCCTACGATTTTATTATATGTACAGATTATTGCGGGGAACCCGGGACGTTTTAAAACTCGCTAAACAACGCTATTGTTCTTTTTTTAGAAATATTACAATGGGGCATAGCACAAAAAAGGTTGGGAAACACTGGTCTAAGCCCTCAACCTGCCAAAGAAAACTTGCGATGAGGAATTTTGATCCAATAAACATCTGCTACCATGGTAGACCAACAGCGGAGAAAAAAGTTTTTCGTACTTTAGAAGCAAAAATTTGCAGAAAAACTAAAATCTTTTTAGTTTAGTGGTCTAGTGGTCCAGCTATGGCGTTGACCACATGAGGTCCCGGGTTCGATTCCCAGGTCGGGCACATAAAAAAGTGTTTTTTCAGTTTTCTGAGAAACACAAAGTTGAAAGTGCCCGGTTGGCGATAGGCTTGCCACCTATCACATTGTGGGACCAAGTATCTTCGGCTAATCGTGGGTGCACTTGTTGTACCTCTGCCTACCCCTTCGGGGATATGGGCGTGAAGATACCTTTTTTCAGAATTACACTAGATAACAACTAAATTAGTTGTACTCTTTATATCTGGTTGGTTGAGGAACCATTAAATAGAAGATATTTTGAGTAATACGCGCCGGGTCGGGCGGCATCACGTTCACCGAAATTTCTCGCGCAGTAATCTGCCTCGATGTCCCCGCTGAAATGTGTTCATATAAAATGTGTGATCTAGGTGGATTTTTGCGTTGCGACCCGCCCCAATCCTTTATCTACTTATCGTCCAGGCTCAGTGTGATCACGCAGCTTCCCTCAGCGCTGGTTTCTAGTTACTTACGTTAAATACGAGTTGATGCAGGGTTGGTTGCACTCCTTGTGGGTGGTGTAATACCCGGTGTGTTACTTACGTTAAATACGAGTTGATGCAGGGTTGGTTGCACTCCTTGTGGGTGGTGTAATACCCGGTGTGTTACTTACGTTAAATACGAGTTGATGCAGGGTTGGTTGCACTCCTTGTGGGTGGTGTAGTACCCGGTGTGTAGCATAAATGGTTGAGGGAAGACCGTAGATTTGCGCCTGTCGTATGACATTAATTATGTAAATATTAGATCGGCCAAATATTAAAAGACTAGCTGTTGTCAGCGACTTCGTCCGCGAGGACTTCGTTTACTCCGCACTGCTCATCCCCCGTAAGTGATAGCATGATAATATGTAGCCTATATATTGACCCGACCTGTTAGTAATATTCATGCAAAATTTGAAGTAAATCCATGCAGTACTTTTTGAGTTTACCCCGGACATACATACAGACACACAGACCAACAGACATACAGACAAGCAGATAAAAATTCTAAAAATTATATTTTTGGCTTCGATATCGATTATAGATCACGCCCCAAGTATTTTTTAAAGAAATATTCAATGTACAGTTTTGACTTTCCCACGATTTTATTATATGTATAGATAGCTGAAGAACAAAGCGTGTGTTTATTACGCATAGTAGCAAGTATCATTATGTCCGATTCCCTTGCGGGTTACGCAGCGTCAAGGGCGGATTCAGGGGGTGGGTCATGGGGGTCATGACCCCCCCCCCCTCCAGGCAGGGGTCTAGGTATGGATTTATTGCAAACAAATAAGGATTATAGCCTATCTTGACTGGACCTCAATTATGTGACCCCCTCTGACGCGAAGGCTGGATCCTTCCTTGCGCAGCGTAAGCCGAATATCTTTGAACTCCCCGGTTCACCATGACTCATTGATTTTTCGGTTGGCGAGATGAATGGTGATCTTTAAACTTCCCGGTTCACCATGATTCATTGATTTTTCGGTTGGCGAGATGAATGGTGATTTTTAAGCTTCCCGGTTCACCATGATTCATTGATTTTTAGGTTGGCGAGATGAATGGTGATCTTTAAACTTCCCGGTTCACTATGACTCATTGATTTTTTGGTTGGCGAGATGAATGGTGATCTTTAAACTTCCCGGTTCACGATGACTCATTGATTTTTCGGTTGGCGAGATGAATGGTGATCTTTAAACTTCCCGGTTCACCATGATTCATTGATTTTTCGGTTGGCGAGATGAATGGTTATCTTTAAACTTCCCGGTTCACCATGATTCATTGATTTTTCGCTTGGCGAGATGAATGGTGATACTTAAACTTCCCGGTTCACGATGACTCATTGATTTTTCGGTTGGCGAGATGAATGGTAATCTCCATCGCTTATCGACTATTTCTAGTGATTATCAGGAACGACATTTTTTTTTGCCCATCCGAAGTACGGGAGTGGTAATACACAACCCGCCATACTGCGAGCTGCTACTGAGATTTTGGATTTTTGAGAAAAACTTCGAAAAAACTCAATAACACTTAGCCCAACCCGAGAATCGAACCCGGGACTTTATGATCTCAGCCGGATAGGGTAGCCCCTAGACCACGAGGCAGTAGGGTTTATTTTAAATACCGTTTATTTTAAGGCCGGCAAAGCAACTGCTACACCTCTGGTATTGCAGTTGCATTGCCGGGGGAGGAGCAGTGCGGAGTAAACGAAGTCCGCGCGGACAAAGTTGCAGGCAACAGCTAGTGGTTAATAATTATAGTGCGTGCGTAATATCTATATCTTAATGCGCTAGCAATAAGGTCTAGTTTCTATTTATTTAGTCACAACAGAGAGTCCATAAGTTAGCAGCTTTCCGCTGGCTACTCGATATTTGCGTCAACATTATTATGATTGTAGAAAAACGTTCAGAGTGCTAAGTGTGAGTTTTTCTATTCGCATTCGATCGTGAGCGCGTTTCGAATTTACTAGGAATTTGTATGTGATTTGCACAGCGCCACCTAGTGGTAAACTGGTTTCCAACGTTTACCACTAGGTGGCGTTGTACAAATCACATACAAATGCCTAGTAAATTCGAAACGCGCTCACGATCGAATGCGAAAAGAAAAACTCACACTTAGCACTCAGAGTGCTAAGTGTGAGTTTTTCGTTTCGCATTCGATCGTGAGCGCGTTTCGAGTTTACTAGGAATTTGTATGTGATTTGTACAGCGCCACCTAGCGGTAAACTGGTTTCTCACGTTTACCACTAGGTGGCGCTGTACAAATCACATATAAATTCCTAGTAAACTCGAAACGCGCTCACACGCGCCTTTGGTCCCTTTTATTGCTAGAAATAATCGGTAGTCGAAATCAAGTCGGTAAAATGCGTTGAAGTTGATCACCACTTGTCCCGCCAAGTGACAAACCAGTGAATTGCAGTGAACTGGAAAGTCTACAGACCTTCATTTTACTCTGCCTGCCATGCTAAGGAACCGGGCATGATGAGATTTAAATGTATAGTTGATTAAGACTGTTTTTACGCCCGTATGCCCGATGCGGTAGGCAGAGGTACAATCAGTGCACTCACGATTAGCCGAAGATAGGTTAATCGCCCCGTCGTTCGAGTGGTAAGCGAACCTAACTAAGAATCGATGGGGTTTGGGTTCGATTCCCGACAGGGACAAACATTTGTGTGATGAGCATAGATGTTTGTATTACTGGGTTTAGGTGTTTATTATGTATGTAACTGTATTTATATGTATTAGTATCGTTGACTTACACCCAAGCAAATAGTTTGCTTAGTTTGGGGTAGATCAATTCGTGTAATTTTACGGAACAGGTATTTGGATCACGTATTTTTACAGACTAGGACTAGGTGCACCTAGTCTCTCTCTGATTTACCTAGTCCAATAGACTTGTGTAACTCCGGAGTGATTAACGCAAAAAGATATAATCTTTATAAAGGAGTGAATATATCAGTAACTCCGTAGTATTCAAACTAACTCTCTATATCTTTATATCACAGAGTGATTGTATTTCATCTAAGCGGAATAGAAGGAAAGGAATGATATGTTTATCAGGGAGTAGAAAGAGAGGAAACCATCATTTGGAATGAAGAATGCTGTAGCATCGAACTACATACTGTACTCACAAAATTATACCTTAAACTAATGGGATTAAGATATTTTTAATATTGTTCAAATGCGGATAGTTATAATAAACAGCTATGAGAAGTGAGAACTATTTTGTTTGTACTTTGTTTTAAAAACGCACGCATAATAAAAAATAAGCGCAATTGTTTTAAATAATTTAATAAAATAATATCGATTCTGTTCGATATACCATAAATACATCATTATTTTTACTGTTTATCTTGTCATTATATTGCACCGGTTAAACCCTTAAGACTAGAAACTTGAAATCTTTAATATATCGGCGAATATACCTACTTCTCATTTTAATAACATTAAAAGTCGGTTAAATGTAATTTATATAATTCTTTCACACGCAGTGGAAACCGCGGTCAATCCTTAGTATCAAATAAAACAAGCGTGATTGCTTTTTAAATAATTTAGTAAAAGAATACCAAACAGAATCCATAAATACATATCGTTTATTTCAACTGTTTATATTGTCCTTAAATCTGTAAATCATTTCATTTCCTTATGTTATCATTAAATCTAGATATGTCACCAACCCCAATCACTCTGATTTCTACTGGAGGTGTTGTTTTGTTGTTTCTACTTCAACCAAGGAGTTGAAGATATACATGAGTGATATATATCCGTAACTCTGAAAGATACATATTACACATCACTCTTTTCTTTTCTCGGATATATTTTGCGCAAGTCTATAGTCCAACCCATCTCTACTAGACACATAAATTAAGCCGCTGTGGTAGAGGACGAAATGTTGCTAGATCTGGCGACAAACTGCAAAGTCGCTACATTACATTGGCATCACTGATTATATTATATAAATTATAAAGTAGCGGTGTGTAGTTCACGAATGAATCCTTCAAATGAAGTACTTCATTTCAAATACATCATTCCTTCATTAGTTCAGTTGAATTTCATTTAGTTCACTACTTCATCTAGTTCTAGTCCATCGTGATACATAAGTAATTTGTGCATCGTGGAACGCCGAACGCACAGAACATCTACTACTACCGCAGGCCGAACGTCAGACAAGTGAACGAAATACGAATTGAAGTACGTTGACTGACCCGAGCACTGGCGACGGCTGATCGTATTAAACGAATCTAACCGAGCACCTACACACACGCGCGCGATTTGCTATCCACATCGCTCTGACATATTATATTTTGTATTGATAACTCTCAGTCATCGGATTTTAGGAGAAAAGTTATTTATGACCTTTATTACATTACGTTAAAGTACTTTTCAATTTTATTACTGCATTTGTTTATAAATGACAATAATATTTATTTATAATCCCATTACTACTATTTTGTACATTTTTTTTATGTCATAAGACAGCAAACAAGCACATGGGTCTCCTGATGGAATCAACCATCGCCTATAGACACCAAAGATGTTAATGGTGCGTTGCTATCTTGTGGCGAGGTCTAATGCCACATGAATAAGTTTACCGGCTACCTTACCCTCCAAACCGGAACACGACAGCGACAAGCACTGACGCTATTGCGGCAGGAATAGGTAATGGGGTGGTACCCGGGAAATACAATGCAGAACTTGACCACCTAGTAGCCACGATGGTAGTGACTCGATAGCCAATCGGTCGCAATTTACGACCTGCCTGGAAGAACGGCAGTTGGCCTATTCTTCAAAGGAGGCCGGGACCAACACGGCGAAAAACGTAATTAATTTTTAAAAGTATAGTCAAAAGATACTGTAGTCATTATTTTATAGTTGAATAAACAATTCTGTACTTGAATGGCAACGAGTTCCAAATGCCAAACGAAATCAAAGGTCACGGTATGATCAACTGAACTAAATGGACTACTGAAGTAGGTGAAGTCAATTAACATTGACGAAGTGAAGGAGTTAAGTATTATGAGACATTCTGCGCAAGTCTCATAATACTTTAGACTGACTTTCATTCATACATTAGATGGACTAGATTAATCATAAAATTCACTGAAGGAAATGAAGTACTGAACTAAACCAATGAAGTACTTCATTGGGCGAAAAGAAGTACTTCATTCATTTCATTTCATTGACACATTTTGCGCATGTCTATTATAAATAGCGGTGTGTAGTTCACGAATGAATCCTTCAAATGAAGTACTTCATTTTAAATACATCATTACTTCATTGGTTCAGTTGAATTTCATTTAGTTCACTTCTTCATCTAGTTCTAGTCCATCGTTATACATAAGTAATCTGTGCATCGTGGAACGCCGAACGTCAGACAAGTGAACGAAATACGAATTGAAGTACGTTGACTGACCCGAGCACTGGCGATGACTGATCGTATTAAACGAATCTAACCGAGCACCTACACACACGCGCGCGATTTGCTATCCATATCGCTATCGCATATTATATTTTGTACTGATACCTCGTAGTCATCGGATTTTAGGCGAAAAGTTATTTATGACTTTTATAACATTACGTTAAAGTACATTTCAATTTCATTACTGCATTTGTTTATAAATGACAATAATATTTATTTATAATCCCATTACTACTATTTTGTACATTTTTTTTATATGTTATAAGATAGCAAACAAGCAGATGGGTCTCCTGATGGAATCAACCATCGCCTATAGACACCAAAGATGTTAATGGTGCGTTGCTATCTTGTGGCGAGGCCTAATGCCACATGCATAAGTTTACCGGCTACCTTACCCTCCAAACCGGAGCATGACAGCGACAAGCACTGACGCTATTGCGGCAGGAATAGGTAATGGGGTAGTACCAGACCCGGGCGAGGCAATGCAGAACTCTACCACCTAGTAGCCACGATGGAAGTCACTCGATAGCCAATCGGTCGCATTTTACGACCTGCCTGGCAGAACGGCAGTTGGCCTATTCTTCAAAGGAGGCCGGGACCAACACGGCGAAAAACGTAATTGATTTTGGAAAGTATAGTCATAAGATACTGTAGTAATAATTATTTTATAGTTGAATAAACAATTCTGTACTTGAATGGGAACGAGTTCCAAATGCCAAACGAAATCAAAGGCCACGGTATGATCAACTGAACTAAATGGACTACTGAAGTAGGTGAAGTCAATTAACATTGACGAAGTGAAGGAGTTAAGTATTATGAGACAATCTGCGCATGTCTCATAATACTTTACACTGACTTTCATTCATACATTAGATGGACTAGATTAATCATAAAATTCACTGAAGGAAATGAAGTACTGAACTAAACCAATGAAGTACTTCATAGTCTTGGGTAGTTCGCGAGCGACCTAGGTGGGAAGAGCGCTCCTTTAGGTGAACTATGCGAACTAGTTCATTGAAAATCCCGCTCTTAGTTCTTTTTATATTTCTGTTAGCATCCACTTTATTAGACAGTGGCACTATGTGACCAACCGAGTTATTTACTTTTACTGTGCGCGCCTTGATATTTCGATAATCGATATCGATACTAAACAACTTCAAATCCCCATGGTTGAAATTTTATCAAATCATATGAAATCATAACAATCGTCAACTGAAGTATTGCTGGCTAATTATCAAACAGAATACTGTTACGAATAATTTAGAAACGTGTAGAGTTGGAGCGCGCGCGCGTTAACTATCTAGAAATAAAGGAAAGAGATAGCTACTCCTATTGACAAACAAATAGTTGACCTGGGCTATGCCATAATGGACTTTGTGGGATATGGCATAAGGTTGAAAGTAGCGTGTGCTAGGATTTATGACTCATAACATGTTTACGATAAGAAGTTTTCATTGTTTCCCGATAAATTTAGATTTTTCTGGACTTTCCCCTGCCTATAAATACAGAGATATTGACAAACACATGGCAGTTTTTATCAAGCGATCGAGAGCGATACATCAAGTGACCAGTGCGAAGCGAGAAGTGTTTTATTGTGTAGTGTTCTAAGTTCAGTGATAGTACAGCGAGTGACTAGGGTGTAAAGTGTATTTCAGTATTACGTTGTGTTGTGTAAATACACGGATTTAATATAAGTGGTGTTTTCCTACAATCACGAACCCGAGTACGTTACAATACTAATACCATTTATGTCTTATTTTATTTTATAGGAGAGGGGGCAAACGGACAGGAGGCTCACCTGATGGTAAGTGATTACCGCCGCCCATAGACAACCACACTACCAGAGGTCTTGTAATTGCGTTGCCGGCCTTTTAAGAATGAGTAAGCTCTTTTCTTGAAGGTCCCTAAGTCGTATCCATTTGGAAAAATTTCTGCCGATAGCTGGTTCCACAGAGGAGTGGTGCGGGGCAAAAAATGCCTCGATAATCGCACGGTTGTGGATTTCCAGACATCGAGATGGTAAGGATGGAACTTCGAATTTTGTCGCGATGTCCGATGGTGAAATTTGGCAGCAGGAATTAGTCCAAACAGTTCCTCGGAACATTCCCCATGGTAGAGCCGATAAAAGATGCAGAGTGATGCCACATCTCTACGTAACGCCAAAGAATCAAGCCGGTTTGAAAGAGTCTCGTCCTCGACAATTCGAGCCGCCCTACGTTGAATTCGATCAAAAGGAAGGAGCTGGTACTGAGGAGCTCCCGCCCATAAATGAAAGCAGTACTCCATATGAGGTACGTTTAATTAAAATTAAAAAAATTCTCTTCTATTCCCATTTATTGTTACAAATAATTGATTATTATTATTATATATCACGTTAATTATGACTAATTATTAATATAAATCATTTTATTTTTTCGTTTTTATTTCGATAAAAGATTTTATGTGCCATAACAAAAAAGTCAACTTTAATTGTAAAAATTCATACTTTTTAAGTATTCTAATATAATTACACATTATACTAGGAACTAGCCTAGCTGTTGACTAATCATTAATATAAATTATTTTATTTTTCATTATTTAAATAAAAAATCTCATATTACATAAATGGACGTGTAAAATTTTCGTGTAATACTTTGTATTTTTTAAATAACAATAAACAAAACTTACAATAATCATAACTATATTTTTTTCTTTATTTATTGTTCTTAATAAATTATTTCAAAAAAAAGAACTAATGAACTAATAGAACGAACTAGTTCATCCTTGGATTTTGAACTAAATTGAGCGCTCTCTGTAGTGACCGGTTAGGCCCAAGCCTAGTACTTCATTGGGCGAAAAGAAGTACTTCATTCATTTCATTTCATTGACACATTTTTCGCATGTCTAATTTTAAAGGACTATTTATTAAGTCCTTATAAAAATTCTTGCAACATTATAGTTGCAAGCAAACAAGCAGATGGACGAGGAATGGGAGATTCTACATTATACTATAAATAATTATCAACCTACTAGCGCGATGTAATTTGTACATAGCGCCATCTATGTATAGTGCTATGAAAATATTGTACCTATTTTATACGACAAATTTGACTATTGTTTTAACGCTTTAATAAATGTAAATGAGATTTAAAATGTGCAGTACCGTCTTTGCCATAAGGGCACTCGGGGGCAGTGCCCAGGGCCCCCATTTTCAGAGGGCCCCGAAGGGTCGACATTTTCTCTCACATTTAAAATCAAAATAAAATGGTCGGGCATTTTCGAAGTTATGAATTGCGAAGTTATTATGTAAATTAGTAGGTACTTTTTTCTCATAATTTTGAAAATATCGAGTAAATGCCTTGACTTACCACAAAATTTCAAACATAAAAATTGTAGGAAATTTTGAGCTTTTTGGAAGAAACTAGAGTGATATTTTTGTTTAGTGTATGGTTAACAGTCTAGAATTATAATTGAATCTCGACCATAGGGCGATTGCCGGCTAACATTATTTAAATTATACGGTTTAAAACACATGATTATAATAATTGAACAAATATTTAGATAATGCAATGATACGTGCACATAATGCACACTTGTGAGAAAGTGATTAACACCTGCATGGTCTCTGATTACATTCACTGTGAAACAAGATAAAGTTTAATGTTTTAATTAAGGGACCAATTAAGTGATTAGGAGAAATTCTGATAAATCCTATCCGACAGATCATATTCTTATCAGGAATAATAGTTCCTTACGTCTCAAATATAATTATATTTTTATATCTGCTTCTTCATAGAGATCTTAGATTTTGTAGAGAAATAAAAAATGAATGATAACGTTTTTCGTTTATTGGATCGACGACGGATGGAATCAAAGTGATAATGTTGTTTTCCCCTATATTTATTTTCAGTTTTCTGCATCAGGAAAGGTCGTTGCATGGTGGCCACAGAAAAATAATAATTTTGTACCTAATTTAAGGTTTA
Source organism: Apodemia mormo (assembly GCA_036924255.1). Lineage (NCBI taxonomy): Eukaryota > Metazoa > Arthropoda > Insecta > Lepidoptera > Riodinidae > Apodemia > Apodemia mormo. The sequence continues at coordinate 15,541,642 of JAUPFN010000030.1, forward strand.
GTTTTAAGCTTTTTTTTTTCATATAGGTTGCGAATATTATTTATTATCAGTTCATTACGAATTATAAACCAACCAAGCTGACTTATTTAAAAATTTTTGTATTTAAACCATCGTTTAAATACTACAATTATTTGTAACGTAGTAATATATCACGTCGGGCTCACCAGTGTTGAGCATGTAACTAATAATTGTGTTGAGCATGTAACTAATAATTGTGTTGAGCATGTAACTAATAGTTGTGTTGAGCATGTAACTAATAATTGTGTTGAGCATGTAACTAATAATTGTGTTGAGCATGTAACTAATAATTGTGTTGAGCATGTAACTAATAATTGTGTTGAGCATGTAACTAATAATTGTGTTGAGCATGTAACTAATAATTGTGTTGAGCATGTAACTAATAATTGTGTTGAGCATGTAACTAATAATTGTGTTGAGCATGTAACTAATAGTTGTGTTGAGCATGTAACTAATAATTGTGTTGAGCATGTAACTAATAATTGTGTATTTTTGTGGACTATAAATAAAAGTCTTTAATAGAGTATAACGGTTATTTTATTGCTGCGCGTGATCGAGGTGCCGGCGAGTTACATACTGGCTTTAGTAAGATTCAATATTACAAGTGTGGAGGAATGATGTAAACATGACACCGCAACACATATTTAGTATCAATCGACTACTGAACACCCTAATTCACTATATACAATCTTTAACTAGCCAGCCTGTGTAAATACCATAGAAGGTTCCATTTAAAAATATTATGAATGCGTAAGGAGTGGTCCGGTGTCGGAGTTGACCACATTAGGTCCCGGGTTCGATTCCCGGGTCGGGCAATTAAAAATATTTATTTTCAGGTTTCTGACATAAACAACGTTGCCTGGGATTGGAAAAAGTGCCCGGTTGGCGATAGGCTGGCCGCCTATCAGATTGTGGGTGTAAAATATCTTCGGCTAATCCTGGGTGCACTTGTTGTACTTCTGCCTATCTCTTCGGGGATACGGGCGTAAAGATACTTTTAGACAGATACAATACTAGATAACAATACGTACGGTTTCAATACCCATTCGCCATCTTGCCAATAAGGGTCGTAAATTTGTTCTGGTATGTATACTTTGGCGGTAGTCCGTATGGTTGTTGTTCTGGTCCTCCTCCAAGGATGGCGTGATACCCTGAAAACATTTTGGGATCATTTAAAGCTTGAAAAGCTTCTTAGATCTTAGATTTTCCCTAGAAAATTAAAATACTTTATGAATAACTTTAAAAACAACAAAGAAAAAATATCGACACGCAGGAATTGAACCTCTGACCCCAAAGTATACTCAGGCGAAACGTTGCGGAACCCTGTCATCTAACAGTCGCGATGGTAGCGACAAATGTTCACTACCTATATTAGTGACACTTATTAAGATTTCCACGCCTTTTACGAAAAGTCTAGTAGCAGTAAGGCACATGAGTTATTCTTAAAACCCCAAAGATTTAAGAAAAAAATTTGGGGCACGCTGCAAAAATTTGTAATCTAGATCTAATCCCTCATGAAGGAAGCCGCGGGTGAAGCTAAATCAAAATAGAACCAGCCACAAACCTAACTGATCATTTGTCTTCCTCACCGGCAGTTCGTAAACGGATAACGCGTATATGTATGTATATATATATATATATATATATATATATATATATATATATATATATATATATATATATATATATATATATATATATATATATATATATATATATATATATATATATTTATTTATTTATTTATATATATATTTATTTATTTATTAAAGATCAGTATTGTAACGTTTTGGTACATGCACCAATATAACAAGTAAAGTTTCCACTGCCACAGTTACTAGTTCGGCGATCGGGCAGAGAGTGTGTGGCGAGCCGCAGCTCACCGCGCCCTACTATTATAGTACACGTCATAAGTAAGCGTGTCTATTTATTATGCATATATTACAAGTATAATCGAAGGAATCTATTGCATAAATAAGCGCGTCTATTCATTATGCATACACTAGATGAAAACCCGACGTCGCTCGGAAGTCTCATGATACGCAATCTTATATACTAACTCAAATAGTAGACATTAAAAAGTAGCAACACTGTAGCGATGTCTTCTTTCAACTATTATGTTAGTTTAATAAGGACAACACTATAGTGTTACTATTTTTTAATTTCTAATCTTTTATGAACGAAGAAAAAATAAGTTTCACGATAATCTACGCTCCGTTCTACGATACTTGAATAAATGCTCACGCCATCTACACCACGTATTTGTAACCTTTAAAGAAATATGGCCGATTTGTCTGTCAGCACCGTTAGAATTTTTAATCACTATTTTAACAAAATACTTGACAATCCGAATTTTGCGGATATATGTTGTCAGCTCAAAATTATTATTTTTTTATTCTCTATAATTTAGGTAAGATTTCGATTGAGTCTACCGTAATCTTTGACAAAATTAATAATATAGAAGTATAATCGACGGATTCTATTACAAAGCAAAGAAAAATTTCGCCAATTGGAGCGTCTCGGCCAGATAAAAAGTCGCGGGTTCAAGACCTGTCGTCACGAAGTTTTTCAATGTTGTTTTTAAAGTTTTTCAAGTTTTCCCAAACACAGGATAAGTGCTGAAACAAATATATAACTAAAATATTTACTTACCGAATTCAATACATATGCTTATTTTTATACATTTAAATTCAATTCAATTTAATTGAATAATATCGTCGCTCGAACTAGTTATGGTCATTGTTATATTTATTTAAATTAACGACACTGAAGATCTATAGAATCTCACTTGGTATTTCTTCTTCGCAAGTCTTTTATTGCAATACTTTCATTTTCGGCAACTCTTCGAGACAATTTCAGTAATCTTAAATTTGATTCATTTTTATTTTCTAATGTTATCGGCGTCGTCGCCGTTATTTCTCGGTTTGCTAAGTTAAACCCTGTAAATTTTAAAATTAAACATATTTTTCTAGAATTAAATTATTAAAAAATTACTATTTTTTCTTATCTTCCTTAATATTGTGCACTAGATGTGCCCGCGACTTCGTCCACGTGGAGAAAATTCTAAAAGAAGGCTAAGTCACTCCTTATTACATTAGCTATTTGCCAGTGAAAGTCCCGTCAAAATCAGTCCAAGCGTTTCAGATATTAGCCGGAACAAACAGACAGCGAGACAAAAATTGTGAAAAAATATATTTTACAGTGTATACATAAATAAATGTAAATAAATAAATATTCACGGGACAAATTACACTTACTGATCCAACCCCAAACTAAGCAAATTATTTGCTTGTGTTATGGGTGTTAATCAACGATACTAATACATAGAAATACATATATAAATACTAGAATATATTAAATAAACACCCAAACCCGGAAATACAAACAGTTATGCTCATCACACAAATGCTTGTCCCCGTCGGGGATCGATCCCGAGCCCCGTCGATTGCGTAGTCAGGGTCGCTAACCACTCAAACAACGGGGGATCAACATAAATATGTCTTTAGTAAAACGCGGTTATTTTAATATTACAAACAGACACTGCAATTTTATTTATTTTTATAGAAGATGTATAGATATGTACATATATTTACGCTGAATCTCGTACGGAGCAAAAAGATTTGAATGCCATACATAACAAACTAGGTACATCTTTACGAGCGATTGAAGTAAAACTTTTTTTTTTACATAAAGTTCAGAAATCAGAAGTAGGTACTTTATTGAATAAAACGTTTTTCAAGTTATTTTGACACGTAAACATATTTTTTAAAAACTACTACGGGAACGGAAACGCGGCCACACAACGAGAAGATCCGGCGGAAGAATCTCAGCGGGCTTGTCTTTTTTTCATAACATTTATTTTTTACAATATCACAATATTACAAAAAATATATGTGAGATCGGTATGAGGAGCAATTAATCCCAGGCTCTTTTGTCTTCTAAATAATCTGAGATTTTATAATATCCTTTTTACACAGTTTTGTTTTAACACATTTTTTAAATTTATTGACTGGTAGATCTTTTATAGTTTCGGGAAGTTTATTGTAAAAGCGTAAACATTGTCCCATAAAAGAGTTACATATTCTGTGGATTCGTTATTATTTATTTATTTAAACTTTATTTTACACTTACGTATGTAAAATTGTACAAAAGGCGTACTTATTGCTAGATGCATACTATCCCAGTCAACCTTTACTTACCTTTACCTTTTCCATGCTGCATTATATCTGGATGCAACTCTTTTAATACCTACTTGTCACCAAATATTAAATACTGTTGTCTTCTTCTGAGGTCTAACTCTCTCTTTCTAACACAGCTGTATAAAAAGAGATGGCGAGACCTCATAGACTGAGATATAACGTAAATATTTGTTTCAATCGATTAATACGACTGATAGGTCTACCTTTATCTAATACATCATGGTTATTACTATAAGCTTTTTTATAAGCTCTAAAAATGCCGTTAAAAGCGAAACCGGTTGGCGACATAAATAAAATAAAAAGTGCTTTGTGTAACAAGTAATTTGTAACATAATTAGGTTCAAATTGAGTGAACCGAAATGACAAAAAGTATAAAATATAAAAATATACTAAGGGAAAACTATTTTAAAAGCGAGAAAATAAAAATTTAAGTTGTATTTTATACTGTAAAAAAACGGCCAAGTGTGAATCGGAATCGCGCACGAAGGGTTCCGTACCATCATGCAAAAAAAAATACGAAAAAGAAACGTTTATTGGATGAGAACCCTCCTTAATATTTTTTTAATTGTTAGTATTTGTTGTTATAGCGGCAACGGAAATACATAATTTGTGAAAATTTCAGCTTTCTAGCTATCACGGTTGATGAGATACAGCCTGGTGACAGACAGACGGACAGACAGCGGAGGCTTAGTAATAGGGTTCCGTTTTACCTTTTAGATACGAAACCCTAAAAAGGAGCAACTATGTTAACGTAACGTAAAGGGGCAAGGGCACATAATATAACCAACCCTGTTTTCTGCAATAAATGATTGACTGATTGATTCATGTCATTGAATAACAACTGCTTATCTCATTCTTTATAGGTATAAGATAGGAAATTTCATTCTTTCATTGGATTTAACAAAATATAGGAGAATTTTTGTTACCGAAACTTACAAAGAGCTATTATTAAAACTTACATATAACTGAAATAATATTACAAATCACTAAACACTTCCATGTCATGCTTGGCTTTAACTTTGTTCCATGGCCAATTAAATGAATCAATTAAATTCTACAATGCATGGCTGATATTGTTTAAAATTTTATGTTTTTCGTTTTTACTTTTATTATTTCCATATTTAAATTCGAAAACATCAGATTTAATTGAATTAAGTGATTGTGAGTGGGTATGTTGTATACCTAATTTACGCCAAAAAAGATAAGGTAATTTAATAAGCGACTCAAAAGTAAAGGTACCTAGTGCTATGCTACTAATACAAAATTTGGCGCACAAAGTAATTTATCGAAAATGTTTCGGTTGCGAAGCAAAACTTGCGTTGAGTGCGAAACTTGTTTGATTCCAAAATGGCGCCGCAGAAAATTTCAGTAACTGAAAGCTTGTATGTAGTAAAGGAACGGCTGTTAAAGAAGAGCCTATTGCGGCAAAATATAGTTATCCTCATTCCAATCCAACAAACTTGCCACAACACAACAGCACAATTAAAAGCATTATATACGTATCCAATCAATGCATGGTTCACTTCATAACCGAAGCATCTTAATCCTACTTTACCTTCTCAATAAAGGTGAGTAAGTAATGGTAAAAAGGCAGATTTGTCAAATTTCATATTTCAGAAACACGTGACACCCAAATATTCGCAAAAAAATAAAACAAAAATTACCTTATTTTTACTTAACTCAAAGTAACGCTTACTCTAATATCAAAATATCACATCCGAACTAAATTACCGTCAATACAAAATATACTTATAACGATATTCAAATTTTACCCCTGAGTGAAAGATACAATAAATAATTGGTTAGTAGTAATAAAGTTGCCTCTTTGCAATTTCTACCATTTAATAGTGGTAATCGAGAGAGGTGTTTTATATCTGTTTGCCGTGCGTTCATAAAAAAATTACAATTTTATTCAGAGTAAGTTAGAGAATATTCAGATTCATAAAAGTGTAGCCTTGCCATGTTAAAAGTAAGACTTAAAGTTGTGAACACAGAACAATTTCGTGTTAGTAAGTAACTTATATTTTGTATTCTATATCAAGTGTTTGTTTTTTAATCAGAAGGGTGTAGGTGAAAATTCAATACAAATAAAATAAAGATTAAGTCAAGTGGTTCAACTGATTACCTACCTATGTCACTAAAAATCATTCCTTAGGATGTATGGCCTTATGTTCTTTTGCCTTCCCATTAAACAGAACCTTTGTCTATGGAAAAAAATGAAAAAATAAAAACAAATCAAATCGGCGATTCTCGCTCATATCGTGAAATTTGTAGATTATTAAATTTTAAAATGTGAAAATGTTAATTGTGACTGAAAATATTAGTTCAGTTTGAATATAAAATAAAAACTAAATTAAGCATCATGTCAGTTGAAAATCTAACTATAAAAATTGAACCAGAAGATCCCTCTTATGATTCGGAAAACCCAATTCCGATAAACTATGCAGGCACTCCTGTAAATTCGCATGAACCTGAATTTGTAAATATTAAAGCCGAGCCAACTACGCAATATATCGAGTAAGTACAACAGAATGATAATATTTGCATAATGAAACTTCAACCTTATTCATTCTATATTTTTAATAGGTCGCAACTTTTCCGATTCAATATTAATTATATTTAACTCTAATGACGAAATGTATCATTATTTACGCTCTATTTACTTAAAAAGCTGTTATTGTATCTGTATGACGGGGATTTGGAAACTCGATCCATCCAATTTACTGTTAGAACACCTACAATTTGACAGATACCGTTATATAAAACTATTCGGTAGTTTTTGTGCCGGTTCGAATTAAAAATTTGCCGTATTGATATTGTTGCTTGAACTAGGAAAACTTTTGCAAAAATGTTTATCTAATTTGCTGGACAAACACACATTCATTCCAAATTAGGGACATCATACTATGATATGAATAAAGCCTAAACTATATTTTCGAGAGTTCCGAATTCAAAGGTTTTAATACGAAGAGGGAAAGGGGTTACTAATCTCCATTATGAGGGGCTGAATACACAGAAAACCTGGTCCGACCCGAAAAAGGTATATAGGTTGGTCAATGATATTACCAAAAAAATTAACAAAATAATTCTTTTTATTAAAATAAAAAAATATTATATTTTATAGTGTCTCATTTTAGTACTAAAATTGAGGAACTTCCTCTTAAATCAAGCAAATATTTTGAAAATTAATCTATCAATATCGATAAAATAATGCCACATGATTGTATTAACCACTCGAGTCTCGCAGTGGCAAATATTAGACATATGTATGATAAAACGGTCAAGCGTTCACTCTCAGAGCAAAATTTTACCCCGCTTGCATTAACAATACTATTGCAGCAGGAATAGGTATGGTGATATCAAATCTGGGTCTGGATCTTGCAGATTAAAGATCTGCAAGATTCAGACCCAGGTTTGATACACCTAGTAAAATTCTATCTCATCTACAATCTCTACTTGTATTTAAGAAAACCGAGTGCCATACATCACAATCCTTGCAGGCTTGTCTCGCTTCCTCCACATTCATCACTCTCTTCATACACACACGCAGGTTGCGAAGACTCTTGACACCACCTTTGGACAGTACTCGATCAATCTGATCGTGGTATGTCAGTCTTGGCCTTCCCCGGTACCTACATCCTTCCACATTCGTATTGTATATCTTATTGTTCTCTCCGCCTACCCCGTAAAGGATCTGACGTGAAGATACGTATGTATGTATTTAATAAAACAAATTATACTGAATATTTTTTTATTACCTCTTTTGATTTGCAGTATTAAAATCGAACCCATAAGTGACTATGGCGAAAACTCGAACCAACCAACTAATTATGTACAAGTGCCCCCATATATTGGACCTTCGTATATTGTGCCCCAATATATTGGGCCTCCATATATCGGGCCCCCATTGGGACCCTATCTGCAAGATTCACTTGTACAACCGCAAACCCACGGCAAACAAAATCTAGAAATAGAGTTGTCAATTAAACAGGAGTCAAGTGAAGATAATCATGGAAATTCAGTAAGTTTGTTTTATATCTATATATTATCTGCAGATATATCAAAGAGTGGGCCAGCTGGTGGAAAGTAATCACCACTGCCAATGGATATTTGCAACAAGAAGTTAGTTACCATGGCAATGCCACCTTCAGAGTATTTTGTATACCCTTCCCTTAATATCAAAATATCTAAGCTATTGGGTAAAACCATGTGAGCAAGGGTGGATCCAGGGAGGTCATGACCTAGGCAGGGGTCTAGGTATAAATTTATTCAAATTAGATAAGGATTTGAGCCTATCTTGTCTGAACCTCAAATATGTGTCCCCTCCTGACTGGTCAAAAACTATCCTCAAGGACAGATCCAGCTCTCTGGAGAGCTGGATCTGTCATTGAGTGTGAGATAGGCTGTTTCAGAGTTTGACTGTTCAAACAAAGAAACTTCTTTATACAAATTCATACAAAGTAACTACAAACAATATATAATGTTGGAAAGCAAAATAAAATCTGTAATTACCTAATGTTTATATATACGTTATTTTCTGTTATATAAGCTGGATTTATGTTGATTTAATAAATAAATTAAACTCAATTCTCTCTGCCTACCCCGTTTCTGGCGTGAAGATATGTATATGTATGTAATAAATAAAAAATGTGTCAAGCTTCATAGTTGACTAATTGTTTAAACAGTGTGGATGAAATGCTCACTACTGCATGTACTGCAAAGATAGAAAATAAACGCCTGCACTACATTAATAAGCCCATCAGAACATTCCCCATAGTCCAAGTCATTGATATAAAAAACCCAAGATGCACAGTCCCGAACAAAATTGACAGTCAAAAGTGTCCCTGATTTCATTGAAATAGTTAGATATGGCAAAAACATATGTCTTTGCATATCCAACCTTAAGCGCAAGGTTCGTAGTTGTTTTTACAAAGTTATGTACAAAAAGAAATAAAATCGATAGTGTCGCAACCGATGCGATACTATTTAAAATGAGCACACAATTTGAAATTGTGTGCTCATTTTTGGAGGACGTTTTTGAGACATTGATTGTGTATCTTGGGTTTTTTATATCAATGGTCCAAGTCAAATTTATATTTAAACGTTTAATAACATTTTTGACAAATTTATAGCTATTACCTGATTGGAACACTGGCGCACACTGAGTCAGTAGAATACACACAGAAATTTATTGTCTCTTTGGAAACTAAGTTGTTTAGGAACATTAGTAAATGTTGGATTGTTCCCAAAGCTTACTACTCTCGTGAAATTTTATTGATTTAGTCGGTTTTATACAAAGGTGATCTGGTCCAAAAGTGGGAACAATATACTCCACGTGTAGCCAAAATTACACTTTATGAAACGTCAGTATAGGTCACAATCATCTAGCACGATACAACATGGTTAGTTTCTTTGAAGCTAACTCAGCTTTCCAAATTATTACAGAGCTGGACATTTCTTGTTGTTTTGCTTTCTTTTTAGTTTGAAAGGTCTAAAATCTAATTTGAGCATCTTAAAGTAAAAGTAATATGGTCCATACTTTTTAACCAATAGTACGGGAGTCCTTCTAAACAAGAAATAACTCCTGTACTATTTGTAATGTTGTGTTTGTTTGTAAACTTGACAGCATCGATTTTTTTTTTAATATTACCAACTGAAATGAGTGTTATTCCCCTTTTATATTATGTAACATATTTCCTCTCGCTTTTCTTCATTCATTCCGCTTGCCAATTGTTACTTGATAGAATTGAACTGAAAAAAAATGGTTTAAAATGAAGTATTTAAAATATTTTAAATGAAGAAAACACTCAACAAATATTTAAGTAGTTAGTAATACCTTAACTAGATGATGTTATGATAGAAATTGAATACCAAAAGAAAATTTCACCAATTTGTACATAAATATTTAATGGTTTTTTTTCTAGGAACAAGGAAGTACCATGCGTTACATGGAAATGCCGGGGAAATCAAAGGATATTATTATAAATGAAGGTATATATCTTATATAGGATATAATCAATATTTCTATAGTCAGCATTTGGTGGAACAAAGCCATATAACTAGCCGAAATCACGGCAACAACTGCCTTAGATTCTGTAAAGTATAAGTTGTATATTCTGAGAGCTGCAGAAAATTTAAAAATCAACCTTGCGTCACAGTGTATGTTTACAATAGACTAACTCAACTAATTTTTATATGTATAGTGTAGCAAATATTGTGATGGTCCAACTTAGGACTTAAAATAGTTTTTATATAAAATGATAATGTAATTTATTTTACCGGTTTATTTTTACCGGTGGGAGGGATGCGCTGTGCTGCGCCCCCGGCTGCATGGGTACCACCATCTTGCTTGTTTCTCCCGTGAAACGGCTTTGCTGTGTTTCGGAGAGAAGAGCAAGACAAGCAGTGTAATTACTGGCACCGAGACTTAACATCTTATGTCTCAGGATAGGCACCACATGAATGGTGTACCTCAGCTAGTTCCAGCCCAGGTATCCCATTTTTGGTCATTGGCGACGTCGACCACTTACCATCAGTTGGCACGTCTGCCAGTTTGCCTATCTTAATAACATAATAATTTTTTTTGCAATTAATCGATATTATAAGACAAAGTTTACAATTATATTTGTGTTCTACAAGTTTTTAAGAGATGGTGGGTTATGTCGACACAATGCTTCAACACTTTAAACAGCGTTATCTGTTGGATACTTACCCAACTTGGTTAGGGTTGGATAAGTATCTAACAGATGGCACTGTCTTATAAGTTCAAACTTATAACTTACTAGCTGTGCCCGCGACTTAGTCCACGCAGAAAAAAAACGAAAATAAAAGTAGCCTAAGTTACTCCTTATTACCTACCGTAGTTTAAATGACAGACAGTTCTGGGGTTTCACCCACATTGTTCCTGTTCCCGTGGGATTTTCGGTATAAAAACTACCCTATGTCCTTTCTCGAGTCTCAAACTATCTTTGTACCAAATTTCATTCAAATCGGTTTCGTGGTTTAGGCGTGAAGAAGAGACGATGGACAAACAGAGTTACTTTCGCATTTATAATATTAGTATGGTTAGTAAGGGAGCCCAAGATGATAATTTTTTTTTTATGTCATAAGATAGCAAACAAGCAGATGGGTCTCCTGATGGAAAGAGTCAACTATCGCCTATAGACACCAGAGATGTTAATGGTGCGTTGCTATCTTGTGGCGAGGTCTAATGCCACATGCATAAGTTTACCGGCTACCTTACCCTCCAAACCGGAACACGACAGCGACAAGCACTGACGCTATTGCGGCAGGAATAGGTAAGGCGGTGGTACCAGACCCGGGCGAGACAATGCAGAACTCTACCACCTAGTAGCCACGATGGTAGTGACTCGATAGCCAATCAGTCGCCTTTTACGACCTGCCTGGCAGAACGGCAGTTGGCCTATTCTTCAAAGGAGTCCGGGACAAGGACACACCAACACCAAATGGGTAGTTATTTGAGTGTCAAAGGGACCTATTGGATTTTGTATTTTAAATTATAGGAAAAATAAAAGGTAATATAATGTTTTTCATTTCAATGGTGGGGAAGAAATGTTCAGATAAAAAAATGTTTAAAAAACTGTGACATATAAACACTAAATCGCATCACATTAAGACGTGGTGGGTTAATTGCCACCTAAAATTTAGAAAATCTCCCGATTCAAGTGTGATAAAAGAGTGGGAGGGTCACAAAGTTGTAAGAAACTGTTGTTTGGAAGTTCCCAAGCACGTCTGAATTTTTTTTTTATTATATAGGAAATGATGTAAGAATGACGAAAAATATATAATCTGACAATTTATTGGAAAGTTATTGGAACTATTTTTCTGCCCTAGTTACCCGCCTCTATATGAAGGCTTATATTTGCTGGAGACCCTCAACAGTATTGGAGGTACCTCCCGTCTGTTACTCTGGCGCACTCAAGTAAATACAAAAACCCCATCTTGGGCTCCTCTATTATTAGCCACAACAGTACATGGCATATGGACGTACCCAGGAGGAGGGCAGGGAGGGGCAGCTGCCCCCTGGAATTTGTTTACCTCTACTAACTATCGACTGTTGTACATAGAAATATAATAAGATAAAATGTTAGGTTCCCCCCCCTCTGTCCTAGAACCTGGGTACGCCCATGACATGACTGAATGTGTTTCTTACAGTATTTATATAAAATCTATTTTCTTTTCAGTATCAGATGAAATCTTAGATCTCAACTCAACCATAGACGGTAAATACATGTGTCCTATATGTCAGAAGCGTTTTGCTAATAAAGGAAACGTGAGGCGCCACATACTATTACATAATAAAGAACACTTCCAATGCTCCACTTGTATGAAGAAATTCACAAAACAAGCCCACTATGACAAACATGTTTTATCCCATTCTAACGAAAAGACGTATAAATGTGAAACGTGTGAGAAACTGTTTAGAACGTCATCTAACTTGGAACAACACAGGAAGATACATCTCACAGTCAAACCCTATCAATGTCAGAAATGCTCAAGACAATTTGCCGTTAAAGCGAATCTCCTCAAACACGTTGGAGGAAGGCAATGTAAGATCAAAAGTAAAGAACCTTTGCAATGTCATGTCTGCCATAAGATGTTTCATAGAGAATTTCTCCTACGGAGTCATTTAAGGCGTCATACAACAGAAAAACCATTTTCCTGCGAGCTATGCAAGATGAATTTCAAATACAAATCGACTTTAATCCGACACATGCAATTACATAATGGTATAAAGCCTTTCGCTTGCAAGATATGTCGAAAGACATTTACTCATGCTGGGCTAATAAAGCCTCATATGAGGAAGCATACAGGCGAAAAGCCTTATGAATGCAGCATCTGTCATAGACATTTCGCTCATAAACATAATATGCAGAGACATGAGCAGCGGCATGAGAAAGTAAAGCATTTGGTCTGTGACATCTGCGATAAAGTGTTTCCGAAAGAGAGTCGCTTGAAGTATCACATGCGGATACATACAAAAGCTAAGCCTTTTATATGTCACGTTTGTTCAAAAGCCTTTTCTCATAAGCAGAATATAATAAGGCATTACAATAGGAAACATCCAACGGAGAAGTATAATGGACAAGTCACTGATGCTAGCTTTGCGAAGGATATTTGGGAGAATGTTGTTAGGAGGAAGCTCGAAGTGAATATGGAAGAAGAAATTATTATATAAATATATATTGTTTTTTTTGTTGGCTTCTATCGATAAAATATTAAGAGATCTGTCGAATAATGTCCTAATGAAATCCTTGCTACATATAAGCCCAGAGTAGTTCACACCAATGGTTTCAACTTTAACGCCCGCAATTTTGTCCGCGCAGACTTCGTTTACTCCGCACTGCTCCTCCCCGTAGGTGATAGCGTGATAATATGTAGCCTATATGTTGACCCGACCTGTTAGTAGTTTTCATGCAAAATTTGAAGTAAATCCATGCAGTACTTTTTGAGTTTACCCCGGACATACATACAGACAAAAATTCTAAAAACTATATTTTTGGCTTCGATGTCGATTGTAGATCACGCCCCAAGTATTCTTTTAAAAAAATATTCAATGTACAGTTTTGACTTTCCTACGATTTTATTATATGTATAGGTTTTGTATATTTTCTTTCTAATGAAGTGACAAAGTTCTCTGATAAAAGTTTTTTGATTACAACTCAATTAAACTTTTTTTTCTCATTAACTGGCCATATTATTAGGATTTATAACTGCAATTAATAGCTTACTTACTAAGGATTATAACATTGGAAGAAAATTTACTCTAAAGTTAAATGTTTTTGAGCATGGTACCGAAAGATGTTAATATAGGGTGCCTATTTTTCAGCATTTTCAAAAATTTTCCTACTATTTTTTAACCAAGTGACCTGGATATTTTCTATTTTTTATCAAACCAGATTTATCCTAGGAAATCAAAAATCGGAAGAACTTTATTTAATAAAAAATTTTAAAAGTTATTTTGACGCGTCAACATTTTTTTTTAAATTACCATCAATTCGGAAACGCGGCTACACAAGATCCGGCGGAGAAACTCAGCGGGGTTGTTTTTTTTGGAACGAAGTTCCTTACGGCAGGCTTGGAGGGGATAGGGATTTTGCTGCGCGACCGAACTGAAAAAAATGTGATAGTAAAACCGTAAGAAAAATGCGTGGAATAAAAGCGTTAAATGAGACGTGCGCAGGCGCGACAGTCGCGTACACAAGCGAGTAGTGCCGTTTAGCCGAAGGAAGTTCGTTCCTACCTGGTGTCCCGCGACACCACATCATTATTTTCATATCATTTTTTTTCACAATATTACAGAAGCTTTTGCCTCATACACGCTTGAAGTTGAGTTTCGGGACGCCCCGTATATGTATACTTGAAATCGACGCACTCGCATAAACGTGGTTGTATAATAATAATAATTTCGCATGGACTGATCTTCATTTTGTGTTGAAAAGGCTAATTAGGAATGTATTATGTTTGAAAAGAATTCTGAGGGCGTGTAGGAAGTGAAAAGAATGCGCCAAAAAGCTACCAGTCGATGATGCTAAATCTTATGACCTAACGAGTGGTCATTCAGTCGACAAATGGGGATGTAGAGATATGGTTATCGAGGTGATGTCACCACTGTGGTGGTTGTGACCTCACACTAGGATGGAGAAAGGGGAGATTTTCCCAGCCAGCACACTTTGCCTGGATTTTAGTACCGAAGTACGTTTAAAAATCGTTACACACTTGTATATAGCGTTAGCACACTTTGCCTGGCTTTTGAAGTACGTTTAAAAATCGTTAGACACTTTATATATATTGATATAGCGCGATTAAGGATTTATTTAAGCTTTATCGTAATGTTTTCAACAATTGTCGCATATAACCAACCTCTGATTTTTGCGATATTACCAACTATCCCCTAATTCATGCGAAAATACCAACTGTCCCTTGATTCTTGCGATAATACCAACTATCCCTTGATTCTTGCGATAGTGCCAACTATCACCTGATTCTTGCGATAATACCAACTATCCCTTGATTCTTGCGATAGTGCCAACTATCACCTGATTCTTGCGATAATACCAACTATCCCTTGATTCTTGCGATAGTGCCAACTATCACCTGATTCTTGCGATAATACCAACTATCCCTTGATTCTTGCGATAGTGCCAACTATCACCTGATTCTTGCGATAATACCAACTATCCCTTGATTCTTGCGATAGTGCCAACTATCACCTGATTCTTGCAAAAATACCAGCTATCCCTTGATCTTGCTATAGTACCAACTATCCCCTGATTCTTGCTATAATACCTACCATCCCCTGAATCTTGCGATGTAATACCCTGCCACAAGATACCAATGCGCCATCTTTGGTGTATATAGGCGACGGTTTCCCTTTCCACGAAGAGAGACATCTGTTTGTTTGTTATAATATAAAAAAAATGAAGTGTCAAAACTATAAAGAAGTATCAGAATTGCACTTTAAATGTCGGCATCGAAAAATTTTGTTAATTTAAAAAGTATCCCGATCCAAATCTTTTACTAGATTCCTGAGTAACCGAGATTACTAAAAATTTAGTTCGGACGAACACACTCAATGTCATACATTAAAACAAATCCCATAACAATTTTTCAGTCATACAATTATGGGACTATATTGTAGTGAGAATTTCAGAAGTACAACGCGGTCACATTAACTTGACGCATCTCTGGAATATAAGGCGGGGCTTCCCTTAGCTCGCCCGGTTAATAATATGAGTGTCAGTATGACCATGGTCAGCATTTTTGTTACTGATACACGCGTAGATAATTTGGTTAGTTTTCTGTTATTGTTATATTGTTTTTGGACATTATTGTTACGTTATACGCCAAATGACGTCATCAACAGCATGCGTCAAGTTAATCTGACAGCGATATTACATTAACTTTGACGAAAATATAGCTTACCTACACTCAATTTTCATGCGATTTATAAGAGAGTGGGACTGTCTAACAATGAAACAATTGTCACGTTTCTATAAGTTTGAAAGAAAGAAAGAAAATATTTATTTGCAAGAACATGGGTGTTACAAGTTGTTAAAAATTAATTAAGTTACCAACATATTCTACCATTATATGGTGTGCAAATATTTAAAAAAATATCATTGTATAATATAACATTTAAAACACTGTGTCGATTGCTTAGAATTACTACCGGATCGGAACGCGGCCACACACTGAGAAGATCCGGCGGAAGAAACTCAGCGGGCTGGTCTTTTTTGTTTCCTTATTTTATGTACTTATTACTAATGCACAAGAAGGATTTCGTATTACAAAAATATTTTTATAATTACAAGTTTCATTTTTTGTATGATTAAGATTTTTGTAATTTACAAAGTTTCCATCATTTACAAAATTTTACTACATTGAATTTTTTTTAGGCAATCAACATTTCTATGCATTAACATTTATCGGCTAAAAATTCTTTAATATCATAATAAGTTTTATCTAACTTTGGAAAGAAGGGTTAAAACCTCTAAAAAATAGGCGAATATTATTGGCGCGCCGCGGTCTCGATTGACATGACATAATATTCTATATTATGTGGGTTTGCGTTAAAATGAGTCGATTAAAAGAATCGTTTTGTTTATTGTATGACTTTTAAGTTAAACTTTCTAACAACTGTTACCACACAGTCAAAGGATAATATTTATTATAGATATAGCATACTTTTCTTGTCAACTATATGTGAACTGTAATGGGTGTGTTCAGAAAAACTGCTAACCTTAGATGTCTAACAAACTTACTCAGACCTGTCATAGTAAACAAAATTTTATTCTGAGCATCAGAGTTTAGCCATGTTTCTGTATGGACACATTTTCGATAATTAAATGCCTCTGTGGTCTAGTGCTCCAGCATTGGCGTTGACCACATGAGGTCCCGGGTTCGATTCCCGGGCCGGGCATATAAAAAAGTGTTTTTTCAGTTTTCTGAGAAACACAAAGTTGTCCGGGATTGGAAAGTGCCCGGTTGACGATAGGCTTGCCACCTATCACATTGTGGGACCAAATATCTTCGGCTAATCGTGGGTGCACTTGTTGTACCTCTGCCTACCCCTTCGGGGATATGGGCATGAAGATACTAAATGCCAAAATCAATAGAAAATATGTTAAAAATAAACAATGACACCTTGACTTACAATGTAAAATGGTGGCATTGAAATATGTCTTAGTAAAATTAAAGTAAAAAGTAAAATTTAAGGGTATGTTTTTTTTATTTATTTGGAATGAGATTAAAATACCTCATTACCCCTTTCAATGTTTATGTCAACTTACCTAACAGGTCGTATATTTTTGAAATCTTTATTTATTCATCGTTTTTGTAGTCTAGTGGTCCGATGTCGGAGTTAACCACATGAGGTTCCAGGTTCGATTCCTAGTTCGGACAATTCTAAAATGTGTTTTTTCAATTTTCTGATAAAAACAACGTTGCCCGGGATTGGAAAGTGCCCGGTTGGCGATAGGCTGGCCATCTATCACATGTGGGACCAAGTATCTTCGGCTAATCGTGGGTGCACTTGTTGTACCTCTGCCTACCCCTTCGGGGATATGGGCATGAAGATACTAAATGCCAAAATCAATAGAAAATATGTTAAAAATAAACAATGACACCTTGACTTACAATGTAAAATGGTGGCATTGAAATATGTCTTAGTATCTTTATAGACACTATTGTCCTGGTAAAATCTTAGCTAAGAATTCCGTCAATCTGAATAAGACTTCTATGATTACTAGTTCCTCTGAACACACGCAATGCCACAAGAATATTTTACTTCTTGACGCACAATTCGGCAAAAACGTAAACAATAAAATAATGACCTTGTTGCGTTTATTAAAAGGTTAAAAATACAATGACACATCGGCGACGTCGGCGGTAAACACTTCGCCAAAAAGATACATGAAGTATAGAGTGCGGAGGACCAACTTATATCTTGGGAACCGAGCTTTTCTTGGACCTGGAACTTTAATAAATCGATTCCTTGACCCGAAAAACCCCTAAATTGTGACTTTCATGAAAATCGTTGCAGCCGATTCCATATAAATATATATATAAGAATTGCTCGTTTGAAGGTATTAGACAAGGATTTATAACGTTATAATTTCGATATTTTTGCTGTTTCGTGATTGGTTCCCTGCGTTTCATGCTGTTTCGTAATTGGTTGCCCAACTAGCGTTCGAACACAACGTCATAATATCATATACCATAACCAATCACAACGGCGCAAATATATCGAAATCATAACGTTTTATATCCTTGATATTAGATATGAAATTAGCCGTTCGTAAACTGAGTGAAATGTGTTGAGCAGAAGTATAAACAGTAAATACTGAAAACTTATTTAAAAGTGCTTTTAATGCTTTCTTTCTAAAAATTCTTAAGGAATGATAGCGCGATCACTATAGGATCATTTTTAATGGACGATTCTATCCATAGAGTTGGTCCTCTTTATTTGTATACTCAAGGAAATGGTGGGTGTCTTATTAGGACGCACACTCCAATTAGGTTAAGCGTTGATGTGGTCTTAAAAATATGAAAACTGCGTAAGAGCGCAAGTTTTATTTGTGGTAGATACCACTATAAAATGCTTGTAAGACTTTTAAATTAAATTATGAAAAAATATTTAATGTACAAAATAACGTCAAAGCTATGTATAGTATACCCTTGATTCTTGCGTACATCGTCTTAATTATTATTAAATTATTATTACTCTTATAAATATTTGGCCAACAATCAATATTTGTCAATTGGTCAATTGGTACAAGAAATATTTGGTCGTGTCAAATTTATGTGTACATTCAATTTCTATAGCTAAATAGCCAATTAGTGCTAGATACAAACTAATTTCATGATTAAATGTTTCCCCATTTTATTCTTTACATATTGTTGAAAGGAAGATAGCCATTGTAAAGTTAATTACGACGCGCCGGAGAATCGGGGCATATATTTATCGAAATTGTATATGATATTATTCAAATAACATTTAATTATGTATCCAAGTACTGGCTTAGCTCAGAGAAAGAGAGATGTACCGGATAGCTATCTCTGCGACTTCTATCACATCGGAGAGAAGTCCCAGAGACAGCTATCCAATGTAAACAATCTAGGAGCGCACTAAATTTAATATATATCTCAATTAATTACTAATTTAAAAAAATTAAATTAGTAAATAATTTTTTTTTAGAATTTAAAGAATCACTACCATCGTGGCTACTAGATAGTAGGGCTCTGCACTGTCTCGCCCGGGTCTAGTACCACTGCCATACCTATTCCTGCCGCAATAGCGTCAGTGCTTGGCACTGTCGTGTTCCGGTTTGGATTGTCAGATAGCCGGTATATATACTTATGCATGTGGCATTAGACCTCCCAACAAGATAGCACCATTAACATTTTTAGTGTCTGTAGGCGATGGTTGCATCTTTCCATCAGGAAACTCATCTTATTTGATATGATATAAGAAAAGTCATAGCCAAGCATCATTATCGTCTATGGTGTCTATAGGCTATGGTTTCTCTTTCCATCAGACGAGTCATCTATTTGTTTGCTATCTAGTAATAATAATAATAATAATAAAAATTAATAAAATTTTCGACGCACTCAGTTCGAACCGATGTGTCAGAACCATCGTGACAGCTCTCGTACGTATCAATGCCACATGTCTACCGGTTATTTTACTCACTATACCGACAGTAACAAGTACTAACGCTATTGCCGCAGGAATAGGTAAGGCGGTGGTACCAGACCCGGGCGTGACGTTATAGTAGTCATAATGAAGTAGCACATTTGGCTATTCGTTAAAATTTTACGAACTGCCTGGCAGAATAGCTGATGATCTATTCTTTATAGAGGGTCTTAACACGGAGGAGAGCGGTGCATATGCACCGTTTGAGGGCCATACCATAAACAACTTTCTGGTTTAAGGTGAAGGTGAGGTAAGGGCCATAATGGCCGCACCAAGTGACACCTGTGCTAACTACGCCACTAGATGAGCAAACAACATAGCGGCAAAGTTGTCTGAATCGTAATGTAGTAAAAAATTGTAGCATTTTCGTGCTAAAACCTCTATATTAGCTGTAAGTGTAGCGGCCGTTTCATTATGTACAGCACTTTTTTATTTTACGATTAAATTATATTGAAAAATAACTTGAGTATTAATTTAATCCGGTCAATTTAAACATTCGAAGCTACATAAATTCCCATCAAGCTGAAAATCAGTAAAGTTGTTAAATAAGTTATGATCTACAATTTTTGTCTGAGATATTTTTATGATAAAACTTACCGTTTCGCTGAAAATCGCAAAAAACTAATTTTTTTTAACTTTGTACTTGAATAAAAAAAATTCCATACAGGGGGAAGATGGGGAACTTTCAAATTTTATTTTGAATCATATTTTTAACAATCTATTGATTTTCAGCTTGATGGGAATTTATGTACCTTCGCTCTCATTTTTATATGTAGATTGACCGGACTAATTACTGGGTAGTAAGAATAAGAATTGTTTTATTTACCACCATCCTATACATATACATACATCTTATACATATAATAAGAACAAGCATACAAATAAGGCAAGAAACGCCACAAATACAGTAAACAAAGAAAAAAAACACATACAACACTTTTTAAAGACATAGATAATTACGTGAAAAAAAAAAATAACATAAAAATTAATTAATGTTTATGTATAGTAACATGATGGTAAAATGGTTGGCCACTCAGCAAATACATATGTGATAAAAATTATCAAAAAAAATTAAATAAAATTATTATAAATTAGTAGAGGAACGGCCCGTATCCGAAACGCAAATTAATTTTAACAAGCGGTGTTTAACAGATCATTTGCTTGAAAAAATTTTGGTAAACATATTAATTTCTTGTTAACATTAATTTGAGTGTACGGTCATAAGTATCATCACGTCCGGTTAAGCAAAGTAAACTGAAATTCTATAGACTTTTTATAATTCACCACGATACACCTCTATGTCGGTTGGCAAAATGAGTGATCACTATTATCGATTATTTCTAGCGATAACCGGTACATCCGAAACACGGGAGTGGTAAGACACCTGCACCGGCCAGACACCAAGCTGCTACTGAGATTTTGATTTTTCAAGACAAACCTCGACTCCCTTAGGCCAGGGATCGGCAACCTTTTGAGTCAGAAAAGTCAAAAATTATAGTTTACAAAATTTCAAAGTTTTTAAAGAGCCACAAAAAAAATTGTTGCCAACAAGTACCTATTACAGAAATAAAGTTTTTTTATAAAAAAAGTCTTGCCGCGAAAGCGAATTGAAACCTACATAATAGAAACACCTGACTACGGCGTCATTCGAGAGACGTGTGTCACGAGGGATGGGGGAGGGGTGAAGTGAAAACGAGTACAATTGGCTGAGAGATAGAAATCGTGTCTAATCTTCGTTATGGCCTGCGCAGATGACGGACATTTCTCCGTGGCGGAGAAAAAAGTACGCTCCGCGAATAAAATCTCCGCCGCGAATTTACCGCGAACTCAACGCATATTGTGTGCGATCATTTGTTGCACAGCGCTCTAGCGCACAACGAGGACTAAAGTCCGCCGTAAGCGTTGCTTCGCCTAGTCACACGCGTTCTATTCTTTTCGGGGACTCTGCATGTCCTCGGTTATTCGGGGGACTTTTTGTACTCGGTACTTTTAATTTCTCGTTTACGTTACTCGATACAGTTGTAAGACGTGGTCTATTTTAGAGGACAAAAAAGTCCGCGGACAAAAATCTGTCTCTGCGCAGGCCATTAATCGATTCAGAACTATTTTTGTTATGGAACTAAAGAGCCGCAGCATGCATCCAAAAAGCCGCATGTAACAGGTGAGCCGCAGGTTGCCGACACCTACCTTAGACCACGAGACAGTGGGTAGTCGAGTTCAGTAACATCTCGCTCAGGCCAGGTTTTTCCCACACGATCGCCTTCATTTATACTGTATACCATTGTCGCGTTTTGAATTGAAAGGTACGCTAGCCGGTCAACGTAAAAATGTGTGTCATAAACCCTGTCATGACTGCACTTTCAAGTATGTGACCCCCCGCCCCGCTTACCCGAAGGCTAGATCCGTCCTTAGTTACGCCATTAATTTAATAGATTTAGGTGTTACTTTGCGGAAATCCATAATTTAAAGAAGAAATTATAATATACAAATATTTGATATAATATAGAAATATATAAATATTTAATTTGCTGACAAGAACAACGTTGCCCGGGATTAGAAAAAGTGCCCGTTTTGAGATAGGCTTGCCACCTATCACATTGTGGGACCTAGTGTCTTCGGCAAGTCGTGGGTGCACTTGTACCTCTGCCTACCTCTTCGGGGATACGGGCGTGACGATACTTTTTCCGCGAAATGTTATATGGAACTGCCGTGATGCAACAGAAATGTAAAGTGTAAGGAATAGGGCAAAATTATTTCAGACTTTGGATAAGTTTTCCCTATTCCATACACTACCTTTCATTTCTGTTGCATCACGGCAGTTGCATATAAAATTTCGCAGAAATTTGCAAATTAAATACCATAATTTCTTCTTTAAGCCATTAATATCTTTGGTGTCTAGGTATAAGCGATAATCATCTCTTTCCATCAAGAAAACCATGAGCCTGTTTGCTATCTAATAAAATAAAAATACCTTATCCACCATATATAGCACTATAGTAGCAGGAATAGCAATGGCGGTAGTACCATACGAGAGCAATACTGCAAATATCTACCATTTACTCTTCTCAGCGACCCAAAGTGAATATACGCAGTTTTCCATTTATTTCGATTCTTCGTGATATCTCCCCTGTTGAAAGATCGCTTTCAACAGCACCACTCCAATGGTATCTGGGGTGACCAATCGGCTGTCGTTGGTCCAGATGTTCTCTCTTCACACCCCGATCTTCTACTATTCTTGAATGTGACCGAGCCAACGAAGAATGTGGGCTTTTATTTCTCCTATTAGGGACAGCCACCGGTAGTTCAATTCGACATTTTTCCTGATCTAGCTTTCATCGTATTTGTGTACTGGGAGTTTTTGTTCTAGTGTTAGAGAGGGGGAGGGCAAACTAACTAATGTCACCTGCCCAATCCATACTAATATTATAAATGCGAAAGTAACTCTGTCTGTCTGTCTGTCTGTCTGTTACGCTTTCACGGCTAAACCGCTGAACCGATTTAGATAAAATTTGGTGCAAATATAGTTTGTGACCCAAGAAAGGACATAGGATAGTTTTTATCCCGGAAATCCCACGGGAACGGGAACTATGCGGGTTTTTATTTTAGAAATTTTTCCACGCGAACGAAGTCGCGGGCACAGCTAGTTTTCTAATAATATGAAGACGTCGACTCCAATAATATGAAGAATTGGACGTAACGGACGTAAGGGGGATTAACTGACATAATTGTAAGCATTTTCCCTTGACCCTTGGATCTACGCCTGCATCAGTATAGATATTACTATTTCAGTAATTAGACCTATATTGATGCAGAATAAGCGAATGTCAATCTCCCCTTATATTGAAATAACCTTTAAAACAACATTGTTTTAAAAGTAATTTTTGCATGGAAATAAATATAGCAACACTTCTATATTAAAACGTTTATTACAAACATACACAAAGCTAAGCTACTTTAAGTACTAAAGCATTATCACTAAACAATATCGATATAATAATTACATTGAGATTCTATTAATTCAAACTTTAAAAATAATCGTTAAACATTATATTATGTATATTCTGTGACATTACCAAATATGGCTGCCATTATCTAATCTGTTCCTGCTTTTGTGAAATAAATAAAAAGCGACAATATTCATTAAGATTTGTCCAAGGAACTTATATAATTGGAATTACTACGAAGCAATATTTGAAAAATAAAAATGTACTTTATTTCGTTACTCATAAAGTTGACATTTGTTTCTTACTTAACAAGAGGGGAAAAACGTTCTGAGCAAGACAACGACATGAGTGGATGTTGTCCCTTTCTTACAATTGCCAGTGTTAAAATAAAACTGCTGATGGTAGATTTTTATATATTCGGTAATCGTTAAATCCCTTTTATTCATACACGTTGATAAATACATTAGCATAAAATGTATTGTAATTAACATAGTGAGTTCTAAAATGTGCTTATTTTAATTATTACGTAATTAATTATGCAATGCAAAGCTGTTTCTCAAGTTAGTAGAATTACTTAGTAGTAATTTGCGAACTATGCATGACCGCACTTATATATGGCGGTTGGCGCTTTATTTAGTAGAAAGAGACACATTCCACTCATGTCGTGGTACTCTTCGGAACGATTTTGAAGCCCGTGTGGACATTCCAGGTAGAATGTAACTTCCTTGGATTTGTCATAAAAAAATTAGTAGGTAACTAGGTATATGTTGAGTAGTTACAACATAAATATCGTAGCGTAATAAAAAGAGCGGATATTCTTGGTCACAGAATTAAAACAATGACGTGCCGCAATTTTTATGCCAAATTATTATTATTAAATAACGGAATTAAAATAAGATAAATACTTTTCTGCTTAACACAATATTTGCTAGCATATAACACTTGTACTGTTTCACAATAAGATAATTATATTTAATTTCCGACCGGTTTCGCTTACACAAATTGAAGGCAAATGCCTTCAAAATTTGTTATTTGTGACATTTAGATTTCGTTGTTAGTTAATAATTATTGTAAATACCCTGAGGATGCTTGTGTAAGCGAAACCGGTCGGAAATTAAATATAATTATCTTATTGTGAAACAGTACAAGTGTTATATGCTAGCAAATATTGTGTTAAAATGGAGTTTCACCAAGTGCCGACGATAAAAATTGTAGAATATACTTTTCTGCTTAATTAGAATAAAACGTTAGATGCAATTCTTGCATTTTTTTTAATCTATTGAATTGAAGAATTTAAAATAATACCAGGTACGAATCATAAATTAGTTTCTTCGGCGTAAAAATAACCCACGGATAATAAACTTTTTGTTATTTTAAAGTAATGCCACAGATGAAACATTATATTAAATTATGTGCGCGGTGTGAGCACCTTTTGCTCATGTCGTTTGTTTATAATTATATTTTTAAATAGTTTGTGAATAATATATATAATACCACTTAAATATAATTTCCATTTTTTGAATGGTAACATTTTATTAGATAATATTGAACCACATAATGAACGTATCAGTTATGGCGAATAGATTATAAATTTTACTAACACTAATTACAAAGGCTGACTTCCCAAAAGTCTTTAAAGTTGTCCGTTTAAGTGCAAAAATAAAATGTTACACTAATAATAGGTATTATAGAATTTTTCTAGAAACGAATAACGGAAATATACGTTTATCGAAATAAAGAATACCTATATTTTGTTGCCACGCAAGTCACTCTTTTTTTCTGAAAAATTAATTTGTGTACAAACTTGAGTCTTTCTTTCGTCTCTTGAATCTTTAAATAGACGATTTTAGTCGAAGCCAATCTATCTCTCGAACTTCAGCCAATCGAATATAGCCTACAAATAAATCCTGTATCTTTTAATCCATTACACTTGTATAAAACCTTAAATAATATATTCTCGTAAAATAAAGTCATACATTGGACGGAATTCTTAATTAATATAGCCTACATTGTACCTGAATGTTTTTAAGGTGAGAAAGTTGTATCCAGGGGCGGATCGTGAAATTGTGGGGCCCTGGGCTAATTCTATTTAGGGGCCTTCCTGATATATTTACTTATTATCATGAATTCAAAACATTGTTTTCTTTAGTAAAGTTAAAAATAAATTACAAAAAAATAAGACATTATATCCAACAGTCGCTCACACGGGTTTATTTGTGGCCCGCCACCAAATTCAATTCATCGCCAAGTCAGTGGTTGGATTGTTTTTTTTATATGTTCTAACTTTTTTTTAGTGGAATTCAGGGGCCTTTTATCTTCCGGGCCCTGAGCTGCAGCCCAAAAAGCCCTTAAGTAGATCCGCCCCTGTGGTACCATTGATATATTAAAAAAGGGAGTATACGTTACTTAGTCACATCGCCCGAATTTACACAACTAGGTCCAGTGGACTTAGTGGCAATCCATCACACGCGGGACATCATATCGTTCGCTTCTTCTTTCCGATTGTTTTTTGCCATTAAACACGCATCAAAATGCCTTCTTGTGTTATAATAATTCACGGAAAAATAAGACACACGGGATTAAGTACTTTCCATTCATAAATACGGGTAACACAATTTATTTGAAAATAAGATTAAATTATTATTTGGTTCGTCATGTTTGTGAGAGTGAGATAGTATAATACAAAAGTGACGCGACGAACATAGTCGGCCGAGCCTAGGGTTAGCGATTGCGATGTTAGAGCGTAACGCTTTTAATATATCAATGGGTTGTAACATGATAATTTAAAATTCATGATATTGAATTTGGAAATATAAGGATATGTACGAAAACTTACGTGAATCCTTAATTTATTCTTTACAAAAAATATATAATCTGTGGGAAAACAATATAAACGACACTTATTTTCTTATAGAAACAATTTCTAGCTGTCAAATATTTAACGATTTTAAATCTGTTCAATAGCGGTACGAAAGTCGCCGGTTCAATTTGTACCTAATAAGTCTATGTTAAAAGTGTTCTTAATTCGAGATATATACTCAACATAGAGTATACTAATATAATAGTATGAATGTGAAAGAAGTTTACAATATTTGCACTGTGTTCCTCTTACGTAACTTATCGTAAAAGCTGCGTCATGATTGAAATGATTGTCAATGCTAAAATAATTATTATTATACATTTATATTTACTGCGTTATAATCATACTACAGAAGTTGCCAAACCATGTTTCCCTTTGAATTCACTCGTACCTACACATATGGTACTGTTTTACAAATGTGTTTTTCATTAACTCAGGCAACTTAATTAAATGGTACAAAGTCATTTTAAGATATTATATTGTTGACATTCATCCGAAATATATATCTCTTGCGAATAAAAATCACGGAACAAATCGTAAGTTAAAAAAACTTAAACATCATTCAATTGTTTTAGCATTTCAGAATTGGAATCGTTAAAAACATAAGTAACAAACTGTTAGGTATTGAACAAACAAACTTATACAATTGAACACACTGTTTATAATTTATATTAAACAAAATACATCAAATATTTGGCAATTCTTATCAATCTTGGTTGATATTTGAATTTGCCATAATATCAAATACTATCCTAACTTTAACATAATATATTGTGTAACTAAAAACAGTGTAAATAATGGAATTATAAAGCCTCCATAATAACCCTGTTAAATATATTAATATCTTTAATCATTTATATTGAGGAAGTAATAATTAAATATTTAATATATCACTTTCGTATTTGTTTTAAAATTACTTATTTTATACAATTTATTGATGTAACATCACGTTGACATCATTTTTAATGGCTTTCGTTGACAAACTTTTCTCGTTGTGATTAGTGTGTAGGCTAGCTTTTACTAGAGGGCGCTGGTATTTATTATAACCAAGGAACTTATATACGATAACTGGAATTAAACGAAGCAATATTTGAAAAATAAAAATGTACTTTATTTCGTTCGTAATAAAATTGACATTTGTTTCATACATAACAGAGGGGAAAAACGTTCCGAGCAAGACAACGACATGAGTGGATGTTGTCCCTTTCTTGCAATTGCCAGCGTAAATAAAACTTTCGGATGGCAGATTTTTATATATTCGTTAATCGTTAAAATCCCTTTTATTCCTACACGTCGATAGATACATTAGCATAAAATGTATTGTAATTAACATAGTGAGTTCTAAAATGTGCTTATTTTAATTATTACGTAATTACTTATGCAATGCAAAAACTGTTTCTCAAATTAGTAAAATTCAAAATCTATCATCTAGATAGTTTTATTTACACTGGCAATTCCAAGAAAGAGAGAACATCCACTCTTGTCGTTGTCTTGCTCAGAACGTTTTTCCCTTCTGTTATGTAAGAAACAGATGTGAACTTTATTCGTTACGGAATAAAGTACATTTTTATTTTTCAAATATTGTTTCGTAACAATTCCAGTTATAGTATATAAGTTCCTTGATGGAGACCAAAATCATAGTAATTCTAACGTAAAACTGATGCCAAACAAAACTTAAAAATGATGCTCGTGGCGCCATCTGTAAATAAGAACTTTAAAACTGGACAATACAAGGCAGAGATATTAATTTACATTTTGATAATACATTTAAATTATAAGCATTTAACTAACCTAAGGAATAGTTGAGATTTCAAATATAATCTTAAATATCTATTTCTAGTTAAATATCATAAATACATTATAAAAATTATTTCTAAGCAACATTAAATACTTTTACATAATCCGAAATGTAAATGATACTGTAACTTATTAGAAAGCTATATAAGGGAAAAAGGTGTATTACGAAACATTGACTTTATTATAAATATTATTATTAAAAAATATTGAATGTTATTTATTTGGAATAATTATTAGTTGGTATCTATTAAAAAAAAGGAACTAAAAAAAGAAAGCGTAGAAGATTTGAAGCTAAATAAATATTTATAATGATTTTATTTTTTAATAATCAGATTGTTTATTAAGATTTTAAATTCAAACTATACGGTTACATTGATAATTTTAATACTATTTTGTGCGATGATTAGTAGTATAATCATTTTTACAAACTAACTATACTTACTGTTAAGACTTTACTGAAACTAATTTTGAAACATTGTCAAATGACAATATAAACCACAAAGTGCAGTTCCGATTTGTTTTGCACATCGGTCCTAATCATTAAAATAAAGATAATTTGAAGTTAATCGTAAATTATCTCCAAGAGAGTTGATAGAAATAAAATATTATCTATCAGTGCTTAATCTGTGAATTACTAGTACAATAATGTAGTCGGTAAGCCTGTCAATATATTAGGCAGGTATGTTTTTAAAGAAAACGCAAAAAATTCAAATTAATTTGTGATTCCAAGGCAGGACCTCATGCTTCTTTTAAAAGTAGTCGAAATTAATCCACGTGAATCCTGTAGAATATAGCTTATTTATCTTATATAACTAATTAAAATAAATATATTTTAGTCTAGAATAAATCATCGGTGGAATCCATTAACTGTGATGACTTCATAACGTTTATTTCGAGACTAAGGCAGCTCTTTCGATCCTAATTATTTTTGGACAATATTTTTTTTTAAATTGGACAGTTTAACTCCTTTATCATATAATTTTAGATTTTTGGCTTTTATCATAAATGCTTTATGACAATTAATATTTATTTTTTGTAATAATAAGTTTTCAATAAAACAAAAAATAAATGCCATATAATTTTCACAACAGTCGGAATCATTTTTATTTTTTATTGTTACAAATAAATTTTTGAATCATTAGTTTGTTATACATAAGTTATGTTCTTAAACGTGCTGAAAAGTAATGCCTTTTGTTTTAAAAATAATTACAGTTCGATAAAATTATTTTTAAAATGATTTCTAATGTTTTTATATTTTGTTTTGTACTCATTAAATTTGTTTATTTTGAATTACCTAATTAATTAAAATAATAAATTATCAAATTAATATTTATTTTATTACATTTTAAGAATATATTACTTTATTTAAAAACCGCGAAAACGCATAACTTATACCTATAAATAGGACTTATTTAAAACGTAAAATAGGTAGCCACTTTATAAAGTTCTTACAAAATTGGTAAAAATAAAAGTGTATGTCACATAAACTCAAAGCATTGTTTCTAAGGTTTTTGTCGTGCAATAGGTCATAGGTAAAACACATAATATAAAAAAATTATCGATTTGATATTATGTTATATGTTTCGTTTAATATTTTTTAACTGCTTTCCGATAGTTTTTGTCCGTTTTTGTGATTTCAACGTTACGGTGTTATACCTAACGTATCTAATTGATTTGTTTGGTAACGTTATTTTTGACATTTACTGTGAAACAACACTCTTAATTTTGTGAAATATACTTTATATACTGAAATTATGATACTGATTTTTAAATAATTTATACATAATATATTAATAGAAGTTTAAACATTATGACATGTGCTTTCTTAATAGTCAAAATTTAATCAAAAATAGTGTTGTGAGGGTATGTTAGGACCCAACGCACCATGTCGACGATTGTTTCTACCATTTTTTTACCTACCTGCTAAGCTTTAGCCGCTTATATAAACTTATGTAATATTTAAATTTCATATTTAGTCAATGGATAAATTTGTGGGTGAATAATCAATAGTTTTAAAAAATAATGTCGTTGTTTTATTATTAATTATGTATTCATCCCATCCCAATAACATCCAAATATATTCCATTAAGATGCATTTATTTGTATATATTTTGTAGGAAGAATCTAAATTCAATGCAACTAAAAATTATGGTATAGATGGCATATATGTCATAAAATGATGGCATATATGGCATACTAGACGATGCCAATTATGCTTGTTGGCATAAATGGCATGCACAGATGGATGACATGTCAACCGTTTGCATCGAGTCCCACCCTAAGCTCTTATGTTGTTTTACCCTAACGTTAATGAGCAGGTTATTCCTTGTTTTCCTTGGCCTGCGGCTGGTCGGAGTATACGATCTCCGCGTACTCCGTGGACGGTGGAGGAGGTTTCTCGACCGTCTGGTCTGCCAACGCCAGCTCGGCGTACACTACTCCCTTCTTTTCTTCATCTACCTCCTGTAAAAAGAGGGTTAAAAATGCAATTTAACCTTCGGAACAGTACCACAATATTATCGAAATGTGTGTCGCGTGTATATTTTATAATTTTTTGCTAAACATGGAATATTAAAGAAGCTTGTTGGTCCTAGCTCAAAGTGGCTACTAGGTGGTAGAGTTCTGCATTGTCTCACCCGGATCTGGTACCTGTTACTGTTGTTTTCCGGTTTGGAAGGTAAGGTAGTCATTAAACTTATGCATGCGGCATTAAGAACCCTCCGCAAAGATAGCAACGCATCATTTTCATTATCACCTCGTGCCGTGTTATCGCGTTTGCGGTTCACCTAGACAGTAGGTAATAGTGGTTGTTACGCTGTAATATACACTACTAGGTTAGTTTATACTGTGCTCACTACTAAATTATAACTCATGTATAAAAAATTAAATGAAATAAAAATGTTATCGTATTGAGAAAAACTCAAAACAATATTTTCAAATTTATCAATATTGGAGTTTAATATATCGAAAAAAATATCTAAGTTTCGATATATCGATATTTTTGGAACGAAGTTCCTTATCGCGCGTTGTGAAAGGGGGCTAGACGGAAAAAATTCTTACGAAAAATTGTCACGACACTATTTGCTATAGTAAGGTATTGTAAGCACAAAAATATCCAACCACTTCCCTTTAACTCGTGCATTGAAAGTGAAAAAATCTATCTACTATTTGATTGAGTTTACTTTTTTTCTAGTGCCAAATGTTCGACATTTATACAGAATTTCGGCCGAAAGTCAAATTTCGACCAAAAGTTTAATTTTGACGGACAGTCGAATTTCGAACGAGTGTCGAAATTCGACCAAGTGTTGAATTTCGATCGGTTGCCGAGTTTCGACCGCCGCTCGAATTTCAACCGCCGGTCGAATTTCGACTGGGTGCCGAAATTCGACCGGTTTCCGAAATTAGACTGGGTGCCGAAATTCGACCGTGGGTCGAAATTCGACCGGGTGCCGAAATTCGACAAGGTGCCGAAATTCTATTTCGCATTGAACAGTGTGGTGTCGCGACGATTATTTTTGTTGAGTCTATACAGGTTTTTTGTAAATAATAATAAAAGGAACTTCGTTCCGTCCGGGAGAGGTGTCATTCCTTGACACCTCTCATTTTTATTTTATTTTATTGTGTTTTATCTAATGGATCATTTTATATGCTTTTTGTATGTCTTTAAAATGTTTTAAGTAAGTATTGCGTTACAAGACGTAGAAATTTGTTCCAACCGAGGTTGGTTTTTAACGAAAATATTTGCATAAATAATCGAACTCTACATATGTATTCAATAGTTTGTGCGTACGCAAAGTAAAAAGTAAATATATAAAGCAATGAAAATTCACCTCAGGCCATACCGGAATATTTACCTACATTGTACTAGGTTTTCATCTTACTGAAACTGTTTTGTTTACATATGACATTTTTGTATAAGTATTTGTTTTGTGTATAATCATTATTAAAGTTTTAATCAAAACAGTTTTAGTAATATGAAAATATATTGTAAAATTATGAGTTATAAATATTATGAAGCTACTATGGGTAGATAGTTATGTACCTATATAACAATAATTCCGGTGAAAATATGTAGACGGCGCTTGGCGCGCGAAGAATATGCATAAATCTGACGCAAGAGGGCACTCTTTTTCCGTATGTATTAATTTACTTTTTGGACATGACACTGACAGCAATTAATTTTTCATAACCTCTCTTTTTAACGTCGCTGATTGCTAATCGCAGACCATAGATTATACACATAATATTATAGACAAAGCAGAGATGCTAACAAAGGCTGTAACCAAGGAACTTATATAATTAGAATTACTACGAAGTAATATTTGAAAAATAAAAATGTACTTTACTTCGTTACTCATAAAGTTGACATTTGTTTCTTACTTAACAGAGGGGAAAAAACGTTCTGAGCAAGACAACGACATGAGTGGATGTTGTCCCTTTCTTATAATTGCCAGTGTTAAAATAAAACTGCTGATGGTAGATTTTTATATATTCGGTAATCGTTAAATCCCTTTTATTCATACACGGCGATAAATACATTAGCATAAAATGTATTGTAATTAACATAGTGAGTTCTAAAATGTGCTTATTTTAATTATTACGTTATAACTTATGCAATGCAAAGCTGTTTAACAAATTAGTAGAATTACTTAGTAGTAATTTGCGAACTATGCATGGCCGCACTTATATATGGCGATTGGCGCTTGATTTAGTAGAAAGAGACACACTCCACCCATGTCGTGGTACTCTTCGGGACGATTTTGAAGCCCGTGTGGACATTCCGGGTAGAATGTAACTTCCTTGGCTTTAACATTAACGCTGACAGTGATAATAATTGGCGAAAAATAAAAATAAAAAAAATATATCGAGTCGATATTTACATTACAATATCAATATATCGTCCAAAAAAGTATTAGTAATAAATATCGATATTTATTAATAATAATATCGATATTTCGATATATAGATATTTTATCAACAGTCCTATTACAGCCTTTTTTCTAATAAGGTACCTTCCGCAACGCCCCATAAGGATTAAGGACGTATGTACCCTATTTTACGCAAATAAAGAAATTAATAATATTATTTTTAGTGACAAAACTTTAAATTACCTTGTCTTCCACTTCGGGTATTTCAGTGGCCTGCACCCTGTCTTTGGCCCGCGGCAGCACGGCGCGCATCCTCGCGCCGAGCTCGCTCAGGCGGGACCGGTGCGTCGTGTGGCCCGCACTCTCTGTGTCGCTACTGGGTGAAAACATGTACAATATTATCTGTGCAGATTTAATATCACTTACTATAGATAGTATCAACTTATGACGTCTGTAAATCAAATGAAATGCAAAATTTATCATTTTTTTGGAACGAAGTTCCTTACGGCAGGCTTGGAGGGGATAGGGATTTTGCTGCGCGATCGAACTGAAATAAATGTGATAGTAAAACCGTAAGAAAAATGCGTGGAATAAAAGCGTTAAATGAGACGTGCGCAGGCGCGACAGTCGCGTACACAAGCGAGTAGTGCCGTTTAGCCGAAGGAAGTTCGTTCCTACCTGGTGTCCCGCGACACCACATCATTTTTTTTAAGTCGTGAACAGTCCACATTCCCTTATTTTTCGTTTTTAGGGTTCCGTACCTACCTGGAAAAAGCGGGACCCTTATAGAATCACTCGTTGTGCGTCTGTCAGTCCCTCTTTCTCCAGAATGCGTAGGGGTATTAAGTTGAAATTTATATCAAATACTCGGTTACGCAGTTGACGGGGATCGTAGACCCAACTAGTTAAGATAGAGATAATGTTTTTACTTGCACGCAAAATATCTCGTGTCACACATCTTAGCCTGACTGGCAAGACGTATTACGTCGCATATATTGCGATTTAAAAAGGGAATCAAAACCTATAGGATACTTTTCGTTAACCTAGACTTATGGAATTTGGTAAAAAGCAATACACACGTACCTAAAATATACGAAAAGCTTTTATTTACATCACAAAAACATACAAGTTTATACGGAACCCTCTATATGCGAGTCCAACTCACACTTGACTGTTTTTTATATACCTACTATAAAATACACCCAATAAATGGTTTTTGTTGTGTAATTCCTTTTATAAGAATTAAGCCTCGATTAACGTTTTTCTTTATTCTCTTAAATTCATATTTCGGTTCAGCCTACCTATTCCTCCGCAGAAACCGGCATTATGATACTTTTTATTTGCATGTAAAAAAACTACCTGGCTACGTATACGCTAAACACAACTACAGGGGTTACCTCTAAAACACCAGCAACCTCGCAGGACTAGGTAGCTAACATTATATACAACAACATTTATTCTACGACTTTTGATAATTTGTTGGATTTTACTTTCATACAAAAATTAATATAAATTAAATTTTTCACTTGAACGTTCTTAACTCTACGTGCATCGCAAAGATTAGGTACTTAGGTAAACGAACCTGTGCGATTTACGGAGTGCGGGGTGGGGGCGGGGGCGGCACGTGGCGCTCTCGCCTTTGCAATGTTTGTTGCAAGTTTTGAAAGTGTTACTATTATTACTACTAGCAGCGCATCCAAACGAAGAGTTGGAAATATCAAGACACGACAGTGAAAACTTAAAAAATCATTTTTATTTAATGTTTTATGTCAAAAGTCATAGAACAAATGTTGTCCTGCGAGGTTGCTGGTGTTTTAGAGGTAACCCTGTATATCCTTGACACATGCACAAAAATGACTGAAATTTTTATTAAACTAACACTCAAATTAGAAGCATAATTATTTAAGCCAGTTGTTAGTTAGCAGTTACGAATAAAAAATAATACTGATAGAATTTATCATTAACTTTTAAAAAATAAGCATTTTTAGTACCTGTTTTGAATTATGTGCTTAAACGCTCACAGGTTTCATATCAGCAGCTTGAGACATTACGCCTTAGTCACGGTAATATTATCTATACAGTATTGTAACTCGGCCGTATCTTTGAAACAATTGCCTATAGCCGCGCGGTACGTAACCATGCAATAGGGCTGTCCGCCTCCAGCATTTTAATTGCATTTGCTTAATTTGTGTTTCCATTTAGTTTTGTGATTGTAAATATACTTTTTTATATAAACAAATAAAAAACTTTGTGAATTAAATTGAATGGAAGTGTTCAATTAAAATGCGTCAAATCAAAACTCGTCATATTAAATATGTACCTGAACTTATTTTTAGTAAAAAGTAACACGAACGCGACAAAGAAAGAGCCATACGTAAGAGCGAGAATCTTTATATAAACACGGTATTAAACGCAGCAGGATTTGACACCTATTTCTTTAACATTAAATGCAATTATTGGTAAAATGAAATTGGGTCACTCAGTCCGGTCAAGGTCATGCATTTGCTTCTATCAGCCTTTATTTTTCGTTCTTATAGAAGTTTTGAAATAAATAGTCTATATAGTCTTATAAATAGTCTTATATATATAGTCTTATATAGTGTAAATATATTATGTGTACAGCTTATAACTACAATAGATACATAGGTAAGTGTATTCGAAATACGTAATATTTAACGTAAAATAATTTCATCACAAAATTTCCACTCGTTCCGTCGAGAGGAAAGGCTCAAAACGGTATTGCACGGAAATGAGTCTTTCAAAATAAATAGTTTTAGAAACCGCTATCGCGAGCCGATAAATAGTTTCGTTTTGATACGGTAAAATCGCGAAACGACCCACCTCTGATCTGCATGCCAAATCGAGGCGCTTAGTCATAGCTCGCGCTTCGTCCGTTTGTATGAAGTTGGATTACTGTATAGATAATATTACCGTGCCGTAGTAAACAAAAAAATTTTGGGCACAACGAAGAAAATCAACAAAAAAAAATCAAGCGGCATTATAACGTGACGTGACGTCATTTGTCGAGATTTATTATTTAGATTTCAGATTTAGTTACTTGGTCGAATGCAGTATCGATAATCTAATTAATCTTAAAGGTTTATAAACAGGGTTATTTTCAGAATCTTCAACATTTTTTGCCTATTTAACAAAAAAAATTGCCTCTTAAACCTGTTCTCTACTCTTTAATCCTGTCATTTATCTATTCCGATAAAATGTCTAAATGAATAGGTAATGAATTACTTTGAAATTGTTTGTATAATGCGAATAACGACGACTAAAACATATGTTCCGTACAATATAGATTGATTAATTTGAAGACGTAATAGCTACTCCTATTAATAACAGAAATAATAATATAAAAGCGTAAAGTGTCATATATGTAGCGAACACCACAATGGCGCGCATACGTACATTTTACCAATAAGCTATACAGATTTTACACACACAAACACACGTCCTTGTAATTACCGTATAAAAACTAAGTTTTATCGTACAACCGTAATAAGTCTATGGATTTTTTAGTACAAGCATGCGTTTAAGCTAATCACAATGACTGATATATAATAATATAGCATAAGCGTTAATTCTATACAATTAATATTTTTATTAAATTTGCTACAAAAATCAGCTCAGCTGCAATGTGCGACACAAGATGTTTCGTCGTGTTATATTTTCTTTATTTGTTTATTAATTTTGGTCCCCAAGTTGAGCAGATTCCTTTTGGGAGAATAGACAATCCGCCATCTTGCCAGGATGTTCATGATGACGCTGACAAAGTGACAGTTTGGCACATATATATTATAAGAAACTCTGTTTGTCATTATTTCTTATGAAATAAAATGAAAAAAAAAGGCTAAGATTCGCCAAATTGTTCGCTATCATCTGAGTCTTGCAATATCTCACACGGAAAATATAGGGCGATAATACCAACATCAGCGAGACGTTATAGAACTCTGCTAACTAAAAGTCATGCTGGTAGTGATGTTAAAAGTCTTCGCTTGCCTTTAACTAGCTGTCACGGAGAAAGGCAAATGGTCTAAACTTCAAAAGGGACCAGAACTACCTTCAAGACCTTACTACTAAATTTATGTTTTTATTTGCACGCAAAACATAGTGTCACACATCTGAGCCTGGCAGGCGAGACATATTTTATTTTCCATATACATCAATGCCTTTTAAGATGAATGAGACGTTTATATAACATTTGTAAAGTTTTTAATCGTTTGTATGAGCGTTAACGTTTGTGGAAAACAAATTTGTCTTGTTCCTACAGCGACTGTTGTGGCTGTTAAGCTATTTATAGACGTTCGAACATTCGCTTCATACAGTTAATATTTTTTCATACGCTCCATATAGCTCCTGCAGTTATCATCAGTTATTATCGCTAGATATTTTAATGATGACATTTCGGCCTCTTTACCAACGCTTGTGGTTACAATCATACTGAGTAAGATATTTACAGGTAGATACCTGTAAATATCTTAATCATAATCGCTATGATATCTTAACAAAATATAGCTTTTTAAAAATTTTGCAATATAGGTCCAAAATTAAAATCAACAGCAACATAACCATAAAAGAAACGACTACTTCGGTTATTTAGGGGTTAGCCCATTAGATATAGATGTATGTATGAATCAATAAGGAACGAATTTTGAAAAACGCTTAAACACGTAATTCGTTATTTTTTTTGTACACAATTTATACGCAATTTCATGCAAATATGTCCAAGGAATAAAAAGTTTCATACAAAATTTTATCATCTATTTCACCCCCTTCGGGGTTGAATTTTGAAATATCCTTCCTTAGTGGATGCCCACATCATAAGAGAAATACGTGTGCGAAATTTCAAGTTTCTAGCCTTAAGGGTTTGGTCTGTGCGTTGATACCTCAGTCAGTCACTTTTGCCTTTATATATATAGATATGTAATTTTAATAGCAGCCTGAAGATACTTAAATGATGGTATATCAACAATTACTGCTCCAGAGGTTTTAAGTTATCGCAAATGGCAAATAATAGTCATCCATATAGAGAGATAGCCTAGATCACCCATGTAGGCGAAATCGCCTAGAGATAGATGAAATCAAAACATCACGGGGAACCGAGCGTTTAACAACGACGTGTCCATTATGCCTGATTGTTTCTGATCACTAAAAATTTAATATGTGATAAAAACAAATTTAAACAAAATCATAATAAAAATTTTAAGGCGGTTTCATTGTTCAAAGACTTTCCTAGTTCACCACGTTTATCGGTTTGTTCAACGCTCTTGACAACTGTAACGATTATCGTTTGTTATTTGCGGTAACAGAGATCAACAGCTTCATGTGATTTTCTGTAATACAATAATGGGCTGTTAATAAACAAACACAAGCTAATAACATCAACAAAACAAAACAAAAACCAAATATCGCTAGAAAAATAACAGGAATCTAACCCCAAAATAAGCTAATATTTGCTAGTGAGATTCATGTTAGTCAATGATACTAATACATAGAAATATATGTATACTGAAATATATTTAATAAACATCTAAACCCAGAAATACAAACATCTGTCCACATCACACCGACGATTGTCTCTGTCGACCACGTAGTCGCTAATTAGTTGACCATGGTAATCAACACATAATTTACTAATATCACAGTTAATCAAATAGCATTAAAATTGACCTGATTTCCTTATAAATATATAGACAACTAGAGATCCTGAGCCTAGCAAGAAGCCGAGGTCGTAAAGATTGGACGGAGCGGATGGCCGGAACGTGTATGAATAGCTTAACACGCGTATGTTACTAGAGCCCACACTGTTAGTAGATATACAAGAGTTACACATACGTCCTAGCAGGTAGCGGGATCCCCTTTTCAATAAGCACATCACCCGCTGGCGTCCTTATAACAAATTATTTACACATAAACCCTCGGTTAACCGACATATAAAGCAATTGGTTCTTTCAATATATAGCGACTAACAAAATGCCTGTAAAAATATTGTGGTATGCTCGTATTTATTTTTCAATTTCCCTTAAATTTAGCAAACATTTTAAAGCGGACATCACCACACTGTACCAGCGCTAGTGGCGCCTTTATGTAGGCCCAATTTAGAAACTGCATGTGTCACATTTTGTGTTGCCATAAGTAGCATTTAAAAATATTATTTAAGATTTATTATTAGGTACCAAATAATATATTTGACGATTGGACAGGCTTTTTGTTCGTCACCGTATAACAGTTAGCTACGTAAATTGAGACATACATAAACTTTATAATTATGATAATTGGATATTTTTACACTGTTGAAGTGTAACAAAAAGTTTTTTCTTAGGCTTTGATATAAAAAATCCAAAATGCACAGTTCCAAACAAAACTGACACTCAAAACTCGCTAATTTTATATAAGTCGTTATAGATATGGCAAAAATACATGTCTTTGGATATCCAACCTTAAGCGTAATATTTATAGTTAGTTTTACAAAGCAATGCACAAAAAGTAATAAAATTGACAGTACGCGATTCTATCTGAAATGAGCGCACAATTTACAATTGTGCACTCATTTTTAGTGAACGTTTTTAAGACACTGATTGTGTGTCTTGGGTTTTTTATATCAATGTTCTCAGGGATTTAGGTAAGATTCAAAATAATTCTTTTAGAAAAATCGGCATTTACATGTTCTAGTACAATTTCTACAAAATCGTTTGCAGCGTTTCTATGAACAAAGAGCTCGTTTATATAATAATGAGATACGCTTACTCAGTTAATATATAAATATTTTCGTTAAGCTCATCATCATCAAATTTCCATATATACTTTTCTCATAATAAGTAGTTAATTAAAATATACTTTTGTCAAAATCTCTGACAAAATCTTGAGTCGCCTTGTGGTCTAGTGATCCAGCGTTGGCGTTGACCACATGAGGTCCCGGGTTCGATTCCCGGGTCGGGCACATTTAAAAAAAAGTGTTTTTTCAGTTTTCTGAGAAATACAAAGTTGCCCGGGATTGCAAAGTGCCCGGTTGGCAATAGGCTTGCCACCTATCTCATTTGTGGGACCAAGTCTCTTCGGCTAATCGTTGGTGCACTTATTGTACCTCTGCCTACCCTTTCGGGGATATGGGCGTGAAGATACTTTTTTTGTCAAAATTGTAAGAGTTTATTTAAAATATTTTTTTTACGTCGTATTATGCCAGTAACAACTTTAAAAATATATTTTTTATTATTTGAAAAAGTATTTAATGTAGAAAACAATTTATGAAGCGATAAAACTTATGAGTTGTTTGTATTGTTTCTTTGTATAAATGTAATATTAATAAATATTTGGTTATAGTTGAAAATTAATTCACAAAACTAGGTTACTATACATACATTATGATATATATTTTTGTAAACTTACGATTCTCCTGAACTCTTGGTGTGGTCACGGCTTCGAGCACCTGTAAGTAATATAAACAAAATAAATTTATTCAATAACTTCAACCGGTTAAGTAAAATTATAACAAGTGTTGGCACCAATTCTTAATTAAAAAAAAAAAAATTATATAGAACTATTACGAGATTCAGAAAAAATAGAAAACGATTATTTTTTATTAAATAGTTATTTTTCCTTGTGTTTATTACTACTCATCGCTTTAGCAACAAAAGTTTTATTAAAATGATAATCTATGTATATAAAAATCAATTGCTGTTCGTTAGTCTCGCTAAAACTCGAGAACGGCTGAACCGATTTGGCTAATTTTGGTTTTGAATTAATTGTTGAAACCCAGGGAAGGTTTAAAAGGTGAGAAAATATAGAAAAAAAAATAAGAGTATTTAAAAAGACAGAACAACGTTTGCCGAGTCAACTAGTTATGATATAAAAGTTTAAAATTATTATAGGCATACGTGCAATTTAGATCCGTATTAAAACATTTTTTTTCTAATTCAATTAATAGAGTTGATTCTTTTCAAAATTTCCGAAAAAATATTTCTTTTATAGTAGAAGCGGAACTTGTATGATCCATTCTCATATCATGAACTTGTATGAGAAAAGGAACATGTTTGTTAATTTTGAATCTAAGTTTTTGTGAAACATTTGACATTTTAGCAGTCTAGTATGCTCTCAAGTTGGTTAAATTTAATTCCTATATATAAAATTTATTTTATAATGATTTTAAAATCAGAAATTTAATTTGGCTTGAGCTGAGCCAATTATTTGGGTTAAAATATATTAAACTTTTAAAAGAATAAAAGTCAAAATAGAAAAGTTTACAATTGAATAAGCGATTAAAATATAGTATTTTTCTTTCTATATTTTATCTACATAATATATCTATACTCGTATTATATATAGGTAAAGTTTATAAGTTTGGTAGTTTGTTCATAGAAAGTAATCTCTGGAACTTCACAACAGATTTTGCAAATTCTTTCAGCAGAAGAAAACTACTTTGTTCGAGTGACATAGACTCATTTTTTCACAGAATGGAGTCGTAACGGTGTTATACCGTGTGAAATGGCTAGCCGTACTATATTTTAGTAAATTTTACTATACGATACTATATATTTTAGTACGGGTGACAACCCTAGCAATAACCAACTGCAAGCCTTCTGTATACATACCTATAGGCACACATCTGATTACCCCTAAGACCTTACAGGCATGATCTTAAGTTATGGAATGGTGTAACCAATAATACGATTACAACGACCGCCGCTCATTCGTTCGTGTCATTGAAGAGATCTATTGTCTCCGAAAATCTTCATCAGATCGTAATACCTTTACCTATGAAATTGCCGTTTTTCATGAAATAAATGGAGCGTATTTTTTTATATATATTTTTATTTCTATTAATCTAAGTAATCACCCATGCAATTAATGCATCTTTGCCAACGCATTGGTAGCTTATTGATGCCCTTCTTGAAAAAATCAGTTGGACAGAGGCAACAAATTCTTCAAAGGCATTTTGTACTGCCTCTCGGGTATTGATTATTGTTTCCCGCAAAGAAGTTATCCAAATTCTGGAAAAAGTAGAAATCTGTAAGCGCAAGGTCTGGTGAGAACAGCGGATGACGGAGAACTTCCAACTCCAGCTCTTGTAGCTTTGACACCGTCTGCTGTGCAGTATGAGGTCGCACGCACACACTTACGCAATTCGAGTCGACTGATATAACTCTCTATTCGAAATTGGAGTGGGTTAACACCGTTAGATACTGCAGAAGCCATGATTTACTGATTTTTTTTATATCATAAGATAGCAAACAAGCAGATGGGTCTCCTGATGGAAAGAGTCAACCATCGCCTATAGACACCAAAGGTGTTAATGGTGCGTTGCTATCTTGTGGTGAGGTCTAATGCCACATGCATAAGTTACCCTCGAAACCGGAACACGACAGTGACAATCACTGACGCTATTGCGGCAGGAATAAGTAAGGCGGTGGTACCAGACCCGGGCGAGACAATGCAAAAGTCTACCACCTAGTAGCCACGATGGTAGTGACCCGATAGCCAATCGGTCGCCTTTTACGACCTGCCTGACAGAACGGCAGTTGGCCTATTTATCAAAGTAGCCCGGGACCAACACGGGGAAAGTCATTAGATAGCAAACAAGCAGATGGCTCTCCTGATGGAAAGAGAAACACTAATGCCTATAGACACTAAAGATCTTAAAGGTGTGTTGCTATCGAAGTAGCGGGATAGCAAAGCTACATGCATAAGTCTATCGGCTACCTTATCCTCCAAACCGTAGCACGACAATGACAAGCAATGACGCTATTGCGGCAGGAATGGGTAAGGCTGTCGTGATAAATACCCGGGTACTAAATAAACAACGCATCATTACATCTTTGATGTCTACAGGCGATGGCTGTCTCTTTCCCTCGAGGGAGACATCTGCTTATTTGCTATCTTGTGATATAAAAAAGGCGGTGGTACCAAATACCTAGCGAGACGTGGAATTCTAACACCTAGTAATCACGATGACGGGATGGGCTAGACGTTCCGGAACTGTACCAAATGTCACGATAGCAAGATGGGCTAAACGTTGCGGAACTGTATCATCTAGTAGTCATGTTGGCAAGATGGGTTAAGCGTTGCGGAACTCTACCACCTAGTAGTCACGATGTCGAGATGGGCTAGATGTCCGAACTGTACCAATTAGTAGTCTCGTGACTACAACAACGTCTAGCCCATCTCGCTATCGTTAGCGAGATGGGCGAGTAGACGTTGCGGAACTGTATCATCTAGTTAGTCATGTTGGCAAGATGGGCTAAGCGTTGCGGAACTCTACCACCTAGTAGTCACGATGGCGAGATGGGCTAGACGTCGCGAAACTGTATCATCTAGTAGTCGTGTTGGTAAGATGGGCTAAGCGTTGCGGAACTCTACCACCTAGTAGTCACGATGGCAAGATGGGCCAGACGTCGGGGCATATATCATCTAGCAGTCATGTTGGCAGGATGGGTGAGACGTTGTGGAACCCTATCACCTAGCAACACGCATAGCCAATCGGTCGCCTTTTACGACCTGCCTAGCAGAACGATAGTTGGTCTATTCTACAAAGGAACCTAAACCAACCCAGTGAAAAATTCGTAATATGTTGGCAGAAAACTTATAAATTTAAATCTGAGGCGAATTAAAATTATAACTTACTCATAAATACCACACAATTTTAAGATCCGAAACTG
Organism: Apodemia mormo; assembly: GCA_036924255.1. Taxonomy (NCBI): domain Eukaryota; kingdom Metazoa; phylum Arthropoda; class Insecta; order Lepidoptera; family Riodinidae; genus Apodemia; species Apodemia mormo. The sequence continues at coordinate 15,585,704 of JAUPFN010000030.1, forward strand.
GTCATCTTAATATATATCAACGAGTCACGTTGTTTGTCCGCAATGTTTACTAAACTACTGAACCGATTTCAATGAAATTTTGTAAATATCTGCTATATTGGTCCAACCGTTTGCCGGGGCAGCTAGTTTGTTATAAATGAAACAATGCAATACTTAATTAATAAATATTTTAAATTTATTACCAATTTCGTGTTTATAAACATTACAAACTCCATTTTCAGGCTAGCTACGATTATTTGTGATAAAATCTCATTAAGTCCTAATATTTAACACAGAACATATATACTATAAGTAGATTCAAATTGTAAATACCCACAATAGTTAAATTCTGATAGATTCATTCGGTATGTGAAGTCTTTTCGGAATTTTTTCTTTATTTTCATCTTAAACATAAGTTATTTATGTTAGTCGACTTGTAAAAGTGCCTTTAATTATATTTTTTAAATTTTGATTTGAGAAAGACAAACACTTGTCATTTTGCTGAATATGCAGCATTTTTTATTAATGATTTTTGTCTTTAGGTAATAAGCCATGAATAAGGCTGAATAAACTCAACTCTTTGCCATATATAAAAAACAGGAAACGAACTGTGAAAACAGGACGTTTGGCAACCCTAATTTACTATATTTTTTTTTAGTATCTGACAAAGAAACTAGGCTTTTCAGCCTACTTCATGACATCATCGCGTAAAAATCTTAAAAATTTTAAAATAAAATTCTGCCAAATATTTAACAGAACTAACACATACAAATTGTTTATAATAGCTTTATATTTAAGGTAAAATCATAGAAAAGAGAACACCAAAAAACTTTGCATACCGATTTGGCGGGGATGAGTTAGGAATTATAGAAAACACCGATGATTATGTCTATAACGGTATCAATACTCAATTATGGTAAATATTTTTATACTATTTATCTATTTTTTGTCTTTCACAAAGTTAAAAAAAATATTAAATTATAACAAAAAAGCAATGGTCTAAAAAATTAAACCACCTAACTGCTCTAGTTAGTTAACAATGCTAGTGTAATCAAAGGTTTACATCATAAATGGGTCGTAGGCTTAATCAATGGTTAATATAGAGGCCTTGGATGAGATCTATTTATCCTTTAAGAATATTATAAAATCTCAGATTATTTAGAAGACAAAAAAGCCTGGGATTAATTGCTCCTTATACCGATCTCATATATATTTTTTGTAATATTTTGATAATGTAAAAAAATCAATGATATGAAAAAAAAAGACAAGCCCGCTGAGTTTCTTCCGCCAGATCTTCTCAGTGTGTGGCCGCGTTTCCGATCCCGTAGTAGTTTTAAAAATATTTTGACGTGTCAAAATAACTAGTAAAAAGTTTTATTGAATAAAGTATTTCTTCTTTCTGATTTCCTATGGACTAATGAATGGAGTATTAATGTTTAGTATTAATGCCCAGAACGGTACTAGCAGTCGATTCTTAATCTTCGATAAAGTCGGCATATTTTTTACCAAATATTTATTAACCATATTGTTATCTTCGAGTTGAAAGTTAAGATTCAAATCCACGTTTTAAATTTTTCTAAAACATCTAGGGTTGGATCAGGGCCGCGCCGCCCCTATGTGCGAAGTGTGCGGCGCACACAGACGCCAAGGCAATAGGAGCGCCGCCATCGAAATTATGTTTTTTACACTTACACACCAACATATTTCGTCTCATAGGTTTCATCGGTTCATGGGTACACAGGTACTGTGAGAGATCGGCGCAGATCTGAGTTGAATATATATGCTAAATTGACAGCATTTTATCACATCGTTAAACATAAGTTAGCTTGAGGTTAGGTTAAATATGGTGCCTACCGTTGGAAAGTTATGGACGTGATGATGTTAATTATTTTCGAATGATTGATATAGAAAACAAGGTATCGATTGTTTAATCGACATCGACGAACGTTGAATATCTCTACAATATTATCAAATGAAGGATACATTATACTTAGGCACAAAGACACCAGAGTGTTAAGTGTGAGTTTTTCTTTTCGCATTCGATCGTGAGCGCGTTTGGAGTTTACTAGGAATTTGTATGTAATTTGTACAGCGCCACCTAGTGGTAAACGTGAGAAACCAGTTTACCGCTAGGTGGCGCTGTACAAATCACATACAAATTGCTAGTAAGCTCGAAACGCGCTCACGATCGAATGCGAAAAGAAAAACTCACACTTAGCACTCTGTACGAAATTCGTTCCGTTCCTTACAGGATACCGTGTACTTGAGCTCATTACATTTAAATAAGATCTTAATCATTGTAATAATAGTTATTTCTCTCCTGGTTATATTTAAGGATAAGAAAACTACTATTAAAAAGTTAAAAAATCTACCTTCGAAAGCTATAAAATGAACTATATATGTCTGCGATATAAAAAGCAACATTTATAAAAGATTTAACATCTATCTCTCGAAACTTATTAAACGGTTCAGTCGTTGACAACACAATAAAATATACATTGTAGTTTGAAATAATGCTTATTTTCAATGTTCTCCCTAAACAAATGGCAGTGTTTGTAATTGACAGTGAAAAAATTCTAGTTCAAAAATAACTACAAAAATAAAATCCTTATAAAAAGTTTGTATTTAAGTATAAAAAAATACTAAAAATCAAAATCACAATAATGGTGACTTAAACTAAATTATAACTAAAATGTCATTTTTGTTTTTACAAAAACTTTTTTTATAAATAAGGATTTTTGTTACTACTGTAATGTGTAAGGAAAACTTTTTTATGCTTCTACAACAAATCTTAAAGATTATACAGCCTTAACGCGTCTGAATTTTGTGACACCAATAGTAACAAAAATCATATTAAAATACTTTTAAACATTACAAAATTAAGTAGATTACAATTGGTATTACAAATTATATACAAAAAGTTATTGGTGGTTTAAACGTTTTACATACTACTTAGTGTACTTATAAGAATAATATAGAAAGCAAGGCAGGAATATATTGTGCGTCACAAACTGCATAAAAAATAAAAATAAAACATTTGTAATTTTAGATTCAAAATGTTCAGTAATTATTTGAAAAAAAATCGCATTTTCTCCTTCTACTATATGGATATACCCAAATCGTTTCTGCAATTTTCTGAAAATCGCATTTCAACAATAATAACAGATTTTGATACAACTTGCTAACTTTCGCAGGTTTTAAAAATTTTGATAAGGATTTTTTGATTTTATTTATAACCAAATTGTTATGTAAGAGAATACCTTTTGCTCGTGTTTTAACTTTTAATATTAAGGCGAGGTGTTTCGACGCGCGTCAGTTCTATAGGAAGTGGGCAGCGCGGTATGTTCTGAAACCGCTGGGAAACGTGTTAATTTTCGGATAAATAAATATAGGACTTCAACTGAAAACCAAAATTTTGCACATTCTTTTTTGTATTTAAAACTAAATATCACCATATAAAAATCATGTGGAAAATTAGAAATATTATTAACAAATTACTTGTTTTAGAGATTTTTTAGCCTGTTTTCGGAATTTTATATGATCAAGTAAAGTACATTCTATCATGTAGTAAGTTAGCACATTCCTTAGATAATATCTTCAGGTATATCGTATAATTTTTGTGAAATCGTTATTTAACAATCAATACATGAAAACGTGAATAAGCAAATCAGTTTTTTTCCCGTTTGTCTCGACGCCTCGCTTTAACACTAATATTACATTTTTTAATTTATGTTTTCGCTTGCCTATCTATTTTATCGATGGCAGAACGTGCAGTCCATTTTGATAAATGCATGACACTTTTTAAGTAATACAAAAATGAAATGTAAACACTCGTTTATTAAAGAAATATACGAACAAAAAAAATTTAAAATATCGTCAATAATTTCTATTAATTTATTTGGTTTTTATCTAGTAAACCTTGAATTCTAGTCCTTCAACAAAAAAATTAACAAAAATAAGCTCAAAAAAACGAAAAATGTTGAACATTCTGTGTAATTTAAAAAATATGACATTAACAAAATAATATGGGATAGTTTTACAAATATAATTCTATATCTTTAACAAATTAATAATTGATTTTATAATTATACATCATCCATGTAGTACAGATATATATGATCTAAAGAGTGCTTACATATTTTTTTATATGTATACTATATTAGTAAATTGTATTTTAATTGAAATAAAAAATGGACGCTAGAGTATAAAGTGTAATTAAAAATACATCAGGAATAATTGAGCGAACAATGCAGTTTGTCTTTATATGTATATTACAGTTTACATACATTATACTTTGTGACGTCTTAAACAGTCTTAAATCTTAACATTCGGTTCGTTGACAATGTATATGAGACTCTTACTCCTATAAATTCTTGAATCACATTTCACTAAGAAGGGAAAAGTGGGTGTGCAATCACATTGTGAATTAATGATTTCAGACCTGAATTTGACAATACATTCATCCAATCACTGATTAACAGAATTTCTTAATCATTCATCCGTTAATTCTTAAATTCATAATGTGTGTACACAATACCTAAATAGACATAGATTAAAAATGGTTTACTATACAAAAGCGGCATTATAACAGTCATAAACCTTGCAGTATCTTAAATATTTAAAATGGAGATGTCCGACAATTCTAAATTTTATTTGAAGCTTTAATAAAATTTTGATTTTATATAACAACTAGTTATTAGAATAATTACACATTTAGTTAAACGCATACACCTATTTTATTTAGTTTAGTGATTATTTTTTAAATTAAGAATGTTTTTGTATTTGTTACGCTTTGTCAACGTATAAAATATGCATATTATTTTTTGTATGCAATCAGTAATATTTTATTGTGAAGAAAAAATGAACTTACATATCAAATGTTTCTCTCAAATTATGGATTTGTTCTGATAATTCTTTTGATGGTTTTATAATTTTATTTTTACTATTTAACCGTTAATTTACTAATCATCAAAAATATGAATATCAGAATTGCACATCAATCATTTAAATTAAAAGATACACCAACCTTCTTTTTTTGTTTTCTAGTGTCTTATTATGAAGATATGACTGTATCTGGAAATCCAAACTGTTGTGATTTAAAATTGCTACATGTATTTGAACTTTAGCATTATTATAAACTTACCTTAAGTGAGATCATTCAATTAGATAAATAATGTTTTTTTTTGTTACTTAATAAGTTTTATTTTCAGATTGATATGTACATTTTAAAACATGACAGACTTAATATGGGACTTACAATAAATTTGATTACATTTCACGTTTACAATAATACAAATCACTTCGTAAATAAGACCGAGTCTGAACATCTCCATAGTTACAGTGATAAAACCTTTAATATCTGGCACTAATTAAAACATCGAAAACATTGTCACTCTTACAACAATATTAACTTTTCGTAGTATATGTCGGGCTAAAATATCTAGAACATATTTATATTAAGAATAATTATTATAAATGAAGAAATTTAACTCGTGAGGCTACTCTTATAAATTAATCATCAATATCTATATGTTACATATTAAAGACATTATCCAGCCTTTCAATAATACATTTTAAATATGGCTCTTATAAATGTCACATCATAAATGATAAGTTAGCTTTAAGAATAACAACCAAAATAGTTTAGAATTACATTTTTTAATTTTTTTATGAACGTAGCACAAACATAGAACCTTTATATCATTACAGAAATATTAATATTACTAATCCAATGTTATAAATAAGTACTTTAAGATATAATTTAGTTTATACTCATATAATCTATAACAAGATATTACTGATTTAAACTATCTAGCACATATTGTGTTTTAATTATGTTTAAAAAGCTCAAATATAATATTTAGATTTAGAATATTTTATTGAAAAAGTTTCCTATTAAAATTTAAACCTTTCTGTGATGCTTATAATGAATGAGTGACATTTTCTGTAAATGTGGATCTTATAACAAATGTTAATTTTTCGACGTACATAGCTTACGATTGAGTGACAGTTTTCGACTTACGACTTAAACAGCGGTATCTGGTTTCTTTTCAGGGTGTTTTGTATTTCCATTGCTGATGTAGTCCCCGTGGTCGTGGGTAGGATTTTCTGATCCCTTGACGTCATCGTGGGGAGGAAGTGGCGCTTCGGAATCAGCCCCATCAGGGATGTCAGTACGATGGGATCGTCCTGCCACATACCAATATATTAGGCGATCAAGAACGATGTGCGTATTTTGTTAGTACGTGCTTCAGTGTTTATGCGTGTATTAAGGTATAAGCGTGGTAGTCTAGTTTCACTGTGTTATATTATATTGCACCTAAGGTCCAACTATCTCTCATTTATTTCGTCCTTGTTTTTTGTAAAACGCATATTATTATTTAATAATCATCTGAAACTTCTGACAAGTGGAAACTATTAAAAACATTTTTCAAGTCATTTTTTTAGTGTCATAATCTCATGATAAATTAATTATATTTAATAAAATATGTTTTATGACACGGTTAGCAACCTCTTACCTAACAAAAAATATTTTACCTTTATATTTCATTGAAACATAATATGTTTAAATGGACAATTGAAAATTAATTTCATTAATAGCCACTTGATTTACAGATAGAACTTAAATTTTTAAAATGTTTCATATTAAATATACTAAAAAATCAATTATATAGCGTGAAAATAAAAAGCTACCATCACCTTCACCACATCATTAACCATGTATTTATTTTTAAAAATGACGATGTTGTCGGAGTAACAAATTCAATATTTTAATCTATTTACCATAGATTAAATTCTGTCCATTTATTTATTTTGCATTTAAAAAAATAATCAAAAATATTCATATCATGCAAGAAAAACATGCTTTATGCTAAGATGCATAATAAAAGACAAAAAAGACATGCAAGCAAAACGCACATGCTAGAGAAAAGTTCTTGATCGCTCAATATATTGCTATGCAGTAAACATATTTAATTAAGTACATAAATAACGCTCAATGCAAAAAACACTGCCATTATGTATTCGATAACTATCCGTTTCAAATATTTAATAATTTCCATGCAGAGGGTGTAATCAACTGACCAACGCTTGTCAAATGTCAAGCACTGGGTTTTAAAGCTAAACTTGCTTATACAAGGTCATTCCAAAAGAGGTGAACACATTTTAACATAGCGTTAGGTACTGCTAAACCAAATATATCCAGCTCAAAAAGAAAATGATTCGAGGGTCTAAAACTTTTTCATTTTTACGAATAAAATAATTTTGTCTCATAACGGTTTACGCCTTTCTACATAAAATAATCCACTTTTTATGTAAGAGTGAATACTAAGGTTTTTTTAAATTTTCTTGTCCTTTATGTTCCTTCTTAATACTAGTAGGAGATAACAACTGTTATGGCTGTTGGTAATCTGCAGTGAATTGCATAAGCACACCCGCAGATATGGCGCAAAGTTATTTACCTTACTATTCACTCTTGCATAAAAAGTGGATTACTTTATGCAGAAAGGCGTAAAGTTATAAGATGAGTAGTCACGATGGCAATGACACGTTAAGCCTATCAATCGCCTTTTACGAACTGCCTGGAAGAACGGCAGATGGTGTGTTCTTCAAAGGAAGAAAGATGATTCGACACTCTGCTTTGTATTTTAACGTACACTATATCAGATCTCAAATACAACGTGCTTCATTCAAAATATTATACTTAAGGGTTGGTATCAATTTGATAAAGAGTAAAAGGGTAAGAAGATCCAAAAGTTGATGATTGAAATTTTTTTTGTAATACCAAGTAGTTGTAATTTTTTGAGGTAATAAACAAAAAGAAATCGCCTGTATTTTTTAAGTATTTTACCGATTACCGCTATATTAATAAAACGATTTTGAAAATTCTCGTTTTGTTTAGTAGGCTATACTTCTCATTTGGTCCCATATAATTTTTGTAAAGATCTTATTTATGTTTCCAGAAATACAGGGGATTGGAAATAGCTTGTTACAGATTTACTGCGTTTAAATTAAATTTATTTTAATGGCAAGCATAAAAAAAGGATTAAATCAGAATGCAAACCTGGTTTTATTTTTAGTCCACATGCCATAATAGCAATGTGTAAAAATAATCAAAAATATTGGACGCAAAAATTCAAAGCGAATTTATAAAAGGTTATCAATGTAAATTAACAAAAAATTAAGTTATTTTTTTAAATATTCTTGTTGTTTGCGAGGAAAACTACAAAATACTTTACTGTGTACTAGACTTCAAACGTCCCTTTAAACTCCACTGATTTCACAAAAACTGCACGGTGAATATTGCACTATGCATAGTCCTGTATATATAGCAATTAAATTTGAAACGGATAGTTTATTTTTTAATACAGAACAAGGACAATGAGTCACCCTTAAATAATTTAGTGTGACATTAAAACCTTCTATATTTTTTAATAACTTAAAATTTTAGATGCACAAAAATATAAGGAGAAAGGCAAATTTTTAGATTTTATTTAAAATATGTTAATTTTCTTAGGGTTCGTTTATGCTAAAAAAATATTTTTAAATTTTTAAAAAATCTAGAAGATTAAAAAATTAAAAACATTATAAATCATTTTTTCATTAGTACTATTAATTATCCTGGTTCTGTATACGAATATATTAAAAAAACTGTTTTAAGATTAATAAAGTTTTCGAAAATTACCTAATGACCTTAACGGTAGCCTGTTGGAACATATTATTTTTTAATATTGGCAACAATTACTCATAATAATCAAATTTTAAGATAAAGCTAGCTGCGCATTCGTATTAAAATAAATAGTTGACAATGTGAAAAAATTTGCATATTTAAATTTCATATCGTAATTATGATTCGTAAAATGTACACTATTAATTCCACTGATTCACATTTTTTTATATTTTTAAGAAAAAAAAAAAAAAATCGTAAGTGAAATGATATTAAACAACAATCAAAGCGCTTGTTGAAGTTCTGGAGAAACCATGACAATCCAATTGGTGAATTGCCGAAAAGTAAAAAAAATAATATTAATTTATATTAATTATATTAATTTATATTATATTTTTTAAATTAAAATATTAGTATTTATTTCGGTTAACATAGACTGTAAAACAAACAAAAAAAGTGTCTCACAATTGTCAACTAGCCTAATTACGTTTAAATACAAATGACAAAAATGCCAGTTTTTATTGTAGGTAGGTATATGTCAACAAACAAACTGACATCTACTACTAATGCCAAGCGATATCTATCATCTATATAAAGACGCCTATGACGTTAATGATGCGTTGCTATTCGTGTAGCAGGAATGTAAACTTTTCTTGCCACTCTACTCTTTAATAGAATCGTACCGTACCGCGGCAATAACTACTGTAATGATTCCCTTCTTAAACTACTATTGTGACGTCACAAACGAGACCTGAACTACATGAAAATGGTTTTGTTACAACATACAACACAGTTAATTTGATTTTTTTAAGCTAATTTTCAACCAACTTGCAACAAAAGGGAGATTCTCAAACTGTTCAAAAGTTTTTCTGCACGTTACGCCTAATCTTCGACAACTTAGTATGTTTTCCCAATGTATGCTTAAATATTTAAAACTACGCAACGGATTATGATGCGGTTTTTTTGTAATAGATAGATTGATTAAAGAGGAAGGTTTATGTGTATAATAAAAGTAATTTTATCTTGAATTAAAAACTATTTAAAAATCTGTTTGAATACTTCTATATGCAGTAATTTATATATATATATATATATATATATATATATATATATATATATATATATATATATATATATATATATATATATATATATATATATATATATATATCGCGTGCACAATGCCTTCACTCATAAAGTTGCGTCAGCGCCTTTTAATACTGTGTCCCCACATATATTTTTATTATAGCTGTTGCCAGCGACTTCGTCCGCGCGGACTTTGTTTACTCCGCACAGCTCCTTCCCCGTAGGTGATAGCGTGATATGAAAATATTCAATGTAGAGTTTGACTTTCCTACGATTTTATTATATGTATAGATATTTAAAAATTATTTTCAATCAATTTTTAATCATGATTACGTATTTACTGAATTAAATGTTATTTTTTTTAATTTTTAAATGTTAATTTATAAATATATATTATTTTTTGCACCTGGCAAATAAATAAGACTACTAAATATTACTTTAATTCGTCACTTGTAAAGTTTAAAAATTCATTAATAAAAACTGCTACATATTTTTTAAATATTAAGTATCTAAATAGTTGTATTTATATAAAAGATTCTAAAACACATACCGAATTGTAAACTGATTCTACACTTGGATCAGTAGCTTGTTTTGAAACATTACTCCCATATAAAAGTGAGATTTTATTCATATAAAATTTTCTACCTTAAATAATTACCGTAAATAATCTTAGTTCTAGAGATATAGAGCGTTTGAAAATCGGTTGTTCAGTTAATACCTATAACGATTAAGAAATAAGCCCACATTATATAATACGGGGGGTTCTCAATACGAAAAAAATGTCAGGCACATTGTAATGGCACTTCAATCGCCATCAAACATACATTTCACTCATAAATATTACATCACAGTATAAATACGTGTCCTAAAAGCAGTAAGAAAGTAACCGCAAAAAAAGAATTACAACGACGCAGGAAACATATTTTGAAAGATGCAAAGTTATTCAACCGACTTCCAAAAAGAGATTTTGACTTCGGTTGTATGAGTTTTATGTTTGTTACCTCAGAACTCGGTCATTTATGAACCGATTTTGGATCTTTTTTGTTTGGGTGAGTTGGCCCCACTTGGTCCCATTTGGTACCATTTCGTCCCATTTGGTTCCATTTGGTCCAATTTAAATTTGGTAAAGATCCAATGCAGGGTTCCAGAGATGCAGTAAATAGGAAGTCGGTTGCGGCAGTTTTACGGCGGTTTAATTTTTTTTATATCATAAGATAGCAAACAAGCAGACGGGCCTCCTGATGGAAAGAGTCAACCATCGCCTATAGACACCAAAGATGTTAATGGTGCGTTGCTATCTTGTGCCGAGGTATAATGCCACATGTATAAGTTTACCGGCTACCTTATCCTCCAAATCGGAACACGACAGTGACAAGCACTGACGCTATTGCAGCAGGAATGTATGTATATTATAAAATAGCAAACAAGTAGATGGGTCTCCTGATGGTAAGAGTCAACCATCGCCTATTGTCACCAAAGATGTTAATGGTGCGTTGCTATCTTGTGGCGAGGTCTAATGCCACATGCATAAGTTTACCGGCTACCTTACCCTCCAAACCGGAACACGACAGCGACAGGCACTGACGCTATTGCGGCAGGAATAGGTTAGGCGGTGGTACCAGACCCGGGCGAGACAATGCAGAACTCTACCACCTAGTAGCCACGATGATAGTGACTCGATAGCCAATCGGTCGCCTTTTACGACCTGCCTGGCAGAACGGCAGTTGGCCTATTCTTCAAAGGAGGCCGGGATCAACACGGCGAACAGCTAACAGTTTACGTGAATTGGGGAGTAGAGTTACAATGTAAATGTGGACGACATCATCCAATAGATACCGGGAAGGCCAAGACTGATATATCATGATCCTCATGAGCTCAAAAGACTTGTAAAAAGTTTTAATAAATAAAGTACTTCTGATTTCTGATTTCCGAAAGATTGTTGTCCAAACCGAAAGTAATCGGCATTTATTAATAACGAGATTTATGAATATTGAGAAAGCAAGGCATTTGCAATATGGAACTCAGTTTTTTCTAAATCCTTAGAAAAGATTTGGCTAAACATATTATGTATTTCGGCATATTGACCGCCTCGTTGGTCGAGTGGTTAGCGACCCTAACTACGCAATAGACGGGGCCCGGGTTCGATCCCCGACGGGGACAAGCATTTGTGTGATGAGCATAAACATTTGTATTTCCGGGTTTGGATGTTTATTAAATCTATTCCTGTATTTATATATGTATTTCTATGTATTAGTACCGTTGACTAACATCCATAACACAAGCAAAAAATTTGCTTACTTTGGAGTTACATCAGTTAGTCTGATTTGTCCCGTGAATATTTATTTATTTATGTTTATGCATTACTGTATACACCATATATTTATACTGTGATACACTGAACACATGCTCCAACTATTCAATTTAAATATCATGCACAAATTTCAGTATTTCTTCGCCATGTTTCATAAAAAGTTTTCCTAAGCTATGTATTCACCATACAACAATTATCGCAACATGCTGCTTAACTACTTGTTATTACTGGGAAAACTGAGGGTAAATGACCGATAGAAGAAGTCTTATATGCTGATCACCGGATGTCGAAGCAGTTAAGTCGTCGAAAGCCGGAGAGATGACGGAACCAAGGAGAAGATATTCCCATAGTAGTAGTATCATCACACCCGGGGTAGACAGAGTAAACCGAACGTCCATAGACCGCGATTCACCGGTTTGTCGGTTGGCGAGATGAGTGGTGATCCTCATCGCCGCATTTACTGACATGTTAACGATTATCGACTATGTCTAGCGATAACCGGGGCCGACATTTTAACGTGGTCATCCGAGGCACGGGAATGGTAATGCAACACCACCAGACTCCGAGCTACTCTGAGATTTTAAATTTTCGAGAAAAACCTCGAAAAAACCTCAATAACACTTTTTCCTATTCTCATGACTCCCAGAATTAGGATATCGACGCAATGTTACCCTTCAACATATTGTGGCAATAGTTATAATTACAATGTTTTGTTAATGTCGTATTTATAATTCAATTTATGTTGATAATAGAAACAAAACACTCGGAATTTTAAATTTATATCATAAATTTGGATAGTTTTAAGATAAAGTAAACTGAACATCAACCCCCTCCAAACTTTGACACGTAATTGACGTTTGCGTGACATCTTAAGCAAAGACTTTTATGTACTAACGTACTACACAAGGCATGCACCACGCCACTTATGTTCCATAAAAGTGCAGTTCACGGACTGCAACTACGTCAGAGTTCGTGAATAAAACGTCAACGAAATGTATATATAATACTCTAATATACGCTGCAGTGTTGCTTAATTTTTACTTTAGTTGGACGATCTATTATTATTTTAGCGCTACACCGAATGTTAACAAAATGGAACACGACTTAGCATAGCTTATCTAGTACGTGGTACATAAAACTCCCTGATTTAAAGCAATATGTTTAAACAAAAGTTGCCTAGTGAATACACGGTATCGTAAAATCTATAATCATTAAAGACTTAAATATGAGAGTTTTAAAATTATATGAAATACAAACCTTTCTGTAAATACTAAAACTATGGTTAGTAATTAATTATTTAAATTATTTTAATAAACTAGGAATATGTTTCTTAAAATATTTAATTTAAATCAGTTGGTGACTGAGCTATCCAAACCCAAATTGTTTATAGCATGAAGCTGTATTATATTTGTAGGAAGCACTTCTAATTCCTACTTGAAACCAAATTTTAAATACTGCTGTCATCTTCTGAGGTCTTGTCCTCTCTTTCTAACACAGCTGTATAAAAAGAGACGGAGAGGCCTCATAGACAGAGATGTAACGTAAATATTGGTTTCAATTGATTAATACGACTGATAGCTCCACCTATAATACTTCATGGTTTATAGTGACAACTTATATCAACTTATCTGTTCAGTAGACGACGTCACTAGCGAAGCGTTTACAGTTGCTATTTAAGAATGTTACCATGGAGTATAGAGGCAACGAGGACCAACTCTGTGGTTGAAAAGTGTACATCCAATAGATGTTGCACCACTATCGCATAAGATTTATTAGAAAGAAAACAGTAAACGCGCTTTTAAACAGTTTCCAATAAACTTCTCGCCGTGTTGCTCCCGGCCTCCTTTGAAGAATAGGCCAACTGCCGTTCTGCCAGGCAGGTCGTAAAAGGCGACTGATTGGCTATCGAGTCACTAACATCGTTGCTACTAGGTGGTAGAGTTCTGCATTGTCTCGCCCGGGTCTGGTACCACCGCCTTACCTATTCCTGCCGCAATAGCGTCAGTGCTTGTCGCTGTCGTGTTCCGGTTTGGAGGGTAAGGTAGCCGGTAAACTTATGCATGTGGCATTAGACCTCGCCACAAGATAGCAACGCACCATTAACATCTTTGGTGTCTACAGGCGATGGTTGACTCTTTTCATCAGGAGACCCATCTGCTTGTTTGCTATCTTATGATATAAAAAAAACTGTCAAAACAACGCCATAAGCGCTGTTATGCTTAGCACACTCCACTCCGTCCACAGCGGCCATGTTCATATCGCTGTTAATCTCACGCCAGCGCCATTCTTTTTCCATTTAATTTTTTTTTCAGTATACGACTGGACACTTTTACGACTTTCCCACTTATATTGGCGTTGGCGCTGAAAGTTGATATACCATAATGCACCAACAACTTTGTGCCACTCTGCGCTTTCAAGTGCCTGGCAGATCCCGGTCACAAAGTAATTTATGACTTGTTTGGATTAAATTTAATACTGTAAAGTGTGTATTTTCGAATAGGCCTTGAATACTTCTATCGATTGGCATGAAAATTATTTACTCAAGTGATATTTGGTTATATATCGGCCCTCCTCATCTCTATACTCTATGAATTTACGAAAAACTGTCGTCATTTTACAAAATGGCGGCTGTAGGGTCGATTTTGTCTACTAAACAGATGAATTGGTGAAGTATAATTTGAGGTTCCGAATTAAATCTCAAAATTGAAGCTAAATTGTACATAAAATCCGAAATACTGCTAGTTTATTATTTGTTAATGTTCAATATAAAAATATAAATAAAAATTAATTTAAAAATCGTCTGAACGTTAAAATTTCAAAAAGTACAGAGTGCTAAGTGTGAGTTTTTCTTTTCGCGTTCGATCGTGAGCGCGTTTGGAGTTTACTAGGAATTTGTATGTGATTTGTACAGCGCCACCTAGTGGTAAACGTGAGAAACCAGTTTACCACTAGGTGGCGCTGCACAAATCACATACAAATTCCTAGTAAACTCGAAACGCGCTCACGATCGAATGCGAAAGAAAAACTCACACTTAGCACTCAGATTTATTTACAGTTGCGTCTGCGAATTGTCCGTATTTTGAAAATACGATTCCTTCATATTAGACAAAACAAGATCTAAGCTCCTATAAAGTACATAATATAAATAATTTATGACATTTATGCAATAAATTGCAACATCTGTAATTTTGGCGAAAATCAAAACGAGTTATTATGTCATATACAAGTGGTTTTTTAAGATTTCGTGACCAGTGAGTAAGTGACTTCACTTTTACACACAGCGTGCAGTCCCTTGCATAATAAAAGTTTTTTTCACTAAAAACCCACGGGAATATCTCGTTTTCGGAGATAAAAAGTAGCATATGTTTGACCGCCCTGTTGGTCGAGTGGTTAGCGACCCTGACTACGCAATCAATGGGGTCCGGGTTCGATTCCCGGCAGGGACAGGCATTTGTGTGATAAGCACAGATGTTTGTATTTCTGGCTTTGGGTGTTTATTAAATATATCAGAGTATTTATATATGTATTTCTATGTATAGTATCGTTGACTGACACCCATGCTACAAGCATAAAATTTGCTTACTTTGGGGTCAGATGTGTAATTTGTCCAGTGATATTTATTTATTTATTTATTTATTTATGTGCTATTCCAGATCATAATCTACCTGTATGGCAAATTTCATCCAAATCCGTTCAGTAGTTTTTGCGTCATTGAGTAACAAAACATCCATTCGTCTATCCATCCAAATAATTCGCATTCGCATTAATAATATTCTGGTTATTATTCCAATTATATGTATTATTATCTCGACATTCTCCCTATTATTATATATTATCACTACATTTAAATACTTTTATACTTATGACTATTATTTCAAATGACATAATACTATTTGGTTTAGGTTCACTATTTTCATATTATTTAAAATTATGACATTATTACTATTATATTAATTTTGTTCCTTTTTTCTAACATTGAGATTCCATTGTTATAATATATATTTTTGAAGTGAAAACTTCTTTAGGCGCGCTGAGCGTTTTGGTAGAGGGTAAAATCCTCGGTTCGCGTCACCGACATGCTAATGATAATAGTATATCTATAGCTATGGAGAGCCAGACTAGCGCACGCGCAGTAGCCTGTGTACACGTATACACTAATACATCGACTATTTCTGACTGTATTATGTGCGCGTTGGACGCTTTATATAGTTATATAGTTTTAATTACTCTCAACTTAATAGTTCCGTTTTCACTTCTATCGGCAGTCCCACGACTGCTACTGGTTTTTTTGTTTTATTTGACTACTATTAATTTTTTATCCAAAATAAAGACATAAACTTTAAATTGTATATGTAACAACAATATTATTTAATAATATAACTATTATTTTGTGTTCTCCCCATAAACGGGGAAAATTTCTCAGACGTCGGTACTCTTTACGTACCCACTTTTATCTAAATACGTTATTGTTATTGTTTATGATTGTCGTAAGTGTAAAATATAAATTTTGTTTTAAAACTGAAGTGAAAGGCAGAATAATATGTAATGTAATGTACAAATGATTTGTTTCAAGTGTATAAATTACCTACGAAATAAAGAATATTTATTTGAATTTGAATTATTATATGTAGATCACCACCGACTAAGGTTTTATAGTGTTTTTGGTATCTTGGGTTTACATCTCCTTAAAGTGATGAGCTGTCTAAAAGTTCTAAAGTTACGTTAAAATTTCCCATATTCCCGACTGATTAAATACATTTCAAACGATTTTTAAATAAAATATGAAAATCACAAAAGTGACTGACCTGCAAAACACCACCTGTTGGTGGCCCGCGCGAACACCACCAGCGACACGGCGATCACCACCACCAGCAGCGCCACCACGATACCCACGATAGCGCCCGCGTCCAGATCCACGCCTGACGAAATATATAACATGGTAACAACTACATAAAGATATTACAATATTTCTTTGTAGAAATTAGTACAAAAGAAATTACTACATACATACATCTATAAAATACAAAATTTAGTTAAAATCAATCAATTTTACGACCGATAAAAATAAATATATATTATAAAAAATTAAAGGGGTAAAAACGTTATTTAAAAAAAAAATTAAAAATAAAAAAGAAAACAAAAAAAGATTGTTTTGTATTTTAAAAACTTATAAGACGTAAAACTTATAATTCGAAATAAGACGAACGAAGCAAAACAATTAAAAAAATAAAGCACGTTATTACTTAAATTTAAAAAATAAAATCACACAGACAAATGATTAAACAAATCTACCAAAAATATGCAACAAAAACTATTACTAAAACTTAAAATCCATAAAAGCTAAAAATATATACGTAATATATAAATAATATATAAATATTACGATATAACAGATAAAAGTAATATACATATATAATAACATTACAAATTACTAAAAATTTTATTTATGCTTAGCATATTTATTCTTAAATATTTAATTAAAAATATTACATATTTAAATAAAATCAAAAATAATTTATAACTACAAAACTACAATGCATCCACAATAATCCAATAATTGTATAACACATTTTAAAAATAAATATATAGCAAAATGCAAAAATCATCGCAAAATAAAAATGCCTCATTTCTTGAAAAAATTTTTAATTCATTCTTACGCTTAATATAATATTTTAAGAACTACACATGGTTCCATGCTTGATTTATTCGACTTTGTAATAATAAATTCCATTCACATAAAAATAATCTGTAAAATGCATTTTGTCACGTAAAATTATTTCTATTTTAAAATCAATGCCACTACTGCATTTTCCGCTAATAAGCTCCTATTGTTTGATTTCTTACCATATACATCAAATATCAAGAACGAGGAGTTTGCTCTGCGAGCTGTCGGAAATAACATAAGTTTTAATCATTGATATAAAAAACCGAAGATGCACAATCAGTGTTTAAAAAACGTTTTCTGAAAATGAGTACACAATTAGAAATTGTGCGCTCATTTCAAATAGAATCTCATCGATCATGAGTCGTTTGTACATTGCTTTTTAAAATCTATTACAAACCTTAGATATGCAAAGACATATGTTTTTGCTATATCTATAACTACTTAAATGAAATTAGGGACACTTTTGAGTGTCAGTTTTGTGCGGGACTGTGCATCTAGGGTTTTTTATATCAATGGGTTTAATAAAATATTTTTAACCTACATAGGAAGTTTTATTAAAAAAGAGGTTATGGACATTTTTTTTAATCATTAGCAAACAAGTAAATGGTTATTCTGATGGAAAGAGAAATCATCGCCTATAGACACCAAAGATGTTAATGGTGCTTTGCTTTGTGACGGGATGACAATGCCACATGCATATATCTACCGGCTACCGTACGCTCCAACGGGGACATGATAGTGACAAGCACTGACGCTATTGCGGCAGAAATAGGTAAGGCGGTTGTACCAGACGCGGGCGAGACAATGCGGAACTCTACCACCTAGTAGTCACGATGATCAATATTTGCTTCCGTCAAGAGAGTCATTACCTTATATTCAACCATATAATATAAAAAAAATGTCATACCAGCTGGTTCATCCATAGTGCTCAGTCTAAGAATGAACTCTTCTCTGCCCAAGTCGTTCTCCACTCGGAGGTGGTAGGTGCGATCTACGTCTTCTTTAGCCACCCGCCGCAGTATTAGAGTTATATTGTAGTATCCGCTACCCTGTAATTAATTAAAATACGTTAAATACATTTAAAAAAAATTAACTGGCTTCTAATATCTGTCAACTATACACCCATATCTAATAAACTGCTAAACCGATTTTGATAAAATTCAGACTGTTCATTAAGTTTGAATTTTTATTAAAGTTGGCGAGTACAAATTGGGAAAACTACTGTTTTAACTACTTTTAAATATAGAAATATGTGACTACACACCAGGAGGGAGGATGGGTTCACAAATGTGACATGACGACCTGAGAGAAGGGGGTTTAAAAACCCTAAAATTTGTGTGACGTATTTTATGGAGGACGGGATGGCCTCTAAGCTCCCTTTTTACCCGACTGGAGGAGGGTAACATGTTTTTGTGTATATATGTATGTACATATGTTTGTTCCTATCTGGTATTCCAACGACCAAACATGTGGGCCGATTTGGATGATTGTAACATCAATCGATCCGTCTTAAACTTGCGAGTGTGCATTGACAATTGACAAAGACATGACAGAAATCAAAATTCACCAGACCGACAACCAGACGCTATATTACGAAAATTGAAAAAAAAAACTGATTAACTTTGTCAAGCGCGGAATCGTTGATAAAAAACATCGATAAACTATGTCAAGTGGCGTATCGTTGGTAAAAAATATCGATAAACTATGTCAAGTGGCGTATCGTTGGTAAAAAATATCGATAAACTATGTCAAGTGGAGTATTGTTGATAAAAAAAAGACGTGTGGCACTCGGAGACTGCCGCGGTAAAGCATTGCATAGCATTTTTTATCAACTTATGTAGTTACAAATATATATTTATTTTATTTATGCAGTATTTTTTTTCTTTTTTTATTCATATTTAAAACACTTTGTACACAAATTATACGAGTACAGATATTCACTGTTGTACGTAGATGATAAATACCTATACACCTATATACTTTCTCACAAACAGCTGATTACGGTAGTTTTCCAATACAACCAATGCCACCTAAAGACGGGTTGCTGAACTAAAGAGACAAGCGTGGAAAAAAAACGGATTATAAAATTATTCCAACATTGAAATCGTTTAGTATGAATTAACAGAATTCTAATATTCTGGGCTTGTTCCTGTCTTTTTAGTTTCGTTTAAAGAAAATTTTTAAGTTAGGCGCAGTCAGCTTTTTGTTTAAAAATTAGTCGCGCCAATTCTTCTAAGGTATAGGCAGAGTAAAGTGTACGACAAACTTACCAAATGTACTGGCTCCAGCGCTATAAGTGGGGAATCGTCGGGCACCGTCGTGGGGGCCAGCACGTGCTCGCCCACCGTCCACTGCACCGCGGGCGGGGGGTTGGCCCGGACCGTCACGTTCAAACGACCCTCTTCTCCTATCTTCAACCCGAAGATTGTGATAGTGCCAGCTTCCATTCTTTTCGGTGGGTCTGAAAATCATATTTATGACATAAGTGTCGATATAAATATGTTCGATATAAAATTAAAGTGAAATTGGAATTTACATTTTTATCTGTACTTACTATACAGGTGATTGGTAAAATATTGTACATATTAAAGCACACGATAGTGAAAAGTCATAAGTAAACAATAAAAATATAAAAAACGAGAATAGCTTCATAGTACACCTCAACAAAACGGAATTAAAATTTCAAAAAATATGGTCACCGAGCAGGCGCGTGCCTTAATTTACGTGTCGCAACGGCAAATTGCTGTTTGTAAACAATAAGCTTCGATATCTATACACGGGTGCCCATTCTTAATACATATTTTAATATTTATTAGGTCAACATTTTAGTTACTATTTTTTTTCTTATTCTATATCAGAATCGAATAATGAACACCCTCCTTCAGAATGTAGAGTTTTTACTGATCATCTTATATTTTAATACTACGGGGGAAGCTCATATTAGGGTCAAAGTGGCTCTTTTTTATTAAGATAGCAAACACGTAAAAGGCCCGCACGGTGGTCATATTTTTTGAATATTGCTACACTAATCTCGTTTACGTTTACTATGTAGTAAAGCAATATTATCTTTTTATTATATACTAACTGCTCCGTGCACCGTTACATTGTAAAAGTTTTTGGCGAATCCAGCAGGAACAACTTATTTTTCTAAGCCTATGTGCTATTCCAGATTATCGTCTATCTGTGTACAAAATTTCATACAAATCCATTCAGTAGTTTTTACTTGATGGAGTAATAAACATTCATCCATCCATCCATCTAAACTTTCGCATTTATAATACTAGCTGCCGCGTGCAGCCCGCTGCATTATAAAAGTTTTGGCGAATCCCGCGGGATCATCTAATTCTTCCGGGATAAAATGTAGCCTATGTGCTATTCCAGTTCATCGTCTACCTGTGTGCCAAATTTCATTCGCCGTATTGGTCCCGGCCTCCTTTGTAGAATAGGCCAACTGCCGTTCTGCCAGGCAGGTCGTAAAAGGCGACCGATTGGCTATCGAGTCACTACCATCGTGGCTACTAGGTGGTAGAGTTCTGCATTGTCTCGCCCGGGTCTGGTACCACCGCCTTACCTATTCCTGCCGCAATAGCGTCAGCGCTTGTCGCTGTCGTGTTCCGGTTTGGAGGGTAAGGTAGCCGGTAAACTTATGCATGTGGTATTAGACCTCGCCACAAGATAGCAACGCACCATTAACATCTTTGGTGTCTATAGGCGATGGTTGACTCTTTCCATCAGGAGACCTATCTGCTTGTTTGCTATCTTATGACATAAAAAAAAAAAAAATCATTCAAATCCGTTCAGTAGTTTTTGCGTGATTGAGTAACAAACATCCATCCAAACATGCATCTAAACATCCATCCAAACATCTAAACTTCGCATTTATAATATTAATATAGAATATAGATTAATATAGATTTATTGTTTACATAATATCATTAGCTATCATGTCCTGCAATATGTGCAGTGTTTTTCCAAACACCCCGTATATTCATTAAGTATAAGAATACAGTTGTTTTACTTAGGATTCAAACCTAAGAGGTCATACATTCAATACCGTGCCAAGTGTCACTAGCTCCTTGTAGTCAAAGATGTTATCACATCGCTAGAAAAATTACACTAATTAATTTAACCTTAAAAATTATTTGCTTGTGTTATGGGTGTTAGTCAACGATACTAAAAGAAATACACTGTCAAGAGCCGTTAGATTAAAATCTACCTAGGGATTTTATAATTTGGTTAGGTTAGGTTAGCAGTTAAATTATAATATCACTTAGATTATAATCTAACGGTAGTGACAATTTCACTGCGACTTATTATATAAATACTGTTATATACCTAATAAACGCCCAGACCCAAATATACAAATATCTACGTTCATTACACAATTATTTGTACCTGTCGGGACTCGAACCCATGCCCCTAATTCGTGATTAGTTACCACTTACTGTACTGGTTACACTAACCAGTTGAGTACGAAATGGTCGAAATATACTTACAATGTATCACGAGTTGCCTGGCCTTTTCCCTCGGGATGTCCAGGGCTTCGTGTTCCGCCTTGCAGACCAGCCTCTTGCCGTTGTCATCAGCCAGCAGGCTCCTGGACACGTTCTGACTGATGGTCTCCAGATCACTGCCGGGTTCAGTCTTGATCACCGGCTGATGGACACCGGCTAAAAGTTGGACGTCATCTGAAATAAATAATGAAAATTGATTAATTATACAGCCTCGTGGATAGCCTATTAAGCTAAGAGCATGAGATCCTGAATTCAATAACACACTTCAGAGCACGAGCAAGCTCTTGATGTTATAAAATATTTTGATTTTGACAATCCCGGAGTCGGGTAAAAGTTTTTTTTATAGAAAAGGGGACAAACGAGCAGGAGGTGCACCTGTTGGTAAGTGATCACCGCCGCCCATGGACATCCGCAATACCAGAGGTCTTGCAGTTGCGTGGCCAGCCTTTTATGAATGAGTAAGCTCATTTCTTGAAGGCCCACAAGTCGTATCCGTTTGGAAACACCCCTGCCAGTAATTGATTCCACAACAGATTAGTGCGAGGCAAAAAGTGCCGAGAGAAACGCACAGTTGTGGATTTCCAGACATCGAGATGGTGAGGGTCGAACTTCAAATTTTGACGCAATCTCCGATGATGGAATACGGCGGCAGGGATTAATCCAAATAACTCGTCGGAACACTCCCCATGATTAATACGATAGAAGACACAAACCCACGTCTCTGCGCAATGCCAAAAAGTCAAGCTGTTTCGAAATAGCCTGCTCGACAACGATTCGAACCGCTCTACGCTGAATGTGATAAAAAAGAAGTTGGTACTGAGGAGCTCCGGCCCAGAAATGAGAACAGAGTGCTAAGTGTGAGTTTTTCTTTTCGCATTCGATCGTGAGCGCGTTTCGAGTTTACTAGGAATTTGTATGTGATTTGTACAGCGCCACCTAGTGCTAAACTGGTTTCTCACGTTTACCACTAGGTGGCGCTGTACAAATCACATACAAATTCCTAGTAAACTCTAAACGCGCTCACGACCGAATGCGAAAAGAAAAACTCACACTTAGCACTCAGTACTCCATGTGAGGCCAATTTTGTGCCTTACAAATTTGAAGGCAATGGGCCGGCAAGAAGTGCTGTCTCGCTCTGCTGAGCACACCGAGCTTTTTGGAAGCTAGTTTAGCCTTACCTTCCAAATGACCGCGGAGCTGAACGTAATTCGATATGTCGTTTAAATGTATAAATATTGTGCACTACAGCCGGGGGAGCCAGCGGACTGTAAATCTGGTTCTTCTCTCTTCGACGTCCCACCAGCCGTAGTGCTTTTCTGTTGAGCCGGATGTGTCGGAGAAATAAACGAGACCACAACGATTCGTTGCAAAGGCGCTTTATTGTAACGAAATAGCAATAAAGCTAGCACCGTTGCAAATATTTGACCTATTCTAAGGAGAGCCAGTACTTGCCCTAGCACTGCCCTACTCTAAAGCCGGTACCTTATGGATATATACTAAAGCCCAGGAACTTGTCTGGGAAACTTGTTGAGTCGTAACGAAATTGTAACTTTACTGGAACGGAACTGAACGGAACTAAATGTATGGCCGCGCTCTCCGATATTTATAGTGCGCGGCCAGACGGTCGGCGGAAATCTACAAAGACGACCGGCGCCGGGTGTGGCGCCACAATGTCTGGATTTGTTAAAATCCTACTTTTTGCAATCTAATCTTAATAATTTTACCTTAGGTAGCTTTTCCTACCTCTAATCAACTAGTGTGGCCCTCTAGCGAGTGCAACGGTACTACCTTTTTACAAATATATACAAAACAAAGTACGTAATGCCCTAAGACCTACCGAAATCTAATTACAATGTGTTATTTCTTATATACATACAAGGATCTAACACAAATACACTTATACAATAACAAACAAGAGTGTTATATACATTGTATGCTCTTACAGGACCTCGGAAACTCTTACAATCACAGAGTTGTACGCCTTTTCAGGTCGTACTATCCTGTAAACTATCTTTATGGTACCGAAAAGTGTCTAAACATATGCCTAAGGCTTATACTTACATTATACATACTATTTACAATCATAAAACATTTGTTTATATACAGAATTTTGCACTTTTCGGATTTTCGTAATAGCGAGTTCCCGCATATAAATACTATCTCGCAAGAGTCGACTCGTAATGTCGTCGACTGCGTGGAACTCGCTTTATTCGTAATATGCCTAATAGGCAAAGATCATAGCTACATAAAGCCTTATTATTTCTATACAACAAGGCTGTATGTAGGTCTTAGGGCGAATAAAAGGCGAAAACGAACATTATTTATTACAAAAAACTTACGAACTAAACGAAATATACATTCTATCCTGCCTTACTATCTATTTACATTAATATTTACAACAAAACGTGTCTGTGCTGCACATTCTCCCGCCTATAACACGCAGTGTTATACTAAATATGGTGCAGCCAGACTAACTTTTTAACCGGTCTTCGCATGACTCCCGCAGCCGTACGTACGTCAGCCACTCGTACAACGCCGTCTGCTCCAGGGTGTACTGCCTCGATGATCCCCGTTGGCCACGTATTTCTTGGCAGCGCGCCGTCAGCGATGAGCACGATGTCGCCGACGCGCAGCTCTGCTCCTCTTCCATGAGGCTCCCGCCGCTTTTGGAGTAGCGGAAGCGCTTCTCGTACCCAGCGTGACCAGAAGTGGTTGGCCAGCTGTTGTGAGTGCCGCCAGTGGCGGCGGCCGATGGTATCGCCTTCGGAGAACGCGCCCGGGACAGGCACGCGTGATGGTCCGTCCAGCAGGAAGTGATTGGGCGTCAGTGGTGCCGGGTCTTCTGGTGCAACCGACACGTGAGTGAGAGGTCGGCTGTTGAGCGTGTGTTCGACCTCTACCAGCAGTGTGTGCAGTACCTCTTCTGGTGGATGCCGCTGTTGCAGCACGGCGAACAGTGCAGCCTTGACAGAGCGCACCATGCGCTCCCATGCGCCTCCCATGAATGGCGCGCTCGGCGGGATGAACTTCCATTTGATTGCGTAGTTGGCTGCTGCTTCCTTAGTGGCGTCTAGTGCGGCGCGCCTCAGTTCTGCATCAGCGCCGCGCAGGTTGGTGCCGTTGTCGCTCCAAACCTCGGTGGGGCACCCGCGGCGCGACATCATGCGCCGCAGTGCCATTACTGCGGAGTCCGTAGTCAGGTTGGCGGCTATCTCCAGATGAACCGCCCTTGAAGTAAGGCAGGTGAAAAGCGCCACGTATCTCTTCTCGTGGCGCCGCCCGATGGTCACGCTGTATGGCCCAAGAAAGTCCAGGCCCACGTAGGTGAAGGCTCGCTGATGGTGCGCGACCCGGGACTTCGGCAGATCGCCTGTAGGCGGTTGTGGCGGGATAGCGCTTCTTCTTCTGCAAAGCGCGCAGCTCTTTATTATGCCACGCACGGTGGGGCGAAGCCGTAAAACCCAAAATTTCTGTAATATTTCACTCGTAGTTGCTTCCACCCCGCTATGGTGAAGACGCCGGTGTTCATGTTCTATATAGAGGCGGGTGTATGGGTGACGGCCATCTAGTACGGCCGGTTCTCGTAAATCTTCACTTATCTCTTCTGCCGCCGCTATTCGTGACTTTATTTTTAAAATTCCTTCTTCATCGATGAACAATGATAACTGCTTCAACCGGCTGTCTCTTGCTATCGCGCTCCCGCCCGTAATAGCTTCTATTTCGCTAGCAAAGCTTTCTTTTTGTGACGATTTTATTAACAACTTCTCGGCGCTAATGATATCAGCGCCATCTAGCGGCAAGTATTGTCGTTTTTCTTCCAAACTTCGTGGCTTCTTAATTTTCTCTATTTTCTTCGAGCTTTTCGTATACTTTTTTCCCCAATCTTCATCATTGGAGGCTTTCGTAGCTGTGCGCTTACGCACACCGGCGACACATTTCTTATTTGGTCTGCAGAGCTCAATGAACTGCAGCACGCGCGCTGTTGCACGCACCAGTCGAAGCCACGACGAAAATCTTGTCACTTCCGGAAGTGCTTCTGCAATACACACAATTTTTCTGACGTTATTTACAATATTTACATTATTTACAGCTGCCGACGGTTTTTCTTCGCCTGTTATTTCGCTACTGGTAGCGACATCTTGCGGCCACTTGTCCTCTTCTAAGTATAGGAAGGCCGGACCAACGAACCATCTATGTCGGTCTCCAAATTCTTCCGGGATATGGCGAGTAGCATCATCAGCTACATTGTCGCGAGACGGCACCCATCGCCACTCTGCGACCTTCGTAATATCTTCAATCTCAGCTACTCGATGGGCAACAAACGGCTTGAATGCTCGCGAGCCTGTGCGTAGCCACGATAGAACTGTGCGGCTGTCTGTCCAGTACACCCTGCGGCTTGGCTGATACTCGTACTCCTCCATGACGTGCTGAGCTAGGCGGGCACCTAGTAAAGCTGCTTGAATTTCTAACCTTGGTATGGAGGTAAACTTGAGCGGGCTGACTCTTCCTTTGGCTGCTGCTAGGCTGACGCTGACTTCGCCGTCCTCGTTGACTATGCGCCAGTAGACCGCCGCTGCATAGGCAGACTCACTGGCATCCGTAAAGATGTGCAGCTGCCGATCTCGCGCTCGCGCCAGGTTAGAATGTGCGCGAGGTATTTCCAGGTTTTCCATTCTTCTCACGTCTTGAAGCCAGCTTCTCCATGTCTTCTCCAAGTTCGCAGGTAAAGGCTCGTCCCATGGTAGTCCAATTCGCCACGTTTCTTGAAGTAGATGTTTCGCGTGAATAGTTACAGGTGTAATTAAACCTAAAGGATCGAAAATAGACATAGCTACCCGTAACGCGTGTCTCTTCGTAGGTGTTTTATCTTCATCGTACACCGCTTTAACATTGAAACCTAGCTTATCGTTGTGAGGTTTCCATTTTAATCCCAAAACCTTCTCGCTTTCTGTGCTTAGTTCCCAATCGCCGCCCAGAGATGGCGCTACTAGTAGCGTTTTAGCTACGGCCGAGTTGTTCGTTTTCCATCCGCGCAGCTGGAAATGCGCCTGTTGATGAATGAGGCTAACCTGCGAGGCTATTCTGATGGCATCTTCCTCACTATCGAAGCTCTGCAGGTAATCGTCCATGTAATGGTTTCTTACCACGGCTGTAGCGGCGTCGGGATAGAGGTTGGCGTATTCTTGTGCGTTCTTATTTTTTACGAAAATAGCGGTGCTTGGTGATGACGCAGCTCCAAATACGACGCTGGTCATCCTATACTCACGTGGCGAATCTTCTCTATCGCTTCCTCGCCATAGGAAACGTAATGCGTCCCGGTCTTGTTGTCGTATACGTATTTGCAGAAACATTTCTTTTATGTCTGCTGTCACGGCGATAGGCAGCTGTCGAAATCTCATTAGCACTCCGGGTAGGTTCTGCAGAAGGTCTGGACCAGCTAATAACATGTCGTTGAGACTTACTCCATTGACCCGCGCAGCTGCGTCGTAAACTATTCGCGGCTTAGGTTTTGCAGGATTCACTACTGCAAAGTGAGGCAGGTACCAGCTGCTTTGGCTAGGTGACTCGTAGGCAGGTTCGGCGTAACCACTATCTAATAAATGTTGTACCTGTTTCTCGTATGCCTCCTTTAGCGCGGGGTCCTTGTCCAGACGTTTCTCTGTATTATACAATCTTTTCATAGCCAGGCCGCGGCTATCAGGAAACTCGCGGCTATCTTCTTTCCATAGTAGACCTGCCTCGTAGCGCCCGTCAGGTAAGCGCTTACACGTATTTTCTAAAATCTGCAGGGCTCGCTGCTCGTTCTGGTTGATGGGCTGGCGCGGAGTGATGCCGACACTGTCCAAATCGAAATAATTTCTTATTACCTTTTCTATATCTTCATCTTGTTCGGCATAGGCAGCTCTCTGCACTAGGTGGACTCGCTGCTTGTGGCGGTAGTCCACACCATGTAGCACCCAGCCAAGGTGCGTGAGCGATGCTACTGGTTGTCCACGTCTTCCGCTCTTCACAGCCCTCGTCACGATCAGGTGCCAGTTGTCCTGGCCGATGAGCACGGTTGGCACGGCGCGCTCCATGATGACATCTTCTTCTATATCTTCTAGATGTCTGCAGTTGTTGACGATGGATCTACTAACAGACTGTGGCGATAGGTTAAGGTTACCTATAGTTCTTCCTATTATCCGATGTCGCTGATGGTGATGAAGGCCCTTGATGGTAACTGCGATGCGGCGCGACCTCTCTGCGTTGAGTCGCGTGCCGCCAACTGTTTCTATGCGGAACGGCTCTACCGGCCCGCGAGCTCCTATTCGTGCAGCCACCTTCTCTTCTACCAGCGTGACTGTGGACCCTTCATCCAATAGTGCGTATGTGTTCACGCTGCCTCTGGAACCTGTCAGGACAATCGGTACAACTTTAAGATAGGCGCGTGGCGCGCTTGACTGCGTTGACGTCACCACGGCGTCGCTGTCTTCTGCTTGATCTTCAGATGTCTTCTTCGTATAACTGTTGCGGCTATTGTGTAGCCGCCGATGGTGCGAACTCTTGCACCCGTCGATGCCGCACTGCCGAAACTTGCACTCGTGTTTTGGCTTTCTTTTTTGTAGACACCTGAAACATAAATTATTACGTTTTGCCATAGCCCACCTATCGTCAACACTAGCTTTCGTAAACTGTTCACATATAGAGCTAGTATGTGCATCTTGACATATCGCACATTTATCTCTCTTCACTTGCGGTTCATATTTCTGTGTGTGTGTTCGCTGTGTTTTCTTAAAAACTTGTTGATTTTCTTTCGTAGGTTCATGTGGCACCAACGCAGCACACATCTCGGCTTCTTTCATTAAAAATTCACTAATCATTTGTAGATCGGGTTTTCTATCTTCCCGTCTTGCGTACTGGAACCAACTGTGCTGCAACGTATAATTAAACTTCGCTAATAAACTATTCACTGCCACCGTATCGTGTAGATAGCTCTCTCTGTTGAGAGCTCGAATCGTAGCGACGATATTGTTCACTTTACTGGCGAACACACACGTTTCCCGCGCACTTTCTTTCACTCGCGGCAATGACTTGATTTTTTCTAGTTCTGCGGTCACTAGTGCGTCGGGCCGACCAAACTATATTTCCAAATGGTCGACGATCTCACTTGGGTCGGTTTCCCCATAGAACATGCAGGCGACGGCTTCTTTGGCGTTTCCACGTAAACATCTTCGAATTCTTGCCCGATTTTCCGTCTTGCTAAAATATTTCTCCGTATCTCGGTAAGCCGCTTTAAACTGCAACCATTCTTCACCAGCGCCATCGAAACTTGGTAACTCCATACTATAGCGCGGCGCCCCTCGTGATGCTTCTGCCAGGGCGGACGCGAGCGCGGTGATATCTGCGGCCTTCAGTGCACCAGACTCTTGTTTTGGTGCCGTATTTTCAATAGGCGTCGAAATCTTCGCCTTCTCTACGACGGACACATCATCTTCCGCCGGACGTACAGCGCGCGCTGAAATGCCCGCCGACTGCGCGGGCGACGTAGCTTGTGGCGCCTGGGCCACCTCTCGTGGTGCGGGCGACTCATGGCCCGCCGAATCTTCTTGGTGCGGCGCGTGCGCCGCCTCTTCGTATTGCGGCCTAGGTGCCGCCTCTCGTAGTGGGTGTGGCATAAGTGCCACCGAACTGGTGATTGCCAGCGGCTCTGGTGCCGGCTGGCGATCCGTATGGGTTGGCCGAGCGGAGTCCATCCAATCTTCGACCCTCGTAATGGCAGTTGCTTGCCCTTCTTCGTAAACAGCGCGCGCGAGTTCCGTCCGTAAGCGCGCCTCTTCTGCCCGTAAGCGCGCTTCCTCTAATTTGGCGCGTAGGTAAACTATACGCGGCGACTCGACTGCGGATGGTACCGGCTTTTCGCTATTTGCAACGGTGCTCGTTGTGGTCTCGGTCGCCTCGGTGTTTTCTGTTGTAACGCTAGTCTCCGTAGCGGACGTGGTGGTACCGCTCGTTTCCTCTTCGTGACTAGCGGCCTCTTCCTCTCGGCGACTCGACGTACTTCTTGTTTCAATCGGCATGGCTCAGTGATCAGGCTCGAATGCGACCAGAAAATGTGCACTACAGCCGGGGGAGCCAGCGGACTGTAAATCTGGTTCTTCTCTCTTCGATGCCCCACCAGCCGTAGTGCTTTTCTGTGGAGCCGGATGTGCCGGTGAAATAAACGAGACCACAACTTTCTTGCAAAGGCGCTTTATTGTAACGAAATAAGGCAATAAAGCTAGCACCGTTGCAAAATATTTGACCTATTCTAAGGAGAGCCAGTACTTGCCCTAGCACTGCCCTACTCTAAAGCCGGTACCTTATGGATATATACTAAAGCCCAGGAACTTGTCTGGGAAACTTGTTGAGTCGTAACGAAATTGTAACTTTACTGGAACGGAACTGAACGGAACTAAATGTATGGCCGCGCTCTCCGATATTTATAGTGCGCGGCCAGACGGTCGGCGGAAATCTACAAAGACGACCGGCGCCGGGTGTGGCGCCACAATGTCTGGATTTGTTAAAATCCTACTTTTTGCAATCTAATCTTAATAATTTTACCTTAGGTAGCTTTTCCTACCTCTAATCAACTAGTGTGGCCCTCTAGCGAGTGCAACGGTACTACCTTTTTACAAATATATACAAAACAAAGTACGTAATGCCCTAAGACCTACCGAAATCTAATTACAATGTGTTATTTCTTATATACATACAAGGATCTAACACAAATACACTTATACAATAACAAACAAGAGTGTTATATACATTGTATGCTCTTACAGGACCTCGGAAACTCTTACAATCACAGAGTTGTACGCCTTTTCAGGTCGTACTATCCTGTAAACTATCTTTATGGTACCGAAAAGTGTCTAAACATATGCCTAAGGCTTATACTTACATTATACATACTATTTACAATCATAAAACATTTGTTTATATACAGAATTTTGCACTTTTCGGATTTTCGTAATAGCGAGTTCCCGCATATAAATACTATCTCGCAAGAGTCGACTCGTAATGTCGTCGACTGCGTGGAACTCGCTTTATTCGTAATATGCCTAATAGGCAAAGATCATAGCTACATAAAGCCTTATTATTTCTATACAACAAGGCTGTATGTAGGTCTTAGGGCGAATAAAAGGCGAAAACGAACATTATTTATTACAAAAAACTTACGAACTAAACGAAATATACATTCTATCCTGCCTTACTATCTATTTACATTAATATTTACAACAAAACGTGTCTGTGCTGCACAAATATTAAGATTTTTTCCAGGTTTTTCTCAGAAATACAAAAGCTCAGTATCAGCTGGGAGTCTGGTGGTTAGTATGTTTGCCATTTTCGTGCCTCGGATGAGCACGGAAAACCACAGACCAGATAAATACTAATAGACACGGCGTTTGGCATTGATCGTGTAGACGTGAATATGAGCGAATACTCATATCACTGTCAAAAGTATGGTAAATTATTGACGCTAATTGTAATTGAGTTTTTATTGTTGACGTTCTGTTGCATACACTGACGTATTTATGTGAGTATAAAATTTAGCTACGCTTGATATCTAAGTAATGTGTTAAGAAGGCGCCTCCATTAAATCCGTGCGAAAAACCGTCAGTCCCGGTTATCACTACAAATAGTGAATAATCAGGGTATCAGATCGTCAAAATGCGGCAATGAGAATCACCTCATTTCGCCAATCATCAGACCGGTGAGTTGGAGTGAACTGAATTTACTCTGCCTATCCCGTAAAAGAACCGGGCATGATGATATGATGACTTTTTATGAGTATTTTTTTATATCATAAGATAGAAACGCACCATTAACATCTTTGTTGTGTATAGACGATGGTTGACTCTTTCCATCAGGAGACCCACCTGCTTGTTTCTATCTTATGATATAAAATTTATTTTGTAATGCAGTCACTGCGTGTGCCTCTCTCCAATTTTTCGGATTTCTGTTACGTTATAATAGTAAGAATAATTCCACCGTAGGGGAGGATCCAAGTTTTCATCAGAATCGTTTCAATACTTTTTGAGATGATATAGCGATTTTGAAGTCGTTATAATTTTTTTAAATTACTTTTTATTAAATTATTAATTTCCGCTTAGAGTTATGTATGTATACCGTATGGGAAAATAATATTAGACCAAGGTCCCACAAACATTTCTTTTTTATTAAACAATCTGAATTTTTGAAAGTAAAAAAATAAATATTGTTATTAATCAATAATTTTCTACACCGAATTAAAATGTTCGAAGCCCCCTAACTTTATTAGTTACCCCCGATTCGAGACATTTCGAAGATGAAAAAGATGGACGTCTCGTCAAAACGAAGCAGTGCCTCAAGCACGAACTCCTTGCGAAAAAGTATTCGTATCGTCATCGAGAAATAAACGTATGAAAAATGATCAGCGCCCCTATCGTATGTAAATGGAACTAAATTTTGAAGCACAAGCAAATTATTGAACTTTCGTATCGCAAACGTATCGAGAAATACGTGAAACGTAACAAAATTGCGAGCACGAACGGCGTTTTGAAGTATCGTACCGCAAATTTCGAAGGCTGGGTATCGAGAGGTGACGAATCTTTTTTCACTTACAATTTGCCCGTGAAAAAAGTTTCGAGTTGTTTAAAATTATTTATTACGCTCGTTTTTTTAAAAATTAAGTAGTTTTAGTTACTTCCGGATATTAATACAATCAACGGAAAGCTAAAAAATGCAAATACCACCTATATTTCAACGTAATTCTCTATTATATTCTCATTGGAAGTTTGCTTCAAGATGAAGAAAATAATAGACGAGATTCGATGTAAGCAATTTTTATTCTCACATTTTTATTTGTGGTAATTTTTCACTGTTTACATTTATATTACAATACTGGCTGTTGCCAGCGACTTCGTCCGCGTGGACTTCGTTTACTCCACACTGCTCCTCCCCCGTAGGTGATAGCGTGGTAATATGTAGCCTATATGTTGACCCGACCTGTTAGTAATATTCATGCAAAATTTGAAGTAAATCCATGCAGTACTTTTTGAGTTTACCTCGGACATACATACAGACAAAAAGACATACAGACAAACAGACAAAAATTCTAAAAACTATATTTTTGGCTTCGATATCGATTGTAGATAACGCCCCAAGTATTCTTTAAAAAAATATTCAATGTACAGTTTTGACTTTCCTACGATTTTATTATATGTATAGATTATTTTTCAGAGAAGTTAGATGTAGGACTAAACAGAGAAAAATATTTGATCCTATGGATTTAAATGGTACCGAATTTAAAAATAAATATCGCCTCAACAAAGAGGCTCTTACATTTCTCTGTGAGCAACTCCGCCGAAAAACTTCATTAAGACTGAGTTCCAGGATAACTCTAGAGCTTATTTCCTTAGAGGAATCTTGTTTCTCTAAGAAAGGATCCAATCTTCACTTCACATCACGAAACAAAAACTGCACATAATAAATAAGTTACATAAAACTTCCAGGACGTACTTTTCCATGAACTTCACCATAGTTATATACTGCATAAAGCTAGTCTAGTTTTCATTTTATAATATTTTATTTATATTTAATGCGAGGAAACAATTTAAATGTAATGTTTTCGAGAGCCCGTACGATTGATTATAAACAAACTTGACCTTGTCTTTGTTTGGTATTGTATACCTATGTGAAGTGCCAAGCGGTCGTCTCGTTCAAAAACCGTAGAACAACGTAAGATCGTTGTTAGAATGGTTTCGTCAAAATAAATTTGATTTTTCTTAGAGTAGAGAATGCATTTCTTTATTTTTGTGTATTTTATTAATTATGCTTGAGTTAGGTGTGATTTTAGTTATCAATAAATATATTTCTATATAGAATATAATGAAACCGATAATATACGATTAAGTTTTTGAACGAAACTAGTACCTTCCTGCTTACGTTAGGATGACGTCACTAGCGTAATCGTATCGAGTCGATAGAAGGTGCTTCGTGCTTCCTACTATCGTCATACTCCGTTAACGTATCAAGTCCTCGATACGTTAACGATACGAAAACGCTTAAATTTCGTGCTTGAGGCTTGTTCGCAAAAATTCATCTGGTTATTAATCAAAAAAATGTGTAAACGGTTGTCCCTACACACCATCCCTGAAACTTCCCGCTAAATTAAGATGTTTTAAGCGCAAAAGAGTAAAAACTGTAAGAATAGATGTTTCAGTTCAAACATCTATATTAAGATTTTTGAAAAGCTGTATATTTTCGAAACGCTGGTTTAATTTGATTTTTCGAACTTAATTTTTTAGATCTAAAATATTGCTTTAGCTAAATAATCGATAAGGTGATAAATTTCGAAGCAAACTCAAATAACATTTTTTTCAAAAATTGATAAGTCCCAAACAAATTGACCGATTTTGATGCAATTAACAGTGTTTGAGGCAGATTTTAAAGGAAAAAAGTTCATTAGATTTTTAAGTCAATCGGTGTATTAACCTGAAAGTTATTTCAAAAATATTAAGTAAATTTGCTAAAAACAACGTAATTTAGATATTTGAAAAGCTGTAACTACTGAAAATTAGATTCGATTTTAATTTTAGAAAAGGCATTCGGTGTAATTATTTTAGTACTAAAATATTGTAGAATACCAAAAAATGATTGGTTGAAAAATTTCGAAGTATGTCGAAAAAACACTTTTTTCAAAATTTTCCGTCAATGTTTTCTCCTATACGGATAAACCGACTTTGATGCCATTTATGCATTAGACGTAATTTTTTTAAGAATAGATATAGACAGATAAACCGATTCTGATGCCATTTATGCATTAGACGTAATCTTTTTAAGAATAGAGATGATTACTTTTGTACTCAATCGGTACATTAACCTGGAAGTTATATCAAAAAAAATCTGTTTCGCCAATTTTTTTTCAGGTTTTTTCAAAATTTCTCAAAATCTCCTAGACCGATTTAATTCAAATTTTCAGGAAGTCTAAGTTGAGCGGAATCCAATCCAATGCCATCAATCGCGTTTCAATCGGTCCAGCCAGTCAAAAGTTATGAGATGTTTACATACACACATACACACACATACATACATACATACAGACATACTGACTTCAACGTGAAAGTAGTCGGAAAAGATTCTTAGGACCTCAAAACGTGGACATCTGGTGAACACTCGATTTTCGAAAATCGGGCAAAAATCAATAACTTCCTTATCTCCATATGTAGCGGGAAGTTAAAAAATTGTTTGTGGGACCACAATCTATACAGATTTTATTATTTTCCAATACTTAATCGTTTCATTCTTTTTTTAATATACATAATGTAACCCTGCTTGGGGATACATCTCTCCCAGTTTTTTTCAATTTTCTCGGTCTTTAACTTTTGCTTTCGCTTCAAACCCTATATTTTTAGTATTTTCACTGGACTGTTAAATTGTTCCTGTTAAAGTATAGTAACGTGAAACTCACCTAAATACCAAGAGATCCGAGCCGCTGGTCTTCCGTTGGGCACCACGCACTGCGCCATGAGGGTGTCGCCCTCGTTGAAGGTGGACTGAGGAGCTGATATCAGCTGGGGATCGCCTGGAGGTCCTGGAAAGAATATGGCGGTTCATAAAAGAGCTATTTCAAGCCAAAAACCTAAAATTTAAGATAGATATTGAATTAGATTTTTTTAAATTACTTTTGATCAAATTGTGAATTTCCGTTTAGAGTACGTATGATTTAGGAAGTAATTTCCTAAGCCTATATCTGTAAGAACTAGTGCTATTGTGCTAGGCATGGTTCCCAAACTTTTTTTCTTATAGACCACTTTCAAAATTTTGCTTTCCGGTGCACTCCCTGAATCTAAATTTCTATTTTTCCCAAAACTTAAGAAAAAATATGAAGACTAGATATAACTATGGAAATTTGCGTTGAAGTAGACGTAACACTGACCCCCGTCGAGTCTCCCGTGGACCCTGGGGGTCTACCCAGACCACTTTGGGAATCATCAGTGTGCTAGGGAATGCATTTTCCATAGCCCGGAGTAAGTGCTAAAACACATATATAGTTAGAAACACGAAAGTATTGGTTAATATTGTAAATGTAAATTTCATTTTTTTTAATGTCATAAGATAGCAAACAAGCAGATGGGTCTCCTGATGGAAAGAGTCAATTATCGCCTATAGACACCAAAAGTGTTAATGGTGCGTTGCTATCTTGTGGCGAGGTCTAATGCCACATGCATAAGTTTACCGGCTACCTTACCCTCTAAAGCGGGACACGACAGTAACTAGCACTGATGTTACCGCAGTCAGGCAGGAATAGGTAAGACGGTGGTACCAAACTCGGGCGAGACTATGCAGAACTCTAATACTTAGTGGAACGATCAATTTATTAAACTAGTTATACGTATGTATCTATATTTAGCGATGGAATCAATCACAAAGCAAGGAGAATTTCGGTACGTTGAACTACCGGAACGTAGCTCAATTAGCGCGGCAGTGCCCGCGTTTTAATCTATACATATAATAAAATCGTAGGAAATTCAAAACTGTACATTGAATATTTTTTTAAAAGAATACTCGGGGCGTGATCTACAATCGATATCGAAGCCAGAAATATAGTTTTTAGAATTGTCTGTTTGTATGTATGTGTGTCCGGGGTAAACTCAAAAAGAACTGCATGGGTTTACTTCAAATTTTGCATGAATATTACTAACAGGTCGAGTCAACATATAGGCTACATATTATCACGCTATCACCTACGGGGGAGGAGCTGTGCGGAGTAAACCAAGTCCGCGCGGACGAAGTCGCTGGCAACAGCTAGTAATAATATAAATTTCAACTTGATACCTTTAACGCGTTCCATAAGAAAAAGGATCTCGACAGACGGACACCGTATAATCCTATTGGGTTCCGTTTTTCTTTATGACGTGCAGAACACTAAAAAGTTTTTAAGTGATGTCTTTCTCCCCACCAAGGAACTTACTTGCTACCACCAGTCGCATGGTGCCGGCCACCTCGATGCTGCCGGTCTGCGGAGGCACGATGCACGAGATGTTGCCGTTCCACTCCTCCCTCACGTGCTTGATGTGGGCTCCACACTCTCCGAACTGGAATCACAAATATTTTTTTTACTATCAATGGGTTTATGGATTTAGCGCTTGACCTCGATCTCGCCTGATGGTAAGCTAAGATGAGGCCTAAGATGGAACGCGCTTCCCTAGAAGGTACCTGTTCATTCTTCTCGTGAAGATCCCCAGATTGTACTCGTCGGGGAACACAGACTCAGGAAGCATGTTCCAGTCCTTTGCGATTCGGATGAAGAATGTCGAGTCGAACCGCCTTGTCCGGATACGTGGAACGTCCACCATATGGCGATGCCTAGAATCTGTGCGCCTCGAAGATCGATAGAGAAACGGGGATGGCGGAATTAAGTCGTGTCATTAATTAATTAATTAATTTCAACTAGAAGACAGAGTTAATACTTTAGAGCAGGTCATGGAACTGGTATTAATAGAGCTGTTAAATTTCCTTCATGGTACCGGTTCAATTCCGCTCTTTCTGTTGTTTTAAAATTAAGTTAAATATCCTTTGAACCAAGCAAGCGGTTCGTTATACTGATTACCGGTTAATACAGAAAGTATAATTGTAAAGTGAACCTAATTAATCGGTTAAACTCAAAATTTATTTTTTCTGACTTAGCACACTCTTTCGTTTGCATCGGATCTTTCCAATCATAAGCTTGTGGCGCCGATCAGAAGGTTGCGTGTTCAAATCATGTCGGGGTCACCACTGTGGCGCCGTTGGTCCGTATCGCTGAAGGGTCATAGTGATGGAACCAGTGGGCCAACTTTTTGTAAGTAGACGTCATAACTGTGGAGGTTGATGACGTCACACAAGGACACGGAAGAGGAAAAGAAAGATCTTCCCAACCAGGCAAGGTGTACTGCCTGGGGACCGAAGTCCATTTGGGAAGCGTTGAAACTTGTATATAATGTTACAAGATAAATAATTGTGATATCACGATTCAGGATTTTATTTTTGAATTTCATTTTTTTCCATTTTTTATTATTTTTCTGGTAGCGTTTGTAGACTGTTTGAACCGCAAGCTCTCTTGTATTTTCCGCAAAAACGACCTTTTTTATTATATCATAAGATAGCAAACAAGCTGATAGCTTTCCTAGTGGAAAAAGATAACCATTGCCTATAGATACCAAAGATGTTAATGATGTATTGCTTGTAGAGGGTTTTTAATGCATAAGTTTACCGGCTACCTTACCCTCCAGGCTGGAACACGACAATGCCAAGCATTGACGCTATTGCTGACGAAATAGTTAAGGCGATGGTACCACAAACCCAAGCAAAACGTTGCGGAACTCTACCACAAAGAAAAACTTTAAAAACAACAAAGAAAAATATCGACACGTAGGGATTGAACCTGCGACTGTCTCCCTAAAGCCGGGACGCTCTTCCACTGAGCTAGTATCGACAGGTTTGACGTGGCGAAATTCTTCTTTGTTATATGATCGATTACGTCGACCTACCTACCACCTAGTAGTCACGATGGTAGTTAAATGCACCTACTACCAATCGATCGCCTCATATGACCTGCCTGGCGGAAAGGCACTTGGTGTATTCTTTAAAGGATTCCGGACAAACACGGAGCAATTTTTTTAAAATTTAACCGGTTAAATACTGGTAACAGTAGTTTAAACCGCAATAACTTCAGCTATGAGGTCAATGACCAAACCGGAAAGAAAAAATAAAAACATAACTATTTCACTCAACGAGCGCCGGAGTAAAGAGTATTATACTTCGGATCTCGTTGACTGAAGTAAAGTGCGTGTCTCCTGAAGATACTTCGGTTGCGAAGTGAAACGTGCGGTGAGTGCATATATTATGTGTTATTGTGCTTGTTACTAGACATGTGAAAAACGGCTCCTTAAAAAGAAAGGAGAGATGTAGCTCTTTTGATCAAAAGAGCTATATCACCCTTTTAGTTCATCTAGAGAACTAGTGTCTTCGTTTTTCTGGAATCGTTCAATGGATTACGCGTGTCGCGTACGCGTCGCTAAGCTGTAAGCAAGGAAGTTACATTCTACCCGGGATGTCCACACGCGCTTCAAAATCGTTCCGAAGAGTACCACGACATGGGTGGAATGTGTCTCTTTCTACTAAATAAAGCGCCAATCGCCATATACAAGTGCGGCCATGCGTAATTTGCAAATTACTACTAAGTCATATTACTAATTTGAGAAACAGTTTTTGCATTGCTTAGGTAATTACGTAATAATTAAAATCAGCACATTTCAGAACTCACTATTAATTACAATACATTTTATGCTAATGGATCTATCGACGTGTATTAATAAAAGGGATTTAGCGATTACCGAATATATAAAAATCTACCATCCGAAAGTTTTATTTACACTGGCAATTGCAAGAAAGGGACAACATCCACTCATGTCGTTGTCTTGCTCAGAACGTTTTTCCCCTCTGTTATGTAAGAAACAAATGTCGACTTTATTAAGAACGAAATAAAGTACATTTTTATTTTTCAAATATTGCTTAGTAATAATTCCAGTTTTAGTATATAAGTTCCTTGGCTGTAAGCGTAATCGCTCATTCAAATTTCAATGAACTAGTCGCTTAGTGATGCGTACGCGACACTCGTGCGGTGTCTCGTAGTCCGCGTATGTTACTGTTCTCTATTCGTCGATGATCGGGGAAACTCGTGCCTACTACGGCGCGCTGTCGGCTGCGCTCGGCCGGCTAGCGATTCAAAGAGCTAATTGAGCCGTTGGACTTTTAACTAAGCGACTGAGCTAATTGGAAGCTAGATTGAAATCAAGAACTAGTTCATTTGTATCTCTCTCATTCAGGAGCTACCCAAGTCTACTTACTACTGTCATGGTGTGAAGTGTAGTGGAAGAGGGTGGACAACTGTGCCGCTTGATTTCATCGTTATTTTGCAGGCCTCCGGTGAGCCTGTTCATTTCATACACCACTTTTTTTCCCTTTTAGTGGCATCGCAAGGATACACGTAAAATGTCGCGAAGCAAAATAACTAGTTTCCTTCATAGAATAATCGTATTCTACAGTAGGGATGTCGGAAATGAAATAAAGTATCGATAGTCGATACATATCGATATCGAGATTTTTGAATACATATATCAATATCAATATCGATATTTTTATTTAAAAATATCGATATATCGGTACAATATGAAAAAAAGAGCTAATCTCTTTCAGTCATTTTAGGTACATTTCTAGACAAATACTAATTAATAAACATCGTTTTTAATAAATCAAGAACAACGATAAAAATATTAATTACATAATTTAATCCAAAATTTATCTGATACAGACAGCAAAAAACAAAGGGATCTTAGCCCATACAGCCTAGTCAGATACACAATTGAATGAAATTACTGAATTTTGGATGAATGAATGAAAAATTGAATGAAACTAAATTAAAAAGCAGTTAAGCAGCAAATTGAATCAACCAAATAAAAACAAAAGAAAATATCATTTTTGATACAATTTTCTATATTAGATATTTGATATCGATGTATCGATATATCGTTACAAAATATATCGCCTAAAAATATCGATATATCAAATTGAAAATATCGATATAACGGTGTATCGATACAGTATATTACCTGTAGTCCCTGACCGGCGTAGACCACTTCTTCATCTTGCGAGTTGGGGATGAGCCGGTACGATGTAGTGCCAACTGTCATTCTGAAAAATAAACACATAATAGTGAATAATCTATACTAATCCGCACTCATGGGCGTAGCCAGATTCTGGGCCAGGGGGGGGGGGGGGGGCGCGCAACATTTTAAGACTATATTTTTATCTTATTATACTTTTATCTACAACAGTAGATTCCAGGGGGAAGCAGTTGCCCCTACCTGCCCCCCCCCCCCTCCCCCTTCGGTACGCCAATGTGACCACACTATAATCACATATATATATTTATAATCATGTTTCCGAAAATATCAGATTTACCATTAAAAAGGTTTCGTAGTGCATTATTTAATTTATTATTTGTAAAGCTTACTACTATGTAAATGATTTTATAAATGACAAAATAAAATAATTATATTTAATAAGATTATGTGCATTTAAACTTTTGATAATAATAAATAGCTTGTAAATGTAGGTATATTAACTAAATTAACAATGTAATAATGTGATGGTCTCTAATAGGTAGTGAGTTTTAGTATTTCATGACTTTATTTTTTAATGTTATTTTTAATCTTTCTTGATTTTACAAATATGAAAAAATAAATGTTTTGATAAGCGTTCATCTCCCATTCTTGCAACATGTCCGATTATCCCCGTGTTGGTCCCGGGCTCCTTTAAAGGATAGGCCAACTGCTGTTCTGCCAGGCAGGTCGTAAAAGTCGACCGATTATAGCCATATGAGTCACTACCGTCGTGGCTACGAGGTGGTAGAGTTCTGCACTGCCTCGACCGGGTTTTGTACCACCACCTTACATTTTCCTGCCGCAATAGCGTCTTTGCTTGTCACTGTCGTATACTGGTTACCTTATGGATGGTGGTGAACTTATGGATGTGACATTAAGACCCCGCCATACGGATAGTAAAACAACATTAACATCTTTGGTGTCTATAGGCGATAGTTGCTTATAAAATGCTAACCTTACCATAAAAATTAAATACTTAGTTTGATTTCATCAAGAAAGAAAATCTTATGCATATTTCGATTATGCTCATTTAAAAAAACGCAGCACATAACTAATCTCACTCACTCACACAAAGATTTATTTCGACTCGCATTAATATAACTTAAAACTCACGAAGTTTCAGGTGTTTTGATTATTTAACAAAAATGACGCTATCCCGTGGACTATTATATAAATAAAGTATTTGCATCTTAATTCGGGATTCCGTTGTAATCAACGCCCGAAAATAATTCAAAGGATCATCAAAACAAGACACTCGACTCTGGGGCACTCGAAACAAGGATCTAATTTGCATATACATGGACAATATACTTGTTTCCATTCAAGATAAAAAAATTGTGTTTAGAAAATTGCTTTTTAGGGTTCCCTAATTAACTAGGAATCCATATACTCGTAGTTTCATCTTGTCGGTCTGTCTATCCGCTAGCTCCTAGCTCAGAGGTTATCTGTATGCGAAAGTTGTAATTTGGTCCGAATATACATACACGCCGACGAAATTGTAAAATAAAATTATGAAAAATTATGTACCACCACCTAGTAGCCACGATGGTAGTGACTTGTATAGCTAATCGGTCGCTTTTTACGACCTGCCTGGCAGAACGGCAGTTGGTCTATTCTTCAAAGGAGCCCGGGACCAACACGGCGAAAATTTATGTGATTTTGTTGTAACTGGATATATATCCCGGGTTCGATTCCCGAGTTAGGTAAAATTGTTACTGAGGTTTTTCCGCGGTTTTTCTCGAAAATCCTAAATCTCAGTAGCAGCTCGGAGTCTCGTGGTGGTGTGTTACCACTGCCGTGCCTAGGACGAGCACATAAAGCTGTCCATCCCGGTTATCGATAGAAATAGTCGATAATCGTTAACATGTCGATAAATGCGGCGATAAATATTGTTTTACTGAAATTTTTCAAACTTCCTGGACCAAACCGATTCAGATTTTTAGGAAGTCTATTTGGTGGCATCAACAGAATGCCATCAACCGCGTTTCGAAATATTTACATACACACATATACAATTACACGTAAACATACTGACGTTGTCGTGAAAATTGTCGGAAAAGATTCTAAGGACTTCAGAACGTGGAGTTCTTGTGAAAAATCGATTTTTGATAATCGAGGCAAAATCTTAAATCAGTAACATCCTTATTATACTAACGTAGCGAGAAGATACAAAAGATATTCTTAGTCAGCATTGTTGTGTTGAGCAAATACAGAACACATGGCGCGTGAACCGTCACGCACTTGGCCGATTTTAGATTATTCTTTATTAGAAATTATACAGAACTCTATAAAAATTGTAATGTAAATGAAACAAGCCAACGCCACACCAATTCTGTTGTAATCAACATCAGCAAAATAAAATGTATTCGCTTTGAGCGCGGCC
Source organism: Apodemia mormo (assembly GCA_036924255.1). Lineage (NCBI taxonomy): Eukaryota > Metazoa > Arthropoda > Insecta > Lepidoptera > Riodinidae > Apodemia > Apodemia mormo. Next base: position 15,629,011 of record JAUPFN010000030.1, read on the forward strand.
GTGGTACATCAGTTAGAGTTACCATCCGTTCGGTTTTCACAGGACATATTATGCAACTTGTAGTGTCTTAGGATGTCTTGGATACTTTTTAAACAGCGTGGTATCTTAATTATTTAATAAATATCACTAGACAAATAACATGAATTGATCTAAGGGGCCGTTTAAATATTACTTAAGCAGATTTTTTACAATTATTGACTCCGCCCTCCCCCATGTCAGCAAAAATAAGCAAATCATAAACCCCTCCCCCTTGTTTACGTAGGTAAACATTTGTAAATTTATTTTTTAATCTGTTCCTCAATTTGTGATTGATTCATGAGTAGTAGTTTTTAAATTTAAATGTAAGTAACGGGGTTAGGTAGGTAAGATAAGAATTTAAGGCAAACATTTAAATTAGCAAGCAGTAAATATATAAATGTAATGATTTAACTTATTTGTAATGATTTTATTCATCAAAAGAATGTTTCAATTGTGTTATATTAGAATAAGTGACAAAATATGGCAACACTAGGCGTCATCTTCCTATTCGTTAAAGTTGTAAAAGCTAAACGGCGGGACAGAACGCGGCAAGATGGCGCGTAGTGGGGCTTACGATATGAGAGACCTCATTTTCAGCGACAGACGGTTCTGAGCCATGAGCTCGACAACTTGTGAACACTCAAGTCTATAATTGTAATGTTAAAATAGTCTGCAAGAAGTACATTAAAGAAATATCAAGCTTGTATTATATTTTATTCACAAAATAAAGAACTCGAAAAGTAAAAAAATAATAATTTTACTGACGTAATCACCATCTACACCCCCCCATCCCCTTGTCATAAAAATAAGCAAAGACAAGACCCCCCCCTCCACCCCCTATTAGTACTTACATAATATTTAAATGGCCCCTAACACCAAAGTAAGCTAACTATTATATAGATACAGATTTTGCAAAAAGTTGTTTGATTTGCTGTTAGATAAAACTTATTATGTATACATTATTATTATTATTATATATTAAAGAATTTTAGCCGATAAATGTTAATAAATAGAAATATAAGTTTGTCGAATTGACCTTATAAAAATTCAATGTAATAAAGTTTTGTTAACATAGTTAACTTCGTAAATTATAAAAATTTGATTAAACAAAAAATGAAACTTGGAATTATAAAAATACTTTTGTGATATGAAATCATTCTTGTACATTAGTAATAAGTACATAAAATAGAGAAAAAAAGACAAGCCCGCTGAGTTTCTTCCGCCGGATCTTCTCAGTGCGTAGCCGCGTTACGATCCGTTAGTAATTCTAAAAAATCGATACAGAGTTTTGAATTAACCAATATATAATAATTTTTAAATATTTGGACACCATATAACGGTAGAATATGTTGGTAACTTAATTAATTGTTAAAAACTTGTAACACCCATATTCTTGCAAATGAATATTTTTTTTCTTTCTATTTGCTTTTTTTTTTATATCATAAGATAGCAAACAAACAGATGGGTCTCCTGATGGAAAGAGTCAACCATCGCCTATAGACACCAAAGATGTTAATGGTGCGTTGCTATCTTGTGGCGAGATCTAATGCCACATGCATAAGTTTACCGGCTACCTTACCCTCCAAACCGGAACACGACAGCGACAAGCACTGACGCTATTGCGGCAGGAATAGGTAAGGCGGTGGTACAAGACCCGGGCGAGGCAATGCAGAACTCTACCACCTAGTATCCACGATGGTAGTGACTCGATAGCCAATCGGTCGTCTTTTACGACCTGCCTGGCAGAACGGCAGTTGGCCTATTCTACAAAGGAGGCCGGGACTAACACGGCGGCTTGTGGTATGGGTCAACGATACTAACTTACAATTTCCGGTGTTTCAGTAGTACCTACTAGTAGGTATTCTCTGCTAATACATAGAAATACACATACATATAAATACTCCATTTATTTAATTTTATTCGTTCTGGATATATATTTCAGTTTTTCCTTTAGTCATCTCTGTGGTCTAGTGGTTCGGTGTCGACCAACGGGGCGGTTCATGGAAATGTTTTAAAATCAGGCGTCACTTTTGCAATCCCTGCGGCCTCACGGCTCGCGAGGTTAAGCTGTCAGAACCCGTGCTGTAATGTCTCTGATCTATGGATTAGCCATGTCCGCCCAGGTCGGACAAATGTGATATTTAGGTATTTTCTAATTCTTCTCAAAAATTAAAAATTTGTTGGTTTGAGTCCTCTTGAAGAATAGGCCATCCCTCATTCTGCCGTATAGTTCGTAAAATCCAAACGATTGAATTTAACTCATTTTCCATACACGCGTGACTACTGGATGGGAGAGTTCTGCAACGACTCGTCCGAGTGTCGGTGCCACCATTGTTCCAGCCCTCATTTGACGAATAGACCATCTGTTACTCTGCCAGGCAGTTCGTAAAAAGCGAAAGATAGGCTAAAGGTGTGATTACCATCGTGATTACTATACCTAGTTGCTAGCGTTCTGCATTGCCTCGCCCGGTTCTAGTACCACCACTATACCTATTCCTGCCGCAATAGCGTCAGTGCTTGTCACTGCTGTGTTCCGATTTGGAGGGTAAAGTAGCTCGTAAACTTACGCATGTGACATTACCATCCCGCCACAAGGAGCAATGCACCATTAACATCTTTGGTATCTTTAAACGATGGTTTCTCTTTCTATCAGGAGACCCATCTGCTTGTTTGTTATCCTATAATCTGTAAGAAAATACATCTGTGATGTCCCACATATCCCGCATATTAGAGTTGGTAACTCTAGTACTCACCGACAGGAGTCGATCGGGTAAGGAACCTTGCAGAGGACCGTCAGCTCGTCGCCAACTCGTCGCACTGCCTCCCGGGGCGTGATATCCACTTGCTGGCCTGAAAATTAAAATTAGATTACTTTACATCGTGTTCATGAATCCATCTTGTTGTTCAAGACCGGGGGTCAAAAATATCCATTTTTACTCTAAGTACCTACCTACTTGTTAAATTTTGTCAAAATTGATTCAGTGGTTTAGACGTGAAAGCGTAATACATAGACAGACAGACAAACTTTCGCATTTATAAAAATTATTAGTAGTTTTAAAAAAAAAAAAAAATATATATATATATATATATATATATATATATATATATATATATATATATATATATATATATATATATATATATATATATATTACTAATAATAAACTAATAAATTATTATTAGTTTATAAAAATAATACTAGCGATCCGTCCCGGTTTCGCATCGCATGGGTAGGGATGCAACATCGCTCATAAAAACATCGATATCAAGACATCGATTTTAAAAAGTGAGAAAGTAAAACATCGATGTTGAAATTCTCGATCAAATGTTAAGTCATTCTAATAAATTTAAATTATTTCATGATAAACAGTTTGGTTTTAAAAACGCTTTTTGTGTCGCTCAACAACAGATGCTCGTGTAGAATTATCAAAGAACATTTATGAAGCCTGGGAAGAGTCACGGGATGCGATTGAGATGTCTGTGATTTAACTAAGGCTTTTGACTGTGTTCATCATAGCATATTAATCAGGAAATTGCACCATTATGGAATTAGAAATAAGGCTCTCGACCTTTTGATTTCTTATTTAAATGGAAGAATTCAGAAGGTTGAAGTTAACGGAATAAAATGGCCAGTAGACTAAGTTAGGCAGCATTCGCAGTGAAAAAAATGAGACAGCTTACTGATGTTGACACTGCACGCCTTGTTTACTTTAGTTACTTTCATAGTGTTATGTCATATGGAATTCTTCTCTGGGGGAATTCCGCTGAAATAATTACAATATTTGTATGACAAAAAGGGCTATAAGGGCAATTTACAATCTTAGTCCAAGGACCTCCCTGAGAGAAAAATTCAAAGAAATCAATATTTTAACTATAATGTATCAGTATATATTCGAAACCTTTATGTACGTTCGTAAAAATATTTGCTTATTTAAAAAGAATAGTGATATTCACTCCCTAAATACAAGGAACAAAAACAATCTTGCTGTGCATATGTCTCGTCTCCACAGAATAAGCAACTCTTTTATGGGGCAAAGTATACGCTTCTACAATAAGCTGCCTGATGCCATTAGAGATTTACCAGTTAACAAATTCAAAAAATGTCTTAAAACAAAACTGTGTAAAAAAGGTTACTGTAAAATATCTGAATACCTTGATGACAGGAAAGCATGGGATTAACTGCACCTCATATCGGCAATCCTTATTATTAATGTAACAATTAGATGTTTACTAATTAAATATTATGTAATATTTTATTTAAAAAATATTATGAAAAAAAGACAAGCCTGCTGAGTTTCTTCCGCCGGATTTTCTCAGTGTGTGGCCGCATTTCCGATCCGGTAGTAGTTTAAAAAAATGTTGACGCGTCAAAATAACTTGTAAAGTTTTATTGAATAAAGTACTTCTGATTACTAAAAACATCAAAGTTTATGAACGATAAATCGATTTCTATTTTGTCGATATTTTTTATTATTATATACTTTTACCTACACTCCTATGATGTGGTGATCCGTGAACGGCAAACTACCAACAAAACAATGACCTGCCAATGCAGGCGAGCAAAGTGACTGCTTCGTTTTAAGCCCCATCTTCACTTTGGTTAGTGCGAGTACGAGTGTTTAGTATTAAGCAAATAATACGTGAAGAGAGCCGTTGATCAGTGCGAGTGATTAGTGGTCAGCGTCTATCCACTTTTACTACGCTGAATACTAATGGCTCGCACTGATTAACGGCTGTCTACACGTATTTTTTGCTTAATCTAAGCACCTGCATTAAACACTCACGCTCGCAATAATCAAAGTGAAAACTCTACGTGCGTTAATATTGACAGAGCGAACGAGACGCTAAAATTCTATGCTTGTAATTGATAGAAATATCTGTTTGTGTCCAGGTTTTGAACATGGACAGGGCGGTAGATGGTACCTAATGTGATAAAACATCGTTCATAGAACAACGCTCGTGAAGAACGATGTACCATCGATGTTGGGGATTTCAATATATATATATATATATATATATATATATATATATATATATATATATATATATATATATATATATATATATATATATATATATATATATATATATATATATATAATCGGAATCTCGGAATCGGCTCAAACGATTTTCATGAAATTTAGTATATATGGGGTTTCGGGGGCGATAAATCGATCTAGCTAAGAATCATTTTTAGAAAATGTCATTTTATTCGTGTTTTATCGATAATAAAAGTCCCAATTAAAACTGAAAAATACGACTGTTCCTGACATCTATTGGTGAATAATAATACTATTTTTTGTATTGTTATTCCAGCAGATGGCGTTGTTAAGTAACACGAAGTCAATGAGTGTTTGCTTTGAGGTTAGACTAAGAAAATCAATTGTTTATCTAATGAGAAAAACCGAGCAAAGCTCGGTCATCCAGATATTGGATGTTAAAATGTCGATGTTTATGAACGATGTATCGATGTTTAAAAAAATCGATGTATCGTTTGCATCCCTAAGCGCGGGTGCAATGTAAGCGGACAAAAATATATTTATGAGAAATCTGAAAATCTCGACTTTTTTCTACTATAATATGCACGTATTATACATAATATAAATCTTCCTCTTGAATCATTTTGTGTATTAATAAAAACCGAATTAAAATTCGTTGCGTAATTTGAAAGACTAGCGATCGCCTGTGGCCGAAATTCAACCATAGACTAGACAATAAAATCTCTAAGTCTGACAGCTGACTTTAGCCGTAAAGAATATACACGTGTGTTGACCGCTGTATATATAAACCATCGAGTATGTAACCAGTAGAAGGGTTATGTTGTTTGTTTTGTTAGAAAACAAATTCCACCAAAACACTACGCCGGTTGTAATGCCGTGATTGGCCGGCTCAAGGTTAATCTGATAATGACGCAGCAATAGTAAACGTGTATTGAATAAAATGAGATAGTTGTATATAGGTTACATTTAGGCAAGAGCAAGACGCATAAACAAGTGTCCACGTGTTTCGTGTTATCTGTCCAGTTTAACTTAAGCCGTATTATATGAAAGTAAATTAAAATAATGTTTATTGATGCCGATGAAACGTGATTCTGTCCGTTTTGCTGCTTATTCCACACCATATAATAGAACAACACGACATTATGCGGTATAATATACCAAACTTTGAATATTTTCGAGAGTATGGGGGACGTACACACAGGTCACTTGTTGGTGCGGTACTGCTTTAGTGCGAGGCAGGCGTGAATTGCTATTTATCAGTGGCAAAACACTGATCAGTTTCGGAATTAGATGGCTCATGTTGCTACTCTATTAGGTTACATGCTCGATGGTATAAGCTGACCACTAATACATTGACTTGCCTGATTGCTATTCCGTGGTGCAATAGCAATCAGGCTTAAGCTGATTGTAAAAGTCTCATTTCGTAGCATTTTTTATGCTTTTAACACTTTGCTGTCTCCTGCTAAAAAGGGAGGGAAACAGGATGTATTTTAGGAAAATACATCCTGTTTCCCTCCCTTTTTAGGAGTAGGAACTCCTCCTATATACTTCTGATTAATTTCGTTGCAGGATCCAAGACAGCTTAGCTTTTCCCCAGGGCACCCTGAGCTCGCAACTCAGAGGTTATCAGGACGGTTGCCGCTGTTGATTCTGGTTTACAGAAGTTACAGTGGTGGGAACGAGAGGTGGGCCCATTGCCCTTAAGATATACATTGACTTCTAAATATTATCACTGGACTTGCTGCTGTCAAAGAATTTTTGTGCCTATTTGAACATCGCCATTTTGGCGCTGTAGACCGATGCGAGCGTCCATGGAACTAAAATTAGTGATGCCCACATGTTGACATTTTCGATAAGTTTATCGATCGTTTAATATTTACAGCTAGGTGGGCTGTGGGTCATTAAAATATTAAAATGATTGTATTAGTTTGCGCATATATACGAAATAAACAGGAATAATATGAAATAGTGATTCGAGAAGATTCCCGTGTTGGTCGGGGCTCCATTGAAGAATGGACCAACTGCCTTTCTGCCAGGCAGGTCGTAAAAAGTGACCGGTTGGCTATCACGTGTCACTACCATCCTGACCACGTCTAGGTGATAGAGTTCCGCAACGTCTCACTTCGGGTATTGGTAACACCACCTTACCTATTCCTACCGCAATAACGTCGATTCTGTAATTTCTGGTTTGAACAATAAATAAGTACAAATAGCAATACGCCATTAACATCTATGTTTAATAGATTCAGGCGTTACTTTGCGGAAATCCATAATTTAAAGGAGAAATTATGGTATTTTTCCCCGTGTTGGTCCCGGGCTCCTTTGAAGAATAGGCCAACTGCCGTTCTGCCAGGCAGGTCGTAAAAGGCGACTGAGTGGCTATTTGCGTCACGACCATCGTGACTACTAGGTGGTAGAGTTCTGCATCGGCTCGACCGGGTCTGGTACCACCGCCTTACCTATTCCTGCCGCAATAGCGTCCGTGCTGGTCACTGTCGTGTTCCGGTTTGGAGGGTAAGGTAGCCGGTAAACTTATGCATGTGGCATTAGACCTCGCAAATAGCAACGCACCATTAACATCTTTAGTGTCTATAGGTGATTGTTGACTCTTTCCATCAGGAGACCCATCTGCTTGTTTGCTATCTTATGATATAAAAAAAAATTACATATGTATAAAATGCGTAATTGCTTCATAATATTCAGACTTCCACGGCAGCCATATACAGTATACGTGAAAATTAATTCTCGAGACACTCGTGGGTAGCGTTTCAAATGGACACAAAAAATTAGCTGTCATTTGTATGGGAAAACCTGTCCAGTGGTAATATTATAGACGTCATTGCCATTATAGCTTTTATCTTAAAACGGGACACTAAGTTTATTTTGACTACACAAACAATAAATGATAGAAGTAATGTCTCTAGGATGTATCTATTTTCATTTTTAAACTGTATACCAATTCGTCGGAAATCCTATTTAATTGGACAGATATTTGCTAAGATATGAGCCGAATACAAAAATCACGCTTAAAATGTTTAATTTTCAATAGATTTAATTTTCAAATTTATTTATTTCAAAATATTAAAGATTTTTGGTAGATCTAACTTAATAAAATCGTAGGAAAGTCAAAACTGTGTGTGTGTATTGAATATATTTTTTAAAGAATACTTGGGGCGTGATCTACAATCGATATCGAAGCCAAAAATATAGTTTTTAAAATTTTTGTCTGTTTGTCTGTATGTATGTCCGGGGAAACTCAAAAAGTACAGCATGGATTTACTTCAAATTTTGCATGAATATTACTAGCAGGTATATATAGGCTACATATTATCACGCTATCACCTACGGGGGAGGTGCTGTGCGGAGTAAACGAAGACCGCAGCGGACCAAGTTGCGGGCAACAGCTAGTAATAAATAAAAGGTGAAGATGATCATCACCTACCACTATTAACATTTTTGGCGTCCATAGCTGAAGACTCTTTCTATCATGATAATTTGATTCTTTCATTTTATATAGGAAAATTGCAAAAAAGATTTTCTTGAACACATTTCACAAAAGATATTGCTGAACCGGAATTAACCCGTCCAATCCGGATATACTCGGACAAAACCGGTTAGAAACTGATAAAGGACAATATAAAGCGAGTGGAATTCGTTGTTAAGGATTATCCGCTTGAGTTATTCGCTCGATTGGAGCGTATGTCAATATGGGATATATGCTTTGGTAGATAATTCCCGCAAATTCATACCTTTAGTCTCCTAATTTTCCCCATGTTGTTTCGCGTCTTTTTTGGGAATTTGATATTCTGTCAGGCGAATCTTAAAATGTGAAATATTGATCAAATAAAGCCCTACTATCGTCTCGTTTAGGGTTTGGTACCACCATCTTATTTATTAATATCGCAATAACGTCGGTGCTGTCGTGTTCCGGTTTGGAGGGTCCGGTAAACTTATGGATTTGTTATTCCATCCCTGCCTCAGGGATAGCGCGTGCCTTAACATCTTTATAGACAATGGGTTTCTATAGTCAATAGCTTTCTTTTTCCATGAGGAGAACCATTAGCTTGTTTGCTATCCTATACTATTTTAAAAAATGCCTAAGCTACGTACCTATAGCAGCACTGTATAACTCATCTTTAAGATAAGAAAGCCTGCATTTATTGCTCCTCATACCGATCTCATATACCTATATTTTTTGTAATATTGTGATATTGTAAAACATATGTGATATGAAAAAAAGACAAGCCCGCTGAAATCCTTCCGCCGGATCTTCTCAGTGTGTGGCCGTGTTCCGATCCGGTAGTAGTTTTTAAAAAAAATGTTGACGCGTCAAAATAACTTGTAAAATTTTTTATTGAATAAAATACTTCTGATTTCTATATACAAATAAATAAAATTAGAGTGTCTGTTTGTAATAATATAAGGTTGTAGACTTGTCTGTCTGTTTGTTCCGCTAATCTCCTGAACGGCTGGACCGATTTGGACGGGACTTACACTGGCAGATAGCTGATATAATAAGGAGTAACTTAGGCAACTTTAATTAAAGAATTTTTTTCACGCGGACGAAGTCGCGGGTACAGCCAGTACCTAATAAAATATTTAATATTATTGCCACGGCGTGTGCTCAACCAACAGAATGATTATGCATCCACGATTCACATGGAATTGAGCGTGATGGAGTAACGCGAATATAGTTTTCTCGTTCGTTATAATCGGAGCTGGAATTTGAGTTCGCTACTAATTAGCAGTTCCTCGACGATTAACCAGCTTAAGCTCATGTTGTTCTGTTGTTCACAAACACGGCGTTTCCTAGTTTATTAAGCTAATACTTTTGCCCGCAGCTTTGCTTGCTCGTTTATAAATAAGTGACCTAGAAACTCGGGCAGGCGAGGATCAAAGTCGGGGCAAAGAGTACAATTTCGGGGCAAAAAGTACAAAAATATAACTCTGTATTTCTGTATGTAATTGCAAGTAATGCTGCCATACTAAGAAAATGTCTTGAATGGCGTATCCATTTAATCCGTGGTCATTACTCATTATAGAGAAATACGTATAAGAAATGTATGTTTTTGTATCTTTCTATTAATGGGTCATTTTAACTTGCACACTCATGGCTCGCCTACTCTATCATATTATCTCTATGCACAGACTTACAATTATTCTAAGTCTCTATGATAAAAACACTGAACGCGGCTAGAGACATTTTCATTTTAAAATTGAATACCTATAATATTTTGCCCGAAACTTGCGTAATTCGAACCCAGGACACACGTAAGAATTTGTTTACCATTATACTAACAAGGCAGTTAAATGCCTACAAAAATTGTGCGACGATAGAATTTATAGCGCTTCAGACAATTGATTGTTTCACACGGAAACAGAAAATGTTATGGAGGAGCTTCGTTTTTATTTTTGTACTAGCTGTTGCCAGCCACTTCGTCCGCGCGGACTTCGTTTACTCCGCACAGCACCTCCCCCGTAGGTGATAGCGTGATAATGTGTAGCCTATATGTTGACCCGACCTGTTAGTAATATTCATGCAAAATTTGAAGTAAATCCATGCAGTACTTTTTGAGTTTACCCCAGACATACATACAGACAAACAGACAAAAATTCTAAAAACTGTATTTTTGGCTTTGATATCTATTGTAGATCACGCCCCAAGTATTCTTTTAAAACAATATTCAATGTACAGTTTTGACTTTCCTACGATTTTATTATATGTATAGATAACCAGAACGATGGATGGCTGTCCTTGAGGTTAGAAAAGCAATAAAAAAATTATATCATCACGATGGGTCTTTTGTGGGGTAAGATAAGCCAAATTTCGGCTTATCTTACCCCAACATTTTTTATAGCTTTATCCATTTCGCCAGCCAATTTTATCGGCTAGCGAAATATAAAGCTATCCAACGACCAAATTAAGGTATTCAATTTGCAAAATTTCTACGAAGTTTTATATGTAACTGCTGACTAAAGGTAAGGACTGGGGATTTTTTTTCAAGGTCTGAAAATTAAAAATAAAAAACAAAAAGGCAAGTCTATAGACATTCAGTCACTTTGGATACCCCGCAAAGAAACCGGCGTTATAATACTTTGGTTCAGTCGTTTCTGCGATATGCGTGCAAAATTGCAGACTTCTGTCATTCCAACTATACATATATGTGGTAACTTATTCCGCGCTTGAGAAAAATTTGAAAAACTTTAAACAAACAAGAAAAATTTCGACACGACAAGAAAATATCTGCGACCGAGACGCCTTAACCAAGTGAACCACTGCCTACTGATTATATGTACGAGGCAAAATTCTCCTTTACTTTGTGATCGATTACGTCGATTGCACTGATCGCTAGATATACATACGTATAGCTAGTTAAATGAGTTCATCGTTACAGATGAAATTCACATTTTATAACATTGATCAATACTTTCGCGTTTCTAATTACATATATGCGTTTTAGCACTTATTCCATAGTTTGGAAAACTTAAAAAACTTTAAAAACAACGAAAAAATTTCAACACTAAATTTCGAAATTAGTGTCGAAATTTTCTTCGTTTTTAAGTTGTATTGTCAGTTTATTACCAGTGATAACAAAAACTTGATAAATACCAAGTCCACGGCTTCCTTGTTTCTTAATTTGATTATCGAAATGGTCTCACAGATGAAAACTTATGACTTCCTAATGAGGACTCTCATTCAGTTCAATTAACTCCTCGGAATGAACCAGAGATATGACACGGACAGAGCTACACTGATTACTGTCGGTACGGAAATGTTTTAAATCTGTATTGTGGCATTATTGCTACAATCTATGTTTAATGAATTCATCGCCTAAAGGCAACAGACTACATCAGCAAAAGTATAATATTGATTTAATATTATTATTATTGATTAAATCAATTTAATTCATAACTTACTTTACATTGATATAAAAAACCCAAAATACACAATCAGTGTGTAAAAAACGTCCTCCAAAAATGAGCGCACAATATTAAATTGTGCGCTCATTTCAAACAGAATCGCGTCGGCTGTGTCACTGTCAATTTTATTTATTTTCGTACCTTGTTTTGTAAAAACAACTATAAGTCTTGGACCTAAGGTTGGATATGCAAAGACATATGTTTTTGCTATATCTATAAATACTTAAATGAAATTAGGGATACTTTTGAGCGTCAGTTTTGTTCGGGACTGTGCATCTAGGGTTTTTTATATCAATGTTACTTAATTTAAAACTTAAACTAAGTATTTTTATAATAGAAGGAAAATTCTTTTCGGTTATAAAGATCCGTAAGAAGGTTTTTGTTTAAAAAAATAAATCCATTTATTTAATACTAGCTGTTGCCTGCGACTTCGTCCGCGCGGATTTCGTTTACTCCGCACAGCTCCTCCCCCGTAGGTGATAGCGTGATAATATGTAGCCTATATGTTGACCCGACCTGAAAAACAGACAAACAGATAAATAGACAAACAGACAAAAATACTAAAAACTATATTTTTAGTTTAGATCACGCCCCAAGTATTCTTTTAAAAAAAAACATTCAATGTACAGTTTTGACTTTCCTACGGTTTTATTATATGTATAGATACAACTTCAACTATTATGTTGGTTAAATACTCAAATACTATTATAGTTATTTGAAAGTGACAACTAAAAGGATCTGCAAGAAGGTTTTTGACTAAAAATGTATTCATTGAAATATTTACCTACATAATAATTTAAAAATTCAATTATTATTATGATAGAAGGGTGACAAAAGACGACCCGCAAGAAGGTTTTTGATTAAAAAAAATAAATCCATTTATTTAATATGAAACTATTATTATTTTATACTCAAAGACTATTATAGTTATTTGAAAAAAAGTGACAACTAAAAGGATCTGCAAGAAGGTTTTTGACTAAAAATGTATTCATTGAAATATTTACCTACATAATATTTTAAAAATTCAATTATTATTATAATAGAAGAGTGACAAAAGACGACCCGCAAGAAGGTTTTTGATTTAAAAAAAAATCCATTTATTTAATATGAAACTATTATTATTTTATACTCAAAGACTATTATAGTTATTTAAAAGAAAGTGACAACTAAAAGGATCTGCAAAAAGGTTTTTGACTAAAACTGTACTCATTGAATTGATAGTAATTAACTTAATAACTTAAAAATTCAACTATTATTATAATAGAAGGAAAGTGACATCTGAAAAGATCCGCAAGAAGGTTGTTGATTTAAAAATCAAATTCATTTAATTAATAATAATTTGCTGAATTATTTTAATTGCCAGATGCCTTTCCTACTATATATAATATAATTTCAAAGTTTGTCGCTGTCGAGTTCCCGTTTGGAGAGAAACCACTATTCACTAACCGGTAGTCAATAATCTTATTCATGTACATGTACATGTCTCATATCAATTAGCCACATGGATAGCATTGCACCGATTAACATTTGTGATGATTATCCATATGTTTGTTGTTATCCTACGATTTTTAATTGATTAGATACTAACTGTGCCCGCGATTTCGTCCGCGTGGACTTTTTTTTAAAGTATCCTTAGTTACTCCTTATTAGATCAGCTATCTACCAGAGAAAGCCCCGTCAAAATCGGTCCAGCCGTTCCAAAGATTAGCCGGAACAAACAGACAGACAGACAGCTAGACGGACGGACAGACAGACAGACAGACAGACAAAAATCGTAAAAAGTGTTATTTTGGTATGTGTAACGTGTATACATCAATATGCATTTAGTTAAAACCGGTTATTTTAATATTACAGACACTCCAATTTTATTTATTTGTAGTATAGATTTTCAAATTCCAAATAACGAAAAATGATTTCATGTGATCAGCAGAAACACTAAATAAATATATTATAGAAAATTTAGAGGTTCTATAATTTCAACAAGATTTTGAATTAATAAGAATCACTGTAAGCCACTCCTTCGGGAAGCCGGGGCGGTTCGCCACTGCAGTAATAGTGTTGCCTGCTTGACCACTTTACCTATTAAAATCCACTCTATGTGATTGTAAATAATGGTATTACTACACTGATAAGGGTTGCCACTACTTCAAAATTTACGAAAACATAAAAATTAAAAATATTGAAATAAAATAATTAAAATACATTATTTCAGTTATTTTAATTACTTGCTTATATCCCTGGCTTTCATCCACTGACAAATAATTTATTATCAACTAATTTTCCGCTAGGGAGCCCGCACGTGATTGAAGTTTATGTAATTCCCACTAAAAATCCATACTTCCATACTAATTTTAAATGCGAAAGTCTTCTATTTATATCATTAGATAGTAGAGAAACAAAAAAGAAGCAGGATTTCCTGATGGAAAGAGAAACCATCGTCTATAGACACTAAAAACGTTATTAGTGCGTTGCTATCCGTGTGGCAGGATGGCAATGCCACTTGCATAAGCCTACCGGCCTTACCCTCCAAACCGGAACACGACAATGACAAGCATTGACGCTCAATAGCGGATGCTTGTCATTGCAATCAGCAAGGATGGATAAGGCGGTGGCAGCAAATATCCGGGGAGACGTTGTGGAGCTGTACCACCTAGTAGTCACGGAATAGACTGTCTTTTTCTCCAAACCGGAACACAACAGTGACAAGCACTTTAGGTACCATTACGATCCTGCTAACGGACAGCAACACATATTTTACATTTTTGTTCCTGCGTCCCATCGCGACGCGCAGCCGGACTAGCGGTAGCCGCGGGCCAGCCACCAGCTCGGCGTGCGCATTATCGGAGACAGACGCGCTCGCTCTGCGCACCGGCGCACACGCGGTTTGTTTACAAACAAAAAATCACTAGCTGTGAAATTGCGCTCAAAATCGGTTAAGCCGTTTCAGAGATTAGGCGGAACAGACAGACAGACAAAAATTGGGAAAAAATGTTATTTTTGTATATGTACCGTGTATATATACACGCATTTAGTAAAAAGCGGTTATTTCAATATTACAAACAGACACTCCAACTTTATTTATTCACTAGCTGTTGCCCGCAACTTCGTCCGCGCGGCCTTCGTTTACTCTGCACCGCTCCTCCCCCGTAGGTGATAGCGTGATAATGTGTAGCCTATATGTTGACCCGACCTGTTAGTAATATTCATGCAAAATTTGAAGGAAATCCATGCAGTACTTTTTGAGTTTACCCCAGACATACATACAGACAAACAGACAAAAATTCTAAAAATTATATTTTTGGCTTCGATATCGATTGTAGATCACGCCCCAAGTATTCTTTTAAAAAAATATTCAATGTACAGTTTTGACTTTCCTAAGATTTTATTATATGTATAGATAAATATAAGTATAGATGTATAGATTATCACAAACCAGTTTTATTTCAAGTTGGGACCACCAGATCACCACTGGAGCCTGACATTCAAACAATCTTTAAGTAGCAACCCTATTCTAGAAACATCGCCCTCGTTGTTTTAAATATAATAATGTAGGCAACCCTGGCGTGCACAATACCGGGGGTAATAAAAACAAATTGTACCTCATATACAAGTTACAACCCAGTTGATCACGGAGCCCCTAGGGAGAGGAGCTGGCTATTGGATTATAGCAAAAATATATCTTAATATTTTGTTCAAATATTGAAATATATTTTAAGTAAATATAAACATTGCTACACAATTGATACGAATTGATCTCACTCCGAAGTAAGTAAATTATTTGCTTGTGATATGAGTATTAGTCAATATAATACAGAAATAAAGATAATATATACTGAAACATATATACATATAATAAAATCGTAAAAAAGCCAATGTATGTCCGGGGTAAACTCAAAAAGTACTGCATGGATTTAATTAAAATTTTGCATGAATATTACTAACAGGTCAGATCAACATATAGGCTACATATTATTACGCTATCACATACGGGGGAGGAGCAGTGCGGAGTAAACGAAGTCCGCGCGGACGAAGTCGCAGGCAACAGCTAGTATACAAAAAAGTGTAATCAATTTAGTATTTAATATAATTCGATA
Organism: Apodemia mormo; assembly: GCA_036924255.1. Taxonomy (NCBI): domain Eukaryota; kingdom Metazoa; phylum Arthropoda; class Insecta; order Lepidoptera; family Riodinidae; genus Apodemia; species Apodemia mormo. The sequence goes on from JAUPFN010000030.1 coordinate 15,645,044, forward strand.
TTCTGTCAATTGTTGTTTAAATGTATACCTTTTACCAAATGAAACGAACATCAATAGTAAGTAATGTGTCGCGAAGAAGTCTCGACGAATATGAAGTATTCAATAACTTACCGAGCGTTTTTTCCCGTGTTGCTCCCAGGCTCCTTTGAAGAATAGGCCAACTGCCGCTCTGCCAGGCAGGTCGTTAAAGGCGACCGATTAGCTATGCGACTCATTACTATCGTGGCTACTAGGTGGTAGAGTTCTGCATTGTCTCGCCCGGGTCTGGTACCACCGGCTTACCTATTCCTGCCGCAATAGCGTCACTGCTTGTGATTGTCGTGTTCCGGTTTAGAGGGTAAGGTAGCCGGTAAACTTATGCATGTGGCATTAGACCTCGCCACAAGATAGCAACGCACCATTAACATCTTTGGTGTCTATAGGCGATGGTTGACTCTTTCCATTAGGAGACCCATCTGCTTTGCTATCTTATGATATAAAAAAAGCGTAGTCGCGAGCGCACCTTAGCTGAAGAGCTCGTGTTAATTAAAACCATAAATCCAGAAATCCTCCAAAAATACAAACTTTAAAATTTGCCCGAATTTCCCGTAGCACGTGATGTTTTGCTTATTTCGGTAATGCTCTTCAAACTATCGAGTGCTCAACTTTCCGGGGCTCACTGCGAGCTTATTAAATGTAGGATGGAATTGGCAAAAAAGACACTCCTTTTTTAATTAACTTATTTATTAAGTGGTAAAGTCCTGCATTGTCTCGACTGGGTCTGGTACCACCGCCTTACCTATTCCTGCCGCAATAGCGTCAGTGCTTGTCACTGTCATGTTCCAGTTTGGAGGGCATAGTAGCCGGTAGACTTATGATATGGCATTAAGACTCCGCCACACAGACAACGCTCCTTTAACATCTTTGGTGTCTATAGACGATTGTTGTTTGTTTGCTATCTTATAATCTTATAAAATTATAAATCTTATAAAAAATCTAATATGAAGAGGTTACGATGTGTTTGTTTATAATGGATAAACTCAAAAACTTCTGAATCGATTAAAAAATCTATCATCAATATAAGGGGAACATGGGTTTTTATCTGAGTGTAAAAGGTAGAAAAACGTTGTTTTTTCTTTTCTTCAACACTGACCTCGTAAAGAGAAAAAATTGCGTTCAGAGAGCCTTGGTATTGATATTTCAGTAAAAAAACGGGAGACTTTTATTAATATTGTTGCGAATAATCTAGAAAAGTGAAGAGTGAAAAAGCTACTATCGACAAACAATAGCCGCTGTTACCCAAACAGCTATACCATAATTGACCTTCTCGCGTAGAGCATAAGGGTGAAAATAGCGTGTACTATAACTTGTTTAGATTTAGATTGTGTGTTATTTTCGGAACTTTCGGGAATATGGTCGAACTTTACCTTGTGTATAGATAAGGATGTATTGGTGAATAGCAAGTGGGTTTCAATCGTGGCTTTTGTCGATCAAGGCGATCAGTGTGAAGTGATATATTAAGTACACTGAAAAGTGATACTGAAGTGTTATGTTGTTTAGTGATTCGGTTTAAGAGGCAGTTTAGACCAAATTTTAGACCTTAACTTTTACTTTACTTTAGACCAAATTTTGAAGAGAAATCAAAATTTTCCAACTCCTAATTTTTCATATTATTAAGTACTTTTAATTATTTAAATGATACCATTAGATAGTTTGATATTTTAAACATTGCTTCAATGAAACAGATTTTGTAATCACCAATTGTATTCCTTATAATAAAAGTTCTCCGAAATCAAGTTTCGACATTTACGATTTATTTTTCCAAAAGGCTTCCAAAAGGTTTCGAAGTGAAACGTGCGTTGAGTGCATAAATTGTGTGCTTTTGTGCTTGGTGCCGACGTGGTGTGGATATGTGGTGGATGTGGGTGGATAATTGTTCCGCTGGGGTCTTTCTCGTTGTCCGGACCATCGGTGAGTTTTATCCGTTAATTAAACCGCCGTCTTTCTTTTCGGTACCATCGCAAAGATCATATAGAACAGTTCGCGGATAAAAGCAAATTTAATTATTTTTACCTTTTTTCGAGTTTAGAAAATTCGGACCAAATTATTACATATATAATAAACGATATTGTTTTTGAACTACTTCCGATCAAATTGTTATTGATCAAAGTGTTTTTTAACTGCGTCTCGTGGGCACATGATAGAGGACTCACTGAAAATCAGTGTTATAGCAATTTTTGCTATAGCGTATGCTGAGACGAGAATCTTTTTGGTGTCACATCACTTGTAAAAAAGTGTTTAAAATTACATTTTATTAGCTTATGTTTTCGTCTAATTTATTTTTCGCAATAATAGATAATTTTTTTTTTAATCAATATCTAACTTACAAATATTGTCTACTGTACTGTATTAGTGTTACAATCAAAGGAAATATGATGAATGTAGAAAATATTTTTTTATATCATAAGATATCAAACAAACACAAAAAAAACGAATACTGTTCACGCCCACAAAAAGGCTATTAGATAAATTCTAGGAATTTCCTGGTAGTACGAGATCGTTTGGTGCTTTCAGTAACGGCGGAACTATCGAGTGCCCAACTTTCCGGGGCTTACCGCGGGAACTTACTTGTTGGACGGAGTTTTATTCGTTTTAGAGTTTAAGGACACTTGCTATTTAAGTTTATTTTATATATACATACAAATAAATAAAATTGTAGTGTCTGTTTGTAATATTAAAATAACCGCTATTTACTATATCTACATGGCTTTATATACGGTACATATACCTAAATAACATTTTTTTACAATTTTTGTCCGTCTGTCTGACAAATAGACATTTGTTCCGGCTAATCTCTGAAACGGCCAAACCGATTTCGACGGAACTTTCACTGTCAGATAGCTGATGTAATAGTGAGTAACTAAGCTACTTTTATTTTAGAAATTTTACGATTCGGACGAAGTCGCGGGCATAGCTAGTATCTATATTATAATATAGCAAATAAGCAGATGGATCTGCTGATGGAAAAAGATGACCATCAACTATACACACCAGAGATGTTAACGCCACATGCATTTGTTTACCGGCTACCTTACCCTCCAAACCGGAACGGAGCAATGACGTTATAGCAGCATGTATAGGTAAGGCGGTGGTACCAGACCCGGGCGAGACAATGCAGAACTCTACCACCTAGTAGTCACGATGGTAGTGATCCGCATAGCCAATCGGTCGCCTTTTACGAACTGCCTGACAGAACGGCAGATTGTCTATTCTTCGAAGGATCTCAATCCTTGGACCAACACGGGGCAATAAGAAAGCAAAACAAACACAAGACTCTTCTGACGGAAAGAGACAAACATGGCCCATAGATACTAAAGGTGTTAATGGTGCGTCTCGTCTCGCCACTGGAATGTTTCCAATGGCGAGACTTAAGTGCCATAGGTTTACCGGCTACCTTACCCTACAAATCAGAAAACAAGACAGATAAACCGCTATCCCAGTGAGAACAGTATGATAGTTCCAAGCTCGGACGAGACTTGCTACTGAGTCATTCCATATGAAATCGTCTGAAAAAAAATAAAATTGTTGCCGTCTCATTTTAGATTTTGGTGTAACTTTGAGAAACTCTTTTCTAGGGTCCCAAAGAACAAAATTTACACGAGTTTGATTTTTACAAGCGCTTGTTTTCGCCTATTTAAATAAAAACTTTTAAAAATCGATATTTTTAAGCCTTATCAACTTTTACTGTGAAATTTTTCTGTTTGAAGCTATCTGCATGATCAAGATGGAATTCACAGTGGGAAAGATAGTAGTTTAAGGGTAAATGAAGATAATTGGCTCGGACGAGTCCTTTGAATATAAGCAGCATGCTGAAAATGAGTGTTTTTTAGTCATTTTTCGTGAATTTCATTCAACTCTAGCGTCGTAACTGTTGAGAATTAAAAACTCATGCTCCGCGGGAATTAAGTATACATGTCATAGACAAAATTCAGCCACAAGTTGACTTGAGCTGCCCGCTCTTCATAGAAGAAAACTTTGCTCGAAGTTTTGAAATTTAAAAAAATTCCAATTTTCAGGTTATGAAACGATCGTGTTGACTGTGAGATAAAAATCTGATACTCACAAAATCAATTGTTCTTACCTTCAACTTTAAACGACTACATCACTTGTTTTGTTATTTTCATTTTCAGTGCATGTGCGAGTCGGTTTTTTACAGCAAAAATCTGGACGTTTTTACAAATGGATTAAAATTACTTACCACTTACTTTTATACCCCAAATATCCATAACTTTATTGAAACTAGAAAAATTATTCATATTTATAATTGTTTCTGATGGTAAGTAATTTTAATCCATTTGTAAAAACGTCCAGATTTTTGCTGTAAAAAACCGGCTCGCACATGCACTGAAAATGAAAATAACAAAACAAGTGATGTAGTCGTTTAAAGTTGAAGGTAAGAACAATTGATTTTGTGAGTATCAGATTTTTATCTCACAGTCAACACGATCGTTTCATAACCTGAAAATTGGAATTTTTTTAAATTTCAAAACTTCGAGCAAAGTTTTCTTCTATGAAGAGCGGGCAGCTCAAGTAAACTTGTGGCTGAATTTTGTCTATGACATGTATACTTAATTCCCGCGGAGCATGAGTTTTTAATTCTCAACAGTTAAGAGGCTAGAGTTGATTGAAATTCACGAAAAATGACTAAAAACACTCATTTTCAGCATGCTGCTTATATTCAAAGGACTCGTCCGAGCCAATTATCTTCATTTACCCTTAAACTACTATCTTTCCCACTGTGAATTCCATCTTGATCATGCAGATAGCTTCAAACAGAAAAATTTCACAGTAAAAGTTGATAAGGCTTAAAAATATCGATTTTTAAAAGTTTTTATTTAAATAGGCGAAAACAAGCGCTTGTAAAAATCAAACTCGTGTAAATTTTGTTCTTTGGGACCCTAGAGAAGAGTTTGTCAAAGTTACACCAAAATCTAAAATGAGTCGACTTTGCTAATTAGACGATTTCATATGGAATGACTCTAGTACTTGCATACTGGAAAGGAAAACATGTCGCTATTATACATTGTACATATTACATGTTTGTCTTTTACATACTCTCTTGTACGAAGGCTGATAGTCTAATCCATGGGTGGCCAACCCACGGCCCGCGGCCCTTGTACGCTATAACCGGCAGCCACGCAGGCGGAGCCACGGTCAAAAGCTAGTCAAAACTAATATCTTTTTTTTTTGGCGTTAATTAGCTATATTAAAATTTCTTTTGGCCCGGCCGCCGGTAAAGATGGCTACCCATGGTCTAATTTTTAAAAGCGTAGAATTCAGCAATGCTCCACCCGGATCTGGTACCACCGCTTTACCTATTCCTGTCGCAATAGCGTCAGTGCTTTTCACTGTCGAGTTCCCGTTTGGAAGGAAATGTAGCCGGCATATATCCATCAGAAAAGCCATCAGGTTATTTGCCAACCTTGTATAAAAATGGTCTCGAACCAACCAAAAGATGACAAGCTATAGCCTCATTTGCCGAGTGGTTAGCGAATCTAATCGATGGGGCTTGGGTTCGATTCCCAACAGGGACAAACATTTGGGTGATGAGCATAGATGTTTTTATTTCTAGGTCCGGGTGTGTATATCATATGCATGTGACAGTATTTCTATGTATTAGTATCGTTGACTATAACACCCATAACACAAACAAAATAAGCATTTTCAGGTTAGATCAATTTGTGTAATTTGTCCGGCAATATTATTACATTATATAGGATTTTCTTGTCCCAGGATAAATTCCCGCGGGTATAAAAATCTCCAGTTCCTCAGCGGGTCGTGTCGCGCGGCCAGTAATCACCTTGTGCTAGTTTCCACTGAATATTCATGATGTTATCAAAATTATGTGGTCGTTAGTGTTGCGGACAATCACTAGAGTCTCAAGTTTTGTCGATATCGATATACGAACAAGGTCGTTTTGTTCGTTTTAACTGATTTGCTTATTTTTATTTAAACTCTTTATTGCACAAAATATACAACAGCCGAACTTAACGTCTGTAGATATTTTCTTTTAGTTAACCCAATATTGGTGGAAAACTTGTGAAATTGTAGTCAAATTTATTGTTTGTTAAACAATAAATTTAACTGCATTTTTTTTTGACAATATCATCAAACAATTACTTTTCTAATAATGATAAAAATACCAAAGCCACTGTTTTTTTGGTTACGTATTTCCATTAGGAGATGGACTGCTTGTTTGGTATCGTATGATAAAAAAACGGACATGTATTTGTAATCCTAACACACGCTTCAAAAACAAGATACCGGCTTGTCTAATCTATGGTAACAAAACTTAATGCATGTTAAATCACGGAAAGTCTTAGATAATAAAGCTAATAAGAAAGTAATATTTATGATCCAGTAATAAAAACTAACCTTGCCCATTATTATCGACAGTTGCAATGGTTTCATTTCCTTATTATATAAAGTTTTGAATTCAGTTCCTGGGTTGGGCGAAGTTTTATGGTGGGTGTAAAAACACGTCAATATTTCGGAAAGGCACAAAAAGCTGTCGGTTTATTAATTGGTTGGCGACGACGGTGACATAAACAATGTCACGTCTACGCATCTATGATTAGCCAACGGTATTAAGTCTCATGGTGTAACGGATGTCTAATTTATCGATAAATCGGGATACGTGATCCAGTTTGCAGTATGTTATTCAAAAAAATATCTTCCCGCCCGTATCCCTGAAGAGGTAGGCAGAGGTACAACCAGTGTACCCACGGATAGCCGATGATACTTAGTCCCACAATGTAATAGTTGGCAAGAATATCGCCAACCAAGTAATTATCCAATCCCACGCAACGCTGTTTTTGACAGAAAACTAAAAAAAAACACATTTTTGATTTGCCCGACTCAGCAGCACAAGGCGATCTTTTTACAGTAGAAACTAAAACAAGTGATCCATTCCCCGTTTACAATTCGATTTTGTTACTCCAATTGACCTCTGTCGAATGGTTAGTGACCCTAACTACGCAATCGAGGGTGCGCTGGTTCGATTTCCGACAGGGACAAGTGTTGTGTGATGAAAACAAATTATAGTATATCTGGATTTGGGTGTTTATTAAATATTCAGTTTCAGATAGCAAATAATTAACTTACTTTAGGGTTAGATCGATTCGTGTAACTATTCCAGTGATTTTAGTTCTATTTTATTTTTCTTTATAGAGACAACAAACAGTTACATTATAAACTTAAAAAACCAAAGTATTTTATGTGGAAGTATTAATAATAATGCAACCCAGCGCTGTCCACGGATCAACAACGAATAATAACATTGTTTATTTCATTTTCAGTTCATTTATTTTATTTTTAATTATCGATATTACAAATTGACATCACTAGTACAAGCAATAAAGAGGCAGCCACCGGCGGTTTGAACCCTTATGACACACAAAGGGTGTCCCTAAACAGATTTTATTAAGTGGTGACGATACAGGGTGCTAGATTAGCAATTAATCCCCTCTGAAGTTACAGCCCGCCCGCCGACCTGGGGGATGAATATATTACGTTTTTTGGATATGAATTTTGAAGGAATTAGGGTGACCTCGGTTCGATTTTTTCTCGCATATATTTTACTAGCTGTTATCCGAGGCTTCGCTCGCGCATATTTACTTTAGAACTTATTTAACCTTTCTTTATAAGCTACTTCCCTTATTTTACCCCTTAGGGACCTAATTTTGAAAAACGCGTAAACACGTAATTCATTATTTTTTGTACTCAATTCAAACGAAATTTCATGCAAATATGTCCAAGGAATAAAAAGTTTCATACAAACTTTTATCCCCTATTTCACCCCCTTCGGGGTTGAATTTTGAAAAATCTTTCCTTATTGGATGCCCCTACATCATAAGAGAAATACGTTTACGAAATTTCATGTTTCTAGCCCTAAGGGTTTGTGGCCTCATTTAGTGTGCGTTGATACCTCATTTAATCACTTTTGCCTTTTATATATATATATATATACCAGCTGCTTCGTCTGCGTTGTTTAGTATCAGGGATGTTTGCAAGTGCACGCGAGGATGACTTTAGTCACAAGGCGAACGAAAAACCGACCAAGTGCGAGTCGGAATAGTGCACGAATAGTTCCGCACCATCCCTATTTATGTTTCTACCTGTTCATTAAGATCGAGTAAAACATTGCTTAAAAATTACGTTTGTTGTATGGGGGCCCCCTTTAATATTTACTTTATTTTTATATAATTATTTATTTTGAAAGGTAATATGCAACTAAATATTCTGTGAACATTTTAAGCGTCTACCCGTTACCGTTATTAATATTAAGTAAAAATATACGGAAAAAAAAAACTTTTATTGTATGGGTATACCTCCCTTAATATTTCCATTTTTATTTTATTTTCAGTATTTAATGATATAGCGGCAACGAAAATACATAATTTGTGAAAATTTCAGCTTTCTAGCTATCACGGTTTATGGGATACTCTACTAATTATAACATTGCACGCTGACAGACAGACGGGCTGGAGACAGACAGACAGCGGAGGCTTGTAATAGGGTCCCGTCTTTACCTTTTGGGTACGGAACCCTAAAAAAGTGTCATTACGCCCGGTTTCCTAGCGCAGTAGGCGCAGTAAACCTCAGTGTATCAAGATTCACCAGGTCAAGTTTTCCCCGTGTTGGTCCCGGGCTCCTTTGAAGAATAGGCCAACCGCCGTTCTGCCAGGCAGGTCGTAAAAAGCGACTGAGTGGCTATTTGCGTCACTACCATCGTGACTACTAGGTGGTAGAGTTCTGCATCGGCTCGACCGGGTCTGGTACCACCGTCTTACCTATTCCTGCCGCAATAGCGTCCGTGCTGGTCACTGTCGTGTTCCGGTTTGGAGGGTAAGGTAGCCGGTAAACTTATGCATGTGGCATTAGATCTCGCCACAACATAGCAACGCACCATTAATACATTTGGTATCTATAGGCGATGGTTGACTCTTTCCACCAGGAGACCCATCTGCTTGTTTGATATCTTATCATATAAAAAAAGGTTAATTTTTATTATTTTTAACTTCTTATATTCATGCCGATTCGCTTACTATAGTATTAATAGACGATTTTTCGAGTAATTACCTGACGCGCGCTGCTTCGCCACGAACAGAATATGTCATCGTTATAATCATAAACTTACATCCCTTATTTTAGTTCCTGAGTAGTTAATTAAAAAAAATAGCGTTTGCATGACATTCTTTGGGTCTCCAATTATCCTCTTGCCAAATTCATTAAAATCGGTTCAACGGTTTAACCGTGAAAGCGTGACAGAAAAACAAACTCGCATTTATATTATTAGTATGGACCAGCTGTTACTCGAAACTTCGTTCGCGTTACTCACATTACTTCCTTTTGTTCAGACAGCTAAAAGTAACCTTGTTACTTTTGAATAGGGTAGCTCAGTGGTGGATTTACCCATAGTGCCCGTGAGGCCCGTGCCTAGGGCGGCATAATTCTAGGGACGGCAAAATTTTCGAAATGACAAAATTTGAAAGGCGAAAGAAATCAAGGGCAAAAAAGGGCAAAGTCAAGGGCAACGAGTTCAAAAATCATGTTAAAAAATTGTTAAAATAAACTTGTTTTAAAAATCCCTTCACCTAATGGAAATAAATAATAAATATTCACGGGACAAATTACACTGACTGATCTAACCCCAAAGTATGCAAATTATTTGCTTGTGTTATGGGTGTTAGTCGACGGTACTAATACATAGAAATACATATACAAATACTAGAACATTATTTAATAAACACCCAAACCCGGAAATACAAACATTTATGCTCATCACACAAATGCTTGTCCCCGTCGGGGATCGAACCCGAGCTCCGTCGATTGCGTAGTCAGGGTCGCTAACCACTCACCAACGGGGCGGTCAAATCTACATTAATCCAGAGTATATAGTCATAGGCTTCTTTTTTACCGGATTAAATGAAAAGAATATACGTTTTTGGGCCACGTGAGAAATATCTAGTAAGTATTTATTAAATTATAAATTAACTATTTTTTTTGTATTTTATCTATAAAATCTTTATCTATAAAAATTTTAATATTTGTAAATTCTATGCATAATTTCAATAATCACTCTCTTACAACACCAAAAAAGCAGCATATCAGTCGGAGCCTAGGGCGGTATCAAGTGTAAATCCGCCACTGGGCTAGCTATCTAATGACGTAAGAATTTTAAAACGAGTCTAGTAGTTTTTGAGTTTATTCATTACAAAAAAAAACATTTACGATACTACAGGACACAGATGAACACAAAGGGTTTCTCCAAATACGTCGTACATATTTTAGTAATAAGACGTAATTTCGTACATATGTACGTAATAAGCCGTATTAATCTCGTAATTATAATGGAATGCCTTAGACATTAGGCTATTCAACGGGATGACCACACTGAGTTAACAAAGCCGGAGATTCCACGGTAATCTATTCAGAGGCGAGCGTGCGATGTTATAATTAGTAAGAGTGACCATGAGATTATTTCCGATGTATAAAACCATTTATTACTCTAACCTGTCTTGGTACGGGTTCCTTTTGATTAAAAAACCATTTCTGCCAGGCAGTTCGTAATATGCGTGCGATTGGCTAAAAAAACCGAGATTACTAAATTTACTAGAGTACACCTACCGTTTTTATATGCATTTTTAGGCTTCATAACTGCTAAGATATTATTCTAGAGGGAGATCCCTGTTTCCCGTATTTCTACATGCCTGCTAGGTGTAATACGTGAAAGATGCACGGCCATTGTTACTACTTGAACTGTGTATCAAACTTACAATTATTATTATCAGACAGCTAAACATTAGATATTTGAGGCAGTTGACAAGTGCGTCTAAACAATTTTGAATTTCATATCCATAAGTATCCCGTAAAATACAATTGTTTGGAGACCCTAAAGTGGGCTTTATCTGTATGTAGCTCCAGGTACAGTCGGAAACAATAATATGTAAATTCGTTCACTGCAAGTTATGTTTATCTCACAATTTACGAGCTGCGTTTCGCGCTTATGTAAATTATATATGAATCGCACGGGAAGTAAATCACGACGTACGGTGAGTAAGAAAAACCCTATCCGATTGGCAAAGGCAGTATTTTGTAGCTTAATAAAGTCTACATATATGAAAAAAGAATACGCTGAAAAAAAATGAAGACTCTTGAAGAAAGAAGACGAGGAGGCGACTGCGTGCAGTCCACCCCTTCAGAGGAGAGGTGACATCGGCTAAAGGAAAAATAAACAAATATGTATTCATTTTTTTTTAATTTAGGCATAAACATATATGAGATGGAATTAATGCTATTAGCGATCGCCATGTGGTCCAAATTGGACCATAGACTAAACCTTATAATCTACACAGAAATAGGTAAGGGGGCGTCCACAAATTACGTGAGATGTTTAAGGGGAGAGGGGGTCGAGTCAAATCTCATCTAATCTTACGTTGGAGGGAGGGGGGGTCTCGGCAAATATCACGTAATTTTTTTTCATATTGAAACAAAAATATATACTATTTTGGTCCATTATCCAGATTGTACATACATAAGTTAATCTTAAGTTTTTTTTTTATAGCAGAGGGGGCAAACGAGCAGGTGGTGCATCTGATGGTAAGTGATCAGCGCCTCCCATGGACAACTGCAATACCGGGGGTCTTGCAGCTGCGTTGCTGGCCTTTTAAGAATGGTAATCTTAAGTGTAATCGTGATACTATTAAGATCATTCACTAACTCGTTCAAAAGAAAATAATTTCATTTATACTTCGACGTTATACAGCCTTAACTGATCGTGAATGAAAGCACGAAGATTTTTTTCTTTTTAAAATAACAATCAAATGCGTTTACATATTTCAGAAACCCACATTTTGAAAATCTCACGTCAGATTGGGGGATGGGGGAGGGGGTTGAATAAAATCTCACGACATCTCACCAGGGGGGAGGGAGGGACAGAAAATTAAAAAAAATACCTCACGTAATTTATGGACGCCCCCTAGGGCGGTACCAAACGCGGGCGAGACAATGCAGGACTACCACCACTTAGCCACGATGGTAGTGACTCACATAGCCAATCGATTGCCTTTTACGACCTTCCTGACAGAACGGCAACTGGCCTATTCTTCAAAGGAGCCCGGACCAACACAGGGCTATGTCATTAGATTACTTGTTGAATGTTATTTTTTTTTTGTTTTTATAGCACTCACCCCGTGCTTGGGAAACTTGTAAACTTTAAAAACAACAAAGAAAAATGTCGACACGCGAGATTCGAACCCGCGACCATCTCCCTCAAGCCGGGACGCTCTGCCACTGAGCTAGTGTCGACGGGCACGACGCGGCGAAATTCTTCTTTGTTATATGATCGATTACGTCGACTGTACGATCGCTAGGTATACATACGTATAACTAGTTAAATGAGTTGAAATTCACATTTATAATTTTGATCAGTACTTTCGTATTTTTAATTATTTTTGTGTTATAGCACTCACTCCGTGCTTGGAAAACATGAAAAACTTTAAAAACAACAAAGAAATATATAATAAAAAATTCAGTGTTGCCAGAAATATTTACCTTGAAAATGTAATGTAATAGTTTTTTTTTATTAAAAGTATTACAATCATTTAGAATAACAAATGAATCACAATTTTTCACTTTGACACTGATGATTTATTCATAAATTATTATATCGGCCGGATTATTTGTCATAGAAGCTTTATATAAGGTAGCTTCCGGAAAAAACGTTTGAAAATAAAGACTATATTTTATTTTTTTTACTTTTATTCGGCTTGTACCATTGTTGTGTATCATTACTGTTTATTAGCACAAATTATCTTATTTATTTATTTTTATTTTATTTTATTTTATAGCAGAGGGGGCAAACGAGCAGGTGGTGCACCTGATGGTAAGTGATCACCGCCGCCCATGGACATCTGCAATACCGGGGGTCTTGCAGCTGCGTTGCCGGCCTTTTAAGAATGAATAAGCTCGTTTCTTGAAGGTCCCTAAGTCGTATCCATTCGGAAACACCCCCGAGGGTAATTGATTCCACAAAGGACTAGTGCGAGGCAAAAAGTGCCGACAAAAGCGCACGGTTGTGGATTTCCAGACATCGAGGTGGTGAGGATGGAACTTTAAATTTTGACGCGATGTCCTATGATGGAATTTAGCTGCAGGAATTAGTCTTACAAATAATAAGAGGAATTACTAGTGTAACGGGCGTGTTGTACACTTTAGATTGTAGCGATACCATTTGTGGGCATTCTTCTTTTAATAATCAAGACGAAGTAATTGATTCAAAAATTAGAAAACTGGGCAAGTGCATGTCGGTCCACGCGAAATGTAAGGTTCTTTAATTTCCCGTCACAAAAAAGGCGGACTAGTTTAACGCTTTTTCATTGGTTTTACAAACAGTAAACTCACAGATCTATGAAACCTTTTTAACGCCGATGGTGAATATATCCGCTTTTTATTCTCCAAGGTGCATCTGATAAGTTTTTTTTATAGAAGAGGAGGCAAAAGGAGAAAGCACCGACCACACAGCCTATAGACGGCTAATGTTTGATTTTCCGTATTGAATGCATTCTGGCAACTAGCTGAAGTAAGACGAAGTGGGGTTGCAACGCCGTAATTGGCTAACTCAAGGCCACAGTGAAAGATAGTAATGTACAGAGCATCTGATTGGTCGACACTGATTACTCAATCACTACTCATTGGCGCGTGGACAATTACATCGGAATTATAAGTCAGATGTGTTGACACAAGTCATTCGTCTATTATAGGTGTCTATGGGCTGTGTGGTCGGTGGGAGAAAGAGAGAAAGCTTACCAGATGGTAAGACATCACAGACGCTCATGGACAGTTACATTACAGATTGTAACATTTACACGCCACAAAAGGATAAAATAGGATAAAGGACCAACATATTGTTGCGAATAATCTAGAAAAGTGAAGAGTGAGAATAGAGAAAGAAATAAAAGAAAGAGATGCTCTATTGATAAACGATAGCCGCCGTTACCCAAGCAGCTATGCCATAATGGATCTTCTGCCTTAAAATATAAGGGTGAAAAAAGCGTATACCAGGATTTGTTTACTATTAGAATTGTTTACGCGACACTTTCAAAACATTCGGGAACATGGTAGAATTTTACCTTGTGTATAAATAGGGATATATTGGCGAATAGTTTAGTTTTTATAAAGCGATCGGAAGCGTTACTTGGGACGATCAGTGTAAAACGATATATTAAGAACAGTGAAGCGATACGGGAAGTGTTTTGGTTTAGTAATTCAGTGTAGTTGATTATTTCTTGTGAGTAGTGAGTGTGATTAGTGTTTGTCAGTGTATTAACGTATTGCATTGTAGTGTATTGTATATTAGTATTGTAAATACGCGGTTTTAATAAACGTGGTATTTTACTGCACAATACGAACGTCAAGCACGTAAGAATATTATATAAGCTCTAGTAATGTATCCTATTTTATGCTAATAAAGAAGTTTGAAGTTATCGTTGCCGACCTTTTTAGAATGAGTCAGCTCGGTCCCTAAGTCGCAACTGTCCGGTAAAACCCCCGCAAGTATTTGTTTTTTCGCCATACATTTTATATGAGTATATCAGAAGGTATCGTTTGCTCCTAATGGTTAGAAATACCCTTTCTAAGTGAGCTGTCCTAAAGAAAGACATAATATGCTTTTTGTAGAACTATAAAACGGGAACAATCTCACCATTGTCTTGTTATATCTCAAAGGGATTAGGTAGCGTTTTCGATAAAAGCTCCCAGTCGGTCGGTTTGATTTTTTTCCGACACCTTCAATAATCTTCGTCATATATCAACTAACTTACGCTAAACCTGAAGAAAATGTACAGTTTAACCTGCTTTAATAATAAATTTCTCTGTCTATCATTGAAAACTTTACGAAAATCCATTCTGTAGTTTTTGAGTTTATCAAAAACAAGACAGATCCGGCGGGGGATTTGGTTTTATATCTAGCTATTATTTATTTACTAGCTGCTGCCCACGACTTCATCCACGCGGACTTCGTTTACTCCGCACAGTTCCTCCCCCGTAGGAGATAGCGTGATAATATGTAGCCTATATGTTGACCCGACCTGTTAGTAATATTCATGCAAAATTTGAATTAAATCCATGCAGTACTTTTTGAGGTTACCCCGGACATACATACAGACAAACAGACAAACAGACAAAAATTCTAAAAACTATATTTTTGGCTTTGATATATTCTATTTATTTTATAAGATAGAAAAAAAAATCATAAGATAGAAAATCGACTCACGCCATTTTAAACTTCATAGTACATAATTATATTTTTAAAATATTTGCACACCATGTATTTTTTTTTTATATCATAAGATAGCAAACAAGCAGATGGGTCTCCTGATGGAAAGAGTCAACCATCGCCTATAGACACCAAAGATGTTAATGGTGCGTTGCTATCTTGTGGCAAGGTCTAATGCCACATGCATAAATTTACCGGCTACCTTACCCTCCAAACCGGAACACGACAGCAACAAGCACTGACGTTATTGCGGCAGGAATAGGTAAGGCGGTGGTACCAGACCCGGGCGAGACAATGCAGAACTCTACCACCTAGTAGCCACGATGTTAGTGACTCGATAGCCAATCGGTCGCCTTTTACGACCTGCCTGGCAGAACGGCAGTTGGCCTATTCTTCAAAGAAGGCCGGGACCAACACGGCGGTTAGAATGTTTGTCACGCAATTAAATTTTAAACATTAAAAATTGTAACTCTTGTATTCTGGGAAATAAATTTCATTCATTCAAAACACGCAGATGATTCTCCTGATGGAATGAGATAACGATGGACTATAAACAACAAAGATATTATTGGTGCGTTTTTATCATATGCCACATGCATAAGTTTACCGGCTACCTTACCCTTAAAACCGGAACATGACAGTAACAAGTTAAGGTGGTGGAACCAAAATTCAGACAAAACGTTTCAAAACTTTACTACCTTCTTAATATTTATGACATTAGTAACAAGCATTAGTTTTTCTTGCGTTTTACGATATGCCTAGCACTAAGGCATTTTTCAAACAGGGGCCTGAACACAAGAAAATGTTAACATTAAATACATGTACAAATATTTTGTTTCTTTTTTTGACATACACACAGACGCTCTCATTTATTTAAACTTATAACAAAGCTCCCTCGATTCGAACCCGCTCTGTGGGCTTTATTATCTAGCCAGTTCGTCAGTGCTATTCAACTGGAGTGGGTGACAATAAAAGACCAATGTATGCACCCTCGCAGCCGCATGTCAAATAGCTAACGGCTACTGTAATGTGACCATGATACGAGTGCCAATTAGGTGGGACGGACATTTTTTTTTAACAAAAACTAAAGTAACAAACCAGCAGATGGCTCTTCTGATAAAAAAATCGGTTGTCTGTAAAGTTGGTTTACAGACAATAGTTGAACGTGACAACGTCTTAAGCTCTCGCTTGTACTCCAAGCCTTAAACGGAACGCCTCAGAGCGAGGTAACGCCGCATGAGTCATGTTTTTTCGTGCGTGCAGCCAGCTCTATCGAATTATAAGACGTTGTCACGTCAAAACCTACCATCGCATATAACACTAAAGATGTTAATTTTATGTAGTCGTCTGTGTGGTGATGATCAGAGATGTAAAGGCGCATTCATAAGTGGATCTAAGACCGTCTGTTCCGGGCATCCTTTGAAGAATAGACCAACTGCCGTTCTATCAGGCAGGTCGTAAGACGCGATCGATGGGCTATATGTGTCACTACCATCGTGACTACTATGTGGAAGAGTTCCGCAACGCCTCACCCAGGTATTTGGTACTGCCGCCTTACCTATTCCTACCGCAATAGCATCATCAATACATGTCATTGTCGTATTCCAGTTTATAGGGTAAGGTAGCCGGTAGACATATTGACGTATCCTACGTAAGTTGTCGTAACTTAAAAATGCGATTTTTGTTTTATTTATGAAAATGGCTCTAATTTTATAGATATTTTAATATCATGAAGAAAAAAACGAAATTTCTATTAGAAAAATCCAACTTATAAAAGAAATTTTATTTTTATTCTTCGTTTTATTAATAGATATGTCGCCGTGAAATTGTCAATAGTCGTTAGATTATAATTTACAATATACCTAGGGAGTTTATAATTTGGTTAGGCTGGTTAGCAGTTAAATTATAATATCACTCAGCTACATAGATTATAATGTAACGGAATTGCTCCCTAGGTAGATTATAATCTAACGGTATTAACAATTTCATGGCGACAGATATAAAAGTGGAATCGTTTTCAAAAATATGACAAAACTCGCATTTTTTAAGTTACAACAACTTATTTATGTGGCATTGCTATCACGCCACTCACGCAACAACGCATCATTAGCATTTTCAGTGTCTATAGACGATGGTTTTACATTTCTATCAAAAGAGCCATCTTGACGTCTGTAAAGCTAGAATGGTCGAATGGGCAGAATCACTCGTTTCTTAGGTCAAAATTAAGTGCTCATTTAGTGCTAATTTAGTGCTGCAAAATCAAATTTTACGCCCAAATAGGATGATCAAAAATTAGAAGACTGCTAGCTTATATGTAAGCTAGCATTGTACTCTCGGTTATGACGCTTCTGGTGTTAAGCAGAATTTCGCGTTAGCATTAATAATTTAGCGCTCATTGAGTGCTGACAATATATATAAAAGAATTGCAAAAAAAAAATTTTTCCGATTTTAGGAAATATTTTAGAATACTGCTAGCTTATAATTAAGCTAGCATTGTACTCCCGGTTATAACGCTTCTGGTGTTAAGCAGAATTTCGCGTTAGCAATAATAATTTAGCGCTCATTGAGTGCTGACAATATATATATATATATATATATATATATATATATATATATATATATATATATATATATATAAAAGAATTGCAAAAAAAAAATTTTTCCGATTTTAGGAAATATTTTAGAATACTGCTAGCTTATAATTAAGCTAGCATTAAACTCCCGGTTATGACGCTTCTGGTGTTAAGCAGAATTTCGCGTTAGCAATAATAATTTAGCGCTCATTGAGTGCTGACAATATATATAAAAGAATTGCAAAAAAAAAACATTTTTCCGATTTTAGGAAATATTTTAGAATACTGCTAGCTTATAAATAAGCTAGCATTGTACTGCCAGTTATAACGCTCATAGAGCTAAGTAGGACTAAATGCCAGCAGTAATATTTTAGTGCTCATTGAGTGCTTCACATACATGTGAGAGAAATAAAGAGAATTTTTTTTTCGATTTTGAAATCGATTATAGAAAACTGCTAGCTTATAATTAAGCTAGCATTGCTTTGCCGGTTATAGGACTTATAGTGCTAAGTGGAACCAAGTGTTAGCAGTACTGATTGAGTGCTGATTAAGTGCTTCAAATATATGCAAGGGAGATCGTGAGAAAATTTTTTTTCGATTTTGAAATCGATAATAAAAAATTGCTAGCTTATAATTAAGCTAGCATTGGTCTGCTGGTTATAACGCTCATAGTGCTAAGTGGAACCAAGTGTAAGCTGTAATAATTAAGTGCTCATTGAGTTCTTAAAATATATGAATTTTTATATATGAATATATTTTAATATATATGAATTTTTTTTTTCGATTTTGGAATCGATTAGAGAAAACTGCTAGCATATAATTATTCTAACAGTCTACTGCTGGCTGTTACACTAATAGTGCTAAGCAGAAATAGGTGTTAGCAGCAATATTTTGGTAACTCGCAGCAGTAATTTTTTTTTTTTGATCAAAGAAAACTGCTAGCTTATAATTAAGCTAGCATTGGTCTGCTGGTTATAACGCTCATAGCGCTAAGTGGAACCAAGTGTTAGCAGTAATATTTAAGTGCTCATTAAATGCTTTAAATACATGCAAAAGAAAGAAAGAAAAAATATTTTTTTTGATTTTGGAAGCGATGATAAAAATCTGCTAGTCTAAAATTAAGGGGACTCCTTGGTCTAGCGGCCTAAAATTTAAGCTGGTTTAAAAATTTTATTTCCATCTGAAGGTAATGACTAATACTTTTAAATTTTTATTACACTTACTCTGTTACTTAATAGCTACACGAAAATGAAAATCAAAACGATCAAAAAAAATTTTTTTTGATTATAGAAAACTGCTAGCTTACAATTAAGCTAGCATTCATTTTTCTTGCATATATTTTAAGCACTCAATGAGCACTTAATTATTACTGCTTACACTTGGTTCCACTTAGCACTATGAGCGTTATAACCAGCAGACCAATGCTAGCTTAATTATAAGCTAGCAATTTTTTATTATCGATTTCAAAATCGAAAAAAAATTTTCTCACGATCTCCCTTGCATATATTTGAAGCACTTAATCAGCACTCAATCAGTACTGCTAACACTTGGTTCCACTTAGCACTATAAGTCCTATAAACGGCAGAGCAATGCTAGCTTAATTATAAGCTAGCAGTTTTCTATAATCGATTTCAAAATCGAAAAAAATCTTTCTCTTTATTTCTCTCACATGTATGTGAAGCACTCAATGAGCACTAAAATATTACTGCTGGCATTTAGTCCTACTTAGCTCTATGAGCGTTATAACTGGCAGTACAATGCTAGCTTAATTATAAGCTAGCAGTATTCTAAAATATTTCCTAAAATCGGAAATTTTTTTTGCAGTTCTTTTATATATATTGTCAGCACTCAATGAGCGCTAATTATTATTGCTAACGCGAAATTCTGCTTAACACTAGAAGCGTCATAACCGGGAGTTTAATGCTAGCCTAATTATAAGCTAGCAGTATTCTAAAATATTTCCTAAAATGGGAATTTTTTTTTTTTTGCAATTCTTATATTGTCAGCACTCAATGAGCGCTAAATTATTAATGCTAACGCGAAATTCTGCTTAACACCAGAAGCGTTATAACCGGGAGTACAATGCTAGCTTACATATAAGCTAGCAGTTTTCTAATTTTTGATCATCCTATTTGGGCGTGAAATTTGATTTTGCAGCACTAAATTAGCACTAAATGAGCACTTAATTTTGACCTAAGAAACGAGTGATTCTGCCCATTCGACCATTCTAGCTTTACAGACGTGCCATCTTGTTTACTATTTTAAGACAAAAAAATAATTGGGAATTAAATTAAATGGACCGGCCTCATATTCACCCTACTCAACCCCAATAGATGCGTTGCTCAAATAATAATATGTGGTTATTTGTACAGAGATTAGCGACCGCTATTGAGATGGCACGGCGTGTCCAATTACATGTCCCCCGGCGCTAACGAGAGGGTCACAGGTTTGAATAAAAAATATATCATTCAACGATACTATAAAGTTCAAATCTATAAACCCGCTACAAAGTTCGCTGCGTGCTAAGTTGTTTCAGGAATCTCAAAGAATAACGCGTTTTTTCTGGAATAAGCATATCTGAGACCGAGTCTCGCTCGGATTTTTGAAGTAAAAAATCTTTAGACGCCTTGACTGATTTTTTGTAGAAAAAAAAACTAATCGGTTCGCGTCACCGAAATACACGACATGCTCGTTCGTGACGTGTAGCGGCCTATGTACATATCTATACTTCTATACTAATATTGTAAAATTGTAGTTTATTTGTTTGTTTGGTTGTACGCGCTAATCTCGAAAGCTGCTGAACCGATTTGAATAATTCTTTTTAAATTGGATAGCCTGTTCCGACTACAGGTCGTAAACAACAAAATAGAATTTTTGGCAATTAACGTAATGCCAAAATAATAGCCATTTTTCTACTCCACCAGTTGTTGTAGATGACCGGCAAAGATCGCTAACTCTGGCTAAGTTATCATCGTCACCTCTTCCCATGTGCGCCTCTTTTTTATTCAAGCCTGTTAGTGACACGGATGTTAGAAAACATGTTCTCTCAATTACGTCAGCTGCGGTTGGTAGTGATGGGATATGCTCTCGTATGATTATGCCTATTCTCTCCGAACTTCTCCCTGTTCTCACACACATTTTTAATCATTCCCTGTCTTCTAACTCTTTTCCTGCGATTTGGAAGAGGGCTTACATCATACCACTTCCTAAAAAATCTACTCCGAGTTTTCCTTCTGACTTTCGTCCGATTTCAATACTCCCCTTTCTCTCTAAAATTCTTGAACATATCGCTCACGCACAATTTAGTGAATATCTCCGCAATAACAACCTGTTACACGAAAACCAATCTGGCTTTCGCCCCGGCCATAGCACTGTAACGGCTTTAGTTCGAGTTACCGATGACATACGCCTGGCCATGGACAATAAATTGCTCACTATCATTGTGTTTCTAGACTTTAGTAGTGCTTTCACATCGGTCGACTTTGATATTTTATTAAGAGTCCTTGGGTCCCTTAATGTTTCTTCCTCTGCTCTCGAATGGTTTAGCTCATATCTTCGTGGTCGCTCACAGTGCATACAATCTGGGGATTCTCGCTCAGATTGGGTCAATCTGTCTTCAGGAGTTTCTCAGGGTGGGGTATTTTCTCCTTTATTATTTTCGGCTTTTATTAATACCGTTACCACCATAATAATGTCCCGTTTTCACTTATATGCCGATGACCTACAGCTTTATCGCCATTTCCCGGCTATGGATATAGTGGATGCAGTCAACGCTATGAATGAGGACTTGGTAAGGATACACGATTGGGCAACTTCTTTCGGACTTTGTGTCAATCCAGGTAAATCTCAGGCTTTAATTATTGGAAGTCCCTACATGCGTAATCTGATTGCTAATGTTGATGTCCCACCTTTGTTATACAATAAAGTACCTATTGCCATTTCCAGCTCTGCTGTTAATTTAGGCTTAACATTTAGTTCAGACTTTTCTTGGAACTGTCACGTAAACAACATAACTCGCAAGGTAATTTATTCTTTACACTCTTTAAAACTCCTACAAAATTTCCTTCCTCTTAAAACAAAAATATCTCTTGTCCACACTCTTATTTTTCCTATTATAGATTACGCCGACACTTGCTTTCTTGATGCTACCGAAGAGCTTGTCAATAAGTTGGAGAAGCTTCAAAATCTCTGTATAAGGTTCATCTTCGGCTTGCGAAAGTTCGATCATGTTTCCAAGTTCAGAGCTCAGTTATCCTGGTTACCGATTCGCCAACGTAGGAACTTACATATACTTTGCTTGCTATACAAAATTCTCTTTGATCCTAAGTATCCCAAATATCTTCGTGATGGTTTCCGTTTTCTACATTCCCCTGACTCGCCTTGTCGCTCCAACGTTAAAACCCTTTTGCATTTCCCAACCAGTAATACTGCCACTTATTCTCACTCGTTTACCGTCCATGCTGTTAGTCTTTGGAATTCCCTACCTAAAGATATTCGAACTTGTGAAAGTTTGTCTATTTTTAAGAAGCGTCTAAAGGAGCTATATTTGATGCAAATTTAACTTCTATTTCTTTCTGTTTGTCTTATTTTTCTTTCGCTTTGAATGTTTATTATAATATAATATTTTCGCTTTTCTGTCAAATTAAGAGTCATGGTTTTTACGGTCTGTATGTATGCATGTAAGTATGTTTGTACGTATATATGTGTATGTTTGTATGTGTATGCATGTATATTTTGCGTTAACCTTTTTTCCATATTATAGTGTTTAATTTTATTGTTTGAATTGTACACCAAGTCAATAATTATCTTTGTTTATAACATCTCCTTGTTACGGGTTGGCTGGAAGAAATCTCTGTTACTAGAGATAAGCTCGCCCATTGTACTTATTTTCTTTTATTGTTATGTTAAGTGATTACTGTGTACAATAAAGAATTAAATAAAAAATAAATAAATAAACAAAAAATATAATCGTTTCGGCTTATACCTTTTGGGATATTCTCTTTAACTTTGGAAATAAAAGTATTTTTAAGCAAATTCTAGTTTCACACTTTACGCTGATCGAAGATCGACGCAGCGCCAAAAATCAAGTAGAGCTTTTTTTATATCATAAGACATTAGACAGCAAACAAACTGATGAGTCTCCTGATAGAAAGAGTCAACCATCACCTAGACACCAAAGATATTAATGGTGCGTTACTATCTTGTGGCAAGGTCTAATGCCACATGCATAAGTTACCCTCGAAACCGGAACACGACAGTGACAATCACTGA
This sequence comes from Apodemia mormo, assembly GCA_036924255.1. Taxonomy (NCBI): domain Eukaryota; kingdom Metazoa; phylum Arthropoda; class Insecta; order Lepidoptera; family Riodinidae; genus Apodemia; species Apodemia mormo. The sequence continues at coordinate 15,668,204 of JAUPFN010000030.1, forward strand.
CGCTATTGCGGCAGGATTAAGTAAGGCGGTGGTACCAGACCCGGGCGAGACAATGCAGAACTCTACCACCTAGTAAATTCTAAGCTCATTTTTTCTACGATGGCTTTTACGACCTTTGCTGTCGGAAGCATCGATATACTCCATTGTTTTAAGTTTCTGCGTCAGTCAACAGTTCTTTGGCCAGTTTTTTTATCTAAATTTACTTTTTTTCGAAATATAAAGCTCTCAGCCAAATAAAAGGAGCCCCAGCAAAAAAAAAATGAAATAATTCTATTAATATAAAAAAAAATATAATATTATTTTAAAATGCTCGTATTTGTTTGTCCTTGGCATTAACAGGGCAATGTCAAATGAAAAAAAACCATGCATGCAATGGAATTAACGGACAGTCCTCTATGTAGAGCGAGCCTAAATTCAGAGGAAATTTGTGATTTATAAGCGCGAGGAAATTCAATACATATGAGAGAGTGAAACGTATAAAAAGCACTGGATCTCTAGAATGAGCTGGGTTGGCAGGAATAACCCATATACTTTTTGCGCACAATAGCTAATGCGGCGTAGCCCGCATTGATAGATGTGATAGTATCCTTGTGAAATGATGAATACATTCTTGATATTTCGTAAGTGGCTTCCTTTTGGCGAGAACTTTCTACCATTTCAAATGTGCATGATGGTAATATGTTTAATGAATACTAGCTGTTGCCCACGACTTCGTCCGCGCGGACTTCGTTTACTCCGCACAGCTCCTCTCCCGTAGGTGATAGCGTGATAATAGGTAACCTATATGTTGACTATGCATGGAAATTATTGTTGAATTAGGTTAACTGTTATGTTGTTAATGTTAATTAATGTTTAACAGTTATTTATGTTATATTATAACAGTAATTGTTATCAGTTATTATAATCATAAATCAAGTTAGCGAGCAAAAAAAGCGCTCTCTGAAATATTTTAATAACATTATTATCGTATATCAAGTTATTGGTAATTTTAGTGATGCATAAAATTTAATAGTATGCACAAATTTGCTAATATAAATAACAGTTATTAATTGTTAAAAAAATTAGTACGAACTGTTAAATGATCCATGCCTCTATTGAACCGACCTGTTAATAATATTCATGCAAAATTTGAAGTAAATCCATGCAGTAGTTTTTGAGTTCACTCCGAACATACGTACAGACAAACAGACAAAAATTCTAAAAACTACATTTTTGGTTTCGATATCGATTGTAGATCACGCCCCAAGTATTCTTTTAAAAAAATATTCAATGTAACTCTAGACTTTCCTACGATTTTATTATATGTAGTATAGAATGCATAGATAATATATCAAAACTAGCGAGCCATCCCGACTTCGCCTTTTTAGTTTTATGAGTTTAGAACATTTTTAGATGTTAGAATGAGTATAGTGAGCAATACTTAAGGCGAGGCATCGGGACAAACCGCGGGAAAAAACTGGTTTGCTAAATCACGTTTTTTGTATTGATTGTTAAATAACAATTTTACAAAAATTACACGATGTACCTGAAGATATTATCTAAAGAATGTGCTAACTCATTACATGATAGAATGTACTTTACTTGATCATATAAAATTCTAAAAACAGGCTAAAAAATTTCTAAAACGAATAATTTGTTAATAATATTTCTAATCTTCCACATGATTTTTATATGGTGATATTTAGTTTTAAATACAAAAAGAATGTACTAAATTTTAGTTTTCAGCTGATGTTCTATATTTATTTATCCGAAAATTAACACGTTTCCCAGCGGTTTCAGAACATACCACGCCGCCCATTTCCTACGAAATTGACGCGCGTCAAAATACCTCGCCTTAAGGGATAGATAAATGCCATGGCGGACTTGTGCCATTTGTACCCACCATTATTTATTTTATTATGACTTAAAGGGGTTGGTCCGTTGGTGCGTACCGCTGAAGGGTCATAGTGTGATGGAACATACAGTCCACCTATTGTCAAGACGACGTCATAACTGTATAGGTTGATGACGTCACACAAAGACAAGGAAGGGGAATAGGAAGATCTTCCCAGGCAGGCAAGGTGTACTGGGGACCGAAGTCCATTTGAGAAGCGTTGAAACTTGTATACAGGGTATAACAAAAATAAGCACTAACTTTCAAGGGTATACGTGTACATGAACTAAACAAACACCTGGTAAAATATTATACCAAAAGGCACACATTTTTTGTTTCATATAAATTTAGTAAAATAAGAAATTAAAGTTTATTTTCACACCCCTACCTTGAAGATGGAAGTGATGTGACGTCAGCAACACGTTGAATGAATAGCGTGACGCACACATAGACATGAAGAATACCGCGTACTTGTACTTACACACATTTAATAGGCAATTTTTTACATATCACTTTCGTCACTGATTAATTATTATACATTAATCCAAATTCACTATTTACAAGCAATAATAAAACAACACTGTCTTCAAATTAATTTATAAGTAAGGTTCAAAATGACCACCACCCTTCTCAATGCAAAGAGCAGTTCTGCGTAACATTGATAACCTTACATTATGCAACATATGTGGGGTTATGGACCTAAATGCTGCATTAATTTTACCTTCCATCTCTTCACGTGTATGACATTCCACAGAGTAAACTTTATTTTTCACATAACCCCATAAAAAGTAGTCTAGGCACGTGAGATCTGGAGAACGAGGTGGCCAAGGCACCGGGCCACTTCGACCTATCCACTCTGCAAATCGATCGTTTAAATAATCACGCACAGGGCGTGCAAAGTGAGCGGGTGCTCCATCGTGCTGAAAAATTATATTACGGTATACATTCAGTGGAAGATTTTCCAGATGTTCTTCTAAATCCTCTCTCAGGTGTTGTAGGTACCTTTGAGCGTTAAGACCCTGAGGTAAAATAGTCGGCCCCAAAACATAGTCCCCAACGATGCCTGCCCAGACATTAATTCTCCACTGGTGCTGAAAGCTACTTTCACTCGAGGCATGCGGGTTATTATGTGCCCACACATGCTCGTTGTGCAAATTGAGCACACCATTTCTTGTGAAAGAAGCCTCATCTGTCCATAAAATATTAAAAGCAAATTCGGGATTTGCTTCAGCACGGTTCTGGTACCACCTACAAAAGTCCATTCTGGGCATATGGTCTGCAAGTCCTATCTCCTGAGTCCTTGAAAAATGGTAGGGATGTCGTCCATCATCCTGCAGAGTACGCCACACCACCATATGGTTTACATTTAACATAGCACTGCATCGGCGTGTGCTGGTCCGAGGATTCTCGTCAAAATGATTTAGAATTCGAGTCTCAATAGCAGTACCTACTCTTGAATTAGGACGTCCAACGTTTCGTTCGCGGTGGAAGGAACCAGTACGCTGAAGTCGTAAACACATGTTACGGAATACTGAGTACGGAGGTAAATGACGTTGTTCTGCTGGTGGCCTTCCATCAATAAACCGTTGTCGGTAAATCTCCCTCGCTTCATTAATGCTACCATTCCTAGCAGCACCAACACATAGCATCATTTCGTAAAATTCACTATTAGTGTAAAGGTGACGGTCATTATTATTTCTACGTGGCATTTTTAAAATCGCGATTTCCAATCAATGGGTATTAAGTAAGATTCATAAAAAATCGGCAATAATAGCAATAGTTACGCTCTCCAAAGACAAACGGCAACTGAATAAAAAAATAAAAATTCCTTTACAATTATCTAGGTACTTTTCCGAACTAATTAGGGTTCAGTGAAACAAATTTAAAAATAATCTTCTTCATCTTAGAGTTTATTCCGGTTATTCTCCACGCTTGCGCTAGGAACGAGTTTGAGTTTGCCGTAGCGACTGTCGTCTAACCTCCGAACCTCTCTGGAGGAAGCCGGTGCCAGGACCTCTTTCATTGTACAGCAGTCAGGTTGTCTTAGGTCCCGAAGGTGGTGGTGGGACCCCTTGCACCATAAATTAAAAAAAATCATTTCCCGTGTTAGTTTGAGTGCCTTAAGAAGAATTACCCTCCATTCTACCAGGCGAACTGAGAATCGAACCCAGTACCTTACGAATAAACCCCTAAACCGGCATCACTCTTATCATAAAAGTGACAAAAATGTTGACTAAAACTATACGGAACTACATATTAGTATGATTTTACATAAAAACAAAATGGCAGAAAAAAGGGAGTGTCTTGTCTCTTTCCGAAAGTGGTCTTTTCGCCAATCAAAGCGTTTCGTTGCACTTTGTATAAGCCGCAAAACACGTGTAAGTTCTAAAGGCCTGTACAAACGACCGGCGGCGGCTTTAAAGTTAACTTAATACTTTTTCATTTCCAGTATGATAAACAATATTTTGATGAAAAAGATTAATTTTTCTGAATGAATGAACAGGTTGATATGTAATCCCGGCAATCGCTAAAATTAGCAATAGTTTTCGTTGGTTTCGCTTGCGTGGTTTATTTTTGACATTCACAAAAAACTCTAACCACGCGTGCGAAGCCGCGAGCAACGGCTAGTATTTTATAAAATCTTTGATCTAAAATGTAATCAAAAAAACGTAGTCAAAAATTATCTTTTTCCTGAAATAACTACTACTTAGAAAGGTCTTGCCAATTTCTCCCGTGAAACAGCTTTGCTGTGTTTCGGAGAGAAGGGCAAGACAGGCACTGTAATTACTGGCACCGAGACTTAACATCTTATGTCTCAGGATCTTAACATCTTATGTCTCTAACACATGAATGGAATACCTGGGCTAGTTCCAGCCCAGGTATCCCATTTTTGTTCATTAGCGACGTCGACCACTTACCATCAGGTGGCACGTCTGCTAGTTTGCCTATCTCAATAACATAAAAAAAACGTAAGAAGAGGCGCACCTAAAACAAACTTTAGGTAGGTACTAAGTTCCATCAGCCATGTAGTGATAGTGACAAACGAGCCTATCAACTCACCGGGAACATTCCGATTCTTGACATTTTTTTAGCAGTGCTAGCCATGTCAAATTTCATATGTAACGAAAATTAATTTGCGCAATTAAAATTCCCGCGGAAAATATTCAGTAGTGTGTGTGAGCAAGGCCTTAAGTTGGTTGGCCGCGTTGAGACGCCTAGCGCGATGTCGGTAATACTTCAAATCAAAGGACTTCTAGGCTAATCAATGCGTAGGTTTATTTGTCAAAAATGCTTATAAAAGGTTGTGTTGTGTCTTAATTCTTAATGATAATGCATATTTATTTTGCGAAGTGTCGTGTTATCAACGAGAAAGTTTTACTAAGTTTTTAGAATTGTGTGTAAAAAAAGTGATAATAGCTTTACCTGCTCAAAAACTAATTACCTATTTAGACACCTTGTTATGTGAAGATAGAAGCAAACAGGGTAGGTACTAGAGGTAAGTATTATGCCATTAAAACAGTTTGTAAGTTGAAACCATGCCAGATAATACATTGTAAAATGCCTATGAATCACGGAATAGATTTAGGTACCTACACTGAAAACACATGTGAATAGTTGACTTTGAAGGTGGATATTGTGTGATGAAGTAATTTATGTAATGTGTTTTCATAACAAAAAGATACCTTAATTAGTTATATTGGATTATTTGCCACGATTGTTTTAGAATGTATGTACCAAACTAATAGTTTCACTCAGAGTTAGAAATAATAATCCAGGTCACAATAAATTTTAGGTACACAGCTGATATAATTTTGTTGCCAGGCGGGAGATTTTCCTGCATGAAATGCCTAATAGCCGCAGGTTTGCCTTACGTAAACTAGGTATGAGACTACTAGGTAGGTATTTACGATTAATAAAATTTTATGAGATTTATTTTATTGAATATGAGTATAGTAATTAATAATTATTTTAATATGATCGTAATATGCTATCGAGTGACACCAATAGTCGGACAGTGTTTTTTTTAACATAATGTAATAATTATGGCTATCAAAACCCAGTTAAGTTACCTATGAATCAAATTGTCCAGCCTGGTAATCAAACTAAGGACCCTCATGGGTTTATTCCAACATCAGTCCTGGTAGAAAAAAATATAAAAAACTCTTTAAATAATATCTACATTATTTACTCTGTCAAGTAATTAGTACTTTGTTGTGCGTCTAGCAGTTCATTGACATCTATCATATGATTGTGACCTTTCATAGCTGCGTAAACCGTGCGCGTACGTTACTGCGTGCTATACTTCAGGGCTGCCACAGATCATTTTGAAAAAAAACTTTGACATTCATTTTCTCAGAAATTTCATAGTTTTTATTTATTAAAAATGTATAATTAAAGAGCTAACCACACATCCTGAACGCTCCTTCAGTATTAGTGCTTATTTTTGTTATACCCTGTATAATGTGTACAAAAAATCAATAATTGTGATATCGCGATTCAGGATTTTATTTTTGAATTTCATTATTTTCTATTTTTATTAATTTTTCTTGCAGATTGTGATTGGTTGAAACGCTACAGATACTAAACAGTTTTTTTTTATTTAGACCAATTTATCCTTCCTCATGAATCACTTTGTCTATAAATGAAAACCTCACGAAAATCCAATTAGTAATTTTTGAGTTTATCGTGAACATACAGACAGACAGACTTGACAGGGATTTTGTTTTATAATACGTATAGATTCAATAAATCGTACACAGATTTAATAAGTCGCACATGTATAAAAAAGTCGCTTATTTATTAACAGTCCCTTCAAAAGGTTTTTTATGTACACATGTCAAATATTTGATAATCCGTCGCCGGAATGGAATAGGCTACCCCGCGGATTAGAACCCACGAGCACTTGTGGACAGATGTGTTTTATCTTATTACGCTTATTGGGTTTTTATCGTGATAAATGGTTTGGGATGTTTAAATCTATTTACATTTGACAGACAAAATGGCGGGTGGACAGTAAGCTTTAAATTATGAGATTCGAACGTGGATATGAACGTGACAAACGTCATGTTTACTCTCATGGGTAGAAATACTTCATTTAGGCTAGGTCCGCAGACAGGCGGCTTGCTTATCGCCTACAGCCTAGCGAACCACCTAGCGAGTAGCTTTTTTTTATATCCCCCGTGTTGGTTCCGGGCTCCTTTGAAGAATAGACAAACTGCCGATCTGCCAGGCAGGTCGTAAAAGACACCAATCGGTCGCCTCTTACAACCTGCTCGAAATATTAATAGCCAATCGGTTATGCGAGTCACTACAATCGTGGCTACTAGGTGGTAGAGTTCTGCATTGTCTCATCCGGGTCTGGTACCACCACCTTACCTGTTCCTACCACAATAGCGTCATTGCTTGTAGCGGTCGTGTTCCGGTTTGGAGGGTTAGGTACCAGTGCCTATTCTTCAAAGGTGCCCGGGACAAACATGGGGTGAGAACCAACGTTCTAATGTGTTCGCGATCGTCCGAACTGCGCGCTTGGCGCCTAGCTAACGCCTAGATAACGTTGTTTTTAATCCAAAAAAGAACACATTTTTGATTTGCCCGATCCGGGATCAAACCTGGAACATCATGTGGTCAACACCAACCGGATCACTAGACCACAGAGGCGAATAATTTAATTTATTTATTTGGTCGCCTCCTTTGGTGTACGGTGTTGGAAACTCCAACTACATGAGGTGCCGGTTTCGATTTCTGTGTCGGGCAATTCAGAAAATGTGTTTTTCAGTTTTCTGATAAAAATATGTAGCCTGGGATTGGAAAAAGTACCCAGTTGGTGATAGGCTTGCCACCTATCACATTGTGGGACCAAGTATCTTCTGCTAATCGTGGGTGCACTTGTTGTACCTCTGCCTACCTCTTCGGGGAAACGGGCGTGAAGGTACTTTTTTTTTAATTGGTACAGTCGGCGTCTTACCACCATAAGAACCGGCAGCGTTTGCTAACCTATGTCAAAAGTGACCTAATAGATGATCGATCGAAAAAATTCTATATGTCGACATTAAAAATAGATGGACCAAAAGTGATAAAACTCCCCGGGCATGCAAATAGCACTTCCGGCCCAGCGGAGCGTGCGGCGTGCTCTGCCGGATATTTAGGACCCCTCACAGCCAACCGTGATCGTTACGCCTCCTAAATTGACTGACTTGTTTTAGCCGACTTCAAAAAGAAGTTCAAAATTTTAATGTTAGGTATTACAAAACTCCGATTTTCAATTTTGTATCTTGAATAATTTTACTAGCTTTTCCCGTAAAAGTATGTCTTCTTTTTCAAATAGGCCATCTGACTTTTAGCCGGGTAAATTGTAAATGGGAAATGGTTGGCAGCAAGTGTTAATACTGTTGCGAATAAATTAGAAACGTGAAGAGTTGGAGCGCTGGAGAGATCTAGAAATAAAATATAGAGATAGGCTGCTTCTATTATATACATAATAAACAACAGCCGCCGTTACCCCAACAGCTATGCCGTAATGGTTCTTCTGTCATAGGGCATAAGTGTACTATTACTTGTTTACATTAAAATTATTGTTTACAAGATAATTTCGGAACATTCGGGATTGAATTCGAACGTTACCTCGGATATAAATAGGGATGTGTTGGCGAATAGAGTTCAATTTTATACAGCGATTGGACAGCGATACTTGACACGATCAGTGTAAAGGGATACAGTACAGTGAATACGAGGAGTGTTTGATTCAGTGTTGTCCGTTAATTCTAGTGTAAGTATAGTGAGTTTTATTGGTGTTTATCAGTGTATTTACGTGTTGCATTGTGGTGTTTTATATATTTGTGTTGTGAATATACGGTTTTAATATACGTGGTGTTTTATTGCACAATTATGAACGCGAAGCACGTAATAATATGTAGTATAATGCATGCGGGTTAGGCAAAGTAAACCGAAACACTATAGGATTTCGGTTTACTCTGGAACGTCTACAGACTTGCCAGTTCCAGTGATCTCCATGGCCGCATTGTACCGAATAGAAAACGATTATTATTTTCTAGCGATAACAGGGGGTTTGTGTGGTAACACACCACTCGTCAGACTCCAAGCTGCTAATGACATTTAAGTTTTACGAGACAATCCTCGAAAAAATCTCAATAACAATTTTACCTAACCCGGGATATATATTCACATTCATACATTTTCCCCGTGTTGGTCCCGGGCTCCTTTGAAGAATAAGCTAACTGCCGTTCTGCTAGGCAGGTCGTAAAAGGCTACTGATTGGCTATACAAGTCACTACCATCGTGGCTACTAGGTGGTAGAGTTCTGTAACCTCTCAACCGGGTCTAGAATCATCACCTTACCTTTTCCTGCTGCATAGCGTCAGTGCTTGTCACTGTCGTATTCCGGTTTGGAGGCAATAGACCTCGCGACAAGATAGTAACGCACCATTAACACCTTTGGTGTCTATAGGCAATGGTTGACTCTTTCCATCAGGAAGCCTGTTTGCTATTTTATGACATATAAAAAACGTACAGATCAAATCTCCTTTATTTAAGTTTGTTAATAAAATTGCATCCGAAATAAGAGTCACATTTTTTGGAAAGTGGATTGAAATATATGTCATAATTTCACTAAGTGTCGACATAAAGTATTATAGTAAACTACACCCTGAATAATCTAAGTCGGTCCATAAAACATCTATAGCCCCCTAATGCGTTTCAACCGGAAGTCATTGATTGTCAAGTGCACTGTCGTCAAGATATTTATGAGTACATATTTACATTATGGACTTCCTGTTAATGCAGAGGGTCCAAGGTTTTGTTCCAGGTTATTTATTATGATGATAATAATAGCTTATTCGTCGGCTAAGTAACTCTGAATTGATCTAGGAGCCTTCAGGAAAATAGCCTAAATGTCTTCCTATCATATAGATGCCAAATGAATGCGTCGCTGTCGTGAGGCAAGGATGGTAATGCCTAGAGATGTCACGAATGGCGATTTTGCCGAATACCGGATATCCGGACAGAGATTCTGTGGCCGAATACTGAATATTATAAATATTATTTTATAGATAGTATGACGATATATTTAGGCGTCTAAGCATGTGTACTAAATTTCGTAAGTGTATGTATATTTGTATGTTTATATGTTTGTATATTTGAATGTTTGTCCACGAATTCCTTGTGAACTAAAAGCCATATCGAGATAACTCTTTTTGATTTATATTAAGATATATTCCAACTTAGGGAACAGTCCAAGTTCCATTAAAATCGATTCAGTGGTTGTTAGGGTTCCATACCTAAAAGGTGAAACGGGACCCTATTACTAAGACTCCGCTATCTGTCTGTCCGTCTGCCTGTCACCAGGCTGTATCTCATAAACCGTGATAGCTAGAAAGCTGATTTTCACAAATTATGTATTACCGTTACCGCTATAACTACGAATATTAAAAAAATTGAAAATATTAAAAAATTGAAAATATTAAAAAAATTGAAAATATTAAAAAATTGAAAATATTAAAAAAATTGAAAATATTAAAAAAAATACGAAAAAAACACGTTTAATTTTTTTGTATTTTTTGCTCAATATTAATAACGGTAACATGTAGACGCTTAAATTTTTTTATAGATGATGGTACGGAACCCTTCGAGCGCGACTGCGACACGCACTTGGTCGGGTTTTTTTTTCATTTTTGAGATATGGGTATAGTTGATATTTGAACCTTGAAGTCGATTTAATTTCTTAAATGACGTTTATTTTATAAAACGCATCATCAACCACAACATCAACCAGTATGTCCCGTTATAACCCAAGAGTAACTAGACCAATATTGGTTAACAGGAAAACACGTAATTTCTCGAATTATATTTTTTTATCATCAATCTTCGATCAAATTCGTCAAAAAATCGATTTCGTCAATGAATTTACACCCCGCAATACAGACGGGAATAAGCTAGTGATACCCATTAATGTAGGGTGGCGCTTAATGTTACCATCCGGCTAGAACAGCCATAACGTCCACTGGTATTCAACAGCGATTTTTATGAGCCAGTTACAAACAAACAGATATGTTTATATAATGAATACGATAGACCCATAAAGAATTGTTTGTCGAATTTTTCTTAGAAACCTCATGTATGTGTTGTGTGTGTTTCCATTACACTAATACTAGTATTTTTGTCGCTAAGCGTCAGTGCTTGTCACTGTTGTGTTACGGGGTGTCTGGTAGAAACTTATGCATGTGGCAAGTCACCCCGCTAAACTAATAGCGACCAATAACATCTTTGGTGAATTCGCGATTACTGACTTTTTCTATCAGGAAAATAATCTGTTTGGTGTTCTATCTTTATATATAGAAAAAAGCTTCCGATTTTTGCAAAACCTATAAACTCGTTGATGGATTGACTTGGTATTCGGTACAACAGAGCTGTGGAACAGGAGAGATTTTAAATACATATAAGTTATATTCCGAAGTTCCAACGGAAATGGAAAATTCTAACATTTTCCAGTGTCATATCTGAACAGCGAAGAGTGGCTGTGCTCAATGTGATAATATATAAAAAAATGAGTTTTTACAGCGATATTGGGTTAGTAAACGACTAGAGTGCTCAGATAGCTTAGATTTAAAATTGGGTTTCTTACGCCCGCGCTAAAACTTTCTCATATGTAAGAGGCCATCCGTAAATTACGTCACACGTTAAGGGGGAGGGAGGTGGTCGACGAACGACGAAGTGTGACAAGGGGTACGGAGGGGTATCAAATTTTGTGACATTACATTTTTTCAAAATATAATATTTTAAATCTATGTACAACACAAATACTAAAAAGCGACCTGCATAGATAAAAAATAATTGAATAGGATAATTATTCCAATATAAAATTGTAAAATGTGACATAACCGGCTGTGTGTAACAACAAGGACGGGGGAGGGGTCAAAAAATTATGAAATTAGTGTGACGTAATTCCTATTCGAACTTAACGCGGCGCGCCGTTTTGATTAATTATGGAGGGAAAATAGTGGTACTGTGCTTCGCTTTCGGTGTGAAGTAAAACAAATGTCTTCGTCGCCAAGACGGGTGACAACGGTGTAGTGTTTTGTTCAGTTTATGGAAATCTGTGAGAGTAATATTAACAGTGATTGCCGATAACACACATATCCTAAATAAATCATTTGGGTTCTTTTCTTTGCGTTTTTTTTTTGAGAGATAGACCGAATGTTTCGCTGCTGGGCATGGTCAAATCGTCGCTATACTGCTGCTGAAATGTGTCGATGTTTATACAACACTAGTGGTAACGACGTCACTAAGACATAGCAAAGGCACTGGCCCCAACAGGCACGTCGAAAAGTCAAGAGAACTATATGTTGACTTTTCCTTGTGATTATTTTTCTTAAATTATTATTATTTTGACAATTTTTAATAATATATAATTTGTATGGTAGAAATTAATTTCAAATTTGATTTTCTTTATGATGTTTTTTTGTATTATTATGCTTTTGAAAATTTTTCATAATTTTCCTTTAATGTTTATAATTTTTTATTGGTAAATCAATTAGTAGTAAATTCCGTTTTTTGTGTACAATGACGATTTTTCAGAACACGTTTTCTATTTTTTTATAATGATATATGATTATGCGGTATTGTGAGGACTACACTATTGCATTAGGGCAACCTGTAAAAATAGTTGTAAATGTGAATAAATAAATAAATAAAAAATAAATAAATGTTTATATGTCAGGAACTACGCTGTAGAGTTTTACAATGTCTCTACTGGCCTTCTTACCTATTCCTGCCGAAATACTGTCGGTACAGGTCGGTGTCGTGATCCTGTTAGAAGAGTAACATAGCCCTTAAACCTAAGCATAAAACATTGTAATCCCGCCACTAATATCCGTATAGCACGTCACCATGGTGTCTAAAGGCGATGAATTTGCCTTTCCATTAAAAGGCCTCTTTTATAGCTCATAATCTAAGTTCAGTCAAGGGTGGATCCAGCCTTCGGGTCAGAGGGATCACATATTTGAAGTTCAGTCAAGATAGGCTCTAATCCATAATTGTTGCAATAATAATCCATACATATTTGCAATAATCATACATACATGATACATGCATGACCCTCCCCCGCCTGGGAGGGTCACGACCCCCCTGGAACCGGCCTTGAGTTTAGTGATATTTATTTACGATCAGAGTGCTAAGTGTGAGTTTTCCTTTTCGCATTCGATTGTGAGCGCGTTTGGAGTTTACTAGGAATTTGTATGTGATTTGTACAGCGCCACCTAGTGGTAAACGTGATAAACCAGTTTACCACTAGGTGGCGCTGTACAAATCACATACAAATTCCTAGTAAACTCGAAACGCGCTCACGATCGAATGCGAAAAGAAAAACTCACACTTAGCACTCAGATAGGAAACAACGTATCGTATCGTACCTTTCGACAATGGAACTCAACATAACGGTGGCATGACCGTGTCAAATGTTTGATTAAACAGCCTCGTACTGGGAACTGAAGCCGCTATATGTATTAATTGACGGCTCTAATGAGACACATTGCTTGAGTTAATTCTGCGTCTACAGCCGCTCTTCTTACTACCCGAGTTTTAAGAAAGAGGTTAATGATTTTCTGTATATTTTCGTCTTTTATAAAGAACTAACTGCTACCCGTGACATAACTCGCGTATATCCCGATCCCGAGGGAAAATTGGAATAAAAAGTAGTCTATGTCAGGAATATTTCAGCTTTTAACTGGTGAAAGAATTTTGGCAAACGGTTTTTTATCGTAAGATAGCAAACAGATACATAGTTTTCCTAAATGTAAAGAGATAACCACCGCCTTTAGTCTGCCCGATCGAAACGCGGCCACACACTGAGAAGGTCCGGCAGAGAAAACTAAGAGACTTGTTTTCTATATCTAAACTTTAAAATTTCACACCGTGTTGGTCCGGCCTACATTAAAGAATAGGCCAACTGCGGTTCTGCCAGGCAGGTCGTAAAAGGCCACCGATTGGCTATGCAAGTCACTACCATCGTGGCTACTATGTGGTAGAGTTTTGCATTATCTCACCCGGGTCTGGTATCAGTTCGATTCGATTCAATTTATAATCAGTTGCTTAGCACTAAGTTACAGGTGGTTTTATATTAACCGAAAATCCGAGCAGTATTTATGCACACCCTGCGTTCAGTGGAAACCGCATGAGTATCAGTTTAATTTCCTGTTTGGATCCCGAAGTTATTGTTTTGAACTCCATTTCAATAATATATTTGAATAGTTGGCCAACATGGCGGAGTTATTTTACAACAAACAACAAATTTTTGCAACTCGAGATGGGCCGAGCGCTCGGATATTATTATTTTATTTTACAACAAACAACAAATTGTTGAAACTAGAGATGGGCCGAGCGCTCGGATATTATTATTTTATTTGCTACTCATATTGAACGAATATTTCGCTACTAATTATAAATAATATTTTTATGGGTTCTGTAGTCTACGTAGAATTCAAATTAATATTTAAAATAATCAGTTTTATCTATTTAGTTTTATTAATATCAGAAGGAAAAACTTTGGACTTCATATAAAGACAATTGCGCAAACGATGAAGTATGAATTTTGCACAGTTAAAATTTACATTACAGAGGACAGCAGAACCTAATATTTTTAAATAAAATACATTAGAATAGAATAGAATAGAATATATTTAATTTGCATGAAAATGGGTACACATAAACACACACACACAGAAATACATTAAATTTATAAAAATAATACACTTCAACCATGTGACATACATGATAATATACTCACATGCATAGATATAGCACACATGTCTAACATTTTTTTACGGCTAAAGTCTTCAAACTTAAAGAGATTTTATTGTTGAATCTATGATCGAATTTCGGCCAAAGGCGATCGCTAGTTTAAATACATCCTTTACAGGCACTTTTGACGAGTCGACATATTTTAAAGTAACTCCACTCGTAAAGGGGATATCGTTTTTTCTCGCTGACAATACGGTGTGGGGTATCATTAGATAGATCTTTAAAAATATTGCGGGGTTTTAAATAATGTTCCCTGCGTTGGTTCCGGGCTCCTTTGAAGAATAGATCAACTGCCGTTCTGCCAGGCGGGTCGTAAAAGGCGACGGATTGGCTATAAGAGTCACTACTATCGTGACTACTAGGTGGTAGAGTTCTGCATTGTCTCGCCCGGGTCTGGTACCACCGCCTTGCCTATTCCTGCCGCAATAGCGTCAGTACTTGTCACTGTCGTGTTCCGGTTTGGAGTGTAAGGTAGCCGGTAAACTTTTACATTAGACCTCGCCACAAGATAGCAACGCACCATTAACACCTTTGGTGTTTATAGGCGATGGTTGACTCTTTCCATCAGGAGACCCATCTGCTTGTTTGCTATCTTATGATATAAACAAAAAATTAACATTATAACTCAGTCACGCAGTACATACATACATACATTGTGCCGAGACGCGATAACCTACCGAAGCGGTTAACGCGCGCCCCGGCC
The DNA here is from genome assembly GCA_036924255.1 of Apodemia mormo. Lineage (NCBI taxonomy): Eukaryota > Metazoa > Arthropoda > Insecta > Lepidoptera > Riodinidae > Apodemia > Apodemia mormo. Next base: position 15,683,590 of record JAUPFN010000030.1, read on the forward strand.
GCAAAACTAGTCAAAAATAATATTGTTTATGTGTGGCGTTAATTATTAGCTATATTAAAATTTAGTTGGGCGGCCCGGTGCGAAATATTCTTTTGGAAATTTCGCCCAGGCGCGGGAAAGGTTGGCCACCCATGCTTTAGAAGTTTACGGGTAATAGTCGAAAAACTTACAAAATGTACTTAAGAGAAGTAATAGGAGATATATCTCTCACTTACCTACGTTGAAAAGGCGAAGTGTTTGTGTTTTAAGATTGGGTGTTTATTATGTATGTAACAGTATTTAAATATGTATTTTCATGTATTGGTTTCTATATTCCATGTATTGGATATTAATATATATTTTTTTTAATATTGAAGAACACTATAAAAATATAATTAAAGGAGAATATTGCTTAACTTCATAAAAAAACTCAACGAAATTAGTATAGTAATATGTAAAAATATGGTCACCAATGCGTATTCACTATACCAGAAATATTTTTGTTTTCGGACGTCCGATAACGTTGTGGTAACGTTGAAAATTCTCACCGTCTTCAAGTATTTAGCAGATTTCATTTTATTACCTGAAATTAAAAAAAAAATGGATTAGTTTATTTTGCAATAGTGACTCGTATATAAAAACAAAATAATCTATACATATAATAAAATCGTGGGAAAGTCAAAACTATACATAGAATATTTTTTTAAAACAATACTTGGGGCGTGATCTACAACCGATAACGAAGCCAAAAATATAGTTTTTAGAATTTTTGTTTGTTTGTTTATTTGTTTGTCTGTCTGTATGTATGTCCGGGGTAAACTTAAAAAGTACTGCATGGATTTACTTCAAATTTTGCATGAATATTACTAACAGGTCGGGTCAACATATAGGCTACATATTATCACGCTATCGCCTACGGGGGAGGAGCAGTGCGGAGTAAACGAAGTCCGCGCGGACGAAGTCGCAGGCAACAGCTAGTATTTCAAACAAACATTCATCTTCTATTTCAACCTCTTATATGGCGATTTTTGTAAAAATTAAAACCCATAATACTCGGTTCTCTCCACCTACCCCGTAAGGTATCTGACTGGAAGATCTGTATGTATGTAAGTAGTTGTTTAATACCAGGACTTTAACTATCTCCTAGCCAATTTCCATCAAAATTGGTTCACCGGTTTCAATTGAAAGCGTACCTAACATCCAAACAGACTTTCGCATTTATAATTATCAACGATATGGCTTTAAACATATTGACTATACAAGCGGCAGAATTTAGGCGTCATGACGTTTGACATCACGGCATAAGAGTCAATTTGAGTCGTTGAAGATGATTTGATGCGCCAAGAGATGTTTGATATAAAAAATCAGTTATATCTATATTATATTATTATATTAATTAATTATATTAATATTATAAATGCGAAAGTTTGGATGTTTGGATGGATGTTTGTTACCCAATTACGCAAAAACTACTGAACGAATTTGAATGAAATTTGGCACACAGATACCTGGAATAGCACATAGGCTATTTTTATCCCGGAAAAAATTGGTGATCCCGAGGGATTCACAAAAAACTATTATAATGCAGTGGGCTGCACACTGCAGCTAGTAAATGAATAAATCAAAATTCTATTCATTCATCAACGCTGATACTAAATACTACATCTAGAATTTAAACTCGCCATCGAAGTACTAATAATAGTATTTCGATGGTAAATATTCTAGATGAATCGATTTTCTTGAAGTAGTATCGAGTGGGAATAGTTTTTAATGATTATGAAGAAATGTGTGTAATGACTACGCTACAGCTAATTATTAAATAAGAAGGTTTAAAAATAACTAATAGTATTGTTACGAATAATCTAGAAGCGTGTAGAGTTGGAGCGCGCGCGCGCTAACTATCTAGAAATAAAAGAAAGAGATAGCTACTCCTATTGAGGAACAAATGGTTTACCTGGGCTATGCCATAATGGACTTTGTGGGATATGGCATAAGGTTGAAAGTAGCGTGTACTAGGATTTATGACTCATAACATGTTTACGATAAGAAGTGATTCATTGTTTCCCGATACATTTAGATTTTTCTGGATCCAGCTAGGACTTTCCCCTGCCTATAAATACAGAGATGTTGACAAACACAAGGCAGTTTTTATCAAGCGATCGAGAGCGATACATCAAGTGACAAGTGCGAAGCGAGAAGTGTTTAATTGTGTAGTTCAGTGATAGTATAGTGAGTGACTAGCAAGTAGAGTGTATTTTAGTATTACGTTGTGTTGTGTTGTGTAAATACACGGATTTAATTTAAGTGGTGTTTTTTTACAATTGCGAACCCGAGTACGTAACAGTATATTCTCCAAAAGGCCCCGGATAATATATACCATCCGACCGGCATTTTTAGGCCGGCTCTGGTCAAAGACAGGCATTTCAAAATATCTCAACTTTAAAATGTGGTTAAAATATCGATGACTCACAAACAGAAGAGAGCAGGCCAAAAAAAGCGAGGGCTGAAGGGGTGAAATATGCTTTCTTTTCGTCACATTTTAATATTTTTGACGAGTATTTTATTAAAAATTAGGCGACAGAAAACAGAAACTTGAAATTAGCAGCATAAAAGTAGCAGCTATTTCAAGATCGTCAGGGCGGAATTCTCCGTCACCATTCTTCAAATTACATCCACGGATTTTCTTTATTAATATACGAAGATTCGGAATTCTTTGAAATCGTTGAAATTGTCGCCCGGCTTAAATTTGGCTAGGATATCTCAAGGTCATCCTAGAGAAGAACCAGGCTAAATTTCAAAAAATTTCGAGCACGCTGGTGGAAGTAACTCAAAGAATCGTGACAGAGTATTCAGCCCCTGACGATCTTAAAATAGCTGCAAATTTTTAGTTCCTAATTCCCACCAGACAACACCGAGCACCTCGGCACAGCACTCAGTTTGAGTCGGTCAGGTTACAGCTAGATTTGAGGCACACGAGTATACCGTGAAACAATATAAATGATATATTATATTACAGCAACCATCTCAAATTCCATTTCATTGATAAGAAACAATAAAACAATTTATTCTGAGAATAGCGACCACTTGATATTGTATTATCAGGTGGGAGCTACAATGGTGTGTCGTTAGCTTTTCCCTCAGATTTCTTTTAATCACAACGAGTTCACTTAAAACCGACGACATTTTGTTTGTTTCTGTTAATAGAATAAGCTTTTATTTCATATCGTTAGATTTCTTTTTTTTATATCATAAGATAGCAAATAAGCAGATGGGTCTCCTGATGGAAAGAGTAAACCATTGCCTATAGACACCAAATGTGTTAATGGTGCGTTGCTATCTTGTGGCGAGGTCTTATGTCACATGCATAAGTTTACTGGCTACCTTACCCTCCAAACCTGAACACGACAGTGACAAGCACTGACGCTATTGCGGCAGGAATAGGTAAGGCGGTGGTACCAGACTCAGGTGAGACAATGCATAACTCTACCACCTAGTAGCCACGATTTTAGTGACTCGTATAGCCAATCGGTCGCCTTTTACGATCTGCCTGGCAGAACCTTGGCCTATTCTTCAAAAGAGCCCGGGACCAACACGGGGATCCTATCTGCTCCTAAAGATATATAGCATTAATGTTAGTATGTGCCTAAAAGTCGCAGCCCAAAGCTCGGAACAAAGCTTACTCTTCTGAAAAGGCATCGGTTTACATACAATTCCGGATGTCCATAGGCGGTGTGGTCACTTACCATCCAGGTGAACTTCCTGCTCGTTTTCCTTCTACCTAAAGAAATATAGTTTATATATCTAATGTCACAGAAATCAGTTAGTCTATCCTGCTCGTTTCACTTATTTAGCGAAATTAGTTTTAAAACTTAGCAATTTAAAAAAATTGGTCTATTCTAAGGGGCTTGGGCCAACTCAGACACATCATAGCCAATTTAAGCTAATCTAAGAGTCAACTCTGTAAGTGATACTTAAAATTGGCCTTAATTATAACGACGCATTCTCACGGTGTCGTTGCCTAATCCACAATGAGGTCACGGGTGCGAGAGAGTTGAAATATACGAAATTCAGGTTTTTTTTATTTAAAAAAAAAGGTTTTTTCCTCATAATTTTTTTCTCCTTAACATGAGACTTTCCAATTTTTATCCCCTCCTTACGAATTGCAACGCACTATTAATATCTTTTGTGTCTATAGGCCATGGTTATCTCTTTTCATCAAAAGAACCATCTATATATATAAAAATCAATTGCTGTTCGTTAGTCTCGCTAAAACTCGAGAACGGCTGAACCGATTTGACTAATTTTGGTTTTGAATTCATTGTTGAAGTCCAGTGAAAGTTTAAAATGTGAGAAAATATAGAAAAAATAGTACAGACTAATTTAAACACAATAACCTGTAACTGGAGAGATGAAGGTGTGTGAAGACTGTGAATGGAGAGAATCAGTTGGATGGAAAAGAGAACAAATGAAGAAGTGCTAGAGCTAGTAAAAGAGAAGAGAAGCTCGTCAAGAACTATAGAGAATAGAAGGGGGAAAATGTTGGGGCATCTGATACGACACGACAGTTTTATAAGGAACATCATAGAAGGTAAGGTCCAAGGAAAGAGAGGGAGAAGAAGACCTAGACGCTCCTACCTTGATCAAATCAAGGACAAAGTAAATGTCGTATCGTATCAGGAGGTCAAAACCATGACTATGGATAGCAAAGAATGGCGATTACTCCACCGACAAGAGCAAGACTCTTAAATTAAAGAAAAAGAAGAACCTGTAACAAACGACTTCCAACGTTCGGTATCTATAGAACCCTGCTTCAAATCTGCACCAAATTTATGTGGGACCAAATATAACTTCACAAACAAAAAAAGAAATTTGTAAATCGGTTCATAAATCACTTCTCATTCTGTCTTTTAAAATTTTTTGTAGGCACTATTATTGTATATAAACATTACTATATATTGTTACGTACTCGGGTTCGCAATTGTAAGAAAAACACCACTTATATTAAATCCGTGTATTTACACAATACAACACAACGTAATACTAAATACACTCTACACAATAGAACACTTGCTGTACTATCACTGAACTTAGAACACTACACAAACAAACACTTCTCGCTTCGCACTTGTCGCTTGATGTATCGTTCTCGATCGCTTGATAAAAACTGCCCTGTGTTTGTCAACATCTCTGTATTTATAGGCAGGGGAAAGCCCTAGCTGGATCCAGAAAAGTCTAAATGTATCGGGAAACAATGAATCACTTCTTATCGTAAACATGTTATGAGTCATAAATCCTAGTACACGCTACTTTCAACCTTATGCCATATCCCACAAAGTCTATTATGGCATAGCCCCGGTCAACTATTTGTTTGTCAATAGGAGTAGCTATCTCTTTCTTTTATTTCTAGAATATTAGCGCGCGCGCGCTCCAATTCTACACGCTTCTAGATTATTCGTAACACTACCCCCCTCTTAGTTATGTTCGTCCCGAACATCATTACTTCCATTATAGATGGCTAATCGATCAACATGAACAATCTTCATGGTCCCTCTTGGTTGCTTCTGCACTCGGTAGGTTACGTCATTGATCCGTGTGATTACTTTGTATGGCCCATCCCAACGTCGCTGTAACTTAGGTGATTTTCCTTTTCGTCGAACCGGATTATGTAGCCAAACAAGAGATCCTTCCTGAAAACCTCGATGATTGGCGTTTCGGTCGTATCTGGTCTTCATCCGCTGACTTGATTCCAATGCGTTTCCACTTATTAACGAGTGTATATCGCGTAACCTCTCACGAATGTCTTCAACATGTTCCGGTATACTTAATTGGGTCTCCGCATTCGGTGGCGGGCCTCCAGTCATTAAGTCTGCTGGTATACGTAACTGTCTGCCGAAGTTGGCATAGGCTGGCGTCACTTTTATGCTTTCGTGTTCCGCTGTTCGGTAAGCCAGTAAGAACAGAGGTATGTATTTATCCCAGTCCTTTTGGTGATCTTCTACCAGCTTGGCTAAGTGTCTTTCCAAAGTTTGGTTAAATCGTTCGACCATTCCATCAGATTGCGGGTGATAAGGTGTAGTTCTTGTTTTGTACACTCCTAATAATTTACACATCTCCTGGAATACATTAGATTCAAAGTTTCTGCCTTGGTCGGAATGAATCTCCAGCGGAACGCCAAATCTGCATATCACCTCATTGACTAATTTCTCAGCAACCGTCGTGGCTTCCTGATCAGGGATTGCGAACACCTCCGGCCATTTCGTGAAGTAATCCATCACGACCATAAAATACTTGTTTCCGTTATCTGTCTTAGGAAATGGCCCAGCCACGTCAATCGCTATCCTTTCCCAGGGGGCTCCCACGTTGTATAGTCTAAGGTTGCCTCGGCTTCTAACCTGCGGACCTTTCACTGCTGAGCATGACGTACATTTTCGGCACCAATTCTCGACATCTTCTCGGCAATTCAACCAGTAAAAACGCTCTCGTACCTTTACCAACGTTCGTCGTACTCCAAGATGTCCCCCAGAAACCCCATCATGCAACTCACGTAGTACGTCCTTGATAAGTTTTCTTGGCACGACCAACTGTAGATGATGATCTCTTCCTGAAGGTTTTTCCCATTTGCGGTACAGTAAGCCGTTTTGCAACACAAGGCTTTCCCACTGCGCCCAATAACTTTTCGTAATGGCGCTGAAGGGAGCCAGCTCTTGCCATTCCGGTTTTCCCGTGTCCTGCTTCATCCAATTTATTAGAGGCCGCAAATCTCTATCTTCGTACTGGGCCTCACGCATCTCATCGGTTTCCCACCTGTCATCTGTAGGCTTAGTTCGCAAGACTTGAATCCTTTCCTTCGTCTCCATCCTTACACAAGGTTTGCCGTCATCCGTACATGGTCGTCGTGATAATGCATTTGAGTGAGACTTTCCACTACGCTGTACTGTATTCCTCGATCTCAGGTTACCATCGCTAGCCGCTTCTGATCGCACTACAGTTCCTGTGACTCTGGTGTCCCGCGTTGAGCTGCAGTTCTTGCCATTAACCAATCCTTTAATGGATAAACTGTTGCGTTCGCTCACCTGAGGTACGACAGCTTTTGGGGTTGTTTCTCGTCCAGCCAGCACCTGCCGTTTGCTCCTGGCTGTTACTCGCTTCCCTGCTGGTTCAACAGGCTGTTTGACGTGCCTGCTCTCTTCAGCTGCTGAGATTCCTCCCGCTTGCTGTCGCCAATCCATTGAACCTGTAGGCTTAAATTTGGCTGGGCAACTAACTCTAATGTGCCCACGTTCACCGCAGGCGTAGCACATGGGGCCCAGTCTCCTAGGTTCCGCTACCTTTGATCGAGCCACAACTTCTGTAACCTCACGTACTTTATGTGCTCGAGATTCGTGGCGAACAGCTTCTACCTCCAGCGCATGAGCCAAAGCCTCCTTCATTGTCACGTGGTGCTGAAGGCGAACAGCAGCACGCACTTCCAGGTCTCTAATTCCATCAATAAACGCCTGGACGATGGTGTTATTAACTGTGTTAGCGTCGGTTGAAGGATACGCCTTCCTTACAAGCTTCTCAATTTCCACGGCCCATTGTTGAAGTCCCTCGCCGCTTCTCTGTACACGGTCCTTTAATTGGGCACGGAACACATGCTCCAAGTGACGCTCACCGTAGCGAGCTTCCAATGCCTCCATCAAATCAGCGAACTGATACTCTTTAGGCATTGCATCCAACACAGAAAGCGCCTGTCCCCGTAACGCCGTGCTCAGGGCTGTAAGGCAATGTTCGTCCGTCCAACCACTGGCCTTGGCCGCTATTTCAAATTGAGTCCGGTACGCACTCCATGACGTAAGACCGTCATAAGTGGGTACCTTTACCCGAGGGCCCACCTGGTGAGAGCAGCTTGTAATGGCAGCACCCGACTTAACTCCCGTGATCTTCATTTTCATGACCTCTCTTTCCAGTTGGTCCACGTTTTCACTTAGTTTGTCGCAGCTGGCCTCTAAGTGATCAACCCTCTTCTCAACACCCTTCATGTCACGCTTGACGAGGCCCACGTCGCTTTTAAGCTGGTCTTGTTGCGCCAGGATAACCGTCAATTTATCATCAAACCCAGATAAATGTTCCTTGATCTGTTCCCGTAGCTGCTGTTGTTGCTGAAGTTGTTCACGCAGTGTTTGTTGTTGCTGTTCCTGTAGCTGCAGTTGTTGTTCCTGTAGCTTTCGTTGTTGCTGTTGCTGTTCCTGTTGATGTTGCTGAAGTTGTTCCCGTAGCTGTTGTTGTATAGCCGTCAGTATAACAGAGAGATCAGTAGGCGCTGCGCTCGACGATAGTGACGTGCTGGCAACACTTGCAGGTTCATCACCAGCACGCATCTCAGTCTCCTCTGAAACCCTCTGTGTCTCAGCCTGAGACCTGGTGGTAACACCTTCCTTCGGAATCAGTGGCATTTCTCAATTTCACTTCCGACACCAGTTGTTACGTACTTCGGGTTCGCAATTGTAAGAAAAACACCACTTATATTAAATCCGTGTATTTACACAATACAACACAACGTAATACTAAATACACTCTACACAATAGAACACTTGCTGTACTATCACTGAACTTAGAACACTACACAAACAAACACTTCTCGCTTCGCACTTGTCGCTTGATGTATCGTTCTCGATCGCTTGATAAAAACTGCCCTGTGTTTGTCAACATCTCTGTATTTATAGGCAGGGGAAAGCCCTAGCTGGATCCAGAAAAGTCTAAATGTATCGGGAAACAATGAATCACTTCTTATCGTAAACATGTTATGAGTCATAAATCCTAGTACACGCTACTTTCAACCTTATGCCATATCCCACAAAGTCTATTATGGCATAGCCCCGGTCAACTATTTGTTTGTCAATAGGAGTAGCTATCTCTTTCTTTTATTTCTAGAATATTAGCGCGCGCGCGCTCCAATTCTACACGCTTCTAGATTATTCGTAACAATATTAACATAACTTTTTCGCCGTGTTGGTCCCGGCCTCCTTTGAAGAATAGGTCAACTGCTATTCTGCCAGGCAGGTCGTAAAAGGCGACCGATTGGCTATCGAGTCGCTACCATCGTGGCTACTAATTGGTAGAGTTCTGCATTGTCTCGCCCGGGTCTGGTACCACCGCCTTACCTATTCCTGCCGCAATAGCGTCAGTGCTTGTCGCTGTCGTGTTCCGGTTTGGAGGGTAAGGTAGCCGGTAAACTTATGCAGGTGGCATAAGACCTCGCCACAAGATAACAACGCACTATTAACATCTTTGGTGTCTATAGGCGATGGTTGACTCTTCCCATCAGGAGACCCATCTGCTTGTTTGCTATCTTATGATATAAAAAAAAACTTATTTGGAAAGTCAATACAAAGAAAAATTAGCCTTTTATCAGATATTTTAAAATTGACACCATACACCGTTAAGCTTTCTTCGGATATTTTAAAAAACAGTCACCGCATACTACGAGCACCACGTACGAGTGAAATGGTTTTTATTACGTAGCAAAACCGTAAATCACCCACATGGTAACACAGGAAAGCTTTTACGCGTCACTGGGGACAGCGCACATCTTAATTATATTATAATAGCTTTGAAATGAATTACTACAGATTACGTTACAACTTTTGCATTTACACTAGCGCCATGCGGACACGCGGGAAAACTACAGATAACTGTATTTGTTTAAGATAGATACACCAAGGAGTGCAGATATATTGTAACTCCTACGGGAATATGGAATTACTTCGGGATAAAAATTACTCTATTTTAATTTAAGAACAGATATTTCATAGAAGGGGAGCCCAAGAGGGGATTTTGGTATTTTCTCGATCGCCTCAGATTAACATAGGGGAGATACCTCGCATACTATTGAGGCTGTCCACCAAATATAAGGCATTTCTATAGAGGGGGTAACTAGAGCAGAAAAAAAAAACAAGATTAAGATAACTTCGGCTTGTGCAAATTGTCAGATTATATTTTTTTCGTTATTCTTACATCATTTCCTATATAATAAAACAGAATTCAGACGCGCTCTTCTTTTTCTTCGTCTACCAGTTCATACTTAAAAGGCGAAATATTGGCAAAACGTGTATAAATATTATGACTCTAGGTGGTAGCGTTTTGAATTGACGCAATAGTGTCATTTGTTTTTATCGTATCCTGCTTAGGAAAGGTAAGGTAGCCGCAAACTTATGTGTGTGGCATTAGATCTTGCGGATAGTAACTGCTAACGAATTATTTATACTAGCTTTGCCTGAGGCCGGAACTCAATCATAGACTGAAATATAAAATCTCTATTAAATTTGACATCATACTTTAGCCGTTAGGAAAATAGTGAACATGTGTGTGTATTATCATGTATGTCACATGAACTTTGTGTGTAATGCTTATTTTTATTAATTTAATGTATCAGGGCTTGTTATCCGGTTATTTTTCAAACCCAAATCAGCGTCTGTAATAAGCGCTTCAGTGTTTCCATGTCACTGATTTTTTTAAAACAATTTTTTTATCTGTAGATTTTTTCACCACCATTGAAATGAAAAATATTATATAACTTTTTATTTTTCCTATAATTTAATCTACAAAATCCAGCAGGTCCCTACGAGGCTCGGGTAACTACTGATTTAGCATCTTGGGCTCTACTATAGAGTTTGTAGAGTGTATTGTGAAGGTCTGTGTCAAAAATTCAGGTTAAGGTAGAGCCGCTCCGTTGGTCGAGTGTTTAGCGAACATAATTATGAATCGATGGAGCTTGTTGTCGATTCCCAACGGGACACACATTTTTGTGATGAGCATAGATGTTTATATTTCTGGATTTGGGTGTTTAATACGTATGATACAGTATTTATATATGTACCTTTATGCATTAGTTTTACCCCGTGTTGGTTCCGGGCTTCTTTGAAGAATAGACCAACTGCCGTTCTGCCAGGCAGGTCGTAAAAGGCGACCGATTGGCTATGCAAGTCACTAACATCGTGGCTACTAGGTGGTAGAGTTCTGCATTGTCTCGCCCGGGTCTGGTACCACCGCCTTACCTATTCCTGCCGCTATAGCGTCAGTGCTTGTCATTAACGTGTTCCGGTTTGGAGGGTATGGTAGCCGGTAAACTTATGCACGTGGCATTAAACCTCGCCACAAGATAGCAACGCACCATTAACACCTTTGGTGTCTATAGGCGATGGTTGACTCTTTCCATCAGGAGACCCATCTGCTTGTTTGCTATCTTATGATATAAAAAAAATAGTATCGTTGACTGACACCCACATCCACCACACTCACCCACGTCAGCAGCAAACATAAATACGCGCACACAGTTACGCATTCAACGCACGTATAACTTCGCAATCGAAGCATCTTCAGGAGAAATGAACACTGCTTTATTCAACTTCACGAGTGAAATATTCTTCACGGAAAGTAGCAAAAAAAAGTACCTTTACGCCCATATCCCCGAAGGGGTAGGCAGAGGTACAACAAGTGCACCCACGACTAGCCGAAGATACTTGGCCCCACAAATGTGATAGGTGGCAAGCCTATCACCAACCGAGCACTTTCCAATCCCGGGCAACTTTGTGTTTCTCAGAAAACTAAAAAAAAACACTTTTTTTATAGTGCCCGACCCGGGAATCAAACCCGGGACCTCATGTGGTCAACGCCAACGCTGGACCATTAGACCACAGAGGCGACGACGAAACTAGCAAATTTAATTAATTTCACATTTGAGTAATAAATTGTCGCAAAGTTACACCTGAATCAGTAAAATATCTACATAAAATAAGTTTTAATACTTGTAATGTCCCGTAACTCAGGTATAACCTACTGACCCCTCACCAATAAATAAGGATTATGAATTCAGACGGCCATATTGTCGTTATGGCCGATAAAAGCCTATCAGAGATCGGACCAAATATAAAAGCGGTATAAAAATAAATGCTTATAAAAATCAGGGTTGTCAAAACTCACAAGAATACTTATCTAAAAGTATCATCACGCACGGTTCCCTTGCAGGGTAGGCAGAGTAAACTTAATGTTTAGATCTAGATAGATTTTTAGGTTAACCAAAATTCATCGATTTGTCAGTTAACCAGATGTGTGGTTACCCCCATCACGAACTCCATAGACTTGATAACGAATGTCGACTATTTCTAGCGATTACTGGGACCGACGACTTTACGAGCTCATCCGAGGCACAGAAGAGGTAAGACACCACGCCGCCAGACTCCGAGCTGCTACTGAAATTTTGGATTTTCGAGAAAACCTGGAAATTACCTCAATAACACTTTCGCCCGACCCGGGGATAAAACCCCTTATGCTCTGAACCCAACAAGCTAAAGAGATATTTTCTAAGTTATCGCCTCTGTGGTCTAGTGGTCCGGTGTCGGAGTTGACCACATGAGGTCCCGGGTTCGATTCCTGGGTCGGGCAAATCAAAAATGTTTTTTTTTTTCAGTTTTCCGATAAAAACAACGCTGCCCGGGATTGGAAAGTGCCTGATTGGCGATAGGCTTGCCACCTATCACATTGTGGGACCAAGTATCTTCGGCTAATCGTTGGTACGCTTGTTGTGCCTCTGTCTACCTCTTCGGGGATATGGGCGTGAAGATATTTTTTTTTTATCCTCAAAAATAGAAATCTCAGTAGCAGCTTAGCATACGCTGGTCTGTAAAGACTTGTGTGCCTTGGATAAGAACTTAAAGCAGTCGGGTCCCTTTAAATAGACGTTTACCAGGTCGATAAAGGCAGTAAAAGTAATTATCATCACCCATCTCAGCAACTAATTGGAATTTTTCAGAACTGGAACTGGTTTATATTACTAAGAGAAATACGGGCGTGATTATATATTTATATTTTATTATTATTACATTTTATTATATATTTATATTTTATTTTATTATTATTTTTAATTAGGTACATCTATATATTAAATTAGTCAGAATAGCTTAAATATTGTTAAACTCCAATAAATAAATTAATAAATAATATTTTCATGTCAATGTTATTAATATAGAATATAGCTTTTTATATTTTGTGTTTATATAAAATATTAGTTAAATATACATTTATTTTTTATTTTTTTATTTTGAAATTTTAAACTTATATATGACATTGAAGACAATAATCATGTATATATTCACGTTTTGACATTTCAAATTATTAATTACTTTTGAATAAATTAAATATAAGACATTAACAATTAATTCTATTTTTTAAGACATGGGAATGAGTATTTTTTAATAATAAATTTTTATCTTTTAGGATAAAGTGAACACAAAACCTCTGATTATATTTGACTTGGTATTAATTTGGTGGTATAGTTAAAGTGTTTCTCTTTATTTAGTGAGGATAATATTGTAATTGTAAGTAAATATATATAAAAAATTACTATAAGATTTAATTTAAAAGTTACTATGATTATTAACATTTTTTTAAATTAAATTTACTATGATTATAAACATAATTTTAACATTTGCACGCCACAAAACAGGCAAAATAGGATTAAAGAGAAGCATATTTTTTAAATAAGATCTTATTATGTACCCTATTTTATACAAATAAAGATATTATTATTATTATTATTATATTTTTATATAAAAAGGCAAAGACGACATTGTTCTGTACATATTATTTTCTACTCTGTGTGACGATAGATTTTTGTTTTATTTGGTAGCTTTTCACAAGCTTTAGTTATCAATAAAATCTCAATGTTAGGTATCGTCGTTCAGCTAATGATCAAACACTATCTTTAATAAAGTAGCTTTCAATCGCACTAAATTTTGAACCCGCAATTTATCTTTTTATAGATAACATTTTTAAAAACCTTTCTTAACGACATTTACAGCGCAACTCGTGACAATGTCTGAATGCTAAAATTTCAGAGCGCTCTGTGTTGAGATTTTATTGTTTTATCAATCCAGTCAATCAAGAAACTTTGAATTTAAGTAAGTTAAAAATAATAAAGGTGTATAATAACGCAATAATAATAATAATAATAATGTGAATTTATGCAAATTGAATATTCAAAATGCATATTTTATATTTAAAAAAGTTAACATAAAAAAGACAAGGCCTTAGTGATTTCTATTCCTTCCTAACAGAATCTTCTCAGCGCGTTTTCGATCCGGAAGTAACTACAAAATTGTTAAAACGTTTAAAATACCTGCAAAGGATAATATAAACAATAAACGTTGATTTAATTTGATACGACAGCCCTGAACCGTAATACGTTTGCAAAGGGCGCGTGCCGGCCATATTATTTTGACAGCTCACGCAAAATGGCCGCTGTACTAAAAATTTAATATGGCGTAATCTAATTAATTAACACGTGACCCGGTTTAGGTGTGAAATTTTAACCTCGTTACGTGACATTACGTAGAAAATACAAAGGTATATTATGCCAGTGGGCAAGCGATGTGTGTACATTGTTTTTGTGACGGTAGTTGGTTATTGATAAATAAATGATAAATATTTTAGGGTTCTGTTATAGTTTCTTTTTTTAAAGGGCCATGGGCCCACATCTCGTTCCCACCACTGTTACTTCTGCAAACCAAAATCAACACCAGTAACTGTCCTGATAACCACTGAGTTGCGAGCTCAGGGTGCTGTAAGCTAAGCTGTCTTGGGACCTGCAACGAAATTAATAAGACGTATATAGAACATTCACTTTCCCTCCCTTTTCAGCAGGAGACAGTGTAATTTATATGGCAAAACCCAGTTCTCTGTTATAGTGTTGTCAAACATCCTATTTTTAGAACATGTCTTGGTTTTTGTAGTGAGTATCCTGGGATAATAAAATCGAGAGCTACTTTTGCAATTCTTACGGCTTTACATGCCTGTGAATTTGGCCCTCAATATCAAGATAAAAACATAATGTGAGTTCTAGTTGTCCTCACATAGATCCGGATATCTTTATACTTTTCAACCGACTTTTCAAAAGGAGGAGGTTATCAACTAGGCTGTATGTTTTTTTTAGTTTGTCACTTCAGAACTCGGTCATTTATGAACCGATTTTGAAAACTCTTTTTTTGTTTATTCCCCGTGTGGTCCCATTTTAATTTGGTGAAGACCTGATGCAGGGTTACGGACATACAAGACATGGAAGGTCGGTTGGTGCAATTTTATTGGGATAAAAAATGATTAGTAATAATTATGTTGTTTAGTAGCCCAAAACTAGCTTTCAAACTGATAAAGGCTAATTTCACACTTTGTTAAGTTTGCGGCCTAATAGCAATAAAAGTATCAATCTAATACAAAAATGGATAAGCTTAATTTGTGTTAATAGTATGTTACAAACACTTGTACTATTTTACTTAGATCTAGGTATAGATATGTAACATACTATCAACACAAATCAACATGGAGTTTTACCAAGTGCCAACGATATTCAGTGTTCAAAAAAAAACTTAATGTGTAAACTAAAATCTTTTTGGAGGAGCAACATAACTCCCGCCAAAAATTAACTTTTCCAAAAAAATTGGTAGTCAACAACAGAACAGTTTAATCAACAGAAGGAATGCTAAAAATATAAACAACTTCGGGATTATATGATGGGTGACGAAATCTGACTTTATTTTTTTATTTTGACAATGGGGCTAACTTAAGGCGAGGTATTTCGACGCGCGTCAATTCTATACAAAATGGGTGGCGCGGTATGTTCTGAAACTGCTGGGAAACGTGTTAGTTTTCGGATAAATAAATATAGGACATCAGCTGAAAACTACAATTTAGCACATTCTTTTTTGTATTTACAACTAAATGTCACCAAATAAAAATCATGTGGAAGATTAAAAATATTATTAACAAATTATTTGTTTTAGAGATTTTTTAGCCTGTTTTCGGAATTTTATATGATCGAGTAAAGTACATTCTATCATGTAATGAGTTAGCACATTCTTTAGATAATATCTTCAGGTATATCGTATAATTTTTGTAAAATTGTTATTTAACAATCAATACAAAAAAACGTGATTAAACAAACCAGTTTTTCCCTTTTGTCGCGATGCCTCGCCTGAACAGACACCGGTTTTACGGCTCGCGAGTGTGGAGCTGTCCGGGCCCTTGAAACTCCACAATGCGTGAAAACAAAGACGCTATGAGCCATCCGCCACTTCGACTGCATTTACATTTTAACTAGCTGCATCGTACAACCCTTTGCATTGTAAAAGTTTTTGGTGAATCCCACGTGAACAAATTATATATCCGGGATAAAAAAAATCCTTTGTGCTATTCCAGGTCATTATTTAGTTAGTTCAGCCGCTTTTGCGTGATTAAATAACAAACATCCATACATCTAAAGCTGATTCCCAAACTGGTCCAGGTGGAGCCCAGGAGTTTACTGGAAACTGTTAATAACTTAGTTGCAATGCAGATTTTTATCGTTAGATCTACATACATACATATGTTCACGCCAGATCCCTTACGGGGTATGAGAGAACCGAGTGCCATACATCACGATCCTTGCAGGTTTGTCTCGCTTCCTCCACATCCATCACTCTCTTCATACACACACGCCGGTTGCGAAGACTCTTGACACCACCTTTGGACAGTACTCGATCAATCTGATCATGGTATGTCAATCATAGTTAGATCTAATCTTCATACTTTTTCTTAAGTTTTAGGAGTAGGTATAGTAGAAATTTAGATTCAGAGGGTCCACCGAAACCAGCGAAATTTTGAAAATGGTCTATGAGAAAAAAAGTTTGGGAACCTCTAAACATACAACCTTTTGCATTTATAATACTAGCTGCAGCGTGCAGCCCGCTTCATTATAAAAGTTTTTAGTGAATAGGAACAACACTTTTTTACAGGATAAAAAGTAGT
The DNA here is from genome assembly GCA_036924255.1 of Apodemia mormo. NCBI lineage: Eukaryota > Metazoa > Arthropoda > Insecta > Lepidoptera > Riodinidae > Apodemia > Apodemia mormo. The sequence continues at coordinate 15,700,384 of JAUPFN010000030.1, forward strand.
CTATGTACTATTCCAGATTATCTGGACTCTACGAGTGCCAAATTTAATCCAAATCCGTTCAGTAGTTTTTGCGTGATTGAGTAACAAACATCTGAAGTTTAGCATTTATAATATTATTATAGATCAGTGTTTTTCAATCTTTTTCAAGACACGGCCCCCTTAGTGTGTTACGAAAAATTGCGACCCGCTGCCGCCCAACTTACATTAAAAAAATCAAATCTTTTTAACATTTTACTTTATTATCAAGTAAATATTTTGTCTTTGTTTTTTTTAGTAACACTAAACTGCCTTCCACGAACCCCCTGGCAAAGGCCCCGCGACCTCTCCGGGGCGCCGCGACCCACACTTTGAAAAACACTGATATAGATTAATACAGATTACTTAGGATTAAAATATAACGAAAAATTGATTCTGTATACGAAATTTACATTTAACTAAATCTTTTAAACAATTTTATATCAGCGTTTTTTATTTTTATACCCACTTATTGTGCTACGGAACCGTGTATGCGAGTTAAACACGCACTTAACATATTTTTTAAGCTTTTTTTATATTTTGTACAAGTAAAGCATTATATCACACGAATGTCTGTTTAATAGAGTGTATGTTTACCGCAATGATGTGGGGATTATTCGCGACAATACCATTAAAACCCCATAATGGTAATAAAACACGCCCGTGACGGTGACGCGGACAGCAATATCGGTGAGTGTTCGCTTAACACCCAACCTGTAGTCTGAATAAGAGCGTTATTTATAACTTGCTAGCTTTCGTCCGTGGCTTCATTTGAGGGTTTTTTTCTAAATATAGCATTGTTACTAGCTTGCAGTTCGACAGTGCGTAATGAAATACCACTTATATCAAATTCGTGTTTATTTACCAAACAAATGTATGATACACGACAATACAACATGACGTATATATTGTTGTAGAGTCCCGCAATGTCTATCTTGGCTATTTGGTACCACCATGTTATCTTTTCCCGTCGAAATAGCGTTAATGCTTGTCATGGTCGTTCGTTGATCGGAACCGCAAGGGACTGGAACATGCTTCCTGAGTCTGTGTTCCCCGACGAGTACAATCTGGGGACCTTCAAGAGAAGAGTGAACAGGTACCTTCTAGAGAAGCGTGTTTCATCTAAGGCCGCATCTTAGCTACCATCAGTCGAGATCGTGGTCAAGCGCTTTCCTATCGATAATAAAAAAATATACAATCTGACTAATACTGATAATAAAACCGTCACTATATTCACACTAGAACCAACTGACTAAACCAAATCACTAAACCGAAACACATCTGAATGTTGATGATTCGTTATATCACTTTCTTCACCTAACCATGGGCGCCGGCAGCAGGGTGTAAGGGGGTGCGCCCCCCTGGCAGGAAACAAAATACGTATAAAATAATAACAATATATGTGTTATTCTTTATTTTTAGTGAATGGTATGATACTATGCACCTCCCTGAAAAAAATGCCCATGCACCTTACTATAATACCACTTTACTTTTTAGTGGTATCGATCGCTTTTCAAGTACCTAGTAGTCACTAATGGTGACTCGTAAAGCTAACCTATCGCATTTTACCACCTTTTTTTCATATCATAAGATAGCAAATAAAAAGATGGGTCTCCTGATGGAAAGAGTCAACCATCGCCTATAGACACCGAAGGCGTTAATTGTGCGTTGCTATCTTGTGGCGAGATCTAATGCCACATGCATAAGTTTACTAGCTACCTTACCCTCCAAATCGTAACACGACAGTGATAAGCATTGACGCTATTGCGGCAGGAATAGGTAAAGCGGTGGTACCTGACCCGTGCGAGACAATGCAGAACTCTACTACCTAGTAGCCACGACGATAATGACTCGTATAGCCAATCTATCGCCTTTTACGAGCTGCCTGGTCTATTCTTCAAAGAGGATCTAGACCAACACATAGTGAACATATCGGATAGCTAATATATAGTTTTAAGTACAAGATTTATTAAAAGCATTAAAGCGTAAGATGCCTCTTGACCTTATTGTGTAGGCATCGGATAGCTTTCACTGTGTGTAAGGACACCCTCCTTTTTTTAATAGAAAAAAGGGGGCAAACGGACAGGAGGCTCACCTGATGGTAAGTGATCACCGCCGTCCATGGAAAACCACACTATCAGGATTTGCAGTTACATTGGCGGCCTTTTAAGAAAGAGTAGACTCTTTTCTTGGAGGTCCTTAAGTAGTATCTGCTTAGAAAACCCCCTGCCGGTAATTGCTTCCACAGAGGAATAGTGCGGGGAAAAAGTGCCACGAGAATCGCACAATTGTGGATTTCCAGACGTTGAGATGATGAGGATAAAATTAAAGCCTCTCCGTGTATATCGTGGTAGTTAAAGCGTTAATATTATCGCTTGGCCAGCGACACGGGCGTGACAAAAGCGTGTAATGTCACCGCACCCACTCGGCACACCCCCTCTCCAAATGTAGGCCGCTGTACACTTAACGGGGTTGTTTCACGAGGTTTCGCCACAATTTTTAACACAATAAATATAAGTTATATTAGCAACATTCGCACTACAGACGTTTTTGGTAAAGCCTGTGGTAACAGATTATTTTTTCGGGATAAAAATTATATGATTCCACTCCGTTGGTCGAGTGGTTAGCGAAACTAACTACAAATCGAGGGGCGGAGGCTCGATTCCCGAAAGAGACAAACATTTATGTGATGAACATAGATGTTTGTATTTGTGGGTCTGGTTGTATATTATGTATGTAACAGTATTTATATATGTACTAGCTGACCAGGCAAATGTTGTTCTGCCTTTTTAACTACTCTTATTTTTTCTATATTTTCTCACGTTTTAAAACTTCCCTGGACTTATAATTAATTATTATATAAATAATATTAGCTGTTGCCTGCGACTTCGTCCGCGCGGACTTCGTTTACTCCGCACAGCACCTCCCCCGTAGGTGATAGCGTGATAATATGTAGCCTATATGTTGACCCGACCTATTAGTAATATTCATGCAAAATTTGAAGTAAATCCATGCAGTACTTTTTGAGTTTACCCCGGACATACCTACATACAGACAAACAGACATACAGACAGACAAAAATTCTAAAAACTATATTTTTGGCTTTGATATCAATTGTAGATCACGCCCCAAGTATTCTTTTAAAAAAATATTCAATTTACAGTTTTGACTTTCCTACGATTTTATTATATTTTCTCACCTTTTAAAACTTCCCTGGACTTATAATTATTATATAAACCCATTTCAATACTGAATGTTCTCAGCAAGTGCTTTGAGAAAATCGTGCATAAACACATATATGATATAGTTACAAAAGAAATACCTCCTCAACAGCATGCATTCATTAAAGGGAGATCAACAACCACTAATCTTACCGAATTCAGTAGTGATGTATTGCAGGCGATGGATGGAGGTGGCCAAGTAGACGTCATATATACTGATTTCGAAAAGGCGTTCGATGGAGTAGATCATTATATTTTTATTAGAAAACTCGAAGAATTAGGTATTTGTGGAGATCTATTAAGATGGACTGAATCCTATCTTAGAAATAGAAGCCAGTCTGTTGTGATAGGTGGATATAGATCCGATTACGTTACTGTTACCTCTGGTGTTCCGCAGGGATCCTTACTTGGCCCTTTATTCTACATAGGGTATCTCTACGACATAAATAAATGTCTCCACCACTCAAATTTTTTACTATATGCAGATGATACAAAAATATATAAAAAAATTGAGAGTGAATTAGACTGTGCTAAGTTACAAGAGGACATAGGTCGACTTGAAAAGTATTATGATTTGAATCGCATCAAAGTGAACGTCTCTAAATGTTTATGTATAACTTTCTCTAGGAAAAAAAATCCAATATTTTCTGTATATCTTATCAACAAAAATATTGTTACAAGGACAAATCTAGTGCGAGATTTAGGATTATTCTTGGATCATAAACTTACTTTTACAAAACATATAGACGCTATAACAGATCGCGCGTATAAAAATTTGGGATTCGTAATGCGCGTTTGCAGTAATTTTACAGATACTGACTGCATAAAAGTATTATACTACAGTTATGTCCGTAGTCTATTGGAATACTGTTCAGTAGTATGGAATCCGTGTTGTAAAACTCACATAGCGAAAATCGAGACTCTTCAAAAGAAATTTATTAAATTCCTCAATTATCGTATTTCTCGTTCAAATACGAGCTATATTGATCCTTGTAAAAGCCTAAACATTATGACACTTAACTCAAGGCGTCATCTTTGAGACATGATGTTTATGTATAGTGTGATTCGTGGGCCGATAGATAGCATTATACTAACTGCTCGGCTTCTCTTTTTGTGCACACCAATAAGACGTACTAGACACACACCTTTGTTCTATATCAATACCTACAATACTACATATGCAGCAAATTGTGCTATTGATAGGCTTAACACATTTAACAGAAAATTTGCATGTGCCGATCCATTCTGTATGACTAAAAAAGAATTTAAAAACTTTATCATGAAATCTATCAATGAAGACTTATAAACACGCGCACATACACACACGCACGCATACACGCACACACATACACACACACACGCACCGTATCTCCGTAATGTAAGAATGCGAATTTTAGTATATTGTGTAAATTTAACATAAATCTTTATTTTTAATGTATTATTATTTTTAATCTAATTAATTTCATTTTATATTTTCAATTTGAAGTGTTACATATTTATTGTCTGTTTTTGTTGTTAAATTTTAAACTATCATTTTCACTTTCATTACTTGTGTTTTTGTGTGACACGTTTAGTTATTATTATTTGTTATTATTATTCATTTGCTTACATATCTTCATACCTGATCCCTTACGGGGTAGGCGGAGTGAACCGAGTACCATTACCATTTGTCACGATCCTTGCAGTTCTGACTACTGTCCTACTATAATTACTAATATATAAAAAAGGAAATAATTAAGTTAGCCAAAAATACTTCCCATAAATTCAACTATAAATAAATTATTGTTACAGCGACAATCAGAATTATTGGTGTAACACCTGTTTTCGGAAATTAGCTGGAAATGACAGACAAACAGATAAATAACTTTTATATTTACTGATTAGGCTTTTTTGTAAAAGTTAAATTATTTTGAAACGCTATTGATATTTATTGTGTCGTTTGCTGTGTTGTATAAGTCCTGCATATATAACGTAAATCCATAACTGGGCGTAAGCCCAAGTTACGCTTTGTATGTAGGTACATATTTTGTTGTTAAGCGCTGTGGATTTTGTTAAATAAATAAATAAATAAATAATATAATAATTAGTTCAAAACCAAAATTAGCCAAATCGGTTCAGCCGTTCTCGAGTTTTAGCGAGACTAACGAACAACAATTGATTTATATATATATATATATATATATATATATATATATATATATATATATATATATATATATATATATATATATTTCTATGTATTAGTATCGTTGACTAACACCCATAACACAAGCAAATACTTTGCTTACTTTAGGGTTAGATCGATTTGTGTAATTTATGATCTGGGTATATAGTGTTGGTTTAAACCCTCTTTGAAGAATAGTCCATCTGTTATTCTGCCAGGCAGTTCGTAAAAGGCGAACGATTGGCCAAGCGTGTGCCCAAGGTACCATCGTAACTACTAGGTGGTAATGTTTCTCAACGTCTAGCCTGGTTATTGTAGAATTCTGCAATGACTCGCTTGGCTATTTGGTACCACCATATTTAATATTACCTTTACCTGTCAAAATAGCGTTAATGCTTGTCGTGTTCCAGTTTGGAGGGTAAGGTACACGATAGACTTATGCATGTGGCATTGACATCCCGCTACACGGATAGCAACGCACAATTAACATCTTTGGTGTCTAAAGGCGATGGTTATTCTTTCCATCACGAGAACTATATGCTTATTTGCTTGTTACTTTCCAAAACGGAACACGACAGTGACAAGCACTGACGCTTTTCTGTCAGGAATAGATAAGGCGTAGGTACCAAACTCGGGCGAAACGTTGTGAAACTGTTATAGTATTCACATAGGAGTGACATATTTACCGTTACTCGTTTCTTGCAAACTACGTAACAGGAATTCAGACAAGAAAAGAAAAGTTATCACAGGATTATTTGCAGAAACTTGTAAATTAAATAACTTCCGTTCGTTGCGTGTTATGTTTAATTACACCCAACATTTCCTGTTATATAGCGGCCAAATATTCTTCCTGGTATTTATTCCTGCGCTACAATTAACACTACAAAAGGAATGAATGTAAATTGCGAATTGTAATTCTCAAGCAACAAGAGCCACGCGACCATTCCTCGGTTAAAACTATTAGATAATTTAATAGTGTTGTACACTCCACCGATATCGATGATTTGCTTTTTCAATATGCTCGTGATTATCCCCGTGTTGGTTCCGGGCTCCTCTGAAGAATAGACCAACTGCCGTTCTGCCGGGTAGGTCGTAAAAGGCGACCGATTGGTTATCGAGTCACTACCATCGTGGCTACTAGGTGGTCGAGTTCTGCATTGTCTCGTCCGGGTCAGGTACCACCGCCTTACCTATTCCTGCCGCAATAGCGTCAGTGCGTGTCGCTGTCGTCTTCCGGTTTGGAGGGTAAGGTAGCCGATAAACTTATGCATTAGACTTCGTCACAAGATAGCAACGCACCATTAACATCTTTGGTGTCTATAGGCGATGGTTGACTTTGTTGATTCTGGTTTACAGAAGTTACAGTGGTGGGAACGAGGGGTGGGCCCATTGCCCTTTAAAAAAAAAGGCGATGGTTGAGGAGATCCATCTGCTTGTTTGCAATGTCTGGCGTGACCGGACAATTTTACCCTCACTAAAATGGAAGAAATGCTAGGTATATGATGTTGGGTAGCCACTAGATTAATACCAAGTCCAATTAAAACACTTACTACTAGTCTGGAGAATTTTTAAATACGATAATATTTTTATTTAATTTTATTGCTTTTTTTTATAGTTCTATCAAGCATTTACCAATTTCATATCAACATAATCTTTCTTAATTTTATCTCTCGAATTTACGGAGTTATTTTATTTAAAAAAAAACTCATGTCATTTATAAATGAAATTGAAATTAAATAGTTATTAATGTCTACAATTATAAAATTGACATTAATAACTATTTAGTGGGTTTAAATACGAAAAAGCCGTTACATGATACAATGCGTCAATCCATTTTTCAGGTTACTCAAACAGCACACACCTGTACAACCGACGTCAATATGTATTCGAAACATTTTACAGTTAAAAATGTATTCAAGGATAGTTCAGTTAGTCTAGAGTAGGGTTTTAGATTATGCGACATCTTATATCTCTCGATGCACGAGAATTCTCGACCAGGATTTCCCGAATACTTGAGAAAATTTTTTTTTTTACAAAACACGATTTATTTTCAAATTTTTGCTTAAAAACAAATTAGGCTGTTGTATGAAATTAATTTAATCAAATGATAAATGTACATTTCCTATAAATTGCATTTATTAATAAACTAGCTATTATTCGCGACTTTTTCGCATGACACAAAAAAATTACTTCCTTTTGCTCATTCTAGTAAAAAGTAGCCTATGTCCTGCCCTATAAACTCCTCTGTCTTCCAGTGAAAGTTTCATCAAAATGGAATGAGGTAAACGAGTTATGTATATCTTTACGCCAAATTCATTACGACGTAGGTAGAGAGAATTAGTGTTTGTTTTTTGGAACTTTTAAACTCCCCCCGTTACAAAGCTATATAATAACTAAGCCCATGGCGACAGCGAAATATTGACTAGATATATCCATAATCACTATACAGTATAAAACAAAGTCGCTTTCTCTGTCTGTCCCTATGTCCTTATGTCCCTATGTATGCTTAAATCTTTAAAACTACGCAACGGATTTTAATGCGGTTTTTTAATAGATAGATTAATTCTTGAGGAAGGTTTTAATACATAAACCTTTCCGATATTTCCACGGAAACAAAAGCTACGCGGGTGAAACCACGGGCAGGTCGCTAGTAATATTATAAATGCGAAAGTAACTCTGTCTGTCTGTCTCTTCTTAACGTCTAAACCACTGAACCGATTTCGATGTAATATGGTATAAAGATAGTTTGAAACTCAAGAAAGGATATAGGATAGTTTTATCCCGGAAATCTCACGGGAACGTGGACTATGTGGATAAAACTCCGGGATTTTTATTTTAGAAAAATTTCCACACGAAAGAAGTCGCGGGCGCAGCTAGTTATTAATACACTTGAAAAATAAACTCCTACTCCAAAGCACTTGTTATCGTTATTGGGTGCTGAGATTTAATGTTAATGTACACGCAACGTTGATATACGTTTATTTTTATTTTCAACTGACATCCGAAAAAGAAACAGGTTCTCAAATCAGCTGCATTTTTTATTACCTCTCTTTTATTTTCCCCGTGTTGATTCCGGGCTCCTTTGAAGAATAGACCAACTGCCGTTCTGCCCGGCAGATCGTAAAAGGCGACCGATTGTCTATATGAATCACTACCATCGTGACTATGAGGTGGTAGAATAGAGTTTAGAGTTCCGGATCTGGTACCACCGCCTTACCTATTCCTCCTGCAATAGCGTCAGTGCTTGTCACTGTCGTGTTCCGGTTTGGAGGGTAAGATGCCGGTAAACTTATGCATGTAGCAATAGACCTCGGCACAAGAAAGCAACGCACCATTAACATCTTTGGTATCTATAAGCGATGGTTGACTTTTTCCATCAGGAGACCCATCTGCTTGTTTGTTTTGCAAAAAACACCTCAAAACTCGGTTATTTATTTTTCAGTCAGTTTTGGGCCTGGAGATTTATCGCCACACTTCTAACTGCGTACTTTCAGAGACAGTACCGAATATTACTGTGAGTGGGCATCCATTAATAACGTAAGGCGATTTTGAAGTTTTTTAGACCCCCAATCCCCCTTGGGGAGTAGTCTTGAGAGTTTGCTCGACCCACTCCCTTCTCCCCTCTAATCTCACGAGATTTTTCAAAACGCGTATTTTTAGATGATACACACATATGGAGCCATCCATAAATTACGTTACAAGTTAAGGGGGTAGGAGGGGGTCGAAGAAGTGTGAAATTGTGTGACAAGTGGTAGGAGGGATCCCAAACTTTGTGACATCACATTTTTTTAAAATATAATACCTGTATAGATAAAAAATAATCGAAGGATATAATTTTTCCATCATGTAAAATTATAAAAAATGTGACGTCACACTAGGTAGGAGGGGGGTCTCACAAGTGTGACCAGCCGTGACAAGGACGGGGGAGGGGTCAAAAAATCATGAAATTCGTGTGACGTAATTTATGGACATGACCCCTATGCATCTGAAAAATTAATAATTTGTTTACAAGGTTTTATGATTACGATTTTTTATATATGTTTCACTTAATTTAATCAAGTTTTCCTTTAGTTTCATACTGTATGTTCCGAAAAAAATCCGTGATATTTGCCAAGTCCGCTCGTAGGGGAACGTGAGATTTAGTAACATTTTGCTTAAGCCGCACCCCCCTTAAACGCCTCACGTAATTTACGGACACCCCCTTACTGAAGCATCTTCACGCGCGAACAGGTAGGCAGATGTACAACCAGTTTACTCACGATTAGCCGAAGATACCTAATCCCACAATGTGATAGGTGGCCAGCTGTTTTCTAAAAAGGTGTCTAATGTAATGTTCGCAAAAAATTGTTATGCGATGTGTATAAAAATCTATAACAGAATACCTAAAGAAATAAGAAAGCTAAGAAATAATAACTTCAAGAAAGAATTGCACACATATCTAGTAGAAAAATCATATTATAAGGTTAACGATTTTTTGGTTAATTAATTGATAATATTAAATGTAATTTCTAAGCGTAATTATGTAAAAAATATTGTTATGTAGTAAATTAATGTTAAATAAGATATTTTTGATGCCAAGCGGTGGGACACTATCTGTAATAATAATCATAAGTGCACCTGTCCTATAACCATGTTCAAGGCAAATAAATTTATTCATTCATTCAGTCAATGGACCGCGGATCTAATCTTGGTTAGAAATCTATTTTTATTATCATATAATATTAAAGGAAAGTATCGCGAAATACAACAATTACAGAATTACTGCCGTTCTGCCAGGCAGGTCGTAAAAGGCGACCGACTGGCTATCGAGTCACTACCATCGTGGCTACTAGGTGGTAGAGTTCTGCATTATCTCGCCCGGGTCTGGTACCACCGGCTTACCTATTCCTGCCGCAATAGCGTCAGTGCTTGTCGCTGTCGTGTTCCGGTTTGGAGGGTATGGTAGCCGGTAAACTTATGCATGTGGCATTAGACCTCGCCATAAGATAGCAACGCACCATTAACATCTTTGGTGTCTATAGGCGATGGTTGACTCTTTCCATCAGGAGACCCATCTGCTTGTTTGCTATCTTATGACATAAAAAAAAAATTACACAACTTAAAATGTAATAAATGTAGTAGTTATTAGTAATCGTATTAAAACTAGTAAAAATGGAAAGTAACACCATAAATCCGAGTTACTGGGACATAGGGTTGTCAGACTTGTAAATTATTTTTGATTTTTTAATATGGAACAAATTATAGATATCCGGCCTATCGGGTTTTCTTTCAGTTATAACGAATTGTGGAAAATCAGTGCGAAAGTAAAGATCATATTTTCTTGAAGTGATAACAGCTGATAAGACTGTAAGGTTACAAAATCCACACTAAAATCGCACTCGGATTTTAAATTTCAGGCTCTGTGTTATCTGGTATTTTTCGTCACAAGTTGACTTGACCAAGTTTTCTCTATGCTGCCAAGCCGAGTTGTACTTTTCAACGTGCCTCCTTCCCAAAGTTGCTTAGTAAGTGTTGACATACTCCTGAACTACTCTAAAAGGAATTCCATTAAATATTATCAATCCTGAGTTGACGTGTTCATTAAGAAAAATATCAACAGGTAAACTTAAAATCGAAAATGAATGAAATTTTGCTAAAAAATTTTTCACCTTCTTAAAACTACATTACTATTAAATAGCATAGACCGTATTTTGTTTCAAAAAAATGAGATATTTCTTTCACACATGCGAAATAAAAGACATTAAGTAGTTAGGCCAAAAATCAAGACAGCAAGAAATAAAGGTATTCAATTCACGCCAGCTTAAACTCCGAGTTAATTGACTGGCCAGAGTGGCTTTTTAATTTTCGGATCTGCCAACCCTATTTGCACAGGAAACTATCAATACGGCTAGCATGTTTGTAAAATGGCGGTTAAGTCACAATTATATCCAGCGCATACCGATTAGAGCCGCGTTTCTAGTCCAAAAGCCAAACCTTTCATTATAAAGAAGTTAGAAATGATCGGCCATTACGTGGATTATAATGACGCGTGAGAACCGATGCAACCGTTATACTAGTGATGGCCTTACGATTCATCGGTTTTCCGACCTAGCTGAGCCTAGCCGTAGCTTGAGAATTTTTGTGAATCCCACGGGATTAATACTTTTTAGATATTACATTTTAATTATGAACAATTAAAAGAAAATGGTCAGTGTGTATGTATTTTTAAAGTGTAAAAAACAAGCAAATGACTCGAGAGTCATTTGCGTCATCGTCATCTACTACGAGGTAGTAGAATGATAACCATCATCTATAAACACTAAAATATCAGGGGTGCTTTGTATTACGAGTGATACGGATGAAATACCACGTGCATACCTTACCCTCCATAACAGAAAACACCAGACTCTATTGCATCAGCAAAAGTCAAGACAGTGGTAAATTGTAGGATAAGTTATATTAAGTTTTATGCCTATCCGTTTAATCGTTTTTGCGTGATTTGGTAAAAATCATCAATCATTTATAGGATAGGATTAGAATATGAGAATGAAATAAGAAGTAACTTTATTGTTAATTAGGCTTTAACGGCCAAGCTACTGAGCTGTTTATAATAATACTAGCTGCTGCGTGCAGCCCGCTGCATTATAAGTTTTTAGTGAATCCCGCGGGATCACTTAATTTTTCCGGGATAAAATATAGCCTATGTGCTATTCCAGATCATCATCTACCTGTGTGCCAAGTTTCATTCAAATCCGTTCAGTAGTTTTTGCGTGATTGAGTAACAAACATCCATCCAAACATCTATCCAAACATCCAAACTTTCGCATTTATAATATTAGTATAGATTTAACAATTCAGTCTTACAGAAAGTTTTACACAGGCTATTTTTTAATTATGATATATGGACCATTCGAGCAAAAAAACGTATTTCGCAACAATTAAAAAGAACACTGGCCACGCTTCATACATCGCTTGGACTCGTAAATTGAATATCGTGTCTTATCGCGAAATTCGTATCAGAACTGTTGTTTTATTATTTAAAATCAAGTTTCATTTATAAAGGTCTCTAAATAAGTATTAATAAAATAATATTTTGACTTTTGATAAATCTGACACTGACATTTTGCAATACGAGTTGTCAGTTTTGTCGTATTTAGATTTATCACAATAGTATCTTAATGGAAAAATGAGCTCAAACATTCTAAATTTTGATAAATAAAATTAAATAGCAATATATAATTACTTTACTACTTTATAAAAATTATTTTAGAGCGGTGACGAGACCATTGTTTGATGCTTTTTGATGGACACTTCTATTCACAAAGCTGGTCCTCCTTTCTCTATATCTACTCAACAAAACAAAGTGTAAAACGAACATTCAACATGGCGGAGTTGTTTTTTTTTTCTTTGTAATTACGACGAATTGCTCATTATGGAGATTTACAAAAAAATGTATAACATTTTTCTTACACATCTTTCGAGAACTTGTATATTGCTAGTTTATATAGAAAAAAATTACCTATTTTTTGAGATATATTACGATCTAAGACAAGACAAAGGCCATTGTAGCCAGCCTTCTTTGTAAAGTGTGTGGCAGGGCACGCGCTATGTAGGGTTCCAAAGTTGCCCATAGCAATAATGCAGACTAAGAAGATGGCTTTTATAGTTTCATATTATAGTACAAACGAGTCCCTTAATCGAAAACTTGTTTTCACAAATCTACAATATATTTTAAAAACCTTTAATACAGTAAAGGGTATAGTGAGTAAATTGTGAAACAGTACAAAATTTATAGCATTCCCCAACTCGTAAAGTTTTTTTGGTGTCGATATGTGAACTTACATATTTTATTTTATTTAATTTTGAATTTAAATATAATATTATTTATCGATATGTTTTGTCAGTGCATCACTATCATTAAGGCAATAGCCGCGCCGCTTTCACTGCGCGTCTGCATATCCCAAGTTTAAGATAATTATCGTTCTATTCCCTCCACTGATTCACAAAGGGTTTAACGTTTAGTTAATTACACAACACCAGTCTTATGGTACAGTTTCACCCGCAGTAAATTATTAAGATGATTTAATAACAATCAGTTCTTCTGAGTGGTCAGTTTTTTCATGATAGGAAAACCAGCGCTGGTCATGGTGTAGAGCGGCGAGAGAAGCAGTCGCTCTAGGCGCCGGGCGGCAAGGGACGGCCAGGCGGTGGACGCGGGGCGGAAAGGGCCAATCAAAGAAGCAATTTACAGCTACGTCGTGTGTAAATGGTGAAAAGTCGAGCAAATGGCGCTGAACCACTGTCTTGCTCTACCTTCATCAAGGGCTAGGGTTTTATTTTATTATCGATAGTGAAGCACTTGACCACGATCTCGCCTGATGGTAAGATGCGGCCTAAGATAGAACGCGCTTCCCTAGAAAGTACCTGTTTACTCTTATCTTGAAGATCCCCAGATTGTACACGTCGGGGAACACAGACTCAGGAAGCATGTTCCAGTCCCTTGAGGTTCGAATGAAGACTCAAGAAAGCACACAAGTGGATGACTCTCCAGATGAAATGAGATAGATACCGATCATCTTCTATACATATACATATATATAATAAAATCGTAGGAAAGTCAAAACTGTACATTGAATATTTTTTTAAAAGAATACTTGGGGCGTGATCTACGATCTATATCGAAGCCAAAAATATAGTTTTTAGAATTTTTGTCTGTTTATCTGTTTGTCTGTATGTCCGGGGTAAACTCAAAAAGTACTGCATGGTATTACTTCAAATTTTGTATGAATATTACTAACAGATCTAGTCAACATATAGGCTACATATTATCACGCTACCACCCACGGGGGAGGAGCTGTGCGGGGTAAACGAAGTCCGCGCGGACGAAGTCGCTGGCAACAGCTAGTCACCAATAAACACCAAATTTTTTTAAGTTGACCGACTACCTATTAGTGATATCCGGAGTAGTTGAGCGGTTCGTTAGTACGAGTATACAATGCATTATCAATGAGTAACATAGACCATACTAGCTGACCCGGCAAACGTTGTTTTGCCATATAAATTATTGAATTAAAAAATAGGGGTTGATCGTAGAGGGTTGAAAATTTAGGGTTGTATATATATTTTTAATGCTGTATTATAAAAAAATAAAAACAAAAAATGTTATCTAAAAAATAAAATAAAAAATTTAGGGGTGGACTACCCTTAGCATTTAGGGGTATGAAAAAGAGATGTTGGCCGATTCTCAGACCTACTCAATATGCTCACAAAATTACATGAGAATCGGTTAAGCCGTTTCGGAGGAGTACGGGAACGAACATTGTGACACGAGAATTTTATATATAAGATTTTATTTAAAACTAGAGAACTAACATTAATCACGTAATGTATTTAAAGCAACTTTAACACCCTCTTCCCCCTGATGATAGGTGGTAAGGTTTAAGAACAATCCCACCCTCTCCACTCAGATTACGAGTATGTTTTGGTACAAAGAATTGAAATCCAGGTAAGTATAATCAAATTTAATTCTGAAAAAAATATTTTTTTGTTTATCGCTGGACGACGGGCGGGGAAATCGTTGATGGTATGTCACGCGGTATTTTTGTGATGTTTAATGAAATTTAACCTTCCTCCTCCTTTCTAGTCTCACGTGATTAATGGATGATCTCCTAATAATAAGGAATCCCGTTCAGAAATGATCTGATTTTACAAGACTGCACTACAATTAGGGATATATTTTCCAATTGTACCCATATGATACTTTTGCAAGCTCAATAGGCTAAACTAAACGCCTTAATGGATGTTACCTGGAGGCAGGAGATGTGTCATCAGACTCGTCTCTTTTTTTTTGATTGATTTTGTAAGAGTAATGTACGTAGTTTTCTTATACTTAAAATCCGGTCAGGTTAGCTCAAAATACAGGGGTAAGGTTACAAAAATTTGCATAGAGCTGAAAATATGTATTGAAGCAATAGGTGAAATGCCAAATGTCAACGGTAAGATTTATTGACAAATAATTTCATGGGTTACATTTATATAGTGTGCATACATATACTGAATACGTATCTACACTAATGTCGTGGAAAAACGGCAAGGTTGGGCACGTTTACTCCCGACGCAGAAAAGTCAAAGGACTGCAGTAGTTACCGGCTACCTTACCCTCCAAACCGGAACACGACAGTGACAAGCACTGAAGATATTGCGGCAGGAATAAGTAAGGCGGTGGTACCAGACCCGGGCGAGACAATGCAGAACTCTACCACCTGGCAGACACGATGGTAGTGACTCGTATAGCTAATCGGTCACCTTTTACGACCTGCCTGGCAAAACGGCAGTTGGCCTATTCTTCGAAGGAGCCCGGAACCAACACGGGGAATATTATATCATATATGGGCAAAACTGTAGGCTATGTAATTTTTTTGGATCAGGTCCCAGTCGGATTTTTGTTTTTATAATAGTTATGGTTTAATATAGATGTTGGTAAAATTAAATTAAAAGCTGTATCATTGTGAAGTGTCATACATTTACACAGCAGAGAAACTTCAGAGTTTTGACGCAATGTCTACTGGTGAAATTATTGAAAGAAATATTATGTATATCATTTTAGAGTTCCGTAGCGAAAAATGGCTGTAAAAAGCGAATCGGTTGGCTTCGTATATACGTATTTAATTAACTCTTTTAATTATTATTAGTAAACTATTTTATCATTATTAGCTTATCAATACTAATATTATACAGATTTGTATTTTTGTTATTAATCGCCTCTGTGGTCTAGTGGTCCAGCGTTGGCGTCGACCACATGAGGACCCGGGTTTGATTCCCGGGTCGGGCACTATAAAAAAAGTGTTTTTTGCAGTTTTCTAAGAAACACAAAGTTGCCCGGGATTGGAAAGTTCCCGGTTGGCGATAGGCTTGCCACCTATCACATTTGTGGGACCAAGTATCTTCGGCTAATCGTGGGTGCACTTGTTGTACCTCTGCCTACCCCTTCGGGGATATGGGCGTGAAGATACTTTGTATTTTTGTATGTTTGTAATGGATATAATATTTAAAAATTAATGTACCAATTTTAAAAATTCTTTCGTTATTACAAACGAACGCTTTTTAGATTTCAAGAGTAGTATAAACTAATTTTTACCCAAAACAAGTTAAACAAAACAGTTTCTCATCTCATCGATTTACTTTAGTATTTTTTGCACAATGTGCGTACATATAAGAGACAGACAAAATAAGTTTTAGCTGCAATAGAACCTAAAACTATTCTATTAATAATAACAAAAACAATGTATATTAATAAATAATAATAGAAGGCTATTATTTATATCACATACAAAAGCATATCGATTCTTATATTATGTAAATGAGATAGGATTAGGGTTATAAAAATGTGCATTTATATAAAATTGCTTTACTCTACGGAATCTTTAGCGTGCGTGTTTGACTCACACTTGACAGATTTTATATTTCACTGGTGAAACTGCGTCATGTATTTTTAACTAAATACTCTTTCGAAACGTTACAAGAGTTCAAAGAAATTAAATAGATGTTTGTTTATGTATGTTTGAATGTACAAATGATTTAGCAAATACTGTAATTGGCTGGAAAGTTGTTTGTGAGTCTGGCGGGAGTGAGTGAGCAATATATCTATTATACATTGGACATGCTGTGATGTGGGGACGCCTTATAATGTTGATTATGTTTGAAGCCTAGGGTTGTCCATCTATATGTAATATAATAGTGAGGTACGATTTTATTTTGTAAAATGTATAAACTCCGAGACTCCAACAAAATATTTTACCAATTTAAATCAACATTACCACTTAGTAACAGAGGCTGCTTTAACTATTTATGTGTTATAGCACTTATCCACAGCTAAGGAAAACTTTAAAACATTTTTTTGTTTTTTTTTTATGTTAGTTGGATATGCAAACTGGCAGACGTGCCACTTGATGGTAAGTGGTCGACGTCACCAATGAACATAAACTAGTTTACCTGGAATTAGTCCAGGTAACTCATGTATGTGTTGCCTATCTTGAGACATAAGATGTTAAGTCTAGGTGCCAGTAATTACACTGCCTGTCTTGCCCTTCTCTCCGAAACACAACAAAGCCGTTTCACGGGAGAAACAAGCAAGATGGTGGTACCCATGCAGCCGGGAGCGCGGCGCAGCTCATTCCTCCTATCGGTAAAGAATTTAGTCACGTTGATCCACCGACACATGGCTCAGTAGGCTAGAGCGTGTCGACCTAAGGCAAAGTCACTGATTAAAATCCAATCGTATCAATAACAGGTTACCTCTTTACCTAACTAAGTAAGAGGAAGCTACGTTTGTGGGTCCGAACGAAGTCGCGGGAAACAACTAGCACTATATAATTATAAGTCGGACTTTATTTTCGACAAATATATTTTATAATTTTGCACAAATAGTATACAAAAATACTTTATTAACCGACTTAAAAAAAGATGTTCTCAAATCGGCTAGTTTTTTTAGTTTTTTTTTACAGAATAATTTCATACAAAATTCTTTACTTAGATTTCGGTCATTTATGAATAAAATTGGAGGATTTTTTGAAGTATACCCCATACTTCTCGTTTTGTTGCATATACATTTAATAGACATCTGATTGAGGGTTTCAGCCACAGAAAACACATATAGGTTCCAGCAGTACAGAGGATGGATGAAGGTTTTATTGTGTTTTATTGTGTTTAAATTATTTCCAATTAGTTATGTTACGTAAAACTAAATATTCTTTAAGGGCGAGTACTGCCCGCTCATCAACATCGTGTGAAATGTTTGTCATGGAGAGATTTGACGAATCACAACTAATATCTCGTTTCTATCACGAGAGAACGTTTGTCGGGTCTCGTGGCATACATAAAACCGGATGATAACTACAGGTTTTTGTTTTTTGTTAAAACTCTTCTTTAGCGCGAGATATATGTATCCCGCCATGTTTATTCTCAACGGGTTGAATTATATATTATCAATCAAATTAAAACACAGCGCACTAATGATAAAATCTGGTATTTATTATTAACAAAACATTCAGAGTATTAAAAAGTATACCAAAAAATAACAAAATTAATAACATGTGTTGAAAGAACACAAAAGTTTGTTTAATGGTAACTAGCTGTTGCCTGCGACTTCGTCCGCGCCGACTTCGTTTACTCCGCACAGCTCCTCCCCCGTAGGTGATAGCGTGATAATATGTAGCCTATGTGTTGGCCCGACCTGTTAGCAATATTCATGCAAAATTTGAAGTAAATCCATGCAAAAAGCACTTTTTGAGTTTATCCGGACATACATACAGACAAACAGACAAAAATTCTAAAAACTATATTTTTGACTTCGATATCGATCACGTCCCAAATATTCTTTTAAAAAAAATATTTAATGTACAGTTTTGACTTTCCTACGATTTTATTATATCTTTTTTAATAGAGGCAATAGTCAATAACCGTTAAAAATCCTTTTTTTTCTTATTGTAACAATTTCACTTTTTTGTTAAAAATAGTTAGCAACCCTACTGAAACCATGAAACTTGTCTGACGACTCAAACTCGAAAGACACGAACTTTTACGATAAATTTAGATAAATTGAAATTGGTAAGAAGTCATGTACTAACATTTGGTATTTTTGTATACATAATGTGCATGTATGTAATATGTTGTAAGTACATATTCGTGATACTGAGATTAAAAAGTTTCGGTTTGAAAGACAGTTTCGATGTAAAAACAAGAAATGGCATGCTCCGTTGATTCGAACGTACATTTAAGAATGTCAGGTCAACGATTAACAAAACATAATATGATAACAACGATGTTCAATTTTGTCAAGTGTTAATAATTTGGTTATATAATTTGTTTTACGAACAGATTTTGAAAATTAATTTTGTGTTTGGCCGCCAACTTACCGGGACGCCATGGTGACCGTATCCAAACAGTTTATATCAGTGATGGGATCACTAATATAAACTGTTCACTCGAGTCACTCGCCAGTGAAAACTACTAATTCACTCGTGTGCCACTCGAGTGAAGATGATACTCGAGTGTTTTTTTTTCACTCGATTCACTCGCCAATCAAAACCGAGTCACTCGAGTGAAGATGAGACTCGAGTGTCTCTTTTTTCACTCGAGTGAATGATTTGATTCGATTTGCTGGAGTAAAGATGTGATTTTTTTTATAGTAGGTAAATAAAATACAAAAATAAGTAAAGTATTTATAAACTAGCTGTTGCCCACGACTTCGTCCGCGTGGACTTTTACGCGTGGACGCGTTTACTCCGCACTGCACCTCCCCCGTAGGTGATAATATGTAGGATACGTGGCCGGCGGTGACGTCGCCATGGCGTCTCGGTGAGTTAGGGCCCTTTGAGAGGGTAAACCCCGTGTGGTCTCATTTTAATTTGGTAAAGATTTAATGCAGGGTTCCCGATATACAGGGAATTGGAAGTCGGCCCTGATTGGATGTCGGTTCCTGCAATTTTAATGCGTTAAAAAATTATAAATCGTTTTAAATTCCGCCGTTCCAATGGCCCGCCACATTCAGTCACGTCCATCAGGCCGCGTTCGCGGTGAGTGACTCGCGACCGCCATCTCTGTCGGCGCCGGCACCGGAATATTACATTAGTTTTTGTGGGATGTCATCGCTCATTACATCTTACACCTTTCTAATTTTTTTATATAATAAGATAGCAAAAAGCATACAAATCAAAGATGTTAATGGTGCGTTGCTATCTTGTGGCGAGGTCTAATGCCACATAGGTTTACCGGCTACCTTACCCTCCAAACCGGATCTATTGCGGTAGAAATAGGTAAGGCGGTGGTATTTAACCCGGGCGAGACAATGCAGAACTCTACCACCTAGTAGTTACGATGGTAGTGACTCGCATAGCCAATCGGTCGCCTTTTACGACCTGCCTGGCAGAACAGCAGTTGGCCTATTCTTCAAAGGAGCCCAGGACTAACACGGGGAATAATTGTTATATAAAGTCTGGCACAGCTAAAAATGTGAATAAAACCCCTTCTGTTTTTATCCCGTTGGTCGAGTAGTTAGCGTCTCTGGGGTATGGGTTCGATTCCAGTCAGGGAATATTTATGTGTTTTTTTATATCATAGAAAGCGAACAAGCAGATGGATCTGATGGATAGAGAAAATTACGCCTATAGACACCAAAGATGTTAATGGTGCGTTGCTATCCACATGTATAGCTCTACCGGCTGCTTTACCCTCCAAGCCGGAAGGCGACCATGAAAAGCATTGACGTTATTGCGACAGGAATAGGTAAGGCGGTGGCACCAAATACCAGGGCGAAACGTGGGTGGAACTCTACCACCTTGGAATTCTACCATTTTCACGGAAAAATAGGGAGTTTATAGGGCAGAAGGCTACTTTTTACCTGAGTGAAAAAAGAAAGTAATGATTTTGGATCACGCGAACGAAGTCGCAAGTAATAGCTATAGTAAATAAATACATAAATGTAAATCCGGGGCAAGTCGCTAGTCAAGTATAATTAATAAAAGTATTCCGTTTTTTGGACAGGAAGGAAGCATTAATCATTTAAATAATACTAACAACACCCCACTAAAAGTGTTTTATTTAAAAATCGCCTTTATAACCCTTATTATAATGGCATTAATCGCGTATATACATAAACGCCATATGTGAAGTCAGGTGTATAATTTGTGATAGTGGTTTTTTTATCTGCAACGGAACGGTCTGTTTCACCATTCACAGATAACGAATCTAATTGTGGCAGGTTTTTATAATAATAAACAATGGATTGCCCAGGGGATGTAATAACTTTTATAGTTATGCTAGCTGTTGCCCGCGACTTCGTCCGCGCGGACTTCGTTTACACCGCACAGCACCTCCCCTGTAGGTGATAGCGTAATAATATGAAGCCTATATGTTGACCCGAACTGTTAGTAATATTCATGCAAAACTTGAAGTAAATCCATGGAGTACTTTTTGAGTTTACCCCGGACATACATACAGACAAACAGACATACAGACAAACAGACAAAAGTTCTAAAAACTATATTTTTGGCTTCGATATTGATTGTAGATCACGCCCCAAGTATTCTTTTAAAAAAATATTCAATATACAGTTTTGACTTTCCTACGATTTTATTATATGTATAGATATAGATTATTTACTTGCGTTCGACCTGCAATCGAAATTCGACCGTAGACTAAACAATAAAATATCTTTTTAAATTTGATAACAGGCTTTAGCCGTAAAGAAAATCGTATACATGTGTGTAATGTGTATATTGTCGTGTACATCACATGAATGTAGTGTGTGAATGTTTATTTTTATTAATTTAATGTATTTCTAATGCATATTATTTAATAATATTTTTATCAGAAAAAGGGCTAAAAAGTTTTTGCTTCAAGTATTAAAATTCAAAATGTCTTTATTTCGTAGGTAAAATATTTACACTTGAAATAAGTCAGTAAGTAATAGTTTATACGTTATTACTAAATACTTTAAAATATACTTAAATCGAGTCAACCATCGCCTATAGACACCAAAGGTTATTGTTGCGTTGCTATCTTGTGGCGAGGTCTAATGGCACATGCATAAGTTTACCGGCTACCTTACCCTCCAAACAGGAACATGACAGTGACAAGCTTTGACGCTATTGCGGCAGGAATAGGTAAGGCGGTGGTACCAGACCCGGGCGAGACAATGCACAACTCTACCACCTAGTAGCTACGATGGTAGTGACTCGTATAGCCAATCGGTCTTTTACGACCTGCCTGGCAGAACGGCAGTTGGCCTATTCTTCAAAGGAGTCCGGGACCAACACGGGGGATTTTTTTTATAAACAGCTTATCAACACTCAACAGTAACATGTAAAAGAAGGTTAGATAATTAATATACATATTAGATAGATATCGCCAGCGTGATCATTTGGTCAAGTGTTGGTGTTGATCACATGAGGTCCCTGCTCCCGGGTTCCTGGTTCGGGCAATTTAAAAAAAGTTTTTTTCAGTTTTCTAATAGAAAAACAATATGGCCCGAGATTGGAAAGTGCCCGATAGGCGATAGGCTTGCCACCTATTACATTGTGGAAATAAGTATCTTCGGATAATCGTAGGTGGTACCTCTGTCAACTTCATCGGAGATACGGACGTTAAAAACTAGTAATACGCGATGTATACGTGAAAAGTATTTTTTTATATCACAGGATAGCAAATAAACAGATAGTTCTCCTGATGGAAAAAGACGACCATCGCCTTTGAATATCAAAGATGTTAATTGTGCGTTACGATCCGTGTGGCGGGATGGTAATGCCACTTGAATACGTTTAACTACCTTAAGGCGAGGCATCGCGGCAAACGGGAAAAAACTGGTTTGTTAAATCACGTTTTTTTGTATTGATTGTTAAATAACAATTTTACAAAAATTACACGATGTACCTGAAGATATTATCTAAAGAATGTGCTAATTCATTACATGATAGAATGTACTTTACTCGATCATATAAAATTCCGAAAACAGGCTAAAAAATCTCTAAAACAAATAATTTGTTAATAATATTTCTAATTTTCCACATGATTTTTATATGGGGATATTTAGTTATAAGTACAAAAAAGAATGTGCTAAATTTTAGTTTTCAGCTGACGTCCTCTATTTATTTATCCGAAAATTAACACGTTTCCCAGCGGTTTCAGAACATACCGCGCCACCCATTTTCTATAGAATTGACGCGCATCGAAATACCTCGCCTTAACCTCCAAATCGAAATACGATAGTGACAAGCATTGACACTACTGCGACAGAAATAAGTGAGGCGGTGGTACCTAGACTCGGATCAGACGTTACAGAACCTTACCATCTAATAGTCACGATGGTAGCGACACGTATAGCCAATCATTTGCCTGTAACGAGCTGCCGGGCAGAATGACAGATGGTCTATTCTTCAAAAAGGGCCCGGACCATTACGAGAGACTTGAGTTAAAAGCAGACGAAGCCGTGGACTACAACTAGCGGTTATATTCGTGTTTGATTCAGACGCAGTCGCTTGTGTTGTATAAATAAACTATACTCCACTTAAAGTCCACAAAAAATGTCCGGAAACGAACCATCTAACCATGGTGGCAACGGTCACCGTTTCCGCGTCACGCACCGTTGGGTTATGTCGATTGAGGACACTTGTTCTAATTTTTGGAAAACTAATTATTTCGGTCATTTGGAGATATTTGTGACAGTGTAACGTGAAGACGAACTCAACTGTTTTTCAACACAGTCAAAAATGGTCAAGTGTCCTCAAATGCCTTGTGTCGAGAGCTACGAAATCGATGAATTTGTATGGTTTATAAATATTAAGGAATCAAGGTCTATTGTATGAAACCCGATAAACCTGTAAGGGACAAGTGACCATGTATACTAGGATGGATCATTTAACAGTTAACATATTAAATTTAGTACTAAATTTTTTTAACAATTAACAACTGTTATTTATATTAACAAATACTGTTAAAAGCATTTTTTATGTATCACTAAAATTACCAATAACTTGATATATGATAATAATGTTATTAAAAATATTTAAGAGAGCGTTTCGTTTTTACTCGCTAACTTGATTTATAATAATACTGTTATTAAAAATATTTCGGGAGAACATGATAATAATAACTGTTAAAAGTTTTTAAAACTATTCTAGAGGACCTTTTTTGGTAGCTTCGTGTTTTTACTGCTTCTAATACTTATTATATATATGCTACTGATATAATTTAACATAAATAAATAACTGTTAAATATTAATTAACTTTAACAACATAACAGTTAATCTAATTTAACAATAATTTCCATGCCTAATTTATACCATTGGCAACATTGATATAAAAAGAGGAAGATATGTTACCTAGTCACAGCGCCTGGTCCTACAAAACTAGGTCCGTGTACACAGACGTTGTAGTATGCCACTCAGTCACGCGCGGGACATTGTAACGTGAAACGCTTCTACTTTCCGATTGTTTTTGCCATTAAACACGCATCAAAATGTCTTCTTGTGTATTTACCCAGTGTTATAATCACTCAAAGGAAAAAAATAAGACACATGGGATTACTTTCCGTTCGTAAGTACAGCTAAAACATTAAATTTGTTTAAAAATAAGATTTTCTTTGTTTATCGGTAACCATGGCGATGAGGTGGTCCGTGGCTATTGGCTAAAGAAATTTCGCTGGTACGAGTGTATCCGGCCTATCACTGATTTTATCAGTAACCATGGCGACGACGCGCGCAGTAGCTAATACCATTTCGCTCGTACGAGTGTATTCGCCCTGTCTCTGTCTTTGTTTCCATGTTTATAATTGTGATAACAGAAGTGTGTGCGTGTCGGTGTATATGTATTCTGCCGAGCCTAGTTTAGTGAATGCGATATAAGAATGTAACGTATCTTTCTCTTTTATATCATTTGGCAATCCTTGGCAATGGCTAATGTTGCCAATCATTTGGCAACATTATTTGTTGGTCAATCGAACTGTGTTGTCTAAAACAAAACAAGACGAAATTGAGGTATTTAACATGCAAATATCGCGATGTCTTATGTAAGTGTTTTTCCTCGTGTTGGTCCCGCACTCCTTTGAAGAATAGGCCAACTGTCATTCTGCCAGGCAGGTCGTAAAAGGCCACCGATTGGTTATACGAGTCACTTCCATCGTGGCTACTAAGTGGTAGAATTCTGCATTGTCTCGACCGGGTCAGGTACCACCGCCTTGCCTATTCCTGCCGCAATAGCGACAGCGCTTGTCAATATCGTGTTCCGGTTTGGAGGGCAAGGTAGCTGGTATACTTACAATATGTATTTCCTACTCCTCCTATATACTTCTAATTTCGATGCGGGTTCCAAGACAGCTTAGCTTTTCCCCAGGGCACCCTGAGCTCGCAACTCAGAGGTTATCAGGAAGGTTGCCGCTGTTGATTCTGGTTTACAGAAGTTACAGTGGTGGGAACGAGAGGTGGGCCCATTGGTATATTTATGCATGTGGCATTGCCATCCTGCCACCCGGATAGCAAAGCACCATTAACATCTTTGGTGTCAACAGCCGATTGTTTCTCTTTTCATCTTTTCGATATTTGCTATCTAATGACACTGAAAAAATATTTCTCATGAAATTCAACAAAAAATAAATTTACAAACCGATGCATGCTACAGATTTATATCATAGTATATGCTACAGATTTATATCAGATTTATATCATAGAGTTGATGCATATTATTCCTAAGTAAACGAGTCAGTTATAAAAATAGTCAAGGAAAATATTTGATGAGTGATTTCACTGAGTAGGTCAAAGATCACCGCAAACCACGTCAAACAGCACGCAAAACCACGACATGAAAGAGGTACCATCCGTCACTTTCTTTGAACTTTCACCACTCGCGTCTGTAACGGTAATTACCATAACGGATTATCTGACAATCATAAGCTATTTAATTGACGTAATTATATAGAAAAGTAAGATAGGCTTAGGTCATGGGGTCCTGAGGTCGATTTTCGAGTTAGGCAAGTTATACTGAGGTATTTTGAAATGAAATGAACTAAATATGTTTTTTCCCCGTGTTGGGTCCGGGCTCCTTTGAAGAATAGACCAACTGCCGTTCTGCCAGGCAGGTCGTAAGAGATGACCGATTGGCTATACGAGTCACTATCACCGTGACTAGGAGGTGGTAGAGTTCTGCAACGGGGTATTTGATGACAATGCCTTACATATTCCTGCCGCAATAGCGTCGATGCTTGTCATTGTCGTGTTCTGGTTTGAAGGGTAAGGTAGCCGGTAGTTTTATACATGTAGCGTTGTCATCCTGCCACATGGATAGCAACGCACCACTGCCATCTTTGGTGTCTATAGTAGATAGTATCTCTTACCATCAAAAAAGCCATCTGCTTGTTTGATATCTAATGATATAGGTAACGAAACAGTTTTTTTTATATCATAAGATCGCAAACAAGCAGATGGGTCCTCCTCCTCCTCCTGATGGAAAGAGTCAACCATCGCCTATAGACACCAAAGGTGTTAATGGTGCGTTGCTATCTTGTGGCGAGGTCTAATGCCACATGCATAAGTTTACCGGCTACCTTACACTCTAAACCGGAACACGACAGCGACAAGCACTGACGCTATTGCGGCAGGAATAGGTAAGGCAGTAGTACCAGACCCGGGCGAGACAATGCAGAACTCTACCACCTAGTAGGTAATTATTTTGTATGTAAACACGCAATAAGTTGATTGGCTTTAAGAATTCACTTTATTATCAATATTATCTAATCCACTCAGAATAGATCCCTATTGAAAATCACTTCATTCGGATCTTTCTTTTTATAATAAACTAGCGGCCCGCCCCGGCTTCGCACGGGTATAAAATATACAGCCTATGTCACTCAGTAAAAAAAAAATAATATTAAAATCGATGCAGTAGTTTTGATTTATTCATTACTGCCCATGGCCCGCAAACAATTCCCCTTTCCCTATACCATGAAGATTTCCTGCTATCTTTGGAACATCTAAATTCATATAGGTACTACATTTTTAGTTTTTACATTTTTACCTATTTCTTTTACTTTTTCCATTAATATATTACAAAATGTCTTTATATACAACGTTCACAGCTTTCTGGTCATTAGACAATATAAACATGTTTTCTTTAGAGGTTACTCTTGAAAGAGCGACATATAAGTTGGCCATGTGAAAAACAATCAACGCTCAAATCTAAGCCTGCAACGATGAAGGTTTGACCCTGCGATTTATTAAGGCGAAAAAATGTGTAAATGGTTGACCCTGCGGGCCATCCCTAAAACTGTTCACTAAATAAACGTATTTTAAGCTCAAAAGAGTAAAAACTATAAGCATAGATTTTTCTGTTCAATCATCTATTTTGTTAAAAATGGCAGTATTATTAATTTTTGAAAAGCTGTATATTTGAAAATGATGATGGTATTCAACTCAATTTTTGAGATCTAAAATATTGTTTTAGCTAAATAACCGATAGATTGAAACATTTCGGTGTTATGTCTATAAACATTTTATTTTTAATTTTCTTCATTGATAAATCCCAAAAAAATTGACCGATTTTGATTAAACTAACGGTATTTGACGCAGTTTTTAAAGAACAAAAGCTGATAATATTTTTAAGTCAATCGGTAAATTAACTTAAAAGTTGAAAGTTATTTAAAAAAAAGTAAGTTTGCTAAGAACAACGTAATTTTATTTTTGAAAAGCTATAAGTTTTGAGAATTAGATTCGATTTTGATTTTTGAAACGGCATTTGACGTAGTTTTTTTAGTACTAAAATATCGTAGAACACCAAAAATTTTTTGGTTGAAAAAGTTTGAAGCTATGTCGAAAAAACACTTTTTTCAAAATTTTTCGTAAACGATTACTCCCAAACGGATAAACCGATTTTGATGCAACTTACATATTAGACGTAGTTTTTTGAGGAATAGAGCTGATTATTTTTTGTACTCGTTACGTAAATCTGGTAGTTATATTAAAAAATACTGTTTCTTTTGGTGTTTTTTCAAAATTTCTCTAAATCTTCTAGACCGAATTGGTTCAAATTTTCAGGAAATCTAAGTTAAGGCGAGGCATCGCGACAAACAGGAAAAAACTGGTTTGTTTAATCACGTTTTTTTTGTATAAATTGTTAAATAACAATTTTACAAAAATTACACGATATACCTGAAGATATTATCTAAAGAATGTGCTAACTCATTACGTGATAGAATGTACTTTACTCGATCATATAAAATTCCGAAAACAGGTTAAAAAATCTCTAAAACAAATAATTTGTTAATAATATTTCTGATCTTATACATGATTTTTATATGGTGATATTTAGTTGTAAATACAAAAAAGAATGTGCTAAATTTTAGTTTTCAGCTGAGGTCCTATATTTATTTATCCGAAATTAACACTTTTCCCAGCGGTTTCAGAACATACCGCGCCACCCATTTTCTATAGAATTGACGCGCGTCGAAATACCTCGCCTTAAGCGGAATCCATTGATATAAAAAACCCAAGATGCACTGTCCCGAACAAAACTGACACTCAAAAGTGTCCCTAATTTCTTTTAAGCAGTTATAGATATGGCAAAAACATATGTCTTTGCATATCCAACCTTAAGTGCAAGACTTATAGTTGTTTTTACAAAGCAATGTATGAAAATAAATAAAATTGAAAGTGACGCGGCCGACGCGATTCTATTTGAAATGAGTGCACAATTTAAAATTGTGCACTCATTTTTGGAGGACGTTTTTGACACACTGTGTATCTTGGGTTTTTTATATCAATGGCGGAATCCAATCGAATGCCATCAACCGCGTTTCGATCGGTCTAGCCGTTCAAAAGCTATGACATGTTTACATACACACATACACACACACATACGTACATACAGACATACTAACGTCAGCGTGAAAATAGTCGGAAAAGATTCCTGGGACCTCAAAACGTTGATATCTGGTGAAAACTCGATTTTCGAAAATCGAGGTAAAATCTTCCTTATCCACATTTGTAGTAGGAAATTAAAAACTGGTTTGCTAAATCACGTTTTTTTACATTGATTATTAAATAACAATTTTACAAAAATTATACGACATACCTATACATGATAGAATGTACTTTACTTGATCATATAAAATTCCGAAAACAGGCTAAAAATCTCTAAAACAAATAATCGCCTCTGTGGTCTAGTGGTCCAGCGTTGGCGTTGACCACATGAGGTCCCGTGTTGGATTCCCGGGCCGGGCACTTTAAAAAAAAAGTGTTTTTTCAGTTTTCTGAGAAACACAAAGTTGCCCGGGATTGGAAAGTGCCCGGTTGACGATAGGCTTGCCACCTATCACATTTGTGGGACCAAGTATCTTCGGCTAATCGTGGGTGCACTTGTTGTACCTCTGCCTACCCCTTCGGGGATATGGGCGTGAAGATACTTTTTTTTTACAAATAATTTGTTAGTACTATTTCTAATCATCCACATGATTTTTATATGGTGATATTTAGTTAAAAAAATTTTTTTTTTGATTTTCAGCTGAAGTCCTATATTAACGACGGGTCCCAAGAACAAAATCTTATGGAGAGATCAGACTAAATTGGTTTTATAATAAAATTCGCATTAAACACGCATAAAGCTACAATATACTTTTTATATTTATTGGTCTTTTTTTGTGGAAATACTCAAGCGAACATCATCTTATGTACAATGTACTCTCACAAAAAACATATTGTAATTTGGTAATTTTGTAGATACGATTTTGTTCTTGGGACCCGTCGATTTATTTATCCGAAAATTAACACGTTTCCCAGCGGTTTCAGAACACGCCGCGCGCGCGCCGCCCGACCGGCCGGTAACCCCGCAATCGCTATGCCCCTGCATTTTAAATTAAATCTGTAATATCTTCGAAAATATTCATTTAAATTACATGCTGTAAACGGCCATATTGCTCTATATTAAATCCGAAATATATTTAAGGCATTTAATTGGATAAAGATAAGTGCTGTATTGCTTAAAATTGCTTCGAAAAAAAAGCCATTATTTCTCTTAAAAAGTAAATGACAAAAAAATGCTATTGTGGGTTATCCATAAGAGATAGACATATACCATCGCGGAGTTTTCTGTAGACCTTTTCAAGATGTACAAATACTTAGTACATTATTTTGATAAATCTCGTAGGGTTTAGCCAGCGTTTGCAATGTAAGCGGAAAAAAATATAATTATTTACGACATGACATCAGAAAACTCAAAAATTGTAGTATTTCTCGACTCTATATTGAATGTTGTTATACGTATAAACCTTCCTCTTTAACCACTCTATCAAAAAAAACCGCATCATAATCCGTTGCGTGGTTTTAAAGATTTAAGCATACATAGGGACATAGGGATATAGGGACAGACAAAGAATGCGACATTGTTTTATAATATGTAGTGATAATTTAAAGACAAAAAAACGCTGCGGCGTGCACTTTTGGATTTTCAAAATTTTAATTAATCCATTTGCAATATATTATTGGCATATTTAACTGGTTATAAAAGTCGATGTCCGGTGAAAGTGTCGGGTATAGCATCTTATCCTATGTATATAATTTATTTTATACTAGAGCAAAATACCAGATGGATCTCCTGATAGAAAGAAATAACCATCATCTAAAGATATATAAAAATAGAAACTGCTTTTACTTCATCATTAAATTTCTAGAAGATTTTTCTAGAAATGTATATGCTTAGCTTAATAACGCAGGAAATATAAAACTGTTGATTTACCGTGATACAACATAGCCATTTCGATAATCGTGCAATATCACAGGCACAATGCCATTGTTGGAGGCCCTTTGTTAGATTAGCGCCGACACGTGAACAGGGAAGTAATGAATCAGAGTGCTAAGTGTGAGTTTATCTTTTCGCATTCGATCGTGAGCGCGTTTGGAGTTTACTAGGAATTTGTATGTGATTTGTACAGCGCCACCTAGTGGTAAACGTGAGAAACCAATTTACCACTATGTGGCGCTGGTTGGTAACATTTATGCTCATCGCACAAATGCTTGTGCGATGAGCATAAATGTTTGTATTTCCGGGTTTGGGTGTTTATTAAATATATTCTAGTATTTATATATGTATTTCTATGTATTAGTATCGTCGACTAACACCCATAACACAAGCAAATAATTTGCTTACTTTGGGGCTAGATTAGTACACTAATTTGTCCCGTGAATATTTACTTTTTATTTCAGAAAAATGTATTTCCCGAGGGATCCAAATAAAACTTTAATGACACACGAGGCTTGAAGCCAGGAGGATATAATGAAAAGCAATAAAAAGGCAACACTCGACTTCCAAACTCATAAATCTCTGAAATCCTACAACAAATCTTCGTCGAAACTATATATATGGCTTGCAAAAAATCCTTTGTAATATAAAAATACTCTGTATCGTCCTATAATTTTACTTATAATCATTTTATTTTGAAAAACAAAGTCAAAAAAGACAAGGCCACTGAGTTTCTTCTGAGTACCGCGTTTCCGATCCAAACCGCGGTGTTATCACGTAACTCGCAATGCGAAACAATCGTAATTGTATAGTTATTGCAAGGCACATAATAGCCTTGTATATTAGTGGCAGTCGTTGCCACTTGATTATTTTTGGTGGTGTGACATCGCAAAAAGTGTATCCAGTGACCAGCAAGCAATTGGCGACGTTTTTGATGATTTTTTCGTTACGTTTAAGTGTTATCGCTGGTCGCTGGCGGATTTCAAACGTTAAGTGATACGCCTCCGGAATTCGTAGTAGCTATAAAATTGTTGACTCATCACTCACATATAATAAAACAAAGTCGCTTTCTCTGTCTGTCCTTATGTCCCAATGTATGCTTAAATCTTTAAAACTACGCTATGGATTTTGATGCGGTTATTTTACTAGATAGATCTTGAGGAAAGTTTTAATATATAAACCTTTCCGATATTGCCACGGGAACAAAAGCTACGCGGATGAAACCGGGGGCAGTTCGCTAGTCAAAAATATTTCTGTAAAGGTTTATTTGAACACAATTTTTTGATTTGATTTATTTTTCGAGGCTTTCCCTCGATTATTATCAGATTAAAGAGAACCTAGCGACCTGCCCGCGGTTTCACCCGCGTAGCTTTTGTTCCCGTGGCAATATCGGAAAGGTTTATTTTAGGTATGCATGTGGTTTTAGTCCCACAATGTAATAAGCGGCAAGCCTATCCTGCCGTCATTAGGATAAAGGACGTTTCTACGTAATGTTCAAAACGGAGAAAAAAAAATATTTCGTATTCTTAAAATTAAAAAATTAGCTGTGCGAACAAAGTAATAATAAATTTGTAATGCAAAAGTGTTTACTTAACTTTGGTCTATCGAAACCATGTACAAATTTTATTTAAATGATCGAAATGAATCCAATAAATTATGTTTTCTTTTTTTTAGTAAAAAAATTCTTAGAAAATACGTGGCACTGCAATGAAAAGACGCATCTGGCTAGATACGTCCTATCATCTTAGTAATTTGTGAATCATATTTTATTACATCGCCCACCGGGCACTTATTAAAGCCTGGGCAACGTCGTTTTATCAGAAAACTGAAAAAAAAACACAAATTTTTAATTGCCCGACACGGGAGTCAACGCCAACACCGGACCACGCGCAGAGGCGATTATACATTAATTTTTTATTAATTAAATATACATTAAATTAATAAAAAAACTACATTTACACACTTAATTCATTTGACATATACATAAAAAAGAGCTCCTATTAATAAACAAAAAGTTGGCCGTTTTTGGAATAGCTATGCCATAATGGAATTTCTGGTATATAGCATAAGGGTAAAAATAGCGTGTACTATCTTGTTTATCATAAGTTGTTTACAACTAGAAGTGATTGATCGATTACTCGATAAATTTAGATTTTTCTGGATCCAGGTAGAACTTTACCC
Organism: Apodemia mormo; assembly: GCA_036924255.1. Taxonomy (NCBI): domain Eukaryota; kingdom Metazoa; phylum Arthropoda; class Insecta; order Lepidoptera; family Riodinidae; genus Apodemia; species Apodemia mormo. Next base: position 15,733,219 of record JAUPFN010000030.1, read on the forward strand.
TGGGTAAAAAATAGAGATGTGTTGTTTTTATAAATCGATCGAGGGCGATACTTAAAGTGACCTGTGCGAAGCGAGTATTCTATTGTGTAGTCGGTTAAGTTCAGTGATAGTACAGTGAGTGACTAGTGTTAATCAGAGTATTTGAGTATTTCATTGTGTTGTTTTGTGTATTTGTATTGTAAATACACGGATTTCATATAAGTGGTGTTTTTCTTACAATTACGAACCCGAAGTACGTAACAATGCTGTTACGTTTATTGCTAAACTTTGTTGTCAAGCTTTGAAGCGATTTTATTGTTTTGTTTATGGTCGAATTTCGGCCATAGGGCAATCGCTAGTATACATTAATTATGCCTAATTATGCCATGATTATTACAATAAGCTTAGTAACTTTCACAGAACGATATCGCAGTCCACAATGGCATTGTTGTTGGTCCTTTGTTACGCCAAATACGTGAACTACGTGAGCGGGGACGTAATGAGTCACCATTTCACGTAGATTGCCTTGTAGGGGTCACGCGTTACAAAGCTATTTGTAACAAATGATCAATTAAAAACGTATTTACTGCTTAACAATTGTAATAACAATTTTCCTCGGGATATACAAATCAGTTTTTTTGGAATTAACTAAATCGGTTGGTTTAAATGACCGTTACTGCAAAACCGGGTTTTTAGGGCGAGCAAATTGCTCAGCCAGAATCTAAATGGACTTAGAGCCCATCTTAAGGGTGTCTCCTGTGAGAACAAGTGGCATCAGGACTTGTTAACAACTCTTGACCAGGGTATCGAGTGTTGGCAGGCCAAAACAATAGGCCGTGTCGTGACTTTGGTGTGGCGTGTAAATTTTTTTAAACATTTATACGCCGGCTGATGCGCATCCTGCATGCGGCTGATTAATTATCGTACATATACACTCGTACACGACTAGCGAGCGATGCGCTCTGGATTCCCACTGACATAAACTTCATACATATCTTCTCGCCATATCACTAACGGCGTAGAGGGGGGGATTTCTTTTATATCATAAGATAGCAAACAAGCAGATGGAAAGAGTCAACCGTCGCCTAATTGTGAAGTGTAGGCTATGATGGAATCATCAGGATAGGATAGGAAATCTTTTTTAATACAATAATGCTAAAACAGACTTAAACGGTAGTAAATAATAATAATAAATTATATAAATGTTTATTTCAAAAAATTACATAATCAGGCTACAATCTATAATTACAAGGTTTTCTTAGATATTTATGATATTACGTGTGCCTGAACTAGGAAAACCTGTGTTTCAGGCTGAACGAGCAAGTATACTTTATATACTTACCAATACCATACCAATAAACATATTATAATTTATGATACAAAAAAAAAATACATGTAAATAGGTCAAGTCTACTCTAACCTTATTAACAAATTCTCGTTCTCTTCGTAAGACAAACTTTGTAGGGATGACCGGAGACTTTTTTTGCATTTATGGAAAGTTAATTGATAAATATCTAACAATGCATTTAGTCTATTGTAGAGATATGGGCCTAGAAATAAGTAAAATTTTGTTACAGAACTATGTTTTATGGCAATTTTATGGGAACAGACTGTATCTTTTCTTCTTTTGTTAGTAATTTCTGTACAGTAGGGAAGAGCTGCATGCTGTTTTAGTACTATGTTTAGTATAAAAGCTGTCGGACTGTTAGCACTTTACATGAGTGCCTTAAGTAAGGACTGAAAAACGTGTAAAATTGAAAACGAAGCCGAAACAACTCATTTGCTACCCTTAAATATGTCATTGCTCCAACAAATCTAAAAAACAGAGTGCTAAGTGTGAGTTTTTCTTTTCGCATTCGATCGTGAGCGCGTTTCGAGTTTACTAGGAATTTGTATGTGATTTGTACAGCGCCACCTAGTGGTAAACTTGAGAAACCAGTTTACCATTAGGTGGCGCCGTACAAATCACAAAGAAAAACTCACACTTAGCATTCAGAACCTGCTTTCGAACCGATCTAAATTTTTTTAACCCTCGTCCGCTAGTCAAAAAAAAACAGTGGAAAATAATTTGGATTAATAATTTAAAAAATATTTGAATTAGTTGGACCGGTATCCAAGTACCCTTGAAAATACCTTTTGAAACCTTTAAATACGTCATAACTAACCGACCCGGGTATCGAGTCTGGTATCAAATGATCTGAGCTAAATCAGCTATCCTCTAGACGATGAAGTAATCTATATAAAGCGAACTAAAAGCAAAATATTACCAAATTAACCACTAGTTAATATTCAAATGCCGTACATGGCGACTGACAGCGAACCTTTGTAGTATCGGGGCCATTAAAACTGTATTTTGTCATCTTTTGTTCTCTTTTAAATAATAACGTAGCCAAGGTCATGAGAGCAGAATGACGCGGTCAAAACGAGATCGTTAGGAAAATTCGGTGGTGTAAGACTCGTGAAACGGGTTCGAAATATTGAAGTAAGTTACACTACGCGAACTTAAAGCAAAATAATAGCAAATTCTTCACTAGTTAATATTCAAATGCCGTACATAGCGACTGACAGCGAACCTTTGTTATTGGGGCCATTAAAACTGTATTTTGTCATCTTTTGTTCTGTTTTAAGTATTATATATAGTTATTAAATAAATATATAACCAAGGATATTAAAGCAGAATAATGCGGCCAAAACAAGAGCGTTACGAAAAGTTTACGTAAAAAACTCGCGAATCGGCTTCGTAACATTGAAGTAAGCGAGAGATCGGTCAAGCCAAGCCACCAAATCATCATAATAAATATCGGTAATTTAAAATTCTATGAATGAGCTTTTAAACTAACGCTTTCACCTATCACAAATCACAATATATGATATTATTGTGCATACTCGAAATACTGAAGTGTGAGGTTGGATGTGACTATCATTCACATCGGTGGAAAAATGGTAAAGGGCATAGACCTTTAAAGGTTTGGTTTGGATGGTTGAAAGATGTCAGATATACAATGTGAAAGAAGATTGATGTTGATACCTACTGAGAGAGTTCAAGACTGACGGGCCATAATCAAATTGGGTATGTGCTATTCGAAGGGACCGTTAACAGCTTCCGAAACCAATGTTTTTATATGAAAAGAGCTCAGAATGTGGAGGTAACAAAGCAAATCTATCTGGACATCAGAAGAGTCGTCACTAGTTCCAACTTGATAAGTTTATTTCAGCTGGAGCAAGAGACAACTATCCTAAAGGGTCCAAAGACGTTAATTTTGAGTTGCTATTCGTGTAGCAGGCATATAAGATATCCACAAACCCTCAAAACCAAAACAAGTTTTTTTTTAATAAAAGATCGGGCTAACAAGTAGGAGACTTACCTGAAGGTAAATGTACCACCACACATTAGAAAACTACACCACTAGGGTTTTGCAGTTGCGTTGCCGGCCTTTTAAGAATGAGTGAGCTCCTTCCTTCAAGGTCTCTAAGTCGTATCCTTTCGGGAAAATCTCTGCCGATGATTGATTATACAGAGGAGTAGTTCAAGACAAAAAGTGCTTCGAAAATCGCACGGTCTATTTCCAGACATCGAGATGGTGAATTTGAAATTTTCCGTCCGAAGTTAAATTCGGTAACAGGAATTAATCCAAACAGAACCTTCCAGTTGATCCGATAGAACTCCGATAGATCCGTAACATCAAAGAGACAAGCCGATTTGAAATCGTCCTGTCATCGACGATTCGAGTCGCTCTAAGTACCTACATGCATTATTTTAACAGCAATAATTGGGCGGTGGCACCAACCAGATCAATTACGATATTACTGATACATTAAAACCTCATCTTACGCGCTTCCTGCTAGAAAACTGATAGCCTAACCTTTTAAAGAGACTTGGATATACAGGAGAAAGAACTACATGTTACGTGCTTCTAGTTCGTAATTGTGCAATCAAACACCACTTATAATAAAACCGTGTATTTACAACACAAATATACAAAATACCACAATGCAATACGTAAATACACTATACACACTCCCCGTGTTGGTTCCGGGCTCTTTTGAAGAATAGACCAACTGCCGTTCTACCAGGTAGGTCGTAAAAGACGACCGATTGGCTACGCGAGTCACTACTATCGTGGCTACTAGGTGGTAGAGTTCTGCATTGCCTTGCCCGGGTCTGGTACCACCGCCTTGCCTATTCCTGCCGCAAAAGCGTCAGCGCTTGTCTTTTTGTCGTGTTCCAGTTTGGAGGGTAAGGTAGCTGGTAAACTTATGTATGTGGCATTAGACCTCGCCACAAGATAGCAACGCACCATTAACACCTTTGGTGTCTATAGGCGATGGTTGACTTTTTCCATCAGGAGACTCATCTGCTTGTTTGATATCTTATGACATAAAAAACACACTATACACACTAGTCACACTTACTGTACTAACACTAAACTTAACCGACTACGCTGAACTAAAACACTTCTCTTCACACTGGTCGCCCGTACTATTGCTTTCGATCGCTGTATAAAAACTGCACTCTATATGGCAACCTATCTCTATTTATACCCAGGGTAAAATTCGACATAATTCCTGAATCATCTACACGTAATCCAGGATAATTGTAAACAAGTTATTATAATGTAAACAAGTCCTAATACACGCTTTTTTCACCCTTATGCTTTATAACAGAAGAATCATTATAGCATAGCTGTCTGGGTATCGGCGGCTGTTGTTTATCAATAGAAGCAGCCTATCCCTTTGGCTTATTTCTAGATCTCTACAGCGCTCCAACTCTTCAAGTTTATAGAACAATATTTATTTAATAGACATATCTGTACACTAGCAATCACACTGTGGTCGAAATATGACCATAGACTGAACAATAAAATCTAATCTCATTTTCACAAAAGACTTTAGCCATCAACATAATTATGTACATGTGTGTATCTTATGTATTGTACATGAATTTAGAGTGGAAAATGCATACTACTCAGTAATATATAAAAATATTACACTTAACTCTGTTGATGCACAAAACACACAAGACATCCACTAGGTACATACTCCCTATTTAGGAAAACAACACACTATAATACACATGATACGATAAACTTTACTATTAATTTATTACGAACAAACCAATACCCTTTAGTTGTTATTATTATTATTTATTTATTACTCTTTCTGTTCAAATCATAGTTAATTTATTTAATGTTAATACAACTACCTAAATGTCATTTGAAACCGCGAAGTGGGGGCCTGGCGTCCTGTATTACAGGATCTAGAATCTACCTCAGGCACCAGTCTCTCACAAACGGGTGTACAAATAGATATTAAGCCAACCAAAATAACAAGAACCCATTGAGTCGAGAAAAATAAATTAATAAAAAAAATATTAGCTTTCTCCACTACTTTATCTTGTAAACTTCAACTGCCATATTTCAAAAAGGGGTAAAAAGTTAGTGCTTCACGTATTAATATTGTTACGAATAATCTAGAAGCGTGTAGAGTTGGAGCGCGGGCGCGCTAACTATCTAGAAAACTCCTGTTGACAAACAAATAGTTGACCGGGGCTATGCCATAATGGACTTTGTGGTATAAGGTTGAAAATAGCGTGTACTAGGATTTATGACTCATAACATGTTTACGATAAGAAGTGATTCATTGTTTCCCGATACATTTAGATTTTTCTGGATCCAGCTAGGACTTTCCCCTGCCTATAAATACAGAGATGTTGACAAACACAGAGCAGTTTTTATCAAGCGATCGAGAGCGATACATCAAGTGAACAGTGCGAAGTGAGAAGTGTTTTATTGTGTAGTTCAGTGATAGTATAGTGAGTGACTAGCAAGTAGAGTGTATTTTAGTATTACGTTGTGTTGTGTTGTGTAAATACACGGATTTAATATAAGTGGTGTTTTCCTACAATTGCGAACCCGAGTACGCAACAATATGTAGTTATTTTTATAGCAAGTCAGCTGTTTAAGGAGAGAGAACCGTCTGTCCGTCCGGGTCATGTTTGAAGATCATCTGCCTTCTCGCCAGGCAGTCGCAAAGAGTGAACGATGGATTTAGTGTGTCACTACCGTATTGACTAATTTGATGGAAGAACTCCGTAACGTCTCGTTATAACGATTCACGACGATAACACGTTTCACCTTAATTCGCCTCTTACGAACTGCCTAGCAAGTAGCAGACAAAAACTCAATAGTATAATCTTCTAGTGTTAGTTCTAGTGTTCCTGCCGCCGAATTCCACCATCGGACATCGCGTCAAAACTTGAAGTTCCATCCTCACCATCTCGATGTCTGGAAATCCACAACTGTGCGTTTCTCCCGACACTTTTTACCTCGTACTACTCTGCTGTGGAACCAGTTACCGGCAGGGGTATTTCCGAACGGATACGACATAGGGACCTTCAAGAAAAGAGCTTACTCATTCTTAAAAGGCCGGCAACGCAACTGCAAGACCTCTGGTATTGCAGATGTCCATGGGCGGCGGTGATCACTTACCATCAGGTGCACCTCTTGCTCGTTTGCCCCCTATTCTATAAAAAAAAAAAATTAAAAAAAATACAAGCAACTACCTGCAACGTGCAGCCCGTTGCATAATAAACGTTTTTGGTGAATTCCGTAGGAATTCTACAGAAAAGGGCGATACGTGCAATGTATAATTTAAGTAGTAGAGCACCATTGAGACAGTTAAGAAAATAAATATAATGACTATGCCTAGTCAATATATTCATGAAAATATTAAGTACGTCAGGAAAAATATTCACACATTTTCTAAAAATAAGGATATACATAGTGTCAATACAAGAAATAAAAATAAGATAGCAACACAAAAATATAGACTAAGTAAGACCTCAAAATGTTTTATAGGTGTTGGAGCATGCATGTACAATAAATTACCCGAAGAAGTCATTAACTTATCCGAAAAAAATTCAAAACATACATGAAAAGGGTGCTCTGTAAAAAGGCATATTACAGTATTGATGAATATATGAATGACAATACTGTGTAAACCACTAATACGATGTATTATTAAATATTATTTTCTGTATTATTTTAATTTGTGTCTGACATTCAAAACCTATGTGCTGTTCCAGGTTATAATCTGTCTGTGTGCCAAATTTCATCCAAATCCGTTCAGTACTTTTTGCGTGATTGGAACAAACACCCATCCATCCAAAAATCCAAACTTTCGCAATTATAATCTTCTATATATATAAAAAGCAATACCACTTTTCGTTATAATTTTATAACTCAAACAGGCTCTCCTATCTAAACCAAATGTTTAGGCTTTGTTCGGACTATTTAGTAGATGGTTTATGTGGAGTTTGCACAAATCGGTAGAGCGGTTAATCATTCATCACATTTTTTTAACAAATGAATTCAATAAATGGCGATACGTAGCGAAGCACCTAACGGGCCGTTAGTATTAATATATATTATCTGCAGTTCTGTAAAACGTATGTATTTGACCAATCCAAAGAAAGATATTTGACATATTAATCAATAAAACTGTATACACAACATTAATTAACAGCAAAATTATTCAAATCCAAAATAGCAAATTATAAGAAAACACAAAAATTAAAAATCAGAATCACAATATTCAGTGAATGATTTAATAAAGTCCTTTTAATATTAAACAAACATCTCAAAGAGTGGGTTTACTTTGCGTATCTCAAACAATGCCGAAATAGAAACGCCATTAAATTATTAAAACTTTCTTGAGACTATAATATAATCTGAATAATTATTCAGTTCTAATTAGAGCAGCTAAACTCGCTTTTCTATTTGCCTCGGACAAATACAAAATTCCTGTGCGACCTGAAAGAGGCACATAGATCGACAACATTATCAAAAACATTAATGAAATTTTAAAAAATGCTCGTTTTTAACCCTTAATTTCATTAAAATTTAGCGAATAGTTTGAACCCACAGACCACCTAAATAATAATAGACAAGCCCTTGGGTAAGAAACGTGTCGCCGTGCTTATGAGCAAACGCTCCTATTACTGTCAAAAATTTCATACATTTGTAGGTTATATTGTTAAAAAATAGAAATAAACCATGTTGTACTGTTTTATCGCCCTGAATGAAATGACAAGGTTTAAAAATTACTCTCGAAATGATTTTATTTCATTGGTAAGTAATATTACTCTGTATTTCTGTATGTAATTTAGAGATACGCAGCTAAACTGAGAAATTGTCTTGAAAGGCGTATCCAATTAATCCGTGTTTGAACCGGACAACACTATGTCGAGTCGGCGGTCGTCACATCTGAGGAAGTCTCCTTGATGTTGAGGTTATAGGCAGTCAACTTTGTCTGTTTACACTTTCCGGTCAACATCTGAATTACTTTTTAATTACAAACATACATGAACTGGTTTCACCATACATATATATATTTTCCAATTGTTTAAAGACTACCGGTTTCGGGTATCAGGCTAATAACAAAACAAGATTAACAGTTATCAACTGCCATTCTGCCAGGCATGTCGTAAAAGGCGTTCGATTGGACTATGTGAGTCACTACCATCGTGGCTACTACGTGGTGGAGTTCTGCATTGTTTCGCCCGGGTCTGGTACCACCGCCTAGCAATGGCGTCAGTGCTTGTCACTGTCGTGTTCCGGTTTGGAGGGTAAGGTAGCCTGTAAACTTATGCATGTAGCAGTAGACCTCGCCACAAGATAGCAACGCACCATAAACACCTTTGTCTATAGGCGATGGTTGACTTTCCATCAGGAGACCCATCTGCTTGTTTGCTATCTATGATATAAAAAAAATTCAAGTTTAATTACAAGTCCTGATGATGTGTTAATATACGAAATAGGTGACTTTAAACAACTGGAAAATATGTATTGTAAAATCAGTACAAATGTTTTGTAATTAAAATCAAATAATTGCTAGAAGGGATGTGGATTATTTAGCCGTTTTAATGATTTGGGACCACCACGCTAATATTTTATCAAATTAAGCAAACGAGCGCATCTTCGCCATCTTTTCTCAGTCGAATAAAAAGGTAGCCTTTTTTCAGTGATGAAAGAATTTTTAAAATTGGTTCTATACTTTTCAGTTCATCCATTTTAAACAAACAAATCTTCCCTCTTTATAATGTTACGAACTTCGGGTTCGTAATTGTATGAAAACACCACTTATATTAAATCCGTGTATTTAGTATACAAATACACAAGACAACACAATGTAATACTAAAATACACTTTACACACTAGTCACTCACTGTACTATCACTGACTACACAATAAAATACTTCTCGCTTCGTACGGGTCACTTCAAGTATCGCTCTCGATCGCTTGATAAAAACTGCCCTGTATTTGTCAACATATTTCTATTTATAGCCAGGGTAAAATTCTACCTGGATCCAGAAAAATCTAAATGTATCGGGAAACGATGAATCAATTCTTATTGTAATCAAGTTATGAGTCATAAATCCTAGTACACGCTACTTTCAACCTTATGCCCTATACCACAAAGTTCATTATGGTATAGCTTAGGTCAACTATTTGTTTGTCAATAGGAGTAGCTATCTTTTCTTTTATTTCTAGATCTCTCCAGCGTTCCAACTCTACACGTTTCTAGATTATTCGTAACAACAATATTAGTGTAGATATCTTGTATTATCTGCCCCCCTGACATTGCCTTATCATTATTCACAAAACCATCCGTTCGTTAAACTAACATTGTACGTGCCAAGTGACAGCGACGCATTGTTTGTAATGGGGCCATGAAAAATATTTTTCGATATGCGTTTGTTGCGTGCAAACAAATATGGCACGTAGAAAATGGCACTGTCCGTAGAAACTTTTTATTGACAAGCATCGACGCATTTGTTTACCTTAACTACTATGCTTATCATGTGGGCTTATACTAATACTTGTTACAAGTATTGCTTTTTTTGGTTCCGCACCCAAACGAAACATTCCTATTAATATTCCTTCGCTACTTTTTTTATTATCGATAGGTAAGCGCTTGACCTCGACCTCACCCGATGGTAAGCTGAGGCTTAAGATGAAACGCGCTTCCCTAGATGGTACCTGTTCACTCTTCTCTTGTATTTTATTTATTTGTGTTACCTATTTGTCTGTGATAGGACTCTATCTCCTGAATGGAAATAGTCTAACCATTAAATTATTGGAATGTCTGTAAATGTATCACAACAATAATGAAAAAGTAATGAAATGAAATTAAAATGAAATCTGTACTAATAAATCTGACCGCCCTGTTGGTCGAGTGGTTAGAAATCGACGGGGCTCGGGTCCGATCCCCGACAGGGACTAGCATTTATGTGATGAGCATATATGTTTGTATTTCCGGGTTTGGGTGTTTATTGAATATATTCTAGTATTTATATATGTATTTCTATTTATTAGTATCTTTGACTAACACCCATATCACAAGCAAATAATTTGCTAACTTTGGGGTTAGATCAGTAAGTGTAATTTGTCCCGTGACTATTTATTTATTATCTATTTATTTAAATAAAATTGGAGTGTCTGTTTGTAATATTAAAATAACCATACATATGGATGTATGTATACATGGTACATATACCAAAATAACATTTTTACAATTTTTGTATCTGTCTGTCTATTTGGGCTAATCTCTACAACGGCTGGGCCGATTTTGACGGGACTTTTACTTGCAGATAGCTTATATAATAAGGAGTAACTAAGGCTACTTTTATTTTAGTAAATTTTGGACGAAGTCGCGAGCACAGCTAGTGGAAAATATTTATTTACAAGAATGTGGATCTTATAAGTTATTAAAATTAATCAAAGATGTTGCGCCAGTGTTTAAAAATTTAAAAATTACAATAAATTGTATGTAGTTTAAGAATTTTCATAGGCACTATTTATTTACACGTCTTATATATAAAAATCAATTGCTGTTCGTTAGTCTCGCTAAAACTCGAGAACGGCTGAACCGATTTGGCTAATTTTGGTTTTGAATTAATTGTTGAAGTCCAGGGAAGGTTTAAAAGGTGAGAAGAATATATAAAAAAATAAGAGTAGTTAAAAAGGCAGAACAACGTTTGCCGGATCAGCTAGTTACAATATATTTACATTTCTTATATTAAATTGAATTTCTTATCCAATTATTTTTATTTACATTCATATAATTACATTTTATTAAACAATTCAAGAAATATGCTTTCCATGTATTTCTGGTGAGTCGATTTCTTTAAAATTACTACCGGATCGGAACGCCTTATTTCATTGAGAAGATCAGTAAATAGTGGATATCACCGAGTGATCCAAATCTCTCTGTCTTACAGTTAACCGTCTTTTGTAATTTCATGTTTTTCAAAAAGAAGATTTACATTCAACTCACACGCTGAGTAATTAATATGAATATGTTAAAGCGCTAGGTCATAAAATGTTGAGGTAACAGATGATTGTCAGCATGAGAGGGGATTATAAATGAAACTAGCTGACCCGGCAAACGTTGTTTTGCCTTACACATTAGGAAGCGCTTGACTTCGATCTCGCCCGATGGTAAGCTGAGGCTTAAGATGAAACGCGCTTCTCTAGATGGTACCTGTTCACTCTTCTCTTGTATTTTATTTATTTGTGTTACCTATTTGTCTGTGATAGGACTCTATCTCCTGAATGGAAATAGTCTGACCATTAAATTATTGGAATGTCTGTTAATGTATCACAACAATAATGAAAAAGTAATGAAATGAAAGTCATAAAAAGTCATAAAATGTTGAGGTAACAGATGATTGTCAGCATGAGAGGGGATTAAATGAAACTAGCTGACCCGGCAAACGTTGTTTTGCCTTACACATTTGGAATCCATAGCGGACAAACAACGTGACACTTCACTACATAGTATAAAACAAAGTCGCTTTCTCTGTCTGTCCCTATGTCCTTATGTCCCTATGTATGCTTAAATCTTTAAAACTACGCAACGGATAATGATGCGATTTTTTTAAATAGATAGATTGATTCTTGAGGAAGGTTTTAGTATATCAAACTTTCCGATATTCCTACGGGAACAGAAGCTACGCGGGTGAAACCGCGGGCAGGTCGCTAGTAATTTATATAAGTCTATGGGATTAAACTTTATATGGTGGTTGAGTATTGTTAAATTTTCGGATTTTTCGCGCAATTTTCTTAATATTTTCTTTTATAAGAACCTTCTCCTTACAATTACAAACACAACAAAAAAAAATTACCGAAATTGGTTCAGCCATTCAGGCGTGATGTAGTGACCAAGGAAAATAGGGATTGATTTTTATATATATAGATGGTTTTGTGTAAAATTGTTATTTAACATGACATACGATTACAGTACCCGGCGATAAATATTGCACATCGAACTTTGGAAAGAGACAATCGGATAATTTCGGCTTCGTAAAGCGTTATCTCTGTCCCACACTACCTATGTGACGTTTAGTCAGTCGTTGTTCAAGTACGATAGAGTGCAGTCGCGTCCCGAAAAAAATATATATTTAGAGTTGATAACACCCACAAATTTAAATAATTTAAAGTTGTAATATGGCATCTTTCGGAAAAAGAGGGAAACCTTTACGAGGTCAGTCACGTGAAATTATCTACAATGTTTATAAATACTTTGTAAGCGAAGCTGATAGATTAAAAAAAAAAGTAGATGAAAATGTAAGTTGTTATTTTAAGAAGATTCAAGAGCGAGTTGCAAATGCCACTGGAATTTCAAGAAGAACTTTGAACAATATATTAAACGAAGTCATTACTGAAACACATTCGACTGAAATTAAGTTCAGCACTCCAAAAAAAGGGAGACCAAAAAAGCAATTTCGTTTGGATATGGACGATTTTGATTACGATGTTGTTCGAAGAATGGTGTATGATTTTCACTTACGATTTAATGAACTGCCAACAATAAAATCATTAAAAGCTAAGTTATCTGAAGCTATTAATTACAATGGGTCTGAAAAAACGTTGAGAAAAATACTTCATGACATGGGATTTCAGTTCACTAAAATGGAAGATAATCGAAAAATTCTAATGAAAAAGCACGACGTTAGTCTCAAACGAATGGAATACCTTGATAAAATACGCAAATTTCGCGAAACAGGAAAAAATATCGTCTACATGGATGAGTCATATATACATGCATCCCACACTAAAGGGAAATCTTGGAGTGACGATAAGAAAAAAGGAGTAAAAAAGCCAATTTCAAAAGGTCAACGTTTGATAATAGTTCATGCGGGAAATGAAAAAGGCTTTGTACCCGGTGCTTTTTTAACGTATAAATCCACGGACACTACAGGTGACTATCACAATTAAATGAATAACGATAACTATGAGAAATGGCTGGTTAACCAATTAATCCCAAATATACCCAGTGATTCTGTTCTAGTTATCGACAACGCACCCTATCACAACAAGTATGTTGAGAGACCCCCCAACTCAAACACCATTAAACGGGAAATGATCAACTGGTTAAACAGACATGAAATTCCAGTTGATCCAAAATTAACAAAAACCCAGATTTACGCTATTATATGTCAGCACAAGGAGAAGTATACAGAGTTTTCTGTGGACAAAATACTTGCCGAACATGGGCACACTGTGTTGCGATTGCCACCATATCATCCGGATTTTAATCCAATTGAAAATATATGGTCTCAACTGAAAGGCTATGTAGCCTCTAGACATGTGGGTATGAACTTAACTACAGTAAAAACATTATTGACTGAAAAAGTAAACATGATCGGCGCTGAAGAGTGGAAAAAGGTTTGCGATCATGCAATCAAATGTGAGAATGAATATAGAAGCATTCAACACAGTTTAGACAATTACACTGATAGATTAGTAATAAATACGGCTGATAGTGACAGTGATATTGACCTCTTTGAGAGCACAGATAGTGAAATGGAAGTAATTGAGAATTAGAATTATTATTATTTTTATTGCAATGTCTCATTTTAGCAATAGGTATAATGGTGTTTATTATGTACACTAAAGCTGTAATGTTCCAAAATAATTAAATACGTAAACATAATGTAAAAATGTTTTTTTATTTTATTTTACCCCAACCTAAAGCCATCACTTATAGAAAAATTAGTGTATTTTATACAAAGAATAAAAATATCAAAAGAAGCAAATCATACTTGTTTTAACAGCTCCTAATAGGTACCGGACTGTTTGTATTTTGTGCGACAGAGATAACGCTCTACGAAGCCGAAATTAGCCGATTGTCTCTTTCCAAAGGTCGATGTGCAATATTTATCGCCGGGTACTGTACACATTTAAACTTGAAAAGCAAAGCCTCGTAACACACAAAATTACATGGAACCGTTTCCACGGGCCTAATTCACGTAATCAAACGGCAATCGAGTCGAAGCGTTTAAGACACACATTTTCTTATATATTATGACGCGTCGCAGCACATCTCGACGTTCTATCGTGTTTATGTGTATGAAAGCCCTAAGCGCCTTGACTCAATTACGTGAATTGGGGGGCTGTATATATGTGAAACTAGCAGTTGCCCGCGCCTTCGACCGCACGGACTTTGTTTACTCCGCTCCTACTGGTCGTATCAAGATGTTATATAGCCTATAACCTTCCTCGACAAACAGGCTATCCAACTTAAAAAAGAATTATCCAAATCTATCCATACTAATATTATAAATGCGAAAGTAACTCTGTCTGTCTGCCTGTTACGCTTTCACGGCCAAACCACTGAACCGATTTGAATAAAATTTGGTACAAATATAGTTTGAGAACCAAGAAAGGACATAGGATAGTTGTTATCCCGGAAATCCCACGGGAACGGGAACTATGCGGGTTTTTATTTTAGAATTTTTTCCACGCAAACGAAGTCGCGGGCACAGCTAGTATATATATATAAAAGGCAAAAGTGACTGACTAAGGTATCAACGCACAGGCCAAACCCTTAGAGCTAGAAACTTGAAATTTCGCACACGTACTTCTCTTATGATGTACGCATCCACTAAGAAAGGATTTTTTAAAATTCAACCCCGAAGGGGGTGAAATAGGGGATAAAAGTTTGTATGAAACTTTTTTATTCCTTGGACATATTTGCAATTAATTTCGTATGAATTGATACAAAATAAAAAAATTACGTGTATAAGCGTTTTTCAAAATTCGATCCCTAAGAGGGTAAAATAAGGGAAGTAGCTTATAAAGAAAGGTTAAATAAGTTCTTAAGTAAATATGCGCGTGCGAAGACGCGGGTAACAGCTAGCTTAGATATATTACAATTAAAAATGTTTTATAAATTTCTTTAACGCAGAAAACCGCGTTAATACAGAGCACGCCCTTAGGTACGTAACAAATTTAACGTTATTACACATATGAGTAAAAAAGCAAATTAGTGCAAACCACACAACCGACAACAAAGTACAAAGTAATGGCCGCGTTCCTGCAGCGTGCGGCGCCTGCTAAAAGCTTACATTTACACCACACGACACGACTTCCAATTGAATTTTCCGTATTTATCCACTCCTCTTTTTGAAAAATATATCAATTAAAACAATAGATAGATAAATAGGTCAACTAATCTACAACCATGCGATTCTCTAGGAACTTTTTACCACGCACTACTCTGTGAAATCAATTACCGGCGGGGATGATTTCAAAAGTATATGACTTACGTAAGAAAGGGTATAGACGTTGAAGAAAAGAGCATACTCCTTAAAAAGCCGACAACGTAGCTGCAAGGCCTATGTTGCTGTGGCTGTCCATGGGCGGAGGTAATCACTTACCATCAAGCTAGCCTCCTGCTTGTTTGCCCCTTTTTCTATAAATGATAAATAAAATAAAAAAACTATTTTACTGCCAAGCATCTCGTAAAAGGCGAGGCTAGTACTAATATCGTGACTACTATCTAAGTGGTATATGGCGAGTAGTCTCGCCTGGGTTTGTAAATACGGTCTTGCCTTTCCTGTCAGAGCACGCAAGCGTTGACCCTACAGGTCGACGCTTGCCACTGTCGTGCTCAGGGTTGGACGTTAAGGGCATCCGGTAAATTTACGCATGTGGCATTCCAGCTCCAAGGATAACAACGCATACACCCTCTCCTGGAAAACAACAATATCAAGCTCTGACGCTATTGCAGAAAAAGAAAAGAATGTGGAATCAAACCCGAACAAGACATTACAGAATTCCTTACAAAAAATGATAATAACACGTTTGGCCAGTCGTTCTCCTTTTACGAAATGCCTGGCAGAATGGCTGATGGTCCATTTTTCGAAGAAGGCCTAGACCCATACGTGGGATATGTGTTTTTACATTGTAACTACCATTTTGTGTATGTACGAGTGCATTATTTTTTGTATAGACAAACCTTAGACATGATCTATTACTGATATGCTATTCTATGTTAAAATCTTATTTTTGTCAAAAGGGATCTCTAATAGAGGTTGCATTTTGTCGATAAGAACACCTTTGTGTACGAGTTTCGCAATTGGTTGTACTGAAGATAATTTTTACTCTACTAATAAAGCTTCGATCAAAGATAACTATCGAAGCAATAAATAGCCGTCGTTCACTAATTAATTAATTCACATGACTCGCATATTAACGGCTCTCCTATAAGCAGACACATAGACGCAGGCGTATCTTGCCGGTAATCCTATATTTAAGACAAAACATTTTTTTATATCATAGATAGCAAACAAAAAAGAAGACAGCAAAATAGAAACAGTGAGTTTCCTGATGGAAAGAGTCAACTATCGCCTATAGACACCAAAGATGTTAATGGTGCGTCTCTATCTTGTGACGAGGTCTATGGAACAGTGTCGAATTGATCACATGTTTCAGTGTCGCGATTTGAACTACATTTGAATGTAGTTAGCAAAATTGATTTTTAATTACATTGTATAGTTTTAATATATTGTGTAGTCATATTATGCCAGGCATATCGTAATAGGCGAGCGAAGGTTAAACTGTCATTGTCATCTGGGCTACAAAGTACCAGTATGGTAGGATCTAATGACAATTCTTCTGAGCCGCCTCTTATTCCTAAAACCTGTCATTTCCCCGTGTAGGTGTCGGGCTCTTTTGAAGAATATGCCAACTGTCGTACTGCCAGGCAGGTCGTAAAAGGTGACCGATTGGCTAGGCGAGTCACTACCATCGTTGATACTCGGTGGTAGAGTTCGGCATTGTCTCGCCCGGGTCGGGTACCAGCATCTTAGCTATTCCCGCCGCAATAGCATCGCTATCTTATTCCAGTTTGGAGGGTAAGGTAGCCGGTAAACTTATGCATGTGGCATTAGACCTCGCCACAAGATAGCAACGCACCATTAACACCTTTGGTGTCTATAGGCGATGGTTGACTCTTTCCATCAGGAGACCCATCTGCTTGTTTGCCATCTTATGATATAAAAAAATAATATTTTAGAAATGTTTCCACGCGAATGAAGTCGCGGGCACATTTATCGTGTCAAATAAAATTGTAATTGTAAATTAAAATCAACAGTTATTCAAAAAAAACATAAAATCAGACCATTGTCTTGGTCTAACAAAAACTGGCCTTCCATGTAACTGTCTGGATAATATATATGTCATCGTCCGCGCGGCGACCGTGACGGTATTGTGACCATTGTTTACCAGCCCCCACCGGGTAATGACATGAGATTAAACTACTGCTCTTGTTTGATATATAATTTGCTTTCTAAATGAAAACTAAGCGAATGCCAACATTTTCTTGGCAGTGTTATTTGTATGTTATAGTTAGCACATACATATCTTCACGTCAGATCCCTTACGGTGTAGGCAGACAGACCCGAGTGCCATACATCACGATCCTTGCAGGCTTGTCTCGCTTTCTCCACATTCATCACCCTCTTCATGCACACACGCCGGTTGCGAAGACTCTTGACACTACCTTCAGATAATACCCGTTCAATCTGATCGTGGTATGTCAGTCTTGGTCTTCTCCGGTACCTACATTCTTTCACATTCGCACTGTATATCTATTATAATTAAAAGTTACGTAATTCAAAAAGTGATTGTATTATATCCTACTTTGAAAAAAACATATTGACTATTGTAAATCTTCAATTAATCAATACTATTCTGTTAATATTATAAATAGATAGGTAGTTTGTGAGTTCATACTTGGGAAGTAATATCTAGAACTAGTGTAAAATAGGTTACATTTTTTATGTCCTAAGATAACTCTCCTGTTGAAAAGAGACAACCATTGCCTATAGACATCAGAGATGTTAATAGAGCGTCGCTGTGCATTTTTTTTATATCATATAAGAAGATATAGCAAACAAGCAGATGGGTCTCCTGATGGAAAGAGTCACCCATCGCCTATAGACACCAAAGATGGTAATGGTGCGTTGCTATCTTGTGGTGAGATCTAATGCCACATGCATAAGTTTACCGGCTACCTTACACTAAACCGGAACACGACAGTGAGAAGCACCGACGCTATTGCGGCAGGCGGTAGTACCAGACCCGGGCGAGACATTGGGGAACTTTACCACCTAGTAGTCACGATGGTAGTGACATATAGTATATAGTATAAACACTCGTTTGCTTTTCGATCTGCCTGACAGAATTGCAAATGGTCCTTTTTCAAAAGAGGCCCGAATCAATTTATTATTAATATAAATTACTATTATGAATTTCACGCCATTACGATCAATGATATTGGAGTTATCGTCGAACAAACATTTATACACATGCTAGCTGATCCACGTAGTTTCACCCGCGAATGCATTAACATGTCCGATGTCGTCGGTATAGTTTTCATACAAAGTACAAATATGAGCATAGGTGTTTGTATTTCTGCGTCTGGGTGTTTATTATGTATGTGACAGTATTTATATATGTATTTCTATGTATTAGTATCGTTGACTAATACCCATAAAACAAGCAAATAATTTGCTAACTTTGGGGTTAGACCGAATCGTGTAAAATTGTCCAGAGGTATTTATTATTATTGTCTCTTTATTTACTTAAATTCTTATTTGATTACATTTATAATTATAACATTATTAAAAATACAATATTATAAAAATAAATATAACAAAATAGATTATCCGCTAGCGGGAATGTTATAGTTAAGCCACCGGTGGACAAGGTGACAGAGAGAGGAACCTCCTCACAATACGTGCCGTTCCCAATACTGCTGCCTTTTGTATCCGGCTCTTGATCTAGAATTGTAGCGAAAGCCTCTTCTAAGATGTTGCTCAAGACTCTTCGCTATTATTATTATTATAAAAAGTTACATCCCCTATTTTAGCTTTTTTGGGTTGATTTTTGAAAAAAAAATAGCGTATGTTTGATTCCGGATGTTCAACTATCTCCATACCAAATTTCATCAAAATCGGTTCAGCGGTTTAGCCATGAAAGCGTTATGCTGGAGCCACACTTGCGTCTATCGTCCCGCAGCTATATGCGCGCTAAGGCACACACAGTCCGGAATGTATGCGAAAAAGCCGATAATAGCCGGTCACATCTGCATTTATGTGTATTTTCAGTTTTCTGATAAACACAAAGTTGCCCGGGATTGGAAAGTGCCCGGTTTGGCGATAGGCTTGCCACCTATCACATTTGTAGGACATAGTTGTACCTCTGCCTATCCCTTCGGGGATACGAGTGTGAAGATACTTACTTACATCTGCATTTATCGTGTTATTGTACGAAGCTTTGTGACGATAGACACAGTGCGGCCGAGGTATAAACCATTATATGCGCGCTAAGGCACACGCAGTCCGAAATGTATACGAAAATAGCCGGTCACATCTCCATTTATCGTGTCATTGCACGAAGCTTTGTGACGATAGAAGCAAGTGCGGCTCCAGCATAGCAAATAGACATACTTTCGCGTTTATAATGTAAGTATGGAAATATGGATTATAAATCAGACGACTACATTGCGATGTAATAGTCGTGTCGTAGTCGTCCGCTGTAAACAGCCGCGGCAGGGTGTTCATTACCAGTGCAATGATCAGGACGTGGAAAGCTTTTTGGCGTTTCGTTTCAGCGTTTGTTCGGAAACTGTGTCAGCCATTGTGCGAGTCGTACCGCCATGTTGACACACGGCCATGCTTGTTTGTGCTAATGTCTACTGCGTAGGCTTTAAGGTTTAAGGTTTGTGTTGGGAAGCGGATTAATCCACTCTAATTCTACTAATTGTAGAAAATACGGCAGATGAAATGTTAACAAGAAGATGAGATCGCTACGAAAAATGTGGCGTAAAATCATGAAGTGAGAGACAAGGGCGTACCCAACCTTGGGGGGGGGGAGTATAATATACTACGCTCATAGAGTAATAACGCTTAGAGTGATAATTGCATTCAACGCTTAGTTCATATTTTAGGCCAAAACCGTGTCAATGTCCGTGTAAGCTTCGTGTAATCACTTGCGTCGGCACGCACACAAAGACTCCAAAGACTCGAATAGTGTTGCAAGTAAATAAATATTTTCCCAAGACGGTATTTAAAATATATCTGCCTGACCGGTATACAAATAATCTTTCATACTATAACATTATTAATCATTTAGTATAAACTTGACACTTACACTTTTTATTCGGTTAGGTAAAATATGTTAAATGCCGAGAAAT
Source organism: Apodemia mormo (assembly GCA_036924255.1). Classification (NCBI taxonomy): domain Eukaryota; kingdom Metazoa; phylum Arthropoda; class Insecta; order Lepidoptera; family Riodinidae; genus Apodemia; species Apodemia mormo. The sequence goes on from JAUPFN010000030.1 coordinate 15,753,745, forward strand.
ATTCTAGATGTTCTCAAGATGATTTCAAAGCTATTTAACCTTATATTTTTTTAGTTTTTGTGCTTTTATTTGTGATTTAAAATATTTTTACCTCACTGAAATAAAGATTGTCTGTCTTTCCCATAGTATTATTAGTTATATAGAAAATTTAGAACTTACAATTTTTATTCTGGTGAGGTAAAATGAGTAGAATTACAGGAAAATGTTTTAGAGGTTCTCAAGATTTTTTTTAAATTTCAGTAATTAAACAGCGGTAACCAACCGGCACCGAGCGTAAATAAAAAATATGGTCAATACGAATTTACGTTATTTAAGTTATAAAAACAGTGATTGAAGTAATTCTTACAAAAAAACCTTATTGATATGTATCTACTAATATATTATCCTATATCATACAAATGTTTGAAATAAATTGCTTGGCAAATACTTGTGTGTTATTATGTGTATGTCTGTGTGCATGTATGTGTATGTATGTTTGTTCAAAGCTATTACCTTGGAACCTTTTTTATTTTAACTTTCATACAAATCTTGCCATGATTTTAAACCTTAAACTAGCTTGAAAATTAGCAAATGGGTGGGCAAGCAGAAACAATACTTACCTTATAGACGAACGTTTTAAGGTAAAAATTAATAAGATACTTATTAATCAAGTATTTATTTAAATCAACTTAAAAAATTAAAATGTTTTAAGCTAAACGTACTATATTGGCTCTTATTGGCTCTGTGCACGACTTGAGCACCACCTAGCGTCCGCAACTGTTTTGGTTCTGATCTTAGAATAATAACGCCTAGAAACCATAAAAAACGAGTAAATAAAACTGAGCCAGAAACGGCTCAATTCGTGTTGCGAGTTGTCAATGCTTAATAAGATCAGGTTATATCGGACACAGTTCACGAAAAATAATTCGAAATAACTTATTGTATTATAAAGAAGTGTTCCATTCCATTACCTTAAAAAAACAAAAAAGTGAACATTTCACAGGTAAGTACTTACAATTTATAATTTTTCTGTTATGTAAATCGACTAAAAATAGATAATTTGAAACACATAACTTATCACTATACAGTTGCTAGTTGCGGAAAAAAAATTGCGCACAATATTTTTAGTTAGACCTTAATGTTAAGAAAATTAATTATTGTATTTGTTTTAACTGTTATTTATACTAAGTCTTAGGAAAATAATTTAGCTCGAGGGTACTTTTTGATAATTCAGCATTTATTTTATTTGTCTTTTTTTGCCTTTAACAACACAGTAAGTCATATTTTTTTCGAATTGCGAGACCTACACTCCGTATGACATGTATCGCGATTCTGAGCGGACGGCAAGCGCATGCGTAGCCTTTTAAGGCTACTTTGAAATGGCTTAAAACATCGCGGCCCACTCAGTTTCTACGTGTTATAATTCTACGTTTCAAAGCTATTTCACCTTGGATTTTTTCGTTTTTGTGCAAATTGTGACACGAAAATATGTATACTTAATAATCAAATTATTTATTTAAAATTTTTAAAATTAAAATTAATCTCAGTGATGTAGAAATTTATAGGGTAAAATAGCCAAATTTCGGCCGCCTAACCAAATACGTAACTTTCGGACCCTATTAGGCTTAAACCGTTATCGGGAAGAAAATATTAATTTTATTTTTCGTGTTAATCAATATTTAAATTTTACACTATTGATGTTTCGAATTGATTTCAACAACGAAATAAAAATATGTAAACGTGTTAAGTTTTAAATGATTGACCCTCTCTATCCTGGTTTCTTTTCTATTGTCGGTCAATGTTTCCCTAATTTCAGCCCCATTTTTCTCTAATGTTAGCCAGTAAAGGATGTTTGAAATTGAAATAAGGTATTGACTTTGCATTAAAATTTACTTTAATTTTATTAAATAACTTTTGTAAACATAATATGCCCTCAATTTTTTATGGTATGTATTTAAATGATCTTTTTAATTTGATAAAAACTGCAAAGAAAAAATCTAAATGGTCACCAATTTTAATGATTGAGTTTCTTTCTTTGAGACATAAAATAAATGAAATAAATTGATATTTTAGTCTCTTTAAAACTACGCAGAAAAAATTTGATATGTAAAAATTACATTAGATCGTTACTTGCTGGTCCTCAAAATTAAGAGAAATGAGCATTAAATATTCAATATTGTGATATTTTTTTTAAATAAAACGATTTATATGAATTGTTTTTTTTTCTATATCAAATAATCTTCAATATAACTATTTTAGGGTACTTATTTTTATTAAGTTGTAGTCAAAGAAAGGAAACAATTTAAAGGCACTTGATATTCAAAGTTTTATTTTTCACTACTAGAATAAAACTAGAATAATTTTCTACGATTGTTAAATCAATTAAATAAAATATATCGCTAGGAACAATTATATTAAAAATATTGAGACTTTAATTTGATTGAATTCTATCATCAAATTTAAGTGTTATCATTGTATAAAACTTAATTTACATTTTCATTAAAACAGCAATAAGTTTATATATTATAATTTTCATTATAAGTATCAAATAAAAATTCTCCCTGTTTCTGTATTAAAGAATAGTTAAAGCTAATTTATTTTTTGTTCTTTTAAGTACCTATAAAGTGTCTTCGCAAAAACTTAGCTCAGAATTCTGTCAACCTAACTTAGATTTCTGAAATTAACAGCTGTTGTACTGAAGACACCCAATGACAAGATAAATATCTAACCACAGACTACTAAGGAGAGAACTGATTGCTTACGTTAACCTTATCTAAATTCCAACTTTATTTAACTACTATTCCCCAAGTTAAAAAAAATATTTATTAAATGCGGATAAATTAAGCAGTTGATATAGAATCTTAAGAAACACATTAAACTTTAAGATAATAATTAAAAAACGTTGTATGAAGTCTTGCCCGCATTCTTAAAAGTTATGTGGAATATTAGCTTAATTATCAGTATAAACGTATTAGGAGGTCGACATTAGGCGCAGACCGATTTTAGGGCACGTTACCCTACATATTTTCGTGGATAAAAGTCGAAAATATCGCTAATAAAACTACTTGACACTAAGCAATACGAAATAATGCAGTACGATGGCATATTATTTAATAAGAAAATTTAAAAAAAATGTCTTTGGTAGTGACAGAGTTTTTTTCTGATGGTCACTGTGGCATCTAGAATGCTAGTTGGAACATTTTTTTGTCTTCTGAAAGTCCTCATTATATACGAATAAATGCTTCATAATATTGGTCTGAAAAACGGATTTGTAATATTTGTGCCAGTATAATGGGTGAGTCTCAACACTTAAAAACTATTTTTTATGCAAAAGCAAAGTCCAGGCTATGTAATATAGCACATAAAATAGGAATACACATATTATTAATTATAATGAAAACAGGTAAAAACAAATACGTGGTAGAATATTTTTCCCTTTGGCTGGCAACATTTTGAATATCGTTCTACTTAGATATTTATGATTTATTTGTTTGGATTTTATACAAAAATATCCGATGCCAAGTAGTTTTTATCGGTGAAATGTTATCTTCAAGTTCTAAATACGCTTTTGTGAAGCACGGTGACAGCATTTCACCACACAGTAACTCACATTTTTTGAAATTGCGAGAGCTGTACTCCGCGTGGCACGTGTCGCATGTCTGAGGGGCCGGCGAACGTAAGAAGCCTTTTCAGGCTTCTTTGAAATGGCTTAATATTGCGCGGGTCGACTCGGTTTCTATGCGTTATTATTCTATGGCTGCGCTGCTTAATTTTGACTTTGGTTGTACGATTTATTATTATTTCAGCGCTGTAGCGAGTGTTAACGAAGTAGAAAACGAATTATACTTAGCATAGCTTATTTAGTACGTAGTAGGTACATTAAACTTTATGTATGTAATGTTGTTTTTATTATCTAATTAGTTTTATTACGCAGTTTTTTCCTTACACAATTTGCCATTTCAACAATCCAGTATTCGTATGGTCTACGAATATTAATAGACACGCCATTGGGAAAGAAACACGTCGCCACGCATGTGAGCAAACGCTCCTATCACTGCCAAAAGTCTCATATATTTGTAGATATATGTAAGCCATGTTGTAGTTTCATCGTACCGAATGAGATGACAACGTTTGAAAATAACCCTTGAAGTGACTTTATTTCATCGGTAAGTATTATAATTCTGTATTTCTGTGTGTAAATGCAAGTTACACTGACAAACTAAGAAATTGCCTTGAAAGGCGTATCCATTTAATCCGTGCAACAATCCTTCGTCTGCGCAATTTCGTAAAATGGAGTACAAAGTTTTCGGTTCATGCATTTATACATTTTCCAATAAAAAACAATTTTACAAAAAACACCAGCTTATATCAGTCCCTCAGTGGTACATAAAATAAATATCAGTTTAATTAAAAACCAAAAAGATAATGAAACAACAATTTGATCCTGTCGATTTCGGAAGCTCTCCAGTAATTACACCAATTAATTATTATTTACATTGGCGCACAGATACATTCATGTCGGCCATTTTAATGGCGGCTGGTAGCGCCATATCAGAACATCATTACTCAGGTATTATGAATGATGTACATTTTAAAAACAATATCAACATACAATTTTTTCTGAAACAAACAGTGTTTACTCCTTTGTGGTCTAGTGGTCCGGTGGTGATGTTGACTACATGAGGCTTCGAGTTCGATTCCCGGGCTTTTCAAAATATATTTTCTTTTTTCTGATAAAAACAACGTTTCCCGGGAAGTATCAGGTTGGCGATAGGATTGTCACCTATCACATTGTGGGACCAAGTATCTTTGGATAATCGTGGGCGCACGTGTTGTACCTCTGCCTACGTCATCGAGGATAAGGGCGTGAAGATGATTTTTTCATCAAACTTTCATCCCCTTTTTCGAGGATAAGGGCGTGAAGATGATTTTTTCATCAAACTTTCATCTCCTATTTCAGCCTCTTAGGGGTTGAATTTTGAAGAAAAAGTAGCCTATGTTTGACCCCAGGTCTTTATTAAGCCGTGAAAGCGTAATAGACAAACGCACAGACGGATAGACTTTCACATTTATATATTAGTATAATTTAAAAAAATACCATTGCCTATGCTGCTCCAGGCTCCATTTGAAGAATAGACCAACTGCCGTTCTGCCAGGCAGGTCGTAAAAGGCGACCGATTGGCTTATACGAGTCACTACCATCGTGCTACTAGGTGGTGGAGTTCCGCATGGTCTCGCCCGGGTCTGGTACCACCGCCTTACCTATTCTTGCCGCAATAACGTCAGTGCTTGTCACTGTCGTGTTCCGGTTTGGAGGGTAAGGTAGCCGGTAAACTTATGCATGTGAGCGGTAAACTTATGCATAAGACCTCGCCACAAGATAGTTTAGATAGATTAACACCTTTGGTGTCTATAGGCAATGGTTGACTCTTTCTATCAGGAAACCCATCTGTTTGTTTGCTGTCCTATAATATAAAAAAAAACGTTCCGCAACGTCTCGCCCGGGTATATGTTACCACCGCCTTACCAACTCTTGCCGCAATAGCATCATTTTCGTGTTCCGGTACGGAGGGTAAGGTAGCCGGTAGACTTATGCATATAGCATTACCATCCCCCCGCTCGGATAGCGCCATTAACATCTTTGATGTTTATAGACAGTGGTTTCTCAGTCCAACAGGATAGTCGTCTGTTTGTTTACAATCTAATGATATGTATACAAAAAAAATGCGGGACATTCTACGATATTAGCAACACACACACAATGACGTTTCTAGGCTTCGGGTCAGGGGAGAATAACATTTTGAGGTTAAGTCAAGATAGCCTCTAATTCTTATTTGTTTGCAATAGTAAACTCATATCTAGACCCTGCCAGGGGGGGTCATGACCCTCCCGGGATTCGCCCTTAAGCACACACAAATTTACATGATTCACTTCGCAACCGAAGCACCCTCAGGAGAATAAGACAGCACCGCGCTCAACAGAACACGCGCCGCGCTAGGAATACGCTTGTGTCCACTAAGAATTAATCGGATATGTTGTAGTTTTAATGATTAATGATTAATTATGATATGGAGATGATAAAAATCTAAAATATTTATTTTTAAAGATAACGATTAAGCATATTTTTTGGTTATCATTTCCGCAATAATAGACATTAAGTCATGTGTCACTAAACGCTAATCTGGCAGTGTTACGTCACACCGTGGTAAAACGTCATATTGTTTTTGACATTTTCAAAGAAACCACAGTGTGTGAAATGTAATGTAACCATGGCGTGATGTCATTTAGACTCCATGACAGTCTAGAGCGTTATTGCGATCAATTTAAATTTAAATTATAAAATGCGAGTTTTCTATTATAAATCTACGATATTAAAATATATGTTATTTGGTTAATATACTTGATAAGGTAAAATATTAAAGTTTTAAAATTTAGTCAACTAGCCCAGGCGTTGGCAACCTGCGGCTCGCGAGCCACATGCGGCTCTTTGGATGTGAAGCTGCGGATCTTTTGTTCCATTCGAAAATGGCATTTATTTTATAAAACCTAACTAAAAATAAAAATTGAAAAAAACATGAATAAATAGACATTTTTCTTATGAATAAATCGATTAATTTTTATCAAATAAGTTTATTTATGAAAGTACTATTTATTATTAATGAGAAAAAAATTGTGGCTCTTTAAAATATTTAAAATTCTGTCAATTGTAATTTTTGGCTCTTCCTACTCAAAAGGTTGCCGACGCCTGAATTGAGGCATTCTTCGATATGCAGACCTCCATTTAGTTCAATTTTTTCGATGCTTTTCTTGTGACAGTGGAATTGGAACAGTTTTATTATTAAAGAGTAAAAACTTGACCGAGTTTGTTAGTTACATTACCTTAAAATATATTCTGTAAGTTGATTGTAGGTACCGTGAAAATACTGATGATAAATTACCTGCAACGAAAAAATATATATTTAGTATATTTCATACAGTTATTCAAATTACCATTACCGGGGAAACGGAGGTTTACTCAAGTATACTTTGACATTAATCTAATTAATATACTCATTAACAGGTGGCGACCTATCTAATCAAACCTATCCATAAATGTATGAAAATAAAACTTCCAGAAAATAATATCGTGACTAATTGATTTCTTAACCAATAACTAAAACGCAGTAAATCAGCAACCGACTCTAGATCAGATCTTCACCATGTATATGGAACCAAATCCAAAAAACCAGACCAAAAGAAGAATTTTCTAAATCGGGTCAGGTGACTTTAAAACAATGTATTGTTACGAGCTTCGAGTTCATATTTTGCAATAAAATACCACTTATATTAAAACCGTGTAAATACAACACAAATGTATAATACACCACAATATAAACTGAAGAACACTAATAAAATAACACCGTCACTATATTCCACTAGAACTAACCGATTAAACCGAATCACTAACTGGAATGTGATACGGAATGTAACACTCGTATCACTTTTCACTGTACTATATCGCTTCACACTGATCGCCCGAACTATCGTCTCCGAATCGCCTTATCAAACTGACTTGCTATTCGCCAACACATCCTTATTTATACACAAGATAAAGTACGACTATGTTCTCGAAAATTCCGAAAAACGAGTCGTAAAAAATCCTAAGTGTAAACAAGTCATAGTGCACGCTATTCACACTTATGCCCTATGTGAGAAGGTCAATTATGGGATAGCTGTTTGGGTAACGGCATCTATTGTTTATAGATAGATAGAAGCAGCTATCTCTTCTAGATTTTTCCAGGGTTTTCACTCTGCACTTTTCTAGATTATTCGCAACAGTATCAACTAGTAACGGATACTTTTTCACTTACAGTTTCACGTTAGTGATATTTTTAATTGGTAGTTTTTTGTTTTTATATCATAAGAGTATATATAGAATAAGAGAAGAAAGAGTCAACCATCGCCTATAGACACCAAAGATGTTAATGGTGCGTTGCTATCTTGTGGCGAGGTCTAATGCCACATGAATAAGTTTTAACTGCTAACCTAACCTAACCAAATTATAAAATCCCTAGGTAGATTATAATCTAACGGTATTGACAATTTCACTGCAACATATATACACCAAAACGTTAGAACATTTTAAATGTGAGTGCAGCCACTGGCTAATGCTAGTCTCCATCAGGTGAACGCCCAGTTCTGAGGCTGCGGGCGATGCACAACGATCGCGGCGACGGCCAAAGACCTTGGCTTCGGCAAGGTCGTCAAACTACACATCAAATATATATACTGGGCGGGTGCAAACGAGATTTCTTGTCCCGTGTCCTTTGGAGCCCCTCGGGCTATCAGCTATTTTCATTAACAAAAAAAAACTAAACTTTGTTTTGGGTGGTGGTGAGTTTATAGCTCAGAACCTTCTTCATCAGTCATTATATTGCTGTAAATTTATTCTACTAAATCTACAACATTATGAATGTATAAATAAATGTTTTTTTTTGTGTTTATATGTAAACTCGATACGAAGCATATTAGGACTATCTCTCTCAGAATCAGCGCAGAAGCTCTACGATTGAAAAAAAAAATATACGAGATATATTTTTTTTGAAAAAAAAACTAGTTTAGTTTTACTTGATTGTTTTAAAATAAATGAGGTTTCTTTTTTAAGAAAATAAAAAAAACAGTAGCAGTCGTGGGACTGCCGATAGAAGTGAAAACGGAACTATTAAGTTGAGAGTAATTAAAACTATATGCAAAAATTATATGAAATTTTTTATGTTTTATTTATTAGTTACATATGATGGGTTAAATAATAAAATACAGTCAGAAATAGTCGATGTATTAGTGTATACGTGTACACAGGCTACTGCGCGTGCGCTAGTCTGGCTCTCCATAGCTATAGATATACTATTATCATTAGCATGTCGGTGACGCGAACCGAGGATTTTACCCTCTACCAAAACGCTCAACGCGCCTAAAGAAGTTTTCACTTCAAAAACATCTTAAATATCTGGGTATTGCGGCGTTTCAGTCCGCACTTGTTTCGGCCCGCAGACCGAAACACATAATAGTGCCTTTAGAATTAGGCGTTTCGGCCCGCGGGACGTATTGCCCAATGTTTTTATTATTATGGGGCGATTCGTCCCGATATTATGGTAAGAGTCAACAATCGCCTGTAGACACCAAAGGTATTAATGATGCGATGCTATCTTGTGGCGAGGTCTAATGCCACATGCATAAGTTTACCGGCTACCTTACCCTCCAAACCGGATCACGATAGTGACAAGCACTGACGCTATTGCGACAGGAATAGGAAAGGCGGTGGTGCCAGACCCGGGCGAGACAATGCAGAACTCTAACACCTAGTAGCCACGATCGTAGTAACTTGCATAGCCAATCGATCGCCTTTTACGACCTGCTTGGCAGAACGGTAGTTGGTCTATTCTACAAAGGAGCCCGGTACCAACACGGTTAATAATATAATTAAGCATAAAACAGTTAAGTGTTTTAAAAAACATCAAATGTAAAATAGAGAAGAAAAAAAATGTTTTAAATTAAGTTTCAGAATAAAGGCTTATTTTATTTATTTGTTAAGTTCTACAGCAGTGACGTCAAAGATCCAGGCGAGAGTTTATGTTGTACAGTATAAGAGCTGTAAGTGAAAATAGCCAGCTATGACGGCCGCCATGTTACAGTTAAGAAAAATAAGTTTTACATTAAGTTTCAATTATAAAGCCTAATTTTATTAACTTTCCACTACGTATGTAGATAAGGAAGTTTCTGATTTTACCCCGATTTTCGAATATCGAGTTTTCACCAGATGTCCACGTTTTAAGCTCCTAGGAACCTTTTCCGACTATTTTCACGATGACGTCAGTATGTCTGTATGTATGTGTGTGTGTGTGTGTGTATGTGTGTATGTAAACATCTAATAATTTTGAACGGCTGGACTGAACGAAACGCGGTTGATGGCATTCAATTCGGTTCAGGAGATTTTGAGAAATTTTGAAAAAACACCAAAAAAATTTTGGTGAAACAGTATTTTTTAAATATAACTTCCAGATTTATGTACCGATTGAATACGAAAACTAATCAGCTCTATCCCTCAAAAAACTACGTTTACGTTTGGGAGTAATCGTTGACAAAAAATTTTGAAAAAAGTGTTTTTTCGACATAGCTTCGAAATTTTTCAACCAATCATTTTTTGGTATTCTACGATATTTTATAACTACAAAAGCTACGTCAAATGCCGTTTCAAAAATTAAAATCGAATTTAATTCTCAAAACTAATAGCTTTTCAAATATTAAAATTACGTTATTTTTAGCAAACTTACTTAATTTTTTTAAATAATGTTGTAGTTAATTCATCGCTTGACTTAAAAATCTTATCAGATTTTCTCCTTTAAAAACTGCGTCAAAAACCGTTAATTTAATCAAAATGGGTCAATTTATTTAGAATTTAACAATGAAGAAAATTAAAAATAAAATGTTTTTTGACATTGCATCGAAATTTTTCAACCTATCGATTATTTAGCTAAAGCAATATTTTAGATCTCAAAAATTGAGTTGAATGCCATCATCGTTTTCAAATATACAGCTTTTCAAAAATTAAAATACTGCCATTTTTAACAAATTAGATGTTTGAACTGAAAACCTATGCTTATATTTTTTACTCTTGTGAGCTTAAAATACCTTAATTTAGTGGGAACTTTCAGGGATGGCCTGTAGGATCAACCGTTTACACATTTTTTTATTAAGTTCTACAGCAGTGACGTCAGAGATCCAGGCGAGAGTTTATATTGTACATATAAAAGCTGTAAGTGAAAATAGCCCGCCATGATGGCCGCCATGTTTCAGTACTTTCTCCTAATAACGGGTTTAAGGCTATACTTGTTTGGAGTCAGACAGATAAATTATTGCCCTTGGAGTATACAAGTCCGTAGAGCGCACGTACCTTGTTGTTAGTTGCCCTGATTTGCAGTTTCTTTTGAGACCGGTTTTAAAAGACGTAGTATAAATCAAAGTAGTAATTAGCGACGTTCGGAAATTATGTGACTTCTGCAATGTAATTACAACATGAAATGTATAGTAGAAGTAACGGTATTAGCCATTTTAGTAACCTTTTCGGCTTTGGCTTGAATCAACATACAAAGAGTATAATTTATAACATAGATATATTAAAAAGTAAGATACGTTACGCTCTAACATCGCAATCGCTAAACCTAGGCTCGGTCAGCCGAGCGTAAAGTGATGCGACGACATAGCAGACTACGTTTCTCACTTATTTTTGTGTTACTATCTCACTCTCACAAACACGGCAAACAAAACAATGAACAATAAGTAATCTTATTTTCAAACAAATTGTTGTAGCCGTACTTACGAATGGAAAGTTGTCTCGTTTATCTTATTTTTTTTTCCTTGAAAAAAAAAAATAAGATAAACGAGACTACTTAACTACTGGTTAAATACACAAAAAGGCATTTTAATGCGTTTTTTAAGGGACCATCCATAAATTACGTCACACGATTTTCGTGATTTATTGACCCCTCCCCCGTCCTTGTCACAGCTGGTCACATTTGTGAGACCCCCCCCCACCTAGTGTAATGTTACATACTTTACAATTTAACGTTGAAAAAATGATCTTCGATTATTTTTTATCTAAACAGGTATTATATTTTGAAAAAAATGTGATGTCACAAAATTTGGGACCCCCCCCTACCCCTTGTCGCACTTTGTCACATTTCATCGACCCCCTCCCTCCCCCTTAACGTGTGACGTAATTTATGGATGACCCCTAATGGTAAAAAACAATCGGAAAGAAGAAACGAATGATATGATGTCCCGCGTGTGATTGATTATCACTGAGTCCAGTGGACTTAGTTTTGTAGGACCGGGCGCTGTGACTAGGTAATATTGTATCCTCGCCTTTTATATCAATGATGTAAAATAATATTTTAATTAAGTTTTCATACTTTCGCACTTAAATGACTAAAAAAGATAAAATCCCCGTGTTGGTCAGGGCTCCTTTGAATAATACATCAACTGTCGTTTTGCCAGGCAAGTCGTAAAAGGTGACCGATTGGCCATTGACAATCGTGGCTACTAGATGGTAAAGTTCCGCAACGACTCGCCTGGGTATTTGGCACAACTGCCTTACCTAATCGTAATACACCGTCAATGCTTGTCATTGTTGTGTTCCTGTTAGGAGGGTTAATGTAGCCGGCAGGCTAATGCATGTGGCATTGCCATCCCGCGACACGGATAGCATCGCACAATTAACATCTTTGGTCTCTAAAGGCGATGGTTTCTCTTTCCAACAGGAGAGCCATCAGCTTGTTTGCTACTTATATATATATATATATATATATATATATATATATATATATATATATATATATATATATATAGAGCTACAAGCTGCAGCGTGCAACCCGCTGCATTGTAAAAGTTTCAGGCGAATCCCGCGGGATCACCCAATTTTTCCAGGATAAAAAGTAGCCTATGTGCTATTCCAGGTCATCATCTACCCGTGTGCCTAATTTCATTCTAATCCGTTCAGTAGTTTTTGCGTGATTGAGTAACAAACATCCATCCAAACATCCAAACTCTCGCATTTATAATATAAAAATATAGATTTCTATAAATTTTTGACATTAAATAGCCACAATTGGTACAGTTGCCACAACCGATATTTCCACCATCATACCTAATGTTAAAAACAGAAAACATAACGAAAGTTTGTAAAATAAAATATGAACATCAATCACACTTTCCAAGATTTGCAGTATAAAAACATATTCATACTCAACAAACATTTTACTTCGCAATTGAAGCATCCTTAAGGAGAATCGAATATCACTTCGCTCAACAAGAGTTGAAGAGTGTTTTGGAGCAAGCTATGAGAGTCTTTGTTATTAGTTACCGTTAATGGAATTATATCCATCTATCTCGTGTGTTATCACTTATCATTTCTATTTATATGTTTTTGCAATTGAATTAACTAAATATAATATTTCACACTGTTGTACTGGGCGTATTACATGTTTTCTGAGATGTACACCTAACGCATAGATTAGTGTTATGTAAATGACGTGTACTTTGTGTTTTTTTCTGTATTCCTAGTAATATAAAAAATAAATAAGAAAATTTTATGATGATCAGTTAACCGATCCAGATCAGATAACCGAAGATAAGATTAAAAGGTGAAATTAATTAAATTTGCTTTTATCCGCGAACTATTATTATTATTATTATTATATGTTCGCGGATAAAAGCAAATTTAATTAATTTCACCTTTTAATAATGGATTTCCGCAAAGTAACGCCTGAATCAATAAAATATCGAAGATAAGATGTAAATAAACCCGCTTTTCATTTAATTGTAAATATAAAAGCATGTTTTTTACAGCTGGAGCTTGATTGTAACACTTTCAGATAATCTTTAGATTAGCCTGGCAATCTATGACTTTGATTAGCTACCGGACCATCTTTTTTTCTCTAGATAATTTTGTGTCGTATGACTTCAGATGTAAAATCAAAAATGTTTAATTCAAATAAACTTTAACAAGCATTTATGACGAGTCGATATTTTTAGAATTACTACCGGATTATATAAATTGGAACACGGCTTGTCATTATTGCTACTTGTAACTCGTGCGAAGTCGAGCAGGGAACGCTAGGTATAACTGAAACAAGTATTTTTTTATAATTATAATAATAATAATAATAATAATAATAATAATAATAATAATAATAATAATTCACGGGACAAATTACACTTACTGATCTAACCCCAAAGTAAGCAAATTATTTGCTTGTGTTATGGGTGTTAGTCAACGATACTAATACATAGAAATACATATATAAATACTAGAATATATATAATAAACACCCAAACCCGGAAATACAAACATTTATGCTCATCACACAAATGCTAGTCCCCGTCGGGGATCGAACCCGAGCCTCGTTGATTGCGTAGTCAGGGTCTCTGACCACTCGACCAACGGGGCGGTCAGTATTTCGTTTATAATAATACTATCTGATCAGCGTAGCTTCGCATGCGACTAGAGTAACATGTCATCAATATAATCTTTGATACAAACTTTCATCCCCTATTTTAGCATCTTACGCAACTCCTAATTTTGAAAATATTGAAAAAAGGTAGCCTAGGTTTGACCATGGGTCTTCAATCGTCACCTCACCAGTTTCTTGTTTACCCGCAAGAGAGTAACAGACAAACAGACTTTCGCATTTATAACACTACGGATTCGAGCAAGTGTATTTTTTTATACTCTAAGCCCCGGCCATTGTTAAACGAGATGCTTTAGAAAGGGTTTACTTTTTGAACTATCATTATTGTTGCTTCTATATCAGCGTTTCAAACAATAATTATAGAATTAACAGCCAAATCATTCGCGTTTTACGACCTGCCTAACAGGATGGCGTATGGCTGATTATTCAAAGTGGTCCGGATCAATTAACCCCCGTTGGTCCGGGCCTTTAAAGAATAAAACATTTGCTGTTCTACCAAGCAGTTCGTAAGAAGCGAACCATTAGCTATGCAAGTTACTACCTTCGTGGCTACTAGGTGGTAGAGTGCTGCATTGTTCTGCATTGTTTTCCCGCCGTGTTGGTCCCGGCCTCCTTTGAAGAATAGGCCAACTGCTGTTCTGCCAGGCAGGTCGTAAAAGGCGACCGATTGGCTATCGAGTCACTACCATCGTGGCAACTAGGTGGTAGAGTTCTGCATTGTCTCACCCGAGTATATGGTACCTCCGCCTTACCTATTCCTGCCGCAATAGCGTCAGTGCTTGTCGCTGTCGTGTTCCGGTTTAGAGGGTAAGGTAGCCGGTAAACTTATGCATGTGGTATTAAGACTCCGCCACAATGACAGCAACTCACCATTAACATCTTTGGTGTCTATAGGCGATGGTTGACTCTTTCCATCAGGAGACCCACCTGCTTGTTTGCTATATAATGATATGAAAAAAATAATCGTAAACTGATTATGTCTATTAGCATTTGTAGTCGCGTTTCCGTTCCGGTAGTAGTAGTAATTCAATTCCGGTAGTAGTTGGTCCCGGGCCCTTTTGAAAAATAGACCAACTGCCTTTCTGCCAGGCAGGTAGGAAAAGGCGACCGATTGGCTATGCGAGTCACTACCATGGTGGCTATTAGGTGGTAGAGTTCTGCATTGTCTCGCCCAGCCTTACCTATTCCTGCCGCAATAGCGTCAGTGCTTGTCGCTGTTGTGTTCCGGTTTGGAGGGTAAGGTAGCCGGTAAACTTATACA
This sequence comes from Apodemia mormo, assembly GCA_036924255.1. Taxonomy (NCBI): domain Eukaryota; kingdom Metazoa; phylum Arthropoda; class Insecta; order Lepidoptera; family Riodinidae; genus Apodemia; species Apodemia mormo. Next base: position 15,768,991 of record JAUPFN010000030.1, read on the forward strand.
TGTGGCATTAGACCTCGCCACAAGATAGCAACGCACCATTAACAGCTTTGGTGTCTATATGCGATGGTTATCTCCATCAGGAGACCCATCTGCTTGTTTGTTATCTTATGACATAAAAAAAGTTGTCAAAATAATCGTTAAAATAACTTGTACCTAAAATGGTTTATTGAATTAAGTCCTTCTGATTTCTGATATCCAATAAAAAAATATCAAAAATAACATTGCTGCGACGCGCGTCTCAAAACCTTAAGAGATAATCCGTTCAATCTGTCCTCAAATCCAGCCATTTTGCCATCAAGCTATCTAGACATCTAGACAGTAAGGGTGCGGGGGATGAACGAACTTTGTAGGGGTAGTGACTCCGGAGCATTCACCCCTCCTTTGTTTAACATTCGGGATTTTGCGGACCGTCGCGCTAAACTCTTAACAAGACGAAAGTGATTACAAGCACTTTGTTAGTATCGCGGCTGCAAATTTACAGTAAATTAATTTTGTATTTTTGAGGCTTACCATCAAGCAAATATCCCTGGGAGGAGAGAGCTGCAATTTACCGCCACATTGGTCGAGTGGTTAGCAATAATAAGTAGACAATCTACGGGTATCATGTTCTATTCCGGACAGGGATAAGTATTTGTCTGATGAGCTTAGATGGATGTATTTTTTGATATCATAAGATAGCAAACAAGCAGATGGGTCTCCTGATGGAAAGAGTCAACCATCGCCTATAGACACCAAAGATGCTAATGGTGCGTTGCTATCTTGTGGCGAGGTCTAATGCGACATGCATAAGTTTACCGGCTACCTTACCCTCCAAACCGGAACACGACAGCGACAAGTACTGATGCTATTGCGGCAGGGATAGGTAAGGCGGTGGTACCAAACCCGGGCGAGACAATGCAGAACTTTACCACCTAGTAGCCACAATGGTAGTGACTCGATAGCCAATCGGTCGCCTCATACGATCTGCCTGGCAGAACGGCAGTTGGCCTATTCTTCAAAGGAGGCCGGGACCAACACGGCGGTATTTCTGGGTTTAGGTGTTTTAAAAATACTAGAAGTCCACATTTCAAGTGAAGTCCAGTTCCAATATCTTTCTTTGTTAAGTTTTGAAACGTTTTTAAAGTTTTCCAAGTACGGGAAAAGTGCCAAAACACATAATAATATATCGTTAATAAATCTATATTAATATTATAAATGCGAAAGTTTGGATGGATGGATGTTACTCAATCATGCCAAAACTACTGAACAGATTTGGATGAAATTTGGCATACAGGTAGACGATAACCTGAAATAACACATAGGTTACTTTTTATCCCCAAAAATATAAATGATCCCGCGGGATTCACCAAATACTGTTTTAATGCAACTGCACCGTGCAGCCAGTGAAACAATAATACACATGATACCTTATCACACCCTCTTTCCCCCTTTTGTTGTTTCGTGATATTCTTTCCTTCCTCTTTTGAGCTTAAGTGATTAATAGAAGATCCCATATACTATAAAAAGAATACCTCAGACACAGTCGGGTAAAAATAGAAATGAAACAATCTTCTACATAAATGTCTGATAAAATGGTCCCATCTTGTAAATATATACATTGCTCCCACGCTGCATCCTCCACACAACATCCTCGAGTGCGCACTCAAATAACAACGTATCACGAATACCGACATCTCCGAATCAGCTGAATTCTTAACATTGCCGTTGTGAAAATATTTGCGAACGAATTTTACAAACACACCGAGTACTGGCGGACTACAACGATAATATCATGCCGAATAGGTACCGTCCATAAATAATACATCACGTGAGGCGATTTTCATTTCACGGTTGTAAAATATTTATATATTTATTTATGTAAACACCTTACTGCACAAAATTAGAACAAAAGGCGTAAGAAAGAAAGAAAGAAAATATTTATTTGCAAGAATATGGGTGTTACAAGTTGTTACCAACATATTTTACTATTATATGGTGAGCAAATATTAAAAAAAAAATATCATTATATAATATTACATTTAAAACATTGTATCGATTGTTTAGAATTACTACCGGGTCGGAACGTGGCCACACACTGAGAAAATCCAGCGGAAAAAACTCAGTGGGCTGGTCTTTTTTCTCTATTTTATGTACTTGTTATAAATGTACAATGATGATTTCATATTCCAAAAGTTATTTTTATAATTACAAGTTTCATATTTTGTGCAATTAAATTTTTTATAATTTACAACATGTGCACTATTTACAAAATTTTACTTGGCACATTGAAATTTTTTAAGGACAATTCAACAAACTTATATTTCTATCCATTAATATTTAATTTTATCGGCTTAAAAATTATTTAATATCATAATAAGTTTTATCTAGCAGCAAATCAAACAACTTTTTGCGAAATTTATTTATAGATAATGATTTAAGACTATCAGGAATATGATTGTATATAATAATAGACATACAATACACATTTTTTGTAAAAATATTTAATTTTTGGTTAGGCACATATAATTTAAGAAATTATTCCTAAAATATGAGTTACCAGTGACCTGCATTTGTTTTCAATAACTTTTAGTATTTTTTTACAAATACGAATACCTCAAAAAAAACATGGTAAGGAAAGTACCTTAAGAGACTTGAAAAGTGGTTTACAGAAATGTAATGTAAGGAGGAAGGAATATTGCGTTTCCCACTTCTCTTAGTCTTCTCAAGACATAGACAAATCAATCAATCTTATTACATAGAGATTCAATGTGTGCTTTCCAATTAAAATATTTGTCAATAACTATTCCTAAAAAGTTTGTATAATCTACATCATCTATATTTACGTTAATTCCCTCCAAACCGGAACACGACAGTGACAAACACTGACGCTAATGCGGCAGGAATACGTAAGGCGGTGGTACCAGACCCGGGCGAGACAATCCAGAAATCTACCACCTAGTAGCCACGATGGTAGTGACTCGTATAGCCAATCGGTCGCCTTCTACGACCTGCCTGGCAGAAAAACAGTTGGTCTATAACACGGGGAAAACCCGGGGTGCCTGGCTGAACGCTGCAGCTAGTGAAACGTAACTTTTTTATATAAGATAACTGCAATTGGCATTGCCATCCTGCTACACGGATAGCAACGCACCATTAACATCTTTGGTGTCTATAGGTGATGGTTTTCTTTCATCACGAGAGTCATCTGCTTTTTTGCTATTTAATAGTATAAAAAAATTGGTAGCTATTATAATCAATATCTCTAATTATAACAAAATAATTAAATATATATAAATCCGCATACAACATACATACACAAATATATATCATACAAACTAATACATGGTACATAAATAATTACTTTCTTTAAATAAATATAAGCAATAAGAATACATTAAAAAAATATATACATCTTTGAGTATATTATATCTATGATATACAAATACTTATAAAAATATGTACATACAGTAGAACAACGGAGACATTTACAAGACAGTTAAGAATTTTGACATTTTAAGAAATCATCATAAACACGAGATTCGAAGATCGGAAGGGAAGGACGTAGATGGGATATAATTAATTTCATTTTAGTTTCGATTCTTTGTAAAAATGAATTAATGTTTCCTTTAAGTAAATTTTACTTATTTAGTGTTTAAAGAACTTTTCCGGGAGACGTTAAAAATTCCAACCTGTATAAATATATAGCGAAACATGTATCAGTGTCAATTTGTATGTTGAGTAGTTTGACAAACGGCCTTGTCATTTTATAAATGTAAACGAGTAAAACAAGCACTTGCAGCACTTCCGAACAATTCGTCGGTAGAAAATTTGTTAGACTCGCCAAAAAACGCCACTCACAAAGTTCCAACTTCCAATTGCATTTTTATCATTTAACAAATAGTGTGATGTCTCGCGAACTAAGGATTTGCTTGCGACGAAATATATATCGAAAATAACTTCTTTCGTGTGTCCCTCGACACCTCTCGTCTTTTTGTATTATTCTCGTCTGATTCCGATGCTATAAAGATAACAGCGTCAATTGGAAAGATTTCACGTTACACAATTGTATTGTCGTTTATTCGCTCTACGAGGCGTGACGGCAATTTTGATGTAAGCACCGCTTACATTTACAATTCCACTGCATTTGACAGTATAGGACATTAAGCAAATGGTTATTCTGATAAACTTACAAAGATATCTTCATGCTAAATCCCGTACAAAGTAGGCAGGGAGAATTAAGTGTCATACAACATGATCCAGATAAACTTGTTTCGCTTCCTACACATTCATAACTCTCTCAGCACACGGACGAAGTCGCGGGCACAGCTAAATCCACATAAGCTTTGTGCTCATACTCCGATTTTCGTAAAGACGGGTACAACATTATTCATAATTTAGGTAATTTCTACTTACGTAATGCTGGAGTATTTATAATGTTAAGTTGCATGTAAAGCGGGGTCGTTCAGTAAAATTGTAATAAAATGATTGCGTGCCGCCCTTCGTGCGTGAGAATGGGACTGCGGCGGCCGCCGTCGCCGGCAAATTGAACCAATTCCGCCAAATTGTATGAGTCAATGTTTGGTCAATGTTGTCTGTACACTAGCGGCGAATCGCGACTTTGTGTAATCAATACCTATTATCTACATATCATTAACTATCTCTTGGTCAAATTGTCAGAATTGATGGTTCAGATCAAAAGCTCACGGAATCGATGTCTGGTTTATACCTCGGCCACACTTGCGTCGTCAAAAGCTTCGTGCAATGACACGATAAATGCAGGTGTGACCGCCTATTGTCGACTATTGTCGCATACATACCGGACTGCGTGTGCCTTAGCGCGCTAATATCTTCGAGATGATAGACGCAAGCGTGCAAGCGTAGGCGTCCGGGGGGGAGAAGCGGCATTTGCTCCCCCCTGGAATTAGTTTACCTCTCTACTAACTATCTACTGTTGTGGATAAAAATATATTCTTAAAATGTTACGGTTGTCTAATCATTAGACTAGCTGTTACTCACGATTTCTTTCGCGTGACCAAAAATCAATACCTCCTTTTGTGCAGTCGGATAAAAGTAGCTTTCGAAGTTTCGAAGTAAACTAGGAACCCTTATAGTTGCGTTTCGCCCGTCCGCACGACAGCTCAAAGATCCTCAGTACTAGAAAGCTGTAATTTAGCATGAATATACATATTGTTACGTACTCGGGTTCGTAATTGTAAGATAATACCACTTATATTAAATCCGTGTATACATGTGTATACACAACACAACACAACGTAATACCAAAATACACTTTACACCCTAGTCACTCGCTATACTATCACTGAACTTAGAACACTACACAATAAAACACTTCTCGCTTCGCACTGGTCACTTGATGTATCGCTCGCAATCGCTTCATGAAAAACTGCCTTGTGTTTGTCAACACCTCTCTATTTATAGGCAGGGTAAAGTCCTAGCTGGATCCAGAAAAATCTAAATGTATCGGGAAACAATGAATCACTTCTTATCGTAAACATGTTATGAGTCATAAATCCTAGTACACGCTACTTTCAACCTTATGCCATATCACACAAAGTCCATTATGGCATAGCCCAGGTCAACTATTTGTTTGTCAATAGGAGTAGCTATCTCTTTCTTTTATTTCTAGATAGTTAGCGCGCGCGCTCCAACTCTACACACTTCTAGATTATTCGTAACAATATTAATCACGTCAACCGAGTGGTAACATAAATTATTTTCAGCGTTGCTTACCGGCATGTAAAAGTTTTTTCTCACGTACCCCATTGTTCGTTGAGTATCGTTGGGTAGGTTTTTAGAAAATATTGTAGACTAGCTGACCCGGCAAACATTATTCTGCCTTTTTAACTACTCTTATTTTTTTTATATATTTTCTCACGTTTTCAACCTTTCCTGGACTTCAACAATTAATTCAAAACTAACATTAGCCAAATCGGTTTAGCCGTTCTCGAGTTTTACCGAGACTAACGAACAGCAATTGATTTTTAAAAATATGTATAGATAGAAGACTAGCTGACCCGGCAAACGTTGTTCTGCCTTTTTAACTACTCTTATTTTTTCTATGTTTTTTCACCTTTTAAACCTTCCCTGGACTTCAACAATTAATCCACTAACCTGATCCCCCATGAATATTTTAAAACCAAAATTAGCCAAATCGGTCCAGCCGTTTTCGAGTTTTAGCGAGACTAACGAACAGCAATTGATTTTTATATATATAGACTAGCTGACCCTGCAAACGTTGTTCTGCCTTTTTAACTACTCTTAATGTTTTAACATTTTCTACAAATCCATATTTAAAATACACAATGATATCCTTTCTATATATTCACATAACACATAAGCTTAGAAATAAAATTGTTAATGAACTTTATTTAATCCCGCTTTCACTTGAAACCTTAAAAAATATCTTAAATTTGAGACCACCGAGATGACATGCCAACAGTTATCACATTGTCGTTGAAAATGAAAATGAAAAATATTTATTTGCAAGAATATGGGTGTCACAAGTTATTAAAATAAATTAAATTACCATCATATTCTACCATAATATGGCGTGCAAACATTTTAATTTAGGTCGATTTCTTTATAATTACTACCGGATCGGAAAGCGGCCACACACTGAGAAGATCCGGCGGAAGAAACTCAGCGGGCTTCATTTTTTTTATTTCATGTATTACAATTGTATGTATTACAATTTACTAGAATTATTTCACATCAAAAGTTGTTTTTACAATTTACAAAATATGATCTTATGCTCAATCCAAATTTTTACAATTTACAAAAAAATTTACCATTTTGCAAAATTTGCCGTTCAGTTTTTATTACATTTAAATTTCAAGGTAAATTGTACAAGCTTATATTTCTGTTTATTAACATTTAATCTTATCTGCTAAAAATTCTCTAATAATTAATAAGTTGCGTTAATTATATATTTAGTTCAAATTTTTAATCTTTAGTATGCTAAAGACTACCTGAAAACTGTATACGATTTGGTTGGTAAGAAATGCAAAATTTATGTTCATATACAGTTATTTACAACATTGCATCAAGTCGAAATTTTTTTTCATTCATAATTCAAAAGCATCTTTGCGAAATTTCCTTGCGTTACTTTGCGGAAATTCATAATTCAAATTACTTGTTTGCTATCTTATGATATGAAAAAAATACTTCTAGTTCACTTTAATACATTACTTTATACGCCCAACCGGTTTCGCTAATTACAGCATCATCAAATGTTTTTTTACACAGTACTAGCTGACCCGGCAAACGTTGTTCTGCCTTTATAATTACTCTTATTTTTTCTATATTTTCTCACCTTTTAAACCTTCCCTGGACTTCAACAATAAATTCAAAACCAAAATTAGCTAAATCGGTTCAGCCGTTCTCGAGTTTTAGCGAGACTAACGAACAGCAATTGATTTTTATATACGTAGGAAGTGGGTCAGATACGATAAATAAAATGAGGATGTGGTGATATAACAACTCTTTATATTTTGTTCAACTTGTATCAAATATCAAAAATAACATACGATCACTATTAAAGCTTTAAGTCATAATTTAAGCAATAGATAGTCAATTATAAATTGTACTGCCACTAATTTATAGTTGACAATAATAATTAACTTGTTTGCACAAATTAATTATCCGAGAGTCAAGGATAAGCTACTAGCAAGATACAACAAGTGTACCGAGCCACGCCAGAGCCTAGACTGCCTTATCGGCGGGCGCTCAGAGCCTTTTATACAGGTAGCAAAACAAGTTGAGTAGTAGGGATATCGAACGATGCGCTCGGCGGCTCAGGCGTACACCAGTTGTTTACAATATTCTTGCATTTGATGACGCGGACGCCGTCATATATATAGATTTGTAGAAACAAGTTTTCGATTAAGGGAATTGTTTATAAAATATTAAGCTTTTAAGTGCTCATTTTTGTTACAGTCGAATGTTCCCCCCCCCCCCCCCCCCTTCTCCCTCTGCAGGCTTAAACGATTGGTTTTGAGGGTGCAAAAAAAACATGACAGTAGTAAATATAAAAAGGTAAAAAAAACATCACGGCTTAGAAGGCTTTACGAGTTTTTGACTTATAAAATATACTTAGAAACGTTTGGATGTTTTGACGTTTTGGATGTTTATAGGAGGTGAATATTTGTCATTGACATTGAATAGCTGAAATGTCCATAGTATGAAACTATAAAAGCCCACTTCTTAGTACGCATTATTGTGATGGGCAACTTCGTAACCTACATTGCGCTTCGCACACACATCTTACCAATTTTTGAGTGTATTCGTTACAAGATGTGACATCAATTCATCCATTCAAACATACTTTCGCACTTAGAGTAATAACGCTTTCGCATTTATAATATTAGAAGGATTTGACTTCGTCTTCGATTTATGGATTTCCAGAAGCTTACACTTCAATATATAAAATATAATTTACCGGTTACCCTTACCCCTAAAACTGCAATACGACAATGACAAGCATTGACGCTATTCCTGTGGCTATTTCTAATGGCATTTGATCTTTCCTTCAAAAGTGGCTAACACAGATATTGATTCTTTAACACAAAGAGGGCGATATACCGCAGACTTCTATTCCTTTTGCGATATCTAGTTTATCAATGAGCTTTTTACTATACTGTATGACTGGCTTTGCAGAAATGACAGCAAAAAAATTGAATAATAATGTATATTTCTTCTGTGATTACAAAGGCAACAAAAACAGTTGTCAAATTGCAAATTCAAATGAAACGCAGCTCTGCAGTAACGGGACAGTTTTTGTGTAACGTAAGAAACGTCACGTTTTTAATATCATTGGTTTATATTGTTGACTAGCTGTTGCTCGCGACTTCGACCGCGCGGACTTCGTTTACTCCGCACAGCTCCTCCCCCGTAGGTGATAGCGTGATAATATGTAGCCTATATGTTGACCCGACCTGTTAGTAATATTCATGCAAAATTTGAAGTAAATCCATGAAGTGATTTTTGAGTTTATCCCGGACATACATACAAACAGTCAAGCAGATAAACAGACAAAAACTCTAAAAACTATATTTTTGGCTTCGATATCGATTGTAGATCACGCCCCAAGTATTCTTTTAAAAAAATATTCAATGTACAGTTTTGACTTTCCTACGATTTTATTACATGTATAGACAATTTAGTAGAAAGTTTCTACCTGGGTTGGTCTGGGCTCCTATTGGGCAACAGACAAGTTCCCTTTCTGCCAGGCAGTTTATATTTTTTTTTATATCATAAGATAGCAAACAAGCAGATGGGTCTCTTGATGGAAAGAGTCAACCATCGCCTATAGACACCAAAGGTGTTAGTTATGTTACCAAATTTATGCAAGTGGCATTATAATCGGGCCGCAAGAATAGCTTAAGACTTCAAGAATAAGAAGACTTAGACTTGGACTTGTGCTTGATAAAGATTGAGCAACTGTCCCGGTCTGAAATACTGTCTCACCTTCACCAGAATACCAAGCTTTTTTGAGGCAACTTGGGCTTTCGATTCGATGTACGAACCAAACTTAAGAGTAGGCATTAAGGTGATACCAAGGAGCTCGAGGTGGTCAGTTATCGGCACGGACACACCCTGAAAAGACGGAGATAGGTGAAACGGACTCCATTTAGCGGAGAATAGACACGCCTGGGTCTTAGTTGCATTAAACTTGACTAGATTGGCATTGCCCCAGTCGGAGACTGCCTGTAAGGACAGGTTCATACGATCGACCATCGCCTCTCTGAGAGACCGGATCTGTGCTGTACTGGCTCGCGCGCTGGATACATAGCTCTCCACAACAGTGCTATCGTCTGCGTACCCATAGATACCGGGCTTCAGCAGACAGTTGATATGTAGCAAGAACAGAGTTGCGGAGAGAACTGATCCCTGAGGGACATTTATATCCATTTGGTCGGACGAGCAGCCGTCGACGACTACCCTAATCGACCGGCCACTAAGAAAATCTGAGATCCAAGCGCAGAGACCAGTAGGTAGCTTGCTAATAAGACTGTCTTGCCAGAACGGAACCCTGAGGGACTCCGGCATTTATATATATTTGGTCAGACGAGCAGCCATCGACGACTACCCTAATCGACCGGCCACTCAGAAAATCTGAGATCCAAGCGCAGAGACCAGTAGGTAGCTTGCTAATAAGACTGTCATGCCAGACCCTGTTAAAGGCCTTAGAGATATCAAGTGAGACAGCTAGCGCTTCACCATGATTCTCGATGGCTGCACTCAAGACGTAGGTGGCATACGCTAGAAGATCCCCAGTGGACCGATTTCGACGAAACACGTATTGGCGGTCACTGAGTAAATCCTTCACTTCTAGGTGTGCCATTAGCCTGCTGTCCAGTACACGCTCCATAGTCTTGCAGAGTATGGACACGTATGGACGTGGCTGAAATTGGCCTATAGTTAGGGTTCGGCACAACTGCCCTTTTTAGGCACATTGTTAAATAAATGAATTATTATTTATATTATACTGTTATAAAAGCACTATTTCATTGACCGCACTGACGCCTGAGTTCGCCAATGTCAGAGATCCCATCAGCTTGGCAGAAACGCTACCCGTAGCGAATGGAGTCAATTCGAAAGTAACGCGATCTCATTGTCTCAATGTTCGCTTGTTTTGTGATAACTGTTTGTCCGAGTGTCCATTGTGCGATGGCACGAGATAATTTCAACCGACTTTTTAAATTGGTTTTCAATTTGGTTGTATTTTTATCAGAACAACAAACAAGAAGATAGGCACTCCTGATAGAAAAAACCATCGTCTATAGTAATCAAAGATGTTAAGTGTGAATTATTATCCGTGTGACGGGATGGCAATACCACATGCATAAGTCTACCGGCTACCTTACCCTCCATCGGAACGATTGCGGCAGGAATAGATGAATAGGTAAGACAGTTGTATCAGACCCAGGTGACACAATGCAGAATTCTACCACCCAGTAGAGACGATGGTAGTGACATGTTTAGCCAATCATTCACCTTTTACGGCCCGCCTGGCGAACAGCAAGGAAAACCCGCCTAAAACGGCAGGTCTATCCTTTAAAGGAAGGCAAGGATTCCTCTACCAACATGGGGATTTACAATTGTTACCTCAGAACTCGGCCTTTTATGAATCGATTTGAAAATTCTTTCTTTTCAATATAAAATTGGAGAATCTGATTTTCTCTAGAGATATAAGAACTTGAGTCTCGGTCGTTAGTTTTACCGCGTTATATTATTGTTAAGGGTTTAGGGTGACAAATGGTACCCATTAATGAGACTCCACTGTCTGTTACAGGGCTCCATCTCTTGAACAGAAATAGAATAAAACTTGAAATTTTAACAAAATGCGAGTTACTTTTAGCCACTGTCACAAGAAATAAAATGATGTGGTGTCGCGGGACACCAGGTAGGAACGAACTTCTTTCGGCTAAACGGCACTACTCGCTTGTGTACGCGACTGTCGCGCCTGCGCACGTCTCATTTAACGCTTTTATTCCACGCATTTTTCTTACGGTTTTACTATCACATTTTTTTCAGTTCGGTCGCGCAGCAAAATCCCTATCCCCTCCAAGCCTGTCGTAAGGAACTTCGTTCCAAAAACTAGTCCCATACGAATATCTTCAATTAATGCAACTCGATGGTACAGAACCATATGCGCGGATTCGCACTTGATCGGTTTTCAAAGTGTTTAATGGTAAACCCTAAAATGACTCCCTAAAAAATATACTAACACTAGCTGCAGCGTGCAGCCCGCTGCATTATACACAGTTTTTGGCGTATCCCGCGGGATCACCTCACTTTTCCGGGATAAAAAGTAGCCTATGTGCTATTCCCGGTCATCAGCTACCTGTGTGCCAAATTTCATTCAAATCCGTTCAGTAGTTTTTGCGTGATTGAGTAACAAACATCCATCCAAACATCCATCCAAGCATCCAAACTTTCGCATTTATAATATTATCAAATATAGATTACGAATACGCAAGCCTGTCAGTCTATCTCTTACACTCTCACTGCTTAATCTCTAAACCTACAGTGATAAAAGGAGAATGATGAAGATGCATACAAAGTTCGCCTAGAAACCATCGTAGGTTGATAAATGTTCATCGTATTGTAAATTGTAATACATAATTAATTCCTACTGAAATATAAATTATCTCACGGGCACTTTTAAATTCACGAAAAATTTATAAGGAATTTGATTACCTACTTGAATTCAATATTATTACGTAGTATTTTAAACAAAAGCGCAATATATCGGCAACATCGATATAATATGAAGTTCATTTAATTAACCAGTTAAAGTTACGAGATGAACACCTTTATTTACAGTAAAGTAACAGCAAAATATTTATTGTTACTCGATCACAGATTAAATATATGGCTCTTTAGTCAACTGAGACCGCTTGAATTTATCCCGCGGGATCAGTTGACCTAATAAATGTTTTGAATCGGGTAACTGATCCCATCGGTACACTTTATGTTTTATATAGACACGAAAAAAAAAACGTTTGGCATTATATTCAAGAAAACAACTACAACTATTCGCCGTGTTGGTCCCGGCCTCCTTTGTAGAATAGGCCAACTGCCGTTCTGCCAGGCAGGTCGTAAAAGGCGACCGAATGGCTATCGAGTCACTACCATCGTGGCTACTAGGTGGTAGAGTTCTGCATTGTCTCGCCCGGGTCAGGTACCACCGCCTTGCCTATTCCTGCCGCAATAGCGTCAGTGCTTGTCGCTGTCGTGTTCCGGTTTGGAGGGTAAGGTAGCCGGTAAACTTATGCATGTGGCATTAGACCTCGCCACAAGATAGCAACGCACCATTAACATCTTTGGTGTCTATAGGCGATGGTTGACTCTTTCCATCAGGAGACCCATCTGCTTGTTTGCTATCTTATGATATAAAAAAAAAAATAAAAAAAAAACTACAAACACAAACATACAAATGTATTGCGCTCGTATATAGATAGAGCTGTTAAGGGTCATCTTATCGGATTGTGCGAATATGATTGGCTGAATGCTACCTGCATTCAGCCAATCACAGACAAGAACTGACAAGATGACACTTGTTTATAGCAAGATACTAAAACTATCTTGTTTATACAGCCTTCTGTGGTTGACGGTTTGATAGTAATAAGTAGTACCTATCCTTTTTGTGACATAACATTTTGCGTTTTACCCATTCGTCCATTCCATCCATCCATTTACTAACTTGTTCGGTTGGTCATAAATAAAAGAAAATGTTAACTTTATTGAAAAAATATCTTTGCTTGATTCAGAAGTAATAAAAAGCGTACAAGTTTGATTAATTTCATGACTTTCCAAGTATGTTATTTTTTAAAATGTACGGCTATTAATTGTGTGTTGAATTCTTACATGGACTTATTGTATATTAATTTTTTTGATAATTTCAACTGTGGTTATATTTTTGTAGGTCATTTAGACCGGCCTCATTAATCTTCTCTCTTATATCTTTACTCTTTTGTCATGTGACCGACCAACGGGAGGTCGAGTGGTTAGCGACCCTGCCTACGCAATCGACGTGGCTCGGGTTCGATCCCCGACGGGGACAAGCATTTGTGTAATGAGCATAAATGTTTGTATTTCCGGGTTTGGGCGTTTTTAATTGCGGTATTTATATTTATTTATTTATTTATTGAAAGGTACAACTACAGAAAACAATTTTTTACATTTACATAATTCTTAAAGTAGTTTCACAATAAAATTGAATTCCAATAAGTGTTGCACACATCGTTGATACAGAATTTAGAAATAATGAAAAAATAGGTAAATAAATAGGGGATCATAGATGATACATTTTTTAAATACATTTTTAAGATGACTACTATCTAATATACAGTATTTAGTTGTTTAACAGATTTAACGAATGAACGCAAACTTTGCGAGAAAATGTCTAGATCTTTTGTAGTGTTGTTATAAGCTCTACACATACGAAGAAGTGGATCATTAAATGTGACATTGTTGTTACATATTGGTACAGAAAAAAGCTCAAAATTTCTTTTACTACCGCTAGTCTTAAGCGACAAATGACTTAATAAATCCATAGCATCCCAGTGTCCATTTACAAGCTTGTACAGTATTGATAAATCTTGAGTTGATCGTCTAGATTGCAGTGTTTCTATTCCAAAGTACCTAAGTCTAGTGTCATATGTTGGCAGCTTACGCCTCATACCCAGTTTTGAGCTTAAATGACGTAAGAAACGCCTTTGGACCGCCTCTAATCTATCAATGTGGATTTTGTACTGAGGATACCATATGACTGAGTTGTAGTCTAAAATACTTCTAACTAGTGTAAAGTACAGAATCAATACACTAGCTGGCTTCCGAAATGATTTTGATGTTCTTATTATAAAACCCATAGTTTTATTAACCCTAGAAATGATATTTTCATAATGATATGTATAACTTAATTTTGAGTCCAACCACACACCAAGATCCTTAACCAGGTTTTTACGATTTATTTTATAATTGTTAATTGTGTAGGAAAACTGTAATGGAAATTTCTTTTTTGTAAAAGTTATAAGACAACATTTCGAGATATTTAAAGACATACCATTATTCACACACCAATTATGGACCTTGTCAATATCATTTTGAAAAAATACAGCATCTTGAATACTTTTAACTTCATGGTATATTTTAATATCGTCTGCATAAGCAATACTCTTACACGTCAATGATTCTAAAAGGTCATTAATAAATATAATAAATAGAAGAGGCCCTAGATTAGAGCCCTGTGGAATTCCAGATGTAGATTCATAAGGATCCGAATCATAACCATAGACTGCCACTAATTGACTTTTTCGAGATAGATAAGAAATAAGCCATCTGAGAAGAACTCCATGTATTCCAAGACTACGAGCCTTACAACACAAAATATGATGGTCTACTTTGTCGAAAGCCTTAGAAAAATCGATGTAAAGTGAATCTACTTGCACATGCCTGTTAAAAGCTAAATTAAGATCATGAACATAAGATAGAAGATTAGTTGTGGTGGAACGTCCCGAGACAAAACCGTGCTGTTTTTCACTAATAATTGGCTTGAAGTGATGGTATAAATGTTTGTAAACTAAGCTTTTATATAATATGTATTTCTATATATTAGTATCGTAGACCCATAACACAACCAAATAATTTGCTCACTTTGGAGTTAGATCATAAGTGTAATATGTCCCGTGAATATTCATTGATATTCATTCATTTGTGTCATTCGCAAGCGAACGTGTGCGTAGTTCAAGTTATCTAGTGATTTAAAAAACAAACTAAACGTACCATACCGTGTCGTGTCGTGACGTGACGTACGCCGATGGACCAGCGCCACCACGTGACGGAATTCGTTTTAATTTCATCAATTTACTATTTCTACTCCGCAGCGGTGTTTTTGCGAACTTTAATTGACATCTGTTAGGGAGGCCATGTTAGATCAGCCTTATTAACGGACTGGCTGAGATTGTACCTATTTAGTTAGCGGTACATACATACACATTTTCAACACAGCTCCCTTAGGGGGTAGGCGGAGAGAACCAAGTGCTTTGTCACGATTCGATTTGTTTTGCTTGCTCAACATTTATTACTCTCTTTTTACAAATATACCTGTTGAAAAGACTCTTGACATTAACGTTCAGACAGCATTCAATCGACCTGATATGTCAGTTTTGGTGTTCCCGGTACTTACATCCCTCCATATTCTCGTTGTATATCTGTTTCTTTAACCTTTCACCTGTCATTATTTCTACATGTGCAAACCAACGAAACCACAGACCACATTAGCGATGGAAATTATAGCTATTTTTTTTTCAATATCACGTCGTGAAGTTATTTGTTTTTTGTCACTGTTATATCACGGGTGATAAATCACGACCATTATATTTTATTAGTGACGATTATTGTCACAGTGAATGCATTTAATTCCGTACGTTATATCGCCGCGCAGTGATTTATAAGTGATTAATAAAGTGAAATAACATATTAAACATATTCTCTCATCTAGCTGGTGGCTTTGTCTCTTTCGCACGATGAATTTCTGTGAATTATAAGCATAAGTTTCGCCCGCGAGAAATTAAATCACGCTCGCGTTATATACATATACCCCTCGTTTACACCAAAAAACATGTTTTATACTTGTTTTATACACAACTTGTACAATACTTGTCAAAACATAATTATTTGTTTTGTACATGTATTGCAACTGTCTCAAACATATTTTCGTTCACACTGTGTAGCCAACAAGTCTTTATCATTACATAGTATAAAACAAAGTCGCTTTCTCTGTCTGTCCCTATGTCCCTATGTATGCTTAAATCTTTAAAACTACGCAACGGATTATAATGCGGTCTTTTTTAATAGATAGAGTGGTTAAAGAGGAAGGTTTATGTGTATAATAACATTCAATATATTGTAGAGAAATAATTCAATTTTCGAGTTTTCTGATGTCATGTCGTAAATAATTATATTTTTTTCCGCTTACATTGCAAACGCAGGCTAAACCCTACGAGATTTATCAAAATAATGTACTAAGTATTTGTACACCTTGAAAAGGTCTACAGAAAACTCCGCGATGGTATATGTCTATCTCTTATGGATAACCCACAATAGCATTTTTTTGTCTTTTACATTTTACGAGAAATAATGGCTTATTTTCGAAGCAATTTTAAGCAATACAGCATTAATCCTTATCCAATTAAGTACCATAAATACATTGTTGATTTAATATAGATCAATATGGTCGTTTACAGCATATAATTTAAATGAATATTTTCAAAGATATTACAAAATTAAAATGCAGGGGCATAGCGGTGGCGGCATTACCTGCCGGTCGGCGCGGCGGCGCCGACCTGCATACACAATATTGCACGGTTAAACCTTCGTTGTTCGTCGTTCGTTGCAGACTTAGATTTGAGTGTTGACTGTTTTTCACATGGCCAACTATATGTCGCCCTTTTAAGAGTAACCTCTAAAGAAAACATGTTTGTATTGCCTAATGACAAGAAACTATGAAAGTTGTATATAAAAATATTCTATAATATATTAATTGTAAAAATAAAAGAAATAGGCGAAAATGTAAAAAGTAAATAAGTAAAAATGTAGTATATGAATTTAGATATTCCAAAGACAGCAGGAAATCTTCATGGTATAGGGAAAGGGGAATTGTTATACTCCAAATTTAACTCGTGCGGGCCACGGGCAGTAATGAATAAATAAAAAACTACTGGATCGATTTTAATCATTTTTAACTTCCCATTACGTAAGTTACCGATTTTCGAAAATCGAGTTTTCACCAGATATCCACGTTTTAAGGTCCTAGGGACCTTTTCCGACTATTTTCACGATGACGTCAGTATGTCTCTATGTATGTATGTCTGTATGTACGTATGTGTGTGTGTATATGTAAACATCTCATAACTTTTGAACGGCTGGACTGATCGAAACGCGGTTGATGGCATTCGATTGAATTCCGCTTAACTTAAACTTCCTGAAAATTTGAACCGTTTTGGTCCAGAAGATTTTGAAAAATTTTGAAAACACACCATAAAAAAATTTGGCGAAACAGTATTTTTTTATATAACTTCTAGGTTTATGTACCGATTGAGTACAAAAACTAATCAGCTCTGTTCCTCAAAAAACTACGTCTAATACATAAATTGCATCAAAATCGGTTAATCCGCTTGGGAGTAATCGTTGACGAAAAATTTTGAAGTGTTTTTTTGACATAGCTTCGAAATTTTCAACCAATCATTTTTGGGTATTCTACGATATTTTAGTACTAAAAAACTACGTCAAATGCCGTTTCAAAAATCAAAATCGAATCTAATTCTCAAAACCTATAGCTTTTTAAATATTAAAATTTAGTTGTAAAAACAACTAATTACTTATTTTTTTTTAATAATTTTCAAGTTAATTCACCGCTTGACTTATAAATCTTATCAGCTTTTCTCCTTTAAAAACTACATCAAATACCGTTAATTTAATCAAAATCGGTCGATTTGTTTGGGATTTATCAATGAAGAATATTGAAAATAAAAATGTTTTCAATATTCTTCATTGCATCCAAATTTTTCAACCTATCGATTATTTAGCTAAAGCAATATTTTAGATTTAAAAAAATGAGCTGAATGCCATCATCGTTTTCAAAATATATAGTTTTTCAAAAATTAGTATACTGCCATTTTTAAAAAACTAGATGTTTGAACTGAAAAATCTATGCTTATATTTTTACTCTTTTGAGCATAAAATACCTTAATTTAGTTGGAAGTTTCAGGGATGGCCCGTAGAGTCAACGGTTTACATATTTTTTTACTGAGTAACATAGGCTATATAAATATATACCCGTGCGAAGCCGAGGCGGGTCGCTAGTACAAGTATAAAACACACTCGCGTTTACACTTGTGTCTAAGACATGTTTTTGATTTGTCGGATACATTGACAGCGTTCTTATCTACGAAGACCTGTCGTGTTTTATACAAGTATTGTTAATTTTATTGAAATTTCTGTATACAACTAGTTGCAAACATGTTTTATACTTTATCCATGCTTGATGGATAATGTTTTATACTTTTACTAAACATACCGCTCCTTTCATCCTTTAGTACCTATCTAATTGCATTTTTTCCTAAATTTGTATCATTTCGTAATATTATGTTAATTATTTTGTAATCTTTTTATTATTGTAATATGTTTATTATTTTGAATTTCATTTTTTGAATGCGAAGAAAACTAAAGTTCAAGTATTTGAAAGAGAAGCAACCAGAACGGATGTAAGAGTTTTGGTCGATGATGTAGTGCTGGAACAAGTGGAGATGACTGTGTATATCTTGGATGTGCTTTTAGCAGGGATGGAAGGTACATCGGTGATGTTGAAAGAAGAGTGTGTGCAGGGAACAGAGCGAATGGAGCGTTAGGGAGATTACTTAAAAGCACAGTTTTAAGTCAGGGTGCCGTCTAGCCCTGCATAATTATATGCTTATACCAACTCTATTATTGTGTGAGAGTTGGGTATATCAGAAAGGGCATGAAAGTCAAATCAACGCGGTTGAGGTAAGATCGCTGGCGAAGAATATGTGGCGTGACCCTCGCGGACCGGGTTCGTAAAGTGAAAATGAGAGAGAAGTTAGGCTTGAAAGAAAGTCTCGGTGTAAAGATGAGAAAGGGCATTCTCCGTTGGTTCGGATATGTAGAAATAATGGTAGACGGAAAGGTTAACAAAGCAGATATTATACAACGCGAATGTGGAAGGATGTAGGTACTGGGTAGAGCCAAGACTGACATATTATGATCCGATTGTTCTAGTACTTTCCGAAGGAGTCAAGAGTTTCCGCAACCGGCGTGTGTATATGAAGAGAGTAATGAATGTGGAGGAAGCGAGACTAGCCTGCAAGGATCATGATGAATGGCACTCGGTTCTCTCTGCCTACCCCGTAAGGCATCTAGCATGAAGATATGCATGTACTTTTATTGTATAGTACAGTGTACACTGCACCCATGAACAAAAAATTCCTCAGTATCTTCACTTTCCATTGTGAATGTTGTGTTAAACAGCAGTTAATTGGGCACCCAGGACTTAATAAAACTACAGAATGGCCGATTGATATGTTCCAGTTATAAAAGAACTAAAATAAGTATATTATGTGAGATCATGAACAAGAGGCAGGCAACTAGAAGTTCACAAATAATTTACCTACCTACAACAAGTTTCATACAAATTTTGTCTACATGTTTTATACAAGTTTTGTATAAAACAAGTTTAATACAAATTTTGTCTACATGTATTAAACAAGTTTTGTATACGACAAGTTTCGTACAAGTTTTGTGCACAACAAGTTTCATACAAGTTTTGTATACAACAAGTTTTATACAAGTTTTGTAAATTCCAATGTGAACAAGAAACGAAAACATTGCATAAAACTTGTCAAATACATGTATTATACCTGTAAACGGGGGGTAAGGGACGGTTTCAATGCATAGGTATAATTGGTGTGACGCGGGAATTATTTTATAACGAGAGATATAACCAGCGATGCGTGAAATGTGCCATGCCTAGATCACATAAATATAAATAAACACGGTATTTTACGGGGCATGTGTAGCTTGTGTAGCTCGTGTAGCCGTTTGACATTAACCAGTATCATTACGACCGGTTCTCTTGGGGGGTAGGCAGTGTAAACTACGTCTATAGATTTTCCAGTTCAACGCGATTCACTGGTTTATCGGTTGGCGAGATAAATAATGACCCTGTCGCCGCATTTTACCAACCTGATAACGACTATCGACTACTTCTAGCGATAACTGGGACCGACAGCTTTACGTGCTCATCCGAGACACAGGATTGGTAACACACCACCCGTCAGACTCCGAGCTTTTACTGAGATTTTCGATTTTCGAGAAAAACCACGAAAAAACCTTAACACTTTTACACGATCCGTGGATCGAACCCGGGACCTCATGATCTTAGCCGAATAGGCTAACCATTAGACTACGAGGCAGTGCATTGTAGACATATCGTGAAAAATAGAATAAAAATATCCCTGGAGTAATTTTGTTTCGTCCTTAAGTTTTGGAACTCTGTATTTCTGGGTGTAAATGCAAACTACACTAACAACATAAGAAATAGCTTTGAAACGCGTATGCAGTTTACAGGCAGACGCTATTGCGGCAGGAATAAGAAAGGCAGTGGTACCAAATACCCAATCGAGCCGACCCAAATACAAAGACGTTGCAGAATTCTCAGTCTCAATTCAGGAGTCACAATGGTAGTAACACGGAAAGACAATCATTTGCTTTTTACGACTTGCCTGGTAAAATGGCAGATGGTCAAGTGCGTTGCATATTAAATTTTTTACGCTAATTATGATTTGTTAAGGTAACTGACTCAAACATCAAGCAGAATTAAATTGCTATTATTAAGACGAAGGTGTCTGTAAACAAATAGTGGAGTTTCGCCAACACAGATAAAATAAATGCTGATGGCGCAATGCACAATTAACTAAATTAACATTTGATTATGTGCTTAGTGGTGCAATTTTCCTTTTCCTGAACTAGTTAAATAATTAAATAAAATGAAATAATTGCAATATCTATACATATAATAAAATCGTAGGAAAGTCAAAACTGTACATTGAATATTTTTTTAAGAGAATACTTGGGGCGTGATCTACAATCGATATCGAAGCCAAAAATATAGTTTTTAGAATTTTTGTCTGTATGTATGTCCGGGGTAAACTCAAAAAGTACTGCATGCTTTTACATGCATTACTTCAAATTTTGCATGAATATTGCTAACAGGTCGGGTCAACATATAGGCTACATATTATCACGCTATCACCTAGCGGCCAGGATATGTGCGGAGTAAACGAAGTCCGCGCGGACGAAGTCGCAGGCAACAGCTAGTATACAATAAAAAGTATTTTTTGTATTTAAGAAAAATGTCGACACGTTTCTTATTTGAAGCTGTGACTTGCGGTCTTGAAACAATATCTATACGCAATAAGCTATTTCCCTATGTGAAATTCGCCTGCAAATGACAAGTTAATTTAACTAGTATTTCTATATACCGGAAATAATGTAATCAGCAGGCTCGTTGGACGTTATCGAGAGCAAAATTAGGTATCTAATAATTGTTTGCTAGTATCATATTACTAGGTATAATCGCGGTTTCATTCCCGTGATCCAAAAGCATAATTTCCTTTTGATCACTCAGGTAAAATATGTTTAAAGAAAATTTAAAGAAGGAATGTCTAGTCTGGTTCTTCTATGGCACTCCTGGTGCTGACTATTTTATTTTATATTATAAGATAGCAAACAAGCAAACGGGTCTCTTGATGGAATGAGTCAACCATCGCGCTTAGACATCAAAGGTGTTAATGCTGTGTTGCTATCTTGTGGCGAGGTCTAATGCCACATGCATAAGTTTACCGGCTACCTTACCCTCCAAACCGGCACACGACAGTGACAAGCACTGACGCTATTGCGGCAGGAATAGGTAAGGCGGTGGTACCAGACCCGGGCGAGACAATGCAGAACTCTACCACCTAGTAACCACGATGGTAGTGACTCGTACAGCCCATCAGTCTCCTTTTACGACCTGCCTGGCAGAACGGCAGTTGGTCTATTCTTCAAAGCAGCTCGGAAACAACACGGGGAGAAACCATACATTTAGTTACAAATGTCCACGAAAGTTTTAATGGCTTCCAAATTGCTCAAATTAGAATCAATATATATTATATTATTATAATTATAATTATAATAATATTATAAATGCACAAGTTTGGATGTTTGGATGGATGTTTGTTACTCAATCACGCAAAAACTACTGAACAGATCCGAATGCAATTTAGCATACAGGTAGATGATGACGTAGAATAGCACATAGGCTACTTTTTATCCCGGAAAAATTAGGTGATCCCGCGGGATTCGCCAAAAAAATTTATGCAGCTAGTAAAATATATTTTTAAATATTAATAAGACTACAATAAAAATAGTAACAAAAACCAGAATCGTTGGTTACCCTATTGCTAACCGTATTATGACTAACCGTCTTTGCAAAAAGAGGAGCGCTAATGAACTTTAGTGAGTCAAGCGGTGACTCCGACTTTAACTTAACGTAATTACACAGACGACGAATAAAATTATCAGGATCTATATCAACAGGAAAAGTTTTATCTCATCAAAACGTTACTGTGAAAATGAGAGCCAAGTTCAATATAAGAGTATGCATCAGGATTGAGATCTCTCAATCCTGCTGTCAGCGAAGTCGACAGAGATGCAAAAATGTGCAAAAATTTTGTTAAGAATCTCTTAAAATTTTAGTTATAAGAACATCCCCGTTCTGCCATCCCCGTTTTTCTATCGATCTTTGAGGCGCACAGATTCTATAGGCATCACCATATGGTGGAAGTTCCACGTACACGGACAAAGCGCTTCGACTCGACATTCTTCATTCTAACCGCAAAGGACTGGAACATGCTTCCTGAGTCTGTGTTCCCCGACGAGTACAATCTGGGGACCTTCAAGAGAAGAGTGAACAGGTACCTTCTAGGGAAGCGCGTTCCATCTTAGGCCGCATCTTAGCTTACCATCAGGCGGGATCGTGGCTAAGCGTTTTTCTATCGATAATAAAAAAAAACATGTGACATTTTAAAATAAATTTATATAACAATTTCTTGTTTCTTGGTACTAACTACAACAATGATACTTATAAAGTAATATATATTCTTAAAATTTAACAGATTATCATTTGCACATTGCATTTATTTTACTTAGAATATAATTTTAGCTCAAAATTTGATTTTGATAGTTTTCACGTACAGGCACACAATAAGTGCAGTTAATGTGCTTTCTATTTAGCTATAATGTTGATAAAAAAATAGCCAAGTCAAATTTTGAGCTTAAATTATATTTTAAGTTTTATAAATGGATTGTATAAATAAATGTTGTTAAAATTTAATAACTAATTATGTTATTTTTTAAGTAGTAAACTTTTTGGTAGTATCTAGAAACAAGAAATTGTTATCTAAATTTATTGTATCATGTCCTTGTACCAAAATTTTAGGAGTTTCTTCACAAAAATTGGCCCACACAGAACTCGAGTCTTTGTCGGCGAAGTCGACAGAGACGCATATTCTTATATAGAACTTAGCATCCATTTTCACATTTATGTGTTGATTCGGCCGGGGTCAACCCGGGGTTAATTAATGCCATTGTCATTCCGCCACAAGGATAGCAATGCACCATTAACATCGTTAGTATCTATAGGTTGTGATTATCTCTTTTCATCAGGAGAACCATCTGCTTGTTTGCTATGTTATAATACAAAAAAATATAAGATTTTCATCTACCCTCCGCTACACATTTATATTATCAGAATAAAAACACCGTCTAAGGGGAGTTGAAGGGTCATTACACTCATTCACGACAGACGATAAGAAAAGTACCCTCATTTAAAGTCATTTAAAGTTGTTTTACGGCTAATTAAGAGTGGATGGTTGAAAATCATTTCACTTACTTTTTCACCTTAGCTGCCTTAGAGATATAAACTCCGTGACTATTTTAAAACCTCTCGTCCATTTAAGTTGTGTTTCCCGTATTAATCCGAGCTCCGTTTTAGTGTTCCGTATTCAAAGAGTACAAACTGAACCCTATACTAAGATTCCGCTGTCGGTCTGTCTGTTACCAGGCGGTATCTCATGAACCGTGATAGTTAGACAGTTGAAATTTACACAAATTATGTATTTCTGTTACCGCTATAACAATACTAAAAACAGAATAAAATAAATATTTAAGAAGGGCTCCTATACAACAAATGTGATTGCCTTTTTTAGGGATCCGAAGTAACTAGGAACCCTTAAGCTTCGCTACCCTCCGTCTGCCCGTCCGTTCAGAGTCTATTTCAGAGATCCTTAGTACAGACTAGAAAGATGGGATTTGGCATCAATACATTTCATTTCTTTATTTATTATTATTTCATTTATTATTATTTCATTTCATTTCATTAATCACGGTAACAAAGTGGTACATGGTACAATTACATAAAATCTAGAAAAATATTGTTTTTAAGGGCTCCTCTGTTATAAAATGGGGATGTTAATTTTTTTTCTTACGTACTCCACAGTGTGAGGTATCGTTGGATAAGTTTTTAAAAATATTGTAGACTAGCTGACCCGGAAAACGTTTTTCTGCCTTTTTAATTACTCTTATTTTTTTTATATATTTTCTCACCTTTTAAACCTTCCCTAGACTTCAACAATTAATTCAAAACCCAAATTAGTTAAATAGGTTCAACCGTTCTCGAGTTTTAGGGAGACTAACGAACAGCAATTGGTTTATATATATATAAGATTTGTGGCAACAATTTTTCGATTAAGAGACCTAATTGCGATATATTAAACTTCAAAGTGCTTGATTTTTGCTAAGCCAAGTGGAGCCAAGTGTACCTCTGCCAGGTAAGCGGTTGGCTTTAGGGATGGGAAAAATTTCACGGTAATAGTAAATATAATCTATATACATATAATAAAATCGTAGGAAAGTCAAAACTGTACATTGAATATTTTTTTTAAAGAATACTTGGGGCGTGATCTACAATCGATATCGAGGCCAAAAATATAGTTTTTTAGAATTTTTGTCTGTTTGTCTGTATGTATGTCCGGGGTAAACTCAAAAAGTACTACTTTAAACTACTTTAAATTTTGCATGAATATTACTAACAGGTCGGGTCAACATATAGGCTACATATTATCACGCTATCACCTTCGGGGGAGGTGCTGTGCGGAGTAAACGAAGTCCGCGCGAAGTTGCGGGCAACAGCTAGCATTCTATAAAGAAGCGTGGACCAACACTGGGTTCCAGTGATAAAGGGGATTGGAAGTCTGTGGTTCCAGTTTTACTGTGGTTAAACTATTTTATGCGTAAGGTACCCTAAAACAAAGGGTGTTGAGTACCGGAAGGGCGTGTTTATATTTGAATTGAGATTGTTAGTGTTAAGAGACACGTTACAATCAAACGAACGACCCTGTAATAATATTTACACACACAACACACGTTTGTTTATTTGTTTTGAACCTTGTCTGTTATACATATTTGGGTTCTGTACTCAAAAAGAATGAAAGAACCCTATTAGGGGGCATCCACAAATTACGTGAGATGTTTAAGGGAGAGAGGGGGTCGAGTCAAATCTCATCTAATCTTACGTTGGAGGGAGGGGGGGGCCTAGGCAAATATCGCGCAATTTTTTTTTCTGATTGAAACAAAAAAATATATTATTTTGGTCCATTATCCAGATTGTACATGCTTAAGATTTAATCTTAAGCGTAATCGTGATACGATTAAGATCAGTCACTAACTCATTCGAAAGAAAATAATTTTATTTATACTTCGACGTTATACAGCCTTAACTAGTCGTAATAACAAAGCAACGCGTTTACATATTTAAGAAACCCACATTTTGAAAAATGTCACGTGAGATTGGGGGATGGGGGAGGGGGTTGAACAAAATCTCACGACATCTCACCAGGGGGGGAGGGAGGGACAGAAAATTTAAAAAACCACCTCACGTAATTTGTGGACGCCCCCTTACTTTGGAAGTTACCCCACTAATCCTAGTAATATAAAAATGCGAAAGTACGTTTGGATGGATGGATGTTTGTTATTCTTTCACGTAAAAACGACTGAACCGATTCGGATGAAATTTAGCACACATATAGATGATGACCTGGAATAGCACATTAAGTACTTTTCATCCCGGAAAAATAAAATGTTCCACTGGAATTCAGCAAAAACTTTTACAATGCAGTGGGCTACAAGGCATAGGTAGTTATATTATAGGACAAAAAAAAGAAGATGATTCTCCTAATGGTAATAAACAACCATTGCCTAGAGCCGCTATAGATACTACAGATGTGAATGGCCTTGCTATCAGTGTAGCAGAGAAATAAATAAATAAATATAAATATTCACGGGACAAATTACACTGACTGATCTAACCCCAAATTATGCAAATTATTTGCTTGTGTTATGGGTGTTAGTCAACGATACTAATACATAGAAATAAATATATATATATATATATATATATATATATACATATATATATATATATATATATATATATATATATATTATACCCGTAGGTATATATTATACCAGAATATATACCTACGGGTGGCGCATTTTCATTTCGAGTTTTCAAATCACAATGTTTGTATGTATCAAGGCAGTGTCTTTCAAAGTGTGGGGTCGCAACCCCCTGGGGGGTCGCGAGGCCTTTGCGAGGCGGTCGTAGACGGCAGTTTGGTGTTACTAAAAAAACAAGGCAAAAAAAAATATTTACTTGATAATAAAGAAAAATGTTAAAAGGATTTAAATTCTTAATGTAAGGCAACAGTGGGTAGAAATTTTTCGTAACATGCTAAGGGGGTCGTGTCTTGAAAATGATTGAAAAACACTGTAATAAAGTTTCACTTCCATAACCAAAGGTATATACAACCACGGAACCCAGCCGAAACTCTCGTGATAATGTGTTACAACCATATAAACAACGAAATGGCGACGTGTGAGGTGATGAGACATGTTTGGTGTCAAGTTCAAGAGCGTCATCGTAAACAGTGCTTTATATATAACTAGTCTTACAGCCCTGAGCCCAGTAATCTGTATGACACGCTCACCTAAGTGTCATTACGCCCAATTTCTTCCGGAGTAGGCAGAATGAACCGATCAGGTCTATCAGGAGAGCCATCTACTTGTTTGCAGATGGCTCCTGATAGACACGTTTTTTTATATTATAAGATAGCAAACAAGTAGATGGGTCTCCTCATGGGAAGAGTCAACCATCGCCTATAGACATCAAATATGTTAATGGTGGCGACTGGCGAGGTATAATGACACATGCATAAGTTTACCGAATACCATACCCTCCAAACCGGAACAGTGATAAGTTATACATACAGTGACAAGCACTGACACTATTGCGGCAGGAATAGGTAAGGCGGTGGTACCAGACCCGGGCGAGACAATGCAGAACTCTACCACCTAGTAGCCACGATGGTAGTGACTCGTATATCCAATCGGTCGCCTTTTATGACCTGCCTGGCGTAGTCGGTTTATTCTTCGAAGGAGCCCGGGACCAACACGAAAGAAAACGTTCCTAATATGTTCACTGAGTTAAACCACTAAAAAACTTTTAAAAATATGTATATAGCAGCAGCAGCGTATAATTTTGCGTAATTTTTATACCACAATTACTTACTACTAAGAAAACCTGTAATTGGCCCTACTATTAGAATCAGTAAGTGTTTTATTTCAATGTAATTTGCGCTGTTGGTTTTCAAATAAATAAATAAATAAAAAAAATATTAAAAAAAATATAAATTAAAAACTATAATATTCGTATTTTTTAAAATAGAAATATATCCACCCCATGTTGGTCCGGGCCCTATTAGAAAATTTGACCATCTGCCGTTCTTCCGGACTGTTCCTAAAAGTCGAAAGATTGGCTATACATGTCACCACCATCGTGGTTACTAGGTGGTAGAGTTCCGCAGCGTCTCGCGCGAGTTTTGGGTACCACCGCCTTACTTATTTCTGCCGCAATAAAGTTAGCGTTTGTCACTACTCACTGTTGTGTTCCGGTTTAGAGGGTAAGGTAGTCGATACACTTTTACACGTGGCGATGTGGCGGACACGTATAGCAACGGACCATTAATCTTTGGTATTTATAGGCGATGGTTTTCTCTTTCAGGAAAATCATCTGCTACTTTGCTGTCTTAAATATAAAATAGAAAAAAAATATTTTTTTGGAAATTTGATAATTTCATTATGTCGTCTGTAATATGTACCTTTCGCGTCAGATAGGACTTTTCTTACTTTTTATTATTTTAGTAGAGGGGGCAAACGAGCAGGAGGTGCACCTGATGGTAAGTGATCCCCGCCGCCCATGGACAACTGCAATGCAATACCGGGGGGTTTGCAGCTGCGTTGCCGGCCTTTTAAGAATGAGTAAGCTCTTTTCTTAATTTATTATGTTCTAGCTGTTGCCAGCGACTTCGTCCGCGCGGACTTCGTTTACTCCGCACTGCTCCTTCCCCGTAGGTGATAGCGTTATAATATGTAGCCTATATGTTGACCCGACCTGTTAGTAATATTCATGCAAAATTTAAAGTAAATCCATGCAGTACTTTTCGAGTTTACCCCGGACATACAGACAAACAGACAAAAATTCTAAAAACTATATTTTTGGCTTCGATATCGATTTTAGATCACGCCCCAAGTATTGTTTTAAAAAAATATTCAATGTACAGTTTTGACTTTCCTACGATTTTATTATATGTATAGATATTGTATATGTATTAATACTCATACATATTATGTAGCCGTAATTGTCGTGTCTGTTTGCAGCGGCCCGACCTACCTCAACATGTAATCCCACATGGCCGTCGTAACAGATTTACGAGCGTACTTTAAACATCATTTTTTGTTAAGACAACGTGTGCTCAGTGCTGCTGCTGGGAGCACGGCGGAGCAAAACAGTCATTTATCACTTCGGTACGACGCTGGCAAATTATATTACTACTGGCTTACATCCACCCTCCATTCGCTGGACGTAAATTGACGGTAAAAAATATATCCATACCAATTTATATATATATACTAGCTGACCCGGCAAACGTTGTTTTGCCATATAAATTATTGAATTAAAAAATAGGAGTTGATCGTAGAGGGTTGAAAATTTAGGGTTGTATATATTGTATATATTTAATGCTGTATTATATAAAAATAAAAACAAAAAATTTTATCTAAAAAATAAAATAAAAAATGTAGGGGTGGACTACCCTTAGCATTTAGGGGTATGAAAAATAGATGTTGGCCGATTCTCAGACCTACTGAATATGCATACGAAATTTCATGAGAATCGGTTAAGCCGTTTCGGAGGAGTACGGGAACGAACATTGTGACACGAGAATTTTATATATAAGAAAAATCAATTGCGGCTCGTTAGTCTCGCTAAAACTCGAGAACGGCTGAACCGATTTGGCTAATTTTGGTTTTGAATTAATTGTTGAAGTCCAGGGAAGGTTTAAAAGGTGAAAAATATAGAAAAAATAAGAGTAATTAAAAAGGCAGAACAACGTTTGCCGGGTCAGCTAGTCTATATTAATTATTGACCGCCCCGTTGTTCGAGTGCTTAGTGACTGACTACGCAATCAACGGGGTTCGGGCTCGATCCCCGACGGGGACAAGCATTTGTGTGATGAGCATAAATGTTTGTATTTCCGGGTTTGGGTGTTTATTATGTATGTTGCAGTATTTATATATGTATTTCTATGTATTAGTATCGTTGACTGACACCCATAACACAAGCAAATAATTTGCTTACTTTGGGGTTAGATCAGTAAGTGTAATTTGTCCCGTGAATATTTATTTATTTATGTAAATGCGAAAGTTTTGATAATTGTATGTGTGGATGGATGTTTTTTACTCAATTACGCAATAACTGCTGAACCAATTTGGATTAAATTTGTCTCACATGTCGATGACGACCTGGAAAAGCACATAGGATACATTCCGGAAAAATAAGTTTTTCTTTAGGGATTCGCCAAAAACTTTTATGCTGCAGCTGTCTTCTGAGTGCAGCTAGTAATGCGTTAGTAGTAATGCGTAAGTCTGTCTGTCTGTCAGTTAAGCTTTCGCGGAAAGCCGCTGATCCGATTTTAATGAAACCTGGCATTGAGATAGTTGAAGATCCGGGGTCAAACATAATTAATGATAACGAGGCATTCCACGACCTGTTTGGATCATTTGGTAATTTGACATTTATAGGAATAGTCTTAGGTTACACCTCGTAGAAAATGTTACTACTCGTAATTAAAACGAGTCGTTTTATTGATAGAGAAACCGCACATAAAACTCTGCTGTGTTAACCCTTTCAATGCGGCTGACGTAATATTACGTATAACCATTGATATAAAAAACCCAAGATACACAATCAGTGTGTCGAAAACGTCCTCCAAAAATGAGTGCACAATTTTAAATTGTACGCTCATTTCAAATAGAATCGCGTCGGTCGCGACACTGTCAATTTTATTTCTTTTCGTACATCGCTTTGTAAAAATAACTATAAGTCGTGCACTTAAGGTTGGATATGCACACATGTTTTTGCCATATCTGTAACTACTTAAAGGAAATTAGGGACACTTTTGAGTATCAGTTTTGTTTGGGACTGTGCATCTAGAGTTTTTTATATCAATGCGTATAACCTAAACCCTTTCACATGCCATTCCCATGCTTATTCTAAAGAAATGATTTGATAAATCGTCGTCGTCCGGATAGATAAAGCGGCATTAAAAATATAGTCCTGCATGGAAAGGGTTAAAAACTGTTTTGAGTTGTAACATAATGACTAAAACAATAAAGCATTAGATAAACTATGAATCAAATATTGCAATTTACATAAAATCGGTGTAATCAGCGGCTCTATGTGCAACAGATGCATCATTCTCTAGGTCATAGGAAATAGGTAGACTCCGTCATGGCGTGATTAATGTCTGACTCACAGAGAGCGCAGATATGTGGTCACTTGATATTGTTTTGCTGATACGGTGGTAATATTCCCACCGTCGATAGTGGATATATAATATTTTATTTATACCTATATTTATACCATTGGATGTTTCAGGACTTGAAACCGTCTTAAAAAATATATTAATTTTTTAAGACGCTGATTGAGCTTCATAGCTCTCTATGTCAGATATGCTCCGAGCGAAACCTTTAAAAAAACCGCTACAAACTTATTTTAAAAGATATTTTTTAAGACGGTTTCAAGTCCTGAAGCATCCAATGGTATAAATAAAATATTTATGAAAACCTAATTAAACCGGTTTGAGCCTACAGCGTGAAAATCAAGGACGACAAAAATTATATAAAAAAAAGACGTGTGGCACTCGGAGACTGCCGCGGTAAAGCTATTGCATAGCATTTTTTATCAACTTATGCATTTACAATTATATTTTTATTTTATTTATGCAGTATTTTTTTTCTTTGTTTATTCATATTTAAAACACTTTGTACACAAATTATACGAGTACAGATATTCACTGTTGAACGTAGATGATAAATACCTATACACCTATATACTTTCTCACAAACAGCTGATTACGGTAGTTTTCCAATACAACCAATGCCACCTAAAGGCGGGTTGCTGAACTAAAGAGACAAGCGTGATATTTCAAAGTCATTAAAAGTTCTGGTATTTATCGATAGATGGAAAAACTAAAAAGTATCACCGCTGTGTCGGTCGGAGTGGGGGGTGTTAGGTTTTTTCGTTACGGAATTTCTGGATTTGGTCTCCACGCTCAAGGCCCGCGATAGAAGCTATGCAATAGCTTAAAAAAAATCCAAAAGTGTAAGCCGCGACGTTTTTTTTTCTTTCAATTATTTATTATAAAAAAAAACAGATCTGAATGTAGTGATTTTCAATAGGGATCTATTCTGAGTGGATTAGAGAGTTGTTGGCTATTTTATAATAAAAAAACGGCTAAGTACGAGGCGGCTCGGGCACGATTGGTTCCATTTCCTTGACAAGTATAAAACACGGCAAAAAAATCATGTTTTTTGTAGTATCCTTAAATATTTATTTTACTCTGTTTTTAGTATTTGTTGATATAGCGTCAACAGAAATACGTCATCCGTAAAAATTTCAACTGTCTAACTATCACGGTTCAAGAGATACCGCCTGGTAACAGACAGACGGACTTACGGACGAACAGCGGAGTCTCAGTAATGGGTTTCCGTTTGTACCCTTTGAGTATGGAACCTTAAAAATGAATATTCTGAGCGGCAAAGTTATCTGAATTGTCGGCACTGCGTGTTGTAACAGTCACGCCTCGATAACGCGCTCATGTAATACGTCTGATAACGCGTTACCCAACGCTTTGCACAAGAGTGTTATGATTTGACACGTTTTGTTAGATTATTTTATAGATTAGATTCTATTATTCTAGTTACTGATTAGAATATTACTAAGAGTTGTTATCTCAATCATATTGTTGAATATTTGAAGTGGCTTACTGCCAGGCATCTCGGAAAAGGCGTAATATAATATGTCACTTTCCCCGTGTTGGTCCCGGGCTCCTTTGAAGAATAGGCCAAATGCCGTTCTGCCAGGCAGGTCGTGAAAGGCGACCGATTGGCTATGCGACTCACTACTAACGTGACTACTAGGTGATAGAGTTCTGCATTGGCTCACCCGGGTCTGGTACCACCGCGTAACCTATTCCTGCTGCAATAGCGTCAGTGCTTGTCGCTGTCGTGTTCCGGTTTGGAGGGTAAGGCAGCCGGTAAACTTATGCATGTGGCATTAGAACTTTCCACAAGATAGCAACGCACCGTTAACACTATTGGTGTCTATGACATTTTGACAGATATCTACCGTCTAGTTCAACTTAAAATATAGGGTAGATTTTATCTAAATTAATCCCCCCCACCCCTCAAGTACACCACCAAAATATTCAATTCTAGTAATTTGTATGGCAAAACAACGTTTGCCGGGTCAGCTAGTTGGATATAAAACTCATTACTTAGCGTGCACAGTGAAAACTATTGATCGTAAAACAAAATAACGTTACGGGTGTTTGTGAAACATATAAATCGTCTGTCTAGCTTCAGGTTCGAGGTCCGAGTCCAGAAATATAAATAAAAGATTTTTATGTATAAAAATTTCAATAATTTCAAGTACCCCAGAGTCCGATAGTTATATTTGCTCATCAGTAACTCAGAAAAGCACGTAAAATTGTCGGCCTAGGTTATGGCAAATAAGAAGCGATGCTCGTTACAATGTGGCAAATGCGGCGAGACAATATATTCAAAAAACACAGTTTACTGATGAACCTGAAATTGCAAAGGATTTTCTGCAACGAAAATTAAAAAAAAAATCCATCGTCACCACCTCGATGTCTGGAAATCCACAAGCGTGCGCTTTTGTCGACACTTTTTGCCTCGCACTACTCCATTGTGGAATCAATTACCCTCGGGGGTGTTTCCGAATGGATACGACTTAGGGACCTCCAAGAAACGAGCTTATTCATTCTTAAAAGGCCGGCAACGCAGCTGCAAGACCCCCGGTATTGCAGTTGTCCATGGGCGGCGGTGATCACTTACCATCAGGTGCACCACCTGTTCGTTTGCCCCCTCTGCTATAAAAAAAACTGTTTTAATAAAACTAGTCAAAACTATAATTTCTGTTTTATACAAGTCAAAACATAATTTTAAGCAGTGAAATCAAAAAAACGTAATTAAAACTATGAGCCCCGAAATTACCCCTTTGCTACCCTAAAATACGTAATTTTTTATTTTCATTGTTATAAAAAACATTAACAACTTCAGGTTCATGTTTGCTGTGACTGGGAGATTGTGATCGCGTGACCAAAAACATTATCTCCTTTGGCTCGAACTTACTGCTTATTACTAGATGCCACGAATATTCGGTTACTATTCGATATTCGGCCTTTTCGGACACTTTTTTGAATAGTTTACAATATATCGATACTCCGGTAATTGCACATGCATAAGTCTACCTTATCTATCTATCTATCTAGTCTATTGCGGCAGGAATAGTAGACACGATGGTAGTGACTCGCATAGCCAATCGTGCGCCTCTTACGAACTGCCTGACAGAACGGCAGATCGTTTATCCTTCAAAGGAAGCGCGGACCAACACGGCTAGTGTATAAATTCATTAAAAACAAAAAACAACTAAAAAAAATATAAAGTATCTTCACGCCCGTATCTAAGAAGTAAGCAAGGGTACAACCAATGCACCCACGATTAACCGAAGATACTTGGTCCCACAATGTGATAGGTGGCAAGCCTATCGCCAACCGGGCACTTAGCCAATCCCAGGCAACGTTTTTTACCAGCAAAGTGAAATAACACACTTCTGATAAAAAAGAAAATATTCCTTTATAATATACTAGTTGTTACCCACAGCTTCGTTCGCGCGTATTTACTTTAGAACTTAATTAACCTTTCTTTATAAGCTACTTCCCTTATTTTACCCCTTAGGGATCGAATTTTGAAAAACGCGTAATACGTGATACAAAATTTTTTTGTTGTACTCATTTTCTTATTCAATTCATACGAAATTTCATACAAATATGTCTAGGGAATAAAA
This sequence comes from Apodemia mormo, assembly GCA_036924255.1. Taxonomy (NCBI): domain Eukaryota; kingdom Metazoa; phylum Arthropoda; class Insecta; order Lepidoptera; family Riodinidae; genus Apodemia; species Apodemia mormo. Next base: position 15,803,657 of record JAUPFN010000030.1, read on the forward strand.
AGTTTCAAACAAACTTTTATCCCCTATTTCACCCCCTTCGGGGTTGAATTTTGAAAAATCCTTCCTTAGTGGATGCCTACATCATAAGAGAAATACGTGTGCGAAATTTCAAGTTTCTAGCCCTAAGGGTTACCCTAAGGGTTTAACCTGTACGTTGATACATCAGTCAGTCACTTTTGCCTTTTATGTATATAGATAAATACTAGCTCAATCATTACTTCCTTGTGGTCAATCGGGTAAAATGCATGTAGATACTGCTGGGTAGTGTAGCATTCTGATGGTAAAAGAATATAAAAGATCGTTCTAGGAGCAGGTATTTAAGCTTGAGTTTATTCGTTACAAAAAAACAAAAATAAACTATATACCTAATCTGTATTATTATTGTAGATAATTTTTTTGTATTCCAATCGGACATGAAATAGTTACTGCTTCTCTTTCTTTAATATCAGAAATATTTTTGATAGTTCGAAAAATATGTGGTTTATTACAGTAGGATTTATGGTAAGAAATCTTCGTCAAAAATATAAATAAAAACAACACTCACCTGACACAGCAACGGCCATGAGCAATCCAAAAAGCGCGGGAAAAGCAGCCATTTTAATGTATAATCTTCACTTCAAACACTACACACTCGCATAACTAGACTAACTTAGTAAGATGGGTCACTTTTTTCTATTTTGAAACTGGTTGCACTGGGTTTTATTATCTCCCTCGCACGTGTTATACCGTCCTTTTCGCTCTGCAACAAAAAACAGACTGGTTAAGGTTTTCGTTTTTTAATTCAAGGTGTTATGTAAGAGACCAGATTAAGTTGAACATTGTTTTGTTTCATTCATACGATTATAGAGGTCTTTTTAAAATGGTTGTTTATGAAACATGGGATGGAAAAAATATTTTTCGAGGACGATTTGTCTTCTGTATCAAAGCCATTTTTTAACATTCAAATCGGGTTCCCTGACTGTTTCCATATTTAATCATTTTATTGTAGATTCAAGTCTAAGATTTCAAATACAATAAATATCGTGTGGCATCACAGGTTTCTCAAATTACTAAGTGGATTAATACATTAATACAGCTGAACAAATTAGACGAATTGACCGCGAACGTCAGCAAATTGTTTGCTTCTGCAGGCTTAGGATAAGCAACACGATAAAATTTTATCGACCCGTTTTCTCGACATTTATGTCGATTTTCTCGATTCGCTAACGCATTTGACACTTGATTCGACATGATACTTCAAAGGAAGAGAAAATGATCAATTTTACTCGACGGTAGTTATTTTCTCTATCGATCGAAACGTCTTGCTGTCATTTTATCGATTTATCATTTGACACTTCGTTAAAATGTTGATAACCTTATCCACTATTTCATATTATTATACTTTAATTATACAATAATTACAAAACTTTTTGATTTCTATTCATTTTATTAAATATAGATTTCGGTCCAGTGTTGGCAGTAGTATGTATGGCAGGCAGGCAGGCAGGCAGGCAGGCAGTATGGCATATATGTATTTAATAGTGGTGGCAGTTCCATATTATACCTATTATGTGCTAAATATCTACGGATAACGGCAAGCCTGCAAAATACAAAGAAGGCACATAGGTTTGTGTGATCTTTTTACACAACGGACGGAGCATTCCAATCACTATAGCGCTTCAATAAACCCAATAACCATGGCTCTCTAAATAATATAGACCCTTGTGAATTTTGAGGTTTAGAGCCACACACCGATCAAGGCATGCCTCTTTAGTTAAAGGTAAGTGAACATAAGAGACTTGTAATTCAGTTTCTAGTAGATATGACAGCCATCCAACTTCATTAACTGTAATAACAGAATATCTTTGTAGTAAATACTAATTTGAATTAGGTGAACTCAATAAAGTTATATTTTTTCAAAAGTTATCTGTAGTTTTTCGAGTTTCTTTTTTAAACAGCTAATATGTTACATATACATGTCAAGTGTATGTTAAATTTCAGCTGGATACAAGTAATAATCCTTTTCTTGGTGGTCAACTTTTCACAATACTTACAGCCACATACCAACAAACAACAACAATGCTTACATCATAGAATAATGATGCAAATGTGTTATTCCTCTAAGGCTTGCATTGATTATGTATTTAAGGAGTTTTTACTACCCATTTAAGTTATATTTAGTCAAAAAAAGTATTTGTTTTAATCAGTAGTTTTCAGACCAAGTGCCATGTATGATTAACATACAACTATGATGTATTATTTTCTGTAATATTCTTAACTTAAAATATCCAATATGACACATGTAGTTCTCAATTACCTAGGTACCTACATGTGTAAACATTATTATTTTATATTTGTCTACATTTAAAGATAATTTACCATACAGGAAGGCAGTCAGTTCTTGTTATTATTGTTTATTACAATAATATATGTCAATAAAAAATATAATTATTATTTGCAGATAAGACTTCAACTGCAGAATTTTTAACATTACTGACAAATATCCTAGAAGAACAAATGATGCCCTCATATGGCATAATTGAAATGGATGAAATGCGAAGACTACATAATAGAAGATATTGACGGGTCCTATGTATACTGGTGCAACTTGCAAAACAACGGAAACCATTTTCTTGCCTCAAAAGCCTTGAAATTACCTTATATTTGTCCTAATGTAGTAAAGTATTTGAAAATTTGTACAAATTTTCAAATACTTCTATTGATTTATGTCAAAACTAGCTGTTGCCCGTGACTTTGTTCATGCAGACTTTGTTTACTCTGCACAGCTCCTGTACAGCAACTCCCCCGTAGGTGATAACGTGATAATATGTAGCCTATATGTTGACCCAACCTGTTAGTAATATTCATGCAAAATTTGAAGTAAATCCATGCAGTACTTTTTGAGTTTACCCCGGACATACATTGACTTTCCTAAGATTTTATTATATGAAGGTATAGATTACAAGCTACAGAACATTTAATCCGGCCTCCGGTAAAGTTGTGTCATTGCACTTGCACTAGTATACGTAGGACCCTTTGATATGATAATTACAAGTATTTTCTTTTAGAAGTGTTAACTTTGTTACTTTTGTTGTTGTTTTTTAATCGAAGTGATTTTGGTAGTAACAATACTTAGTGGATTATTGGTATAATAAAATACTTTAGTGTTGTATAAGATTTATTTAAAAAAATATATACTCTAGGCAAATCTTCTAAGTATTAAATAATTTTATATAATAAAAATGAAACTTATAGTCATCAATGGCTAATTTTAAGTATAAGTTTAATGACACACTATTCATAGTATTTAATGTTTTAATGCCAAACATAGATTTTACTATATGGAAAAGTCTTGAGAAATAATTTTTATTTTCTTTAATAAAGTTACAAAATGAATAAATCACACAAAATACAAAATGAATAATTATAAAAAGTGTGTAATATGAAGCAGTCTTGTAAAGAAAATTAAGTTTGAGTTTTAAAAAATATACAAACACATCTACTTTACTAAACTAACAATTATTATTAATGTTTGTACTTCTCAGAATAGATAAATAATTTTCACAATTTATCACCTTATGACTTAAATTTATTAACGTGTATCTTTGAATTTTCACTAATGTAACAAACTTATAGAAGATTACACGCACTATATTAAAGCTATTATATTTTAAATTTAAATGTTTTCTACAATTTAAATATCTCTTGTTATCTCGCATAATTAATCAGTAATGAAAATTCAATATCAAAAATTAGTTTACTATATAACTAGTGTGAGTAGTATGGAATTTCACTTGAAAATAAAAAATCAACAAGTAAAATATTTTTTCCTAAGGTAACATTAACTTTCTATTAATTTAGATTTTAAAAATTACACATATTAGGTACATTAAGACTATCATGTTATAAACTTAATTGTTTTCTACAAATTAAAATTTATTTTTCAATCTTGCACAACCATTAAAAACAGCAAGAAAAATATAATATTCAGCATTAACTTATAAATCTTCTTAATCAACAATTTCAAAAAATGTAATAAATAGAAAGGCTTCTTTATTCTATTTCCATTACTCGCTGTTTAGTCAACCTGTAAACAAATATATCTTATCAAAATGTTGTTATATATGTTTACTTAATATATTTTTTTGTCAGTTAACTCAGGACTTATGACTCTAGTCTTGCATGTTGCATTTTGTGTAATGTTATATAGATTTGCATTGTAAATTACATAATGGGGTCGAAAAAACAATTGGTTACATTTATAAAAGGGAGTGAAACAAGCCTACACTATTCTCCAGAGAAAGCTTCTCATATTATTCAGGATTTTTTTACAAGAATCAAGTTTTTGATATAATCTTGAATTTATGATATTAATTTTGTAAAAAACCACAACTTTTAGAATGAAAGAAATATATTAAAATATGTTTAATATTTGATTCTTTCAGTCTACCTTGTTAGATGATTTGTCATGGAGATATGTATGTAAATAAATACTTACACAGTGTTCCATTGTTTTCCTTTCTTCCTCTAGAAACTATAATGTATGAAGTATTTGTAGAATATATGGTGTTATATTATGCTTTCCCAATATTAAAGACTTTAATCTTTGGTGCCACAAGTCTAGTCCATGAATCCATTAGGTTAATGTGGAAGATTAGCCATATACATCCATAGGTACCCACCATGATGACAAAGTTAATTTATGCTTATTACTTCTTATCCTGAAAAGAAAATCATAATTATTTTTAATAACCTATATAGGCTTTTAAAAAATATAAGTATAAAGAAGTACACTACTTACGTTTTATTTTGTGTTCCCATTTCACATACCTAACACAATTTAAATTTGTACTAGAATCGTAAGAGAATGATGATGATTTTAGATGAGAACCAAACTGTATAAATCAATAATTCCTTGTACGTAATGGTTAGATAATTAATTAATTTATAATTAATTACAAAATACAAATTAGTTAAAGTACAATACTTTTTGACGTAATGTAAATAAACTTTTAATTTTTCGTATAGAGAAAATAATTCTACGAATTCTCGTGCTACTCAGTGATACCAACTCTATTCAAAATTACAACTACTTACAAAGTTTTCTACAAAATTCAGTAGAAAACTAAATGTAAAATAAAAGGTTAATTTAAAGCTGGTGCTTATTTTGTATTATTTAATGTTACTATTAATAACAAATACTCAGGAAAAATAATACATAAAAACATATTATAATAATCAAAATATTAATTAATCAATCAAAAATAACAAAAAAATCGAGTGTAGCTCACACTCGTTTTTTCGTTAGAAATAAATGTAAGAAGACAAAATAAAATAAAATTTATATACTCTTTGAGTAAGTCTTTGAATCAAAGAGAGATAAACTGAAAAGTCGAAGAAAAATGTTTTTCGTTCTTGAGATGTAAATCACAGACCGTGGTCCCACAAACTAACTTTTTTTTGATTAACAACAAGCTGAATATTTGTGAAAAGCTTCATTTTGACGAGACAACCGTCTTTTCTATTTTCTAAAAATCTCGAATCGGGTAACTAATAAAGTTATGGCTTTGAAGATATTGGGTTCGGTAAATAATAAATATTTATTAATAACAATAATTATTTTTCGACTTTAATCGCTTGATTATATTATGAAAACTACGATGAAACTTTTGTCCTACATATTTGATGATTTTTCTGACAATCCCACTTATGAGATTTTTAAATTGATATTAATCAATTTAAAAATAACCTAATTTTCTTACAACAGCTTGTTAATTATTATTGTAATTCAACGGTAACTTTGTCATACACGTAAAGTGGAAACTTTTCTTAGTCTGACACTCTAAACTTTCCCTATTTTATCTATCTTTATTAGTTACCCGATTCGAGATTTTTCAAAGATAGAAAATATGGTTGTCTCGTCAAAACGAAGCTGTTCACAAAAATTCAGTTTGTTCTTGGAGACCACGGTCTAACAGTAAGTCTTAGGTTGGACTGCTTGCATCTGGCTGATTTTTGGAGCTATTAATAGATAACATTATTTGTAACATAAAATACTGTGAATTGTATTCTGTTCTATCTTATTTTCTAGTTGGCATAATACTATACATTTATGTTTGTTTATCGTAATGCATTTTCGTGTCATTGTCAAATCACAACAATTCTATGGAAGTTTCTCATCAAAAAAATTGATCAAAAATGTTGATTGATTAGTCTAAAAGAAGATGTTAATTTACTCAATAATGTTAGAATTATAATTGAAAGGACTAATTATAGTGGAAAAAAATAGCTTGTTAATAATAATTGTTACGCACTTTTACGCATAATTAGTTACGCAGTTATACACCCAGAAATAAATACACGCTGGCATCTTAATTGCCCTTTACATTAAAACATTTTATGAATCATAATTCATTGTTTCAGTTTTAGAGAATAAAAAACTAGTTTTGATGGTCAAAACTAAAAAGAGAGAATAATTCAAAAACCTGTAAAATATCTTTAATTACAATTGTAAATAGGTACGGCTTCACTAGGCTTTGGTTATATTTCCTTCGACTCTGACAAAGAAGAGAAATGATGACAGCAAGTTATAAATGTAAACAAAAGCTCATAATGATTAACACAAGTTAAATGCACCAAAGGTGTATCTTAATAATCAGAATTAGTATAATATCTATGTCTTCTAGTGACAACATTGATTTCTCTATTCGAGTAAACTTTTTGTTTAATTTATCTCTGACGTTTTAAATGTTTATCGTGACATGCTTAATAACGTCCATCGAGATATTAATAAATGTCAAGCAAACGTCACTTTCTCGATCGATATATATCTCGTGGTGCTTATCCTAAGCCTGCTGGTGTGGGTGTTAGTCGTGTGTAGTTCACGAATGAATCCTTCAATTGGACTACTTCAGTTGCGTTTAGTTCATCCTTCACTAGTTCAGTTTCAATTTATCTATATCTCTAGTTCGCGTAGTTCACCCGTCACCGCGAACGAAACGATTACGAGAGTCGAAGATTGCCGATCACGCGCCGATGGGAGTGACGTAGCAGACACAATCACGGCCCGGCTGAACTTGATGCCGGTTAACTAATATCACTCGTGCTCGTACTTTTTTGTACAATGTACATACATACTTGCGAAGAGCGATAAAATGAATTCTTTAATTATAAGCGTTCATTGCTTATTGCGCATGAAGGTAGTTTCGATTTTCAATTAGTATAAACGCAATGCATAAAATGTCATAATGTTTGTTTGAATTTATCTAAAATAAAAGTTTAGAAAAATCAGCTTAAAGTTGAGGCCATAAGAAACATTTTGCTGTATTCGGCAATCGTAAACATTATTTTAGTAAGAACTTTTAATCTTTCATTAGTAAAAGTACGAATAAAAAAACGAAAAAAATAGTACAAATAAAAAATATACTTTATTTTAAAATTGTTTTACTATCGCTTCAACGTTTATCTCGTTCGCAGAAATCATAAGATTCATTACACACTACTTAGTTCGATTAACAAACGAAGGAAAATCAATGTACTGAGAAATGATAGCGACTCAAGCCATTGGACTAGATGAACTACTGAACTAAAAGAGTGATATACTTCGCAGTGATCAAAAGATATGTTCATATCTTTTCAATTCAGTGACACATTCTGCGCACCTCTAGTGGGTGTTTGCCAACGACACTATACATAGAACTCGACGTCATTTTGCTATCATTATTTTTTTTTTTAAAAAAGTATCTTTACGTCCCTATCCCTGAAGTGGTAGGCAGAGGTACAACAAGTGCACCCACGATTAGCCGAAGATACTAGGTCCCACAATGTGTAAGTGGCAAGCCTATCGCCAACCGGGCACTTCCCAATCCCGGGCAACGTTGTTTTTATCCGTAAACTGAAAAAACACATTTTTGAATTGCCCAACCAGGGAATCAAATCCAGGACCTCATGTGGTCAACACCGACACCGGACCACTATACCGCAAAGGCACGATTTTTTTGAAAAAATATTTAAATACTTTTAAATAAATTAAAACATAATTTTCATTTTATAAGTTATTAAATTGTTTGGTGCAGTCCGCTTGCACCAAACAATTAAAATTGACCACAAACATATATATATAAAAAAAATTGCTGGTTTGAGCCCGACAGTCGAGTGGTTAGCGAGTACTACGGCATCAATGGGTATGGGGTTGGGGTCTAGAAATACAAACATGGGCGGTCTTATTACAAAAAACGAAATAAACTTTGGTTTAAACCTCGACTATCAGGTTTATACCAAAGTTTACAGGCTTATATTCAAAACCATGGTCTAAACACGTTCGCATTATAAAACGTTAAAAAACCGTGGTCTTGTAGTATAGTCGTTTAAACTATTGTTTAAATATCAACCACAAGGCGGTGGTTCCAGACCCAGGCGAGACACTGCAGAACACCACCTAGTAGCCACGATGGAAGTGGCTCGCATGGCCAATCGGTCGCCTTTTACGACCTGTCTAGCAGAACGGCAGTTGGTCTATTCTTCAAAGGAGCCCCGGACCAACACAACACAAGTTAGATAAATTCGTGATATTTGTCTAGTAATATTTTTATATCTGCTTTCAGCTTTATGAATTTCAGCATTGATGTTGACGACACATCCGGCGATTAACTACGTACAAGCCATCTCGTCAGCCATCCTTTGTCCTATTTAAATTCGGTTATCCAAAACAAGTGAACGTTTGGGAGGCAAATTAATAAACAATAAAAAAACTGGCGGCCATATTTAGCCGGTGTTTTCTCCGTTTATTTGTGCGTCTGCGCAGCTCCCGTTCACACGCACATGTGGAGTGATACCGTCAGCTTGTAAAGTCGAAATAAATTAGTACTATTTTATTTAATACTAGCTGACCCGGCAAACGTTGTTCTGCCTACTTTTCCGTTTTTTTTTTATCTTGAATCACTCTGTGAATATTTTAAAAGCAAAATTAACCAAATCGGTCCAGCCGTTCTCGAGATTTAGGGAGACTAACGAACAGCAATTGATTTTTATATATATAGATAAAGATAATGGCGGTAATTGAGGTAGTGGGAAATTAACTACAAATATTTACAGGCAATCTATATTACTGGTAATATTATAATTGCGAAAGTTTGGATGTTTAGATGGATGGATGTTTGTTACTCAATCACGCAAAAACTACTCTACGGATTTGAATGAAATTTGGCACACAGGTAGATGACAACCTGGAATAGCATACAGGCTACATTTTATCCCGGAAAATTAAGTGATCCCTTGGATTCACCAAAAGCGTTTATAATGCTCCGGGCTGCACGGTGCAGCTAGTTAAAATATATTTCAATGTCTTAATTCTGTTTATCTGAAGTGACACCACTTGACCCCTACCTTAGGATAGACATTGTGTGATATGTCGAACGCGAAAACGGAGAACGTCGCAATAAGATCTCCGCCACAAGGGTTGCAACGCACTATTAAAATCTCTGGTGTATACGGGCGATGGCTGTCTCTTTTCGGGATAATCAGATCACCTTCTACGTCTGTGCCAAATTTCATCCAAATCCGTTCATTACTTTTTGGTTGTTTGATTAAACAACATTCATCCATACATCCAAACTTTCGTATTTATAATAGATATTATTATTGTGGATAAATAATGAAAAGTTATTATAACTTGGTTAAGACAGGCAGGTATGTATTTCCATTATAGAATGTTTGGATGTATTCTCGCATACTATAGAAAACTAGTTAATGTCTATCTAGATAGAAAAAGATAACTCGCCTATAGACTGATATTTACAAAAAATAATTTTACTTATTAATTTATTTTTACACTTTATTACACAAAAATGGTACTAAGGCGTACTTCAAAGGTTACAACCGTCGTCTATAGATATAATAATAATAATAATATTCCCGGGACAAATTACACTTACTGATCTAACCCCAAAGTAAGCAAATTATTTGCTTGTGTTATGGGTGTTAGTCAACGATACTAATACATAGAAATACACATATTAACACATATTATAAATACTAGAATATATTTAATAAACACCCAAACCCGGAAATACAAACATTTATGACATATAGATAACAGAAATGTTAACGGTGCGTTGCTACCCGTGTGGTGGGATGTCAGGGGTGTTATTGCCACGTGCCTAAGTTTACCGGCTACATTACAATCAAGACCGGAATACGAAAGAAAGAAAAAAAATATTTATTAATGGACAGTTATGTTCTAAGTTAAATATTTACATATATTCTAAGTTAAAAAAAAAAACAAATCAAAGCTTTTACTAATAAATTTATATCTAAAAGAAATAAAAAGTAAGAAGTTATCGAGTGGTTAGCGACCATGACTACGCAATCGACGGGGCTCGGGTTCGATCCCCGACGGGGACAAGCATTTATGTGATGAGCATAAATGTTTGCATTTCCGTGTTTAGATGGTTATTAAATATATTCCACTATTTATATATGTATTTCTACGTATTAGTATCGTTGACAAACACCCATAACACAAGCAAATAATTTGCTTACTTTGGGGTTAGATCAGTAAGTATAATTTGTCCCGTGAATATTTATTATATTATTCATATCTAATACCTTTAAACGAGCAATTCTTGTATATATATAATTGGAATCTCGGAATCGGCTCCAACGATTTTCATGAAAGTCACAAATTAGGGGTTTTTCGGGTCAAGGAATCGATTTATCAAGGTTCAAGGTCCAAGAAAAGATCGGTCCAAAAAATATGTGAAAAACCGAGCTAAGCTCGGTCAACCAGATATTTTATAATAATAAGTGACACTGAAGCAAAATACTACATACGAGATACAACAAGCACTGAAGATATTGCAGCAAGGGCAGTGTTGTTAACCCCGGGCAGGACATTAGTAGTCATAATAGTAGTGGATCTTACAGCTAATCGTTCGCCCTTTACGAACTGCCTGGCAGAATGTCAGACGGGTCATTCTTCAAAGGACCAATACGGGGAATAATAAGATTAATTAAAAAAATATTTATTAGAAATAATTTATATATTTTTCTTCTAACGTTACTCGCCATAACGATGCGCGTACGCATCCGGCGCATTCCAAAAATAGACATCTTTGTCCGAGAGCGGATCCGAATTGAATATCAATGCTCTCTCCGATGTTCCGGATCGGCTTGTTCATTTATAGACATACATACATGCTTCAAATAATTGAAATAAATACTAAGATATAATCGCGCCCGGTTTGGTTGCGGGATAGGCAGAGGAAACCGAAATTCTACATACAGACTTTCCAGTTTATCACGTTTTATCGATTTGTTGGTTGGTGAGATGTGTAATGGTGGTCACACATCTCACCAACCAACATAATGATAAATCAAAACAGTCAGTGTTTCAGTTTGGAGGGTAAGTTAGCCAGTACATCATAATATAAAATTGCAATCCACCACTAGGATCTTAGTAGTGCGTTGCCATCTATGTGAAGAAATGAATTGTCACATGCATAAGTTTACCGGCTACCTTACCCTCCTAACCGGAACACGACAATAACACGCATTGACACTATGGCGGCAAGAGTATGTAAGACGGTACAAGATCCAGACCAGACGTTAGAGAGCTCTATAAATAAACCTCAATAAAACTTTTCAATGACCCAGTAATTAAAAACTGAGCCTTTTTTATATCTTAAGATATATATAGATAGCAAACAAGCAGATGGGTCTCCTGATGGAAAAAGTCAACCATCGCCTATACGCACCAAAGGTGTTAATGGTGCGTTGCTATCTTGTGACGAGGTCTAATGCCACATGCATAAGTTTACCGGCTACCTTACCCTCCAAACCGGAACACGACAGCGACAAGTACTGACGCTATTGCGGCAGGAATAGGTTACGCGGTGGTACCAAACCCGGGCGAGACAATGCAGAACTCTACCACCTAGTAGCCACGATATCTTATCTATCTTTAGATATTATCTTATCTATCTTTAGATAGATATCTTTATATATCTTTAGATATATATAGATAGCAAACAAGCAGATGGGTCTCCTGATGGAAAAAGTCAACCATCGCCTATACGCACCAAAGGTGTTAATGGTGCGTTGCTATTTTGTGGCGAGGTCTAATGCCACATGCATAAGTTTACCGGCTACCTTACCCTCCAAACCGGAACACGACAGCGACAAGTACTGACGCTATTGCGGCAGGAATAGGTTACGCGGTGGTACCAGACCCGGGCGAGACAATGCAGAACTCTACCACCTAGTAGCCACGATATTAGTGACTCGCATAGCCAATCGGTCGCCTTTTACGACCTGCCTGGCAGAATGGCAGTTGGTCTATTCTTCAAAGGAGGCCGGAACCCACATGGGGGAAAAACCTTGATCTGAGATTAACCACTAAACTAGCGCGGCATTTAAATTTAATTCATTTATGTTGAATGATAATTACAGATGAATTGTATTACATAAATCCGTTAATTGGGTCCGCTAGCGCCGCTGACCAAATTAATATCACATTACCGATGATGACGTCCAAGCGGCGACCACTATATCATATACAACCCATTATACAACCAACCTATTGTTACACCGACCAGTATCGAGGTAAAATAATTATACAATTATTTTTTTTGGAACGAAGTTCCTTATCGCGTGTTGTGAAAGGGGCTAGACGGAAAAAAATCCTACGAAAAGTTGTCACGACACTTTTTGCTATAGTAAGGTATTGGGTATTTGCATGATTTTCCAATCCATTAAATAGTTATGTCTTATTATTTTTAAAATTTTTTTAAAATTTCTGAAAAATTTTTTTTTTTTATTTATAAACATTTAAACTATTTAACAATAAAAAAATTGTTAAAATTTAAACGTATAGGTAGCTCCCTGTTGCGTATGTGACGTCATTGTGCATATTCCAACTTGAATTTTTTTTCAATAATTTATCATTCGTCGTTTATCATGCATTCAAATGACGCGCCAATAATATGCACAATGACGTCAGACCAATCACATCACGTTTCACGTCACGTGATTTTTACATCATATTTGACCACTTTTATTTATTTATTTAAAAATTATTTGTAAAAATTAAATTTTAATCTTACACCTACGTAAGTACGTTTTATGTGTATCAAAGAATTTATTAACTGAACTTTATTTGAAAAATCATTTTCATGCAAATACCCAATTGTAAGATATGCGGCGTGCGGATGTTTCTCTGTCTGTCTCCCTTTCTCTCTCTCTCTTACAGAAAGCAAGCCAGATATTTTCATTTCTATTTCGCATTGAACAGTGTGGTGTCGCGACGATTGTTTTTGTTGAGTGTATACAGGTTTTTTGTATCGAAAGGAACTTCGTTCCATCCAGGTGCTCTTTGACACCTCTCAAGTTTTTTAAATTATTTTTTTGGGAAACATTCAATATTGTATTACATCTATACATATAATAAAATCGTAGGAAAGTCAAAACTGTACATTGAATATTTTTTTATAAGAATACTTGGGGCGTAATCTACAATCGATATCGAAGCTAAAAATATAGTTTTTAGAATTTTTGTCTGTTTGTCTGTTTATCTGTTTGTCTGTATGTATGTCCGGGGTAAACTCAAAAAGTACTGCATGGATTTACTTCAAATCTTGCAAGAATATTACTTGCAGGTCGGGTCAACATATAGGCTACATATTATCTCGCTATCACCTACGGGGGAGAAGCAGTGCGCAGTAAACGAAGTCCGCGCGGACGAAGTCGCTGACAACAGCTAGTTATTAATATAACAGAAAACAAATTACATACTTATATCAATTAAGTTTCCACTTATATATTTAGAGAAAAAAATGTAAAGATCGTACGTGTGCTTATGACTTATGAATTTTACAAGTAATTTATACTTCATATTAAGCCCCGTTTTCACTTTGCTTAGTACAAGTGTGAGTGCTTAATGCAGGTGCTTAGTATAGAGGTAAAAATACGTGAAGACAGCCGTTGATCAGAGTGCTAAGTGTGAGTTTTTCTTTTCGCATTCGATCGTGAGCGTGTTTGGAGTTTACTAGGAATTTGTATGTGATTTGTACAGCGCCACCTAGTGGTAAAGTGGTTTCTCACGTTTACCACTAGGTGGCGCTGTACAAATTACATACAAATTCCTAGTAAACTCCAAACGCGCTCACGATCGAATGCGAAAAGAAAAACTCACACTTAGCACTCAGTGCGAGTGATAAGTATTCAGCGTAGTAAAAGTGAATAGACGCTGATCTACGAGGCTGTCTTCACTTATTTTTACCTCAATACTAAGCACCTGCATTAAACACTCACACTCGTACTAATCAAAGTGTAAACGGCGCTTGAGACTCCGTTTACATTTTGATTAGTGCAAGTGCGAGTGTTTAATGCGGTATTAAACAAAAAAACACACGTGGACAGCCGTTGATAATTGCGAGTGATTAGTAATCAGTGTAGTAAAGTGAATATAACTTATGCATGTGGCATAAGACCTCGCCACAAGATAACAACGCACCATTAACACCTTTGGTGTCTATAGGCGATGGGTGACTCTTTCCATCTGGAGTCCCATCTGCTTATTTGCTGTCTTATGATATATAAAAAAAAAGAATAGACGGTAATTACTAATCCTTCGCACTAATTAAGACGCTGACTTGCACTAATCAACGTCTGTCTACACATGATTTTTGCTTAATATTAAGCACCTGCATTAAACACTCGCACTAATCACTTTAATTACAATTAAGCACTCACCACGGTGAGTGTTTAATTGTAATTAAAGTCGCCACATCGAGCCTGTCGACACTAGCTCAGTGGTAGAGCGTCCCGGCTTTAGGGAGACGGACGCAGGTTCAATCCCCGCGTGGCGATACGTTTCTTTGTTGTTTTTAAAGTTTTTGTAGCTTGTATCGCGTAATTGATACACTCAGGTGTCAGGAGCAGCCAATGGTTAGTATATTGTACGCAGTGACGTCATTGTTTGCACCCAGTTGCTACGCAGCCATTGATTTACACCCCCGTTATGACAGGGTGGGGGACACTATGTACTTTTTGATGGGGTGTGAATGTTAAGTTTTAGGTGTTTTCAAGTAGTTTCAGTTAATATTTCACTAGGTCTAGGATATTCGCTTCGGTTCGTGGTGTAACGCTTTTTTTTATATAGAAGAGAGGGGGGCAAACGGACAGGAGGCTTACCTGATGGTAAGTGATTACCGCCGCCCATAGACAACTACACTATCAGGGGTCTTGTAGTTGCGTTGCCGGCCTTTTAAGATTGAGTAAGCTCTTTTCTTGAAGGTCCCTAATAAGTCGTATCCGTTCGGAAAAATTTCAAATAAAAGCTGAAAATACTATGTCAGCCAAATCGTTCTGAATAAGTTTTTTCGGTTTTATGTAAAATGTAACTTGTAGGAATTGACTTTGTATGAACTCTTTGAAGAATAAATCAACCGCCTAGCTCCTAGGCATATCGTAAAGGGCGAAAAAAAGGCTTCGGCTCGCGGTGTAAAGCTTAAATACTAAGTCAGTCAAATCGTTTTGAGTAAGCTTTTTAGGTTTTATGAAAAATGTAACTTGCCGGGATTGACTTTGTATGGACTGTTTGAAGAATAAATCAACCGCCTTATTGTTAGGCATATCGTAAAGGGCGAGAAAAGCCCTATACGTGTCAATAACGTTGTGCCTACAAACTAGGTAGGTAGAGTTCTCCACGTCTCGCCCGGGTGTCGCTGTCGTATTCGGTTTGGAGGGTAAGGTTGGCTACTTTACCCTCTTCTCCCACCTACCCTCGTAAACTTAGGCATACGGCATTATCATCTTTTACCATCAACCCGATGGATGCAATGCGCCACGAAGATCTTTGGTGTCTATAGGCGATGATAATCTCTTCCAATCAGAAGAAGCATCTAAAGATATTTTTTCATGTGAAAACGCTTTACCACGGAGATACCTAGGATCATCGCCTCTGTGGTGTAGTGGTCCGGTGTCGGAGTTGACCACAGAGGTCCCGTGTTCGATTCCTGGGTCGGGCAAATAAAAAATGTGTTTTTTCAGTTTTCTGATAAAAAACACATTGCCCGGGATTGGAAAGTGTCCGATTGGCGACAGGCTAGCCACCTAACACATTATGGGACCAAGTATCTTCGACTAATCGTGGGTGCAGTTGTTGTACCTCTGCCTAGCTTTCAGGAATACAGGCGTGAAGATACTCATACCTAGGATCAATTTTAATAAATAAAGTAAGACTATTTTCAGACCGACAGACAGACAAATCCAACTAATGTTATAAATGCGTAAGTTTGTTTGATTTGGATGAAATTTGGTACACATGTAGATGATGCATAATAAAATTGGTAAATCCCACGGAAACAAGTGTTTTTCGGGATAAAAAGTAGCCTATGTGTAATTCCAGGTCATCGTCTATCTGTGTGCAAAATTTAATCTAAATCCGTTCGAAGTTTCGGCGTAATTGAGTAACAAAGAATACGGGCAAGACTTCATTCATTGTTTTTTAGTTATTACCTTAAAGTTTAATATATTCCTTAAGATTCTATATCAACTCTTTAACTTATCCGCATTTAATAAATATTTTTTTAACTTAGGGAATACTAGCTAAATGAAGTTGGAATTTATGTAAGGTTAATGTAAACAATCAGTTCTCTCCTTAGTAGTCTGTGGTTAGGTATTTATCTTGTCAGTGGATGTCTTCAGTGCAACAGCTGTTAATCCCAAAAATCTAGGTTAGATTGACAGAATTCTGAGCTAAGATTTTGCGAAGACACTTTATATGTACTTAAAAGAACAAAAAATAAATTGGCATTAACTATTCTTTAATACAAAAATAGGGAGAATTATTATTTGATACTTAGAATGAAAAATATGATACGTAATTTATTGCTGTTTTAATGAAATTGTAATTAAACTTTTGTACAATGGTAACACTTAAACATAGTGATAGAATTCAATCAAATTAAAGTCTCAATATTTTTACATGATTGTTCCCAAAGATATACAAAAAAATAAAATACAAACAAATATTTTTGTAGGTCTTCGATTGTTCCTAGCAATATATTTAATTTAATTGATTTAAAAATAGTGGAAAATTATTCTAGTTTATCTAATATTCGTCACTCTAAAAGACACGCAAGGATTTACAAAACAGAAATTGCCTGTGTTCTTTCTATCTAATCATCCATACATCCAAACATTCGCATTTTACTCCGTGGCATTTACAATACTACTATTATAAATGCCACGGAAAGTTTATAATCTAGATATAAGATCTTTGCAACCCTATTTCCTGCAAATTAATTATTTCTATTTCTTTCAAATATTAATATGTAGATAAGCAGAATTGCTTATTTAAATTATAAGATGAAATAAAAAAATCCCAAGACTAGACCAGTCAGGCTACTCTTGAAAACCGATTTCAATTTTAAATGAATATTTAATGAATTTTGAAGTATTTCGTACTCTGGACAACTATATTCAATTCTTGGATTCGGCGACAGCGCCACACGGATATCGAAATTTTTTGGAATTACTCATTACTGCTTTTATTCGTTATTTTGTTTAAAACGGTACTTAAAATTTCCACTTGTAACACTTGCTTGTAATACTAGATGTGACGATGACATCTATTCCCAATAATTAGGTCGTTACTATACTGAATCAATGTGGGCAATATTGGTTTCAAGAGTGCCGTTTTTTGACGATATTCGAAACTTATTGTTGTTATCAATATTGGTTTAAGATTTATATTGTTTTCAAGAGTAGGCCTGCAGAACTGGGTTAAAAAGAAGAAACTAACGAAACATTCGCCATATTTTCCAGTTTTTCTGATATAAACTAGATTTCCGCGTTGGAAGGAAGTTTATCGGAACGCTATAATATTAATGCGACCAACTGGGTCACATGATAAGAAACGGCGTGCTGATAACTCGCGGTTAGCCTCGATACTGATATCCTTCTTGGAGGCTTTGTTTATAGGATTGCGGTTAGAATGTGTGGATCAAGGAACTTATATACGATAACTGGAATTATTACGAAGCAATATTTGAAAAATAAAAATGTACTTTATTTCGTTCCTAATAAAGTCGACATTTGTTTCTTACATAACAGAGGGGAAAAACGTTCTGAGCAAGACAACGACATGAGTGGATGTTGTCCCTTTCTTGCAATTGCCAGTGTAAATAAAACTATCTGATGGTAGAATTTTATATATTCGGTAATCGTTAAATCCCTTTTATTCATACACGTCGATAAATACATTAGCATAAAATGTATTGTAATTAACATAGTGAGTTCTAAAATGTGCTTATTTTAATTATTACGTAATTACTTATGCAATGCAAAAAATTGCTTCTCAAATTAGTAGAATTACTTAGTAGCAATTTGCAAACTACGCATGGCCGCACTTATATATGGCGATTGGCGCTTTATTTAGTAGAAAGAGACACACTCCATGTCGTGGTACTCTTCGGAACGATTTTGAAGCGCGTGTGAACATTCCGGGTATAATGTAACTTCCTTGGTTTGGATGACATGTATGTTTGTCTATGCTCATGACGTAGAGTGGACTGTCACCCACATTATGTTAAGGCGATTATAGCTGCGAACGACCTTGAGTTAATGACAGGAGCAGCGCAAGTACTATCCCGCGCGTCGGCATCCCAGACGTCAGAGTATTTACAGTGGATTCAGATATGTTTGAACATTTTTGTTCACCTATATTAATCAGTCAGTATTATACTAGCTAAAAGAAGTATGCCCTGTGTTTGACCCCGATTACACATTGATTAGAACGAGTGTTAAATGCAGGTTCTTAGTATTGATACGTACTTTGGGTTCGTAATTGTAAGAAAACACCACTTATATTAAATCCGTGTATTTATAATACAGATACACAAAACAACACAACGTTATACTCAAATACTCACTGAACTTAACCGGCTACACAATAAAACACTTCTCGCTTCGCACGGGTCACTTCAAGTATCGCTCTTGATCGCTTTATACAAACTGCCCTGCATTTGTCAACACATCTCTATTTATACCCAGGGTAAAGTTCTAAAACAATCGCGAATGTTCCTCAATCATCTCGTAAATAATAGACAATTATTGTAATCAAATTATGATAAACAAGTTATGTTTCATAAATTATAGTACACGCTACTTTCAACCTTATGCTCTATACCACAAAGTCCATTATGGTATAGCTATTCCGATACCGGCCAACTATTTGTTTATTAATAGGAGTAGCTATCTCTTTCTGTTATTTCTAGATCCCTCCAGCGTTCCAACTCTACACGTTTCTAGATTATTCATATGAAGCATTAAGAGGAAAGATTTGATTTTTTGTTTGTTACGATTTAACATAAAAACTACTCGACCAAATTAAAAAAATACCTTTAGAAAGTTACAATATCCAGGAGTGAAATAGCCTACTTTTTTACCCGACTGAAGAAAGAAAATAATGATTTTTGGTCCTAGCTTCTAGTAACAAATAAATAACAACCATAAAACTGAGAACTATTCAAATTAAAATTATGAAAACTCGTATTAAAATGGTCTCAAAGGGTTTCTGACGACCAACAAACAGATGCTGGCTAATACATTAAACTGAAATTTGGAGAGCGTTCAAACCGCTTAATATGTTTTGGCCTAATTTGTTACGACGGCAGAGCAAAAGTTAGCCAATTTAGAAAGTAAATTTTGCTGGAGTTATGATTGAAAATGCTTAATTCGCGATATTATCGCAACGCAATATTGTGATAATGATATCGCATTATGTCAACCGACTTCGAAATAAGGAGATTCTCGAGTCGGCTGTTCGGGCATATTTGAAGAATATTGAAGAAACTGCTGTTCTGCCAGCCAGGTCGTAAAAGGCGACTGATTGGCTGTACGTTTAACTACAATCGTGACTACAAGGTGGTAGAGTTCCAGAACGTTTCAGCCGGGTTTTTGGTATCGGAGCCTTACCTATTCCTGCCGCAATAGCGACAGTGCTTGTCGCTGTCGTGTTCCGGTTTGGTGGGTAAGTTAACGGGAAGACGTATTGGATACGATAAACGTATTGATAACCGATTTGGATAATTCTTTCATCAATAGTTACATTATTTTTTTTAAAGTTTATAGTGGATTACATAGTGGATACAAAATACAAATTTGAATTTAACAAAAAAACCTTAAATTTATATGTATATATATAGTGAGGCAAAGTAAACGTATAACTTAGATACTACTAAGAGCTCTACACACGAGCGGCATGTAGCCAACGGCAAAGGTAACTTCAGCCGTCGACACGTGTCGGCGACAGCCGTCGACGCACCGACGGCTGATGTCGGCGCGTTGACGGCAGCCGTCGACATTTCAACTTCAAAGATCAGCGGCAGCCGTCGTCAGCTCTCGTAGTATAGGAGTCAGTTGTAAAATGGCCTTCGAAGAAGAAACACTATTATTGGTTTTACTTCGTGGACGTCGACAAAAACGTAAAGTAAAAAAACGTTCATTGTGGTTTCAAGAAATATTAATCAATCGAGATCAAGATGGACATTTTTTTACTCTCTTCCTCTACTCTCTACTCTCGCGTGCGCGTAATGGCGTCGCCGTAATGGCGGACGCGTCACGCTACAAATGCAAGTGTTTAGGTCGACGGTTGCCGTCGACGCGCCGATGGCTGCCGCCGACACGTGTTGACGGCTGAAGTCACCTCTGCCGTTGGCTACATGCCGCTCGTGTGAAAGAGCTCTAACAGTGTGATGTATGTAGGATTGTGTATGATGTTAAAGTGTAGTTTTGTGGTGAGTGTGTAAACTGCAATCCATCCATACTAATATTATAAATGCGAAAGTAACTCTGTCTGTCTGTCTGTCTGTTACGCTTTCACGGCCAAACCACTGAACCGATTTGGATAAAATTTGGTACGAATATAGTTTGAGACCCAAGAAAGGACATAGGATAGTTCTAATCCCGGAAATCCCACGGGAACGGGAACTATGCGGGTTTTTATTTTAGAACTTTTTCCACGCGAACGAAGTCGCGGGCACAGCTAGTAAGTATATAATATGTAGTGGTGTAATGACTTTCATTTCATCAATTCATGAGTGATAATTGTGACTTTTTATCTTTGTTAATTAATTTTATAAACAAGAAAGATTTGAGTGTTAGTATGTTTGCAACAAATAAATTTAAATCAACTGATTTTAAAACTTCTTTTACTTAAAGAAAGCTACATCACTCCGGAGTAACATAATATTAGACTACTTTTTTATCCAACTATGCCAAAATAAGTAATGTTTTGACTTTTGAGACATGCGAACAAAGCAATGAGTACCCGATAGTTATATATAAAAACCGGCCAAGTGCGAGTCGGGCCTGCGCTCAAAGGTTCCGTGCCATTATCTATAAAAAAGTATAAAAGTCATGTATGTTGTATGGGGGGGGGCTAAATATTTATTTTATTCTGTTTTTAGTATTTGTTGTTATAGTAGCAAAAATAAATAGTAAATTTCAACTGGGTATCTACCTATCACGGTTTATGAGATACAGCCTGGTGACAGCCGGACTGACAGACAGACGGACGGACACCGAGTCTTAGTAATAGGTTTCCGTTTTACCCTTATGGTACGGAACCCCAAAATTGAAATAGGTTATATTAATATTATAAAGAAGTAAGATTTGGATGTTTGTATAATTAAATCTATGTCTATACATATAATAAAATCGTAGGAAAGTCAAAACTGTACATTGAATATTTTTTTAAAAGAATACTTGGGGCGTGATCTACAATCGATATCGAAGCCAAAAATATAGTTTTTAGAATTTTTGTCTGTTTATCTGTTTGTCTGTATGTATGTCCGGGGTAAACTCAAAAAGTACTGCATGGATTTACTTCAAATTTTGCACGAATATTACTAACAGGTCGGGCCAACATATAGGCTACATATTATCACGCTATCACCTACGGGGAGGTGTTGTGCAGAGTAAGCGAAGTGCGCGCGAATGAAGTTGCGGGCAACAACTAGTAGATAATAAATAAATATTCACGGGACAAATCACACTTACTGATCTAACCCCAAAGTAAGCAAATTATTTGCTTGTGTTATGGGTGTTAGTCAACGATACTAATACATAGAAATACATATGTAAATCGGACCCAAACTCGGAAATAAAAATATTTCTGCTCACACAATATCACACAAATGTTTGTCCCTGTATGTCGGGAATCGAACGCGAGCTCGACTGTGGTCAATAATCAATTTTTTTAATATCATAAGATAGCAAACAAGCAGATGGGTTCCCTGATGTTAAGAGTCAACCATCGCCTATAGACACCAAAGATGCTAATGGTCCGTTGCTATCTTGTGGCGAGGTCTAATGCCACATGCATAAGTTTACCGGCTACCTTACCCACCAAACCGGAACACGAAAGTGCGAAGCACTGACGCAAGGTAAGGCGGTGGTACCAGACCCGGGCGAGACAATGTAGTGCTCTGCCACCTAGTAGCCACGATGGTAGTGACTCGCATAGTAAGTGACTAATATTGACTCACATACTCACTCAATCAATTGTTATGAATAATCTCAAAAACTACTGGAGCGATTAAAAAAACCCTTACCCATTTAAAAACTACACAATCCAGGAGTATCATTAGGTACGTTTTATCTAACTGAATAAAAGGGAATAATGTTTTTGGATCACACGAACAAAGTCACGTGTAATATGTAGTTTTACATAAAGAGGAATGAAAAATATTTTAAGATATTTTATGTCGGGCCCAACTCCTTCGGGAAAACTCTTGAAACATACTCAGATTGGCATTAACGATAAGTGCCGGAATGCGGGAAGACAGTAAAATGTATTAAGATACTTTTTTTAATATTGTAGATTATCACGTAACTTTTGTTTTGCGTTGACGGAAAACTAATGCTGGAGCCGCAATTGCGTCTATCGTCACAAAGCTTCGTGTAATGACATGATAAATGCAGATGTGACCGGCTATTGTCGGCTAAATTGACGGATACATTCCGGACTGCGTGTGCCTTAGCGCGCATATAACTTCGGGACGATACACGCAAGTGTGGCTCCAGTACCTATTAGTTTTATGATGATTAGATTTATGGGTGTGAAGATACTTTTTTTAATATTGTAGATTATCATATTACTTTTGTGTTGCGCTGTCGGATAGAGGCAGGCAGAGGTAAAACAAGTGCACCCACGTAGACCGAAGATATTGTACTCCCACAACGTGATAGGTGGCCAACCTATCACCAACCGGTCACATTTTAATTCCCGGGTCGGGCATTTTTTAATTGCTCGACCCGGGAATCAAACCTGGGACCTTATGTGGTCAACTCTGACACCGGAACACTAGATCACGGAAGCGACTCTGCTATATACTTTTTGTGAAAAGATTTTTAATATCAAACATTTATGATGAGTTATAAATAAGTTGTAAAGAGATAACCTTCGCCTATAGACACTAAAGATATTAACAGTGCGTTGCTATCCGTGTGACAGGGATGTAACGGCGCATGCATAAATTTACTGGCTAACTTACCTTTAAACTAAAAAAACACGATAGTAATAAGCACGCTAATGCGGTTAGGGATGAAACATCGCTCATAAAAAACATCGAATCAGACATCGATGTTTCTACAGTAAAACAACGATGTTAAAAATATCGGGGTTTATGAACGATATATCGATATCGATTGTGGTACAAATTACTTGTCATTACATAGTAATAAAACAAAGTCGCTTTTTCTGTCTGTCCCTATGTATGCTTAAATCTTTAAAACCACGCAACGAATTTTGATGCGGTTTTTTTTGAATAGATAGATTGATTCTTGAGGAAGGTTTTAGTATATAAACTAGGGATGGGCCGAAATTCGTTTTACATTCGGTTTAACCGAATTTCGGCAGCTTGAACCGAACTTCGACATTCGGCCGAAATTCGGTTTAAATGCCGAACATTCGGCACTAGAAAAAAGTATCTTCTTGCACTATTTTGCTTGAAATCTACGCTAATGTTATAAAGAGAAAAGATTTGTATTCTATATTTTTATATATTTTATCATCTAAACTCAAAAACTACTTAACCGATTTGAAAAAATCTTTCACCATTAGAAAGATATTAAAATCATTTCTGAGTAACATAGGCTATACTATACTTTCGAAAAAACTCCGTAAAATAGTTGACCCAGCAGGCCATCCCTGTGACATCCCGCTAAATAAAAAAACATAAAAACAAAAATGAAAAAACTTCAGCATAGATTTTTGAGTTCGAAGAGTTCAAAAAATATGTAAAACGGTTGACCCGGCAGGTCATCCCTGAAACTTCCCGCTAGATCTTTATCTATATCTTAGCATATCACAGATTTTTTTCAGAGTTCAAAAATCTTAAATTTGTTACAAATATTCGTTAGTACATAGAAGTCGTAAATGACAGTAATTTCAAAATTTTTAAAATGCTCTATATTTTAAAAACGATGATTGATTTTGGTCTTTCGAATGGCATTCAACGCAATTTTTGACCTCTAAAATGTTTTCATAGCTACGTAATCTACAGACTCAGAAATGTCGAAGCAATATCAAAAAATTTTTTTTTTTTTTAATTTTCGATATTACTAAATCCCAGATAAATCGACCAATTTTGATGCAATTGGCTTATTTGACACAATTTATAGAAAGAAAAGCTGATAAAACTTTTAAGTCAATCGGTATATTAGTCTGAAAGTCATTTTAAAAATGCTAAGTTTGCTGTAAACAACAAAATATTAATATTTGAAAAGCCGTAACTTTTGAAAACTTGATTTAATTTTGATTTTTGAAACTGTATTTGAAAAAATTTCGAATTTATGTCGAAAAAACACTTTTCCAAATTTTTTCGTCAACGATAACTTCCGAACGGATTAACCGATCATGACACAATTTATGAATTAGACGCAGTTTTTTAAAAAAAGAGCTGATAAAATTTTATAGTCAATCGATACATTAATCTTGAAGTTATATTAAAAATAGGTTTCGTCAATTTCTTTTGCGATTTTAAAAAAATCGCAAAAGAAATTGACGAAACCGAATTTCTCAAAATAGTCTAGTCCGAATTGGTGAAAATTGTTGGGAAGTCTAAGTTGAGCAGAATTTAATTCAATGCCATTAACCGCGTTTCGATCGGTCAAGCCGTTCAAAAATTATGAAATGTTTACATACACACATACATACAACCACACACTCTCTCTCTCACACACACACACACACACACACACACACAAACATACAGACATACTGACGTCATCGCGAAAATAGTCAGAAAATGTTCCATACCTAGCGGGAAGTTAAAAGTCAAAAGTTTGATATAGATGAAGATGCATATATTTTAAAACATGATGATTTAGATCTTTTTAATTGCATTCAACGTAATTTTTACCTTTAAATGGTTTTATTAGCTCCAAAATCGGTAGGTTAAAAAATGTCGAAGAAAAGGTAAAAAAATAGATACGTCAGTTGACCCTGCAGGCTATCCTTGAAACTTCCCGCTAAATTGAGGTATTTTAGGCTCAAAGGAACAAAAATCATACCTAAGCATTTTTTTTCACGGTTCAAAATTCTGACTTTTGTTATAAATGACAGCAATTTCATTTTTAAAAAGCTGTATATTTTGAAAACGATGATCGATTTTCATTCTTCAAATGGCATTCAACGAAATTTTTCAGCTCTTAAATGTTTTAGAGCTACATAGTCTATAGGCTAAAATATGTCGAAGTAATAACAAAATTTATTTTCAAAAATTTTCGTTATAATAAATCCTGATAAACCGATTTTGATCCAATTTACGGTATTTGACACTATTTATAAAGAGAAAAGTTGATTAGATTTTTTAAGTGAATCGGTGTATAAGCCTAAGAGTTATTTTAAAAATATTAAGTGAGTGTTATGTAAACAGCAAAATTTTATTATTCAAAAGTTATAACTTTTGAAAACTTGATTCGATTTGATTCTTGAAACTACATTTGACGTAATTGTTTTAAGTACCACAATATTGTAGAAGATTTGACCTTCAAACAAGTTGTGGTCAAAAAGTCTCTTATTTTATATAAATAAAACACTTTTTCCTAAATTTTCGTCAACGATAACTCCCAAACGGATAAACCGGTTTTGATACAATTTACGATATTTGACGCAGATTTTTAGAAAGAAATGCTGGTTAGATTTTTAAATCAAGCAGTGTATAAAACGGAAAGTTATTTTAAAAATATTAAGAAGTTTTCTGTAAACAACAAAATATTAATATTAAAAAAGTAAAAAACTTTTGAAAACTCGATTCCATTTCGTTTCTTGAAACTAAATTTGACGTAGTTTTTTAAGCACTAAACTATTGTGGAAGGTCAAAAAAAATTAGAGAAATTACCAAGTTATATCAAAAAACACTTTTCTAAAGTTTTTCGTCAACGAGAGCTCTTGAGCGGAAAAACCAATTTTGATGCAATTAATGTTTTGAACGCAGTTTTTGTAGGAATAGAGCTGATTAGATTCTGTACCTAATCTATACATTTATGTACTTAGATTATACAAAGTTATTTATTTACGTATGTTATTTATGTACAAAGTTATGAGATGTTTACATACATACATACATATATATATATATATATATATATATATATATATATATATATATATATATATATATATATATATATATATATATATATGTAAACATCTCATAACATATATATTATATATATATACACACATACACATATATACAGGCATGCTGACCTCATTGTGAAAATAGTCGGAAAAGATTTCTAGGACCTCAAAACGTGGAGATCTGGTGAAAACTCGATTTTGAAAAATCGGGGCAAAATCAGTAACTACCTTATCTATATACATACGTAGCAGAAAGTTAAAAATAAAAATCCATTCCTAAATTGGAACAATGTAACTCAATGTATCAAAATTTTGCTGTGACGTCACTAATTCACGTGCGTTGCGAAACCCATTAACGATATCCTATATATCCATACTAAAATTATAAATGGGAAAGTGTATCTGTTTGTCCGTCTTTCACGGCAAAACGAAGCGACGAATTGACGTGACTTTTTAAGTGGAGATAGTTGAAGGGATGGAGTGACATAGATTACTTTTTTCTCTTACTTTACGCGAGCGAAGCCTCGGACTATATAATAGCTAGTAGTAAATAATAAAATAGGTAAATAGCTAGTATAAAATAATTAAATTTTAAGCAAATTCGTAAAAAAGTCACGACGTGTCACTTTTAAGAAAGTGCCCCAAAATTAAACCGAAGTTCGGCCGAAATTCGGCCGAATTTCTTATTTTCACCGAATGTTCGGCCGAAGTTCGAATTCGGTTCAAACCACATTCGGCCCATCACTAATATAAACCTTTCCGATATTCCCACGGGAACAAAAGCTACGCGGGTGAAACCGCAGGCAGGTCGCTAGTATTGAATATAATGTTGGGGTACTCGAAAGCGGGGGGGAGATAGAAAAAAAAAACATCGTTCGTAAAACATCGCTCATGAAGTTGCGTTGCTCATGAAGTTCATTCAACATCGATGTTTATGAACGATAAATCAATGTTTGAAAAAACCGATGTATCTTTTGCATCCCTAATTGTAATTGAGATAGCCGTATTACCCCGAGTTAGTCCGCACCCCCTTTGAAGAATAGACAAACTGCCGTTCTGCCAGGCACATCGTTAGAGGCGCCAGTTAGCTATACGTGTCAGTACCATCGATTTATTCCACATTCGACCTACAAATTTTCGCCCCACGCGCACATGAGAAATCCGTGTACGTCCTACAATTTAATCCCGTTTCGTCCTAAAAATGATTTACTACTTATTATTATAATTTGCTTGCAATAGCATTTAAGGTCTACGGTGAACTGGAGATTATAAGTTATAATATATTCTTAATAAAGTTAAGTAATAAAGTTATTATATATAATATTCATTAGCGCGAAACTGAAATTGGGTAACTTTTCAGGAGAGATATAAAACCGAATTGTATCTAATTTACAGTTAGATTATTGTTAAATAATATTGTTACGTACTTCGGGTTCGTAATTGTAAGAAAACACCACTTATATTATCCATGTATTTACAATACAAATACACAAGACAGCACAATGTAATACTCAAATACTCTGATCAACACTAGTCACTCACTGTACTATCACTAAACTTAACCGACTACACAATAGAACACTCGCTTCGCACTGGTCACTTCAAGTATCGCTCTCGATCGCTTTATAAAAACTGCTCTGCATTCATCAACATATCTCTATTTATACCCAGGGTAAAGTTCTAAAACAATCGCGAATGTTCCCCAATCATCTCGTAAATAATAGACAATTATTGTAATCAACTTATGATAAACAAGTTATGACTCATAAGTCCTATTACACGCTACTTTCAACCTTATGCCTTATGTCACAAAGTTCATTATGGTATAGCTATTCCGATAACGGCCAACTATTTGTTTATTAATAGGAGTAGCTATCTCTTTCTTTTATTTCTAGATCCCCCAGCGTTCCAACTCCACACGTTTCTAGATTATTCGTAACAATATTAATATTATCATATTTTGTTGCTTAGGACAGTTAAATAACTTTGGTTTATACAGTTTATATTAATGCAAACGTTAGATACAATTCGGTTTTATATCTCCCCTGAAAAATTACCCAATTTCACGTTCGCGGTAATGAATTCCGAACGACGATAATATATATAAAAAAAGGCATTTGGGCACTGCCCACCCTAACCCCCTTCTATACACGCCAATGCCTGTATGGCCCTTTCGGTCCGAAAGTTTCGGATCGGACCGTGCTTTCGTAAGTCATTGTATTAATATTCTTTATGTGATTAATTAATAACATCACACCTATTTCAATCCGCTAACAAGCCGCAAACCGCGAAACTGTAATTGTAAATTCAAATCTAGATTATTGTAACAATGGCGTCGCGAATCGCTAGTGTGCCGCACTGACCGCATTTCGTTACGAACCGTGACGAGACGCCTGCAAACATGCTCACACAATGCGGCTGACGCGATATAATACTCATATAGTGTGGATGTCAGCGTGACCTATTTAATATCACACCGGTTTCCTTGCGAGGTGGGCAGAGTTATAAAAACGTTAATAGACATTTAAGTCTAATTCACCACAAACTAACATTTCTGTCTGACACGGAAATCGACCCTAGAACATCATGATTTGTGGCAGAATACCCACTGGACAAGGTATTGTCCAAATTATCTAGAAACGTGTAGAGATAAAACCCTGGAGCGATCTAGAAATAAAAGAAAGGATAGCTACTTCTATTGATAAACAAATAGTCAACCGTTACCCGAATAGTTATGGTATAATTGTCCTTAGCTTTTTGAACATAAGGGTGAAAATAGCGTGTACTAGGACTTGTTTAGGAGTCGCCTCTGTGGTCTAGTGGTCCGGTGTCGGAGTTGACCGCATAAGGTCCCGGGTTCGATTCCTGGGTCGGGCAATTATAAAATGTGTTTTTTCAGTTTTCCGATAAAAACAACATTACCCGGGATTGGAAAGTGCCCGGTTGGCGATAGGCTTGCCACCTATCACATTGTGGGACCAAGTATCTTCGGCTAATCGTGGGTGCACTTGTTGTACCTCTGCCTTTCCTTTCGGCGATACGGGCGTGATGATACTAGGACTTGTTTATCATAACTTGTTTACAATTAGAATTGATTATTGTTTACGCAATAAATTTGGATTTTTTGGGAACGAGGTATCTTTACCCTGGGTATAAATAGAGATGTGTTGACAAATAGAGAGCATTTTTATACAGTGATCGAAAGCAATAGTACGAGCGACCAGTGTAAAGCGGAGTGACCAGTGTGTAATACAGTGACTAAGAGAAGTGTTTTATTGTGTAGTCGGTTAAGTTTAGTGATAGTACAGTGAGTGACTAGTGTTAATCAGAGTATTTAAGTATTACATTGTGTTGTTTTGTGTATTTGTGTTGTTAATACACGGTTTAATATAAGTAGCGTTTTCTTGCAAATTACGAACCGACGTACGAAGCACGTAATACTATTATTAGTTGTGAATGTAGCATTTTATTGGGTGGTAGAGTTTTACAACTTCTCGCACGGGTTTAATACCACCTGATTACCCATTCCTCCTGCAATAGCTTCAATGATTTTCAGTGTCCTGTTTCGGTTTGGAAGATAAGGTAGCCTGCAGACTTATGCATGAGGTATTACCATCCCACCACACGGATAGCAATGTAATATTAATATCTTGGGTGTATAGAGGCAATGGCAGTTCATCAGGAAAACCATCAGATTTTTTTGCTACCTTATTACATTAAAAGTATTACAGAGTTGTCAGAAGAATGATTTATGTTACATACAGCTTTCAAACTTTTGTAATGTCCTAAAAATACTTTTTAAGGCGAAGTATTTTGACGCGCGTCAATTCTATAGGAAATGGGCGGCGCGGTATGTTTTGAAACCGCTGGGAAACGTGCCAAATTTCGGATAAATAAATATAGGACTTCAGCTGAAAACTAAAATTTAGTACATTCTTTTTTGTATTTAAAACTAAATATCACCATATAAAAATCATGTGGAAGATTAGAAATATTATTAACAAATTATTTGTTTTAGAGATTTTTTAACCTGTTTTCGGAATTTTATATGATCGAGTAAAGTACATTCTATCATGTAATGAGTGAGCACATTCTTTAGATAATATCTTCAGGTATATCGTGTAATTTTTGTAAAATTGTTATTTAACAATCAATACAGAAAAACGTGATTTAACAAACCAGTTTTTTCCCGTTTGTCGCGATGCCTCGCCTTAAACGATTTATGTTACATACAGCTTTCAAACTTTTGTAATGTCCTAAAAAATACTTTTTAAGTACGCGTGAGAAAGTTCGGCAAAGGCTTCACTTGTATAACGACACAAATGTGCTAGTGAGTAAATTAACATAATTAAAAGATAATTCTGCATTCCGCAACATTTCTGGTCAATCTGTATCTCGCCTTCTGACTAATCGGCTGACTCACTGATACCGTTCCACCTCTTGTTAACCTTGTATTTTATACCAAAGGATAGCAAGCTAGCAGATATATCTTTTTATATAAAGAATACGAAACAAGTTGATATATGTTCTGATGGAAGGAGTAAACCATCGCTTGTATATGTCGCCGTGAATTTGTCAATAGTCGTTAGATTATAATCTACCTATACTAGGGAGTTTATAATTTGGTTAGGTTAGGTTAGCAGTTAAATTATAATATCACTTAGCTAGGTTATAAGTTATAACTAATCTAACGGAATTGCTCCCTAGTTAGATTATAATCTAACGGTAAGTATTGACAATTTCACGGCGACATATTCACCAAAGTTGTGTTGCTGATATGTAACCCCCCCCCCCCCCCCCCCTAGATGTTGCGGAATTCTATCAACACAACACTAATCACGATGGTGACAATATGTTTCGGCAATCGTTAGCCATTTCCGAACTGCCTGGTAGAATACCAGATGGTCTATTTTCCAAAAGGAGTCCGGACCAACACGGCGAAAAAATCCTGATAGAGATTCGTCGCCTAGATACTAAAGTTGTTAATGGAGTCTCGTTCCTTGTGAGACAAGAATGTAATGCCACATCCATGCTAATGTTAAAAATGCGAAAGTCTGTTTGTCTGCAAGGCTTTCACGGTTAAACCGGTGAACTGGTATTGATAAAATTTAGTAAATATCAGGGATGTTACGAATATTCGCATCCGCATCTGTAAATGCGGAATATTCGCATCAATTCAGACATCTGCATCCGCATTTACATCCGCATCAATCAATGCGGAGTTTTTACGGATGTAGATTCAAATTCAAAAAGGCTGCTATATATTAAATATAATTCACCAATTTTCAAGTTTAATTGCTAAACAAAGATTTATATTATGTAACTCGAAGCTTAAAATTCTGTTGTTACATAAGTAAAACTAAAAACTTATGTAGTTTTGTTTTAGAAATAGGATTAAATAAATAAAACATTAAGTTTAAATTGATTTCCAGTTATTTATGCACTTAACATTTTAATAATTATCCTTTTAAAATCCGCATCCGCATCCACATCAAGTCCGCATGCGCGGATGTGAACTTTTAGTTATCCGCATCCGTATCTGCATCCGCGGATGTCAAAATTCTTGCATCCGTAACAACCCTGGTAAATATATCGTAGAAGACCCGAGGTCACTTAAATTATTTCAATTTTTTGTAGGAATTTCTCCCACAGATATCAATGCAGAATAAAAAACTTGTAGATTGTTTTTTAATTATTCTATTCTTATCCTTAACATAAAGATTGACAGTTTCGATATACAGCACTAACAGCAGGTTTTTTATAGAATTTTCATTTATGGTGATTGAGTCACAAAGAAGACTGAATGGACAAGCGTCTTTGCGGAATACAAAAAAAGAAATAAATATCAATTAAAATTAATGTTTGAATTTAAATAAAGAAACACAGAACAAATAATAAAACTCGGTAATTACATAAAACATATTTAGTTTTGATAAATATGTGGCATTTTATAGATTTTTTAAACTTTTTAGTTGATTACATCACGAAGAAAGCTGAATGGCCGAGCGTCATTGATGGATACAAAAAAAAAGAAATATAATTTAAAATAATGTTTTCTGCCTTTACCTCATGGAATTATTCATCCGAGCTTCACATTGCAGGAATCACATTGTTAAAGTAACAAAGAGATTTGATTATTTATTCTATTTCATAACGCCAAAAAATTTAAATTCAATTATACCATAAATAACGACCGTTTGATAAAATTTAAAAACAATTGTTTAAATCACCCTTATTTATAGACTAGCTGTTGCCCGCAACTTCTTCCGCGCGGACTTCGTTCACTCCGCACTGCTCCTCCCCCGTAGGTGATAGCGTGATAATATGTAGCCTATATGTTTACCCGACCTGTTAGTAATATTCATGCAAAATTTGAAGTAAATCCATGCAGTACTTTTTGAGTTTACCCCGGACATACATACAGACAAATAGACAAAAATTCTAAAAACTATTTTTTTGGCTTTGATATCGATTGTAGATCACGCCCCAAGTAGGTATTCTTTTAAAAAATATTCAATGTACAGTGTTGACTTTCCTACGATTTTATTATATAGATATAGATTAAATATACACAAGATCAATACCGGAAAATACTTTATATAATGAATCGTGGCTCCATATTGGCAGATCTTCACTTATTAACTTTCATTATTACAACTTCCGGTATTATTAAACCGAAATACGATATCTGATGGTGCAGGATTAGAAAGTTGTCATCGATCAAAACGAAACCAGATCGCAGCATTAAGATGACAGACCAAATTACGAGGCACTAAACATCACTCAGTGAAGAACGAATGAGTGACATAAAAGCGTTAGCTGTTCCGCTACCATCTAAAGAAATGTAGTCGGTTAATAAATGATCAAGTTCTGAGGTAAAAAAAAAACATGAAAAATATAGTCAGATTAGGGAACTCCGTTTTGGAATGTCGCGGTCGGTGGAAAATGCGTCAAAATCGTTTGGGTTTTAAGGAATGTCAAAATTAATATGCATAGTGCATACACACGCTTGAAAAAACATTACGCATTCCAGTGTATTCGGGTAATAAATGTTCAGAAATATGACATTTTAAAAAGTTATCATCGATCAACGAAAATGGATCATAACTGTCAGATATCAGACGAAATTACGAGGCACTAAACATCTCGTAAATTAGAGCGAATGACATTAAAAGTTTCATGATATTTGGATATGATAACATCTTAATTCTTAATTGCTGTCCCTGTTGGTCGAAATGCGAACGTATGGTCGAACCTGTCACAATCCTCGTGACTACCAGATAGAGTTCCCCGCCTTATCTTTTCCTGCCGTAAAAGCGTCAGTGTTAATCTGTAGCATCTTCCCTGTGTTGGTCCGGGTTGCCTTTGAGGACTAGTCTATCTGCCGTTACGAGAGCTTTGTAAAAAGCGAAAGATTAGCTATACGTGTCACTAGTCACTACCATCGTGACTACTAGGTAGTAGGTACTAGAGTTCCGCAACATGTATTCCGTAGTTGGTACCATACCTTTATCTTTTCTCGTCGCAATAGCGTCAATGCTTGTCATTGTCATCTTCCAGTTTGAAAGGTAAGGTAGCCGGTAGACTTATAGATGTGGCATTGCCATCCCGCCACACGGGTAGCAACACACCATTAACATCTTTAACCATCGCGTCCGCCTTTTTTTTTATAACATAAGATAGCAAACAAGCAGATGGGTCTCCTGATGGAAAGAGTCAACCATCGCCTATAGACACTAAAGATGTTAATGGTGCGTTGCTAACTTGTGGCGAGGTCTAATGCCACATGCATAAGTTTACCGGCTACCTTACCCTCCAAACCGGAACACGACAGCGACAAGCACTGACGCTATTGCGACAGGAATAGGTAAGGCGTTGGTACCAGACCCCGGCGAGACAATGCAGAGCTCTACCACCTAGTAGCCACGATGGTAGTGACTCGATAGCCAATCGGTCGCCTTTTACGACCTGCCTGGCAGAACGGCAGTTGGCCTATTCTTCAAAGGAGGCCGGGACCAACACGGCGCCTTAACTACTCCTGCCAGAATAACGTGAATGTAAGTGTTCTGGTTTAGCGGGTTAAGTAGCTGGTAAACTTATGCATCTGACATTAACACCCGGCACACGGACCGTTAACATGTTTGGTTTCTATATAGAAATGTTATCTTCTTCAAACAGGGGAGCTGTTTGCTTGGTTTCTATACTATGATATATAAAAACCGCCACCATGTTTCGTTTCAATATGGTGTTCAATTACTCACTAAGTAAATAATTGGTGGTATTTCTCAAGCGGTCTATTGTTAATTAATTAATTGTCAGTAATGATAGCCATCTGTGCAGGCGCGGAGGTCGTCGTCCTCAATAGAGACGGTTTTTTGTGCATGCTGCTGGACAGAGCACAACTCGGACCGGTACGCTAAGTAGGCCGGGGAGCCGTTTTAAAATAACTATAATATGAATTTGACCAAAAAAACCAACGTTGGATCGATTTGAACCAGTATTCTTCGTTCGAAATGCGTACAATGTTGACACGAGAATAGTGATGTAATATATGACCATCTCGTTGGTCAAGTGACTAAACTTATTCACTTATGATGACATAGGTGTTTATTTCTAGATTTGTTTATATTAAATATATATTCAACATATTATGTATGTACGTGTTTGTAATTCTATGTATTAGTATCGTAAGTAACTACGAAGTGATGTAGGTTATAACACGCTATTAATTTGCTGATTAAAAACTTAGTAAATACAAAAAGTAACCGTCAATACATAAATATGAATTTCACCTGCAATTGTGAACTCATATGACTAGTTCACATATATCTAAACTAGAGAACGTTACGATCGGTTAATTGATACCAAAGATTACAAAATGTCGGTAGTTTGAGTGACACTATGGTTTGCAGCGAGATATCGTCCGTGCTTACAATAGATGTTGCTGGTTGAAAAAGTGTAAATTTTTTTTTGTTTAAATTTCATAGTGTTTAAATATACAAATATACATATATATCCTTTTCCCCACTTTGAAACATCTTAATATGGACGCATATAGACTTGAAACGTCCTATTTAATAAGAAATTATTTCTGGAAAATCGATATCAAAATATCGAAAACGTTGTGTCATTCTAGTTTTTTTACAATAGCCTTATCTTTTCCAATCGCAATGACGTCCGTTTTTAGCACTGTCGTGTTACGATCCTAATAAGAGAAAACGTATCTATTATTTTATTATATCCCAGACACGCGGATGGCAACACACTATTAACATCTTTGCTTTTTTTATAGTAGAGTGGGCCAACGAGGAGGTGGTGCACCTGACGGTAAGTGAACACCGCCGCCCACGGACATCTGCAATACCAGGTGTCTTGCAGCTGCGTTGCCGGCCTTTTATGAATGAATAAGCTCGTTTCTTGAAAATCCCTAAGTCGTATCCATTCGGAAAGACCCTCGAGGGTAATTGATTCCACAAAGGCGTAGTGCGAGTCAAAAATGCCGAAAAAAGCGCACGCTTGTGGATTTCTAGACATTGAGGTGGTGAGGATGGAGCTTTAATTTTTGAAGCGATGTCCGATGGTGGAATTTTGCGGCAGGAATTAGTCCGAACAACTCGTCGGAACACTCCCCATGATAAATACGGCAAAAGATGCAGAGCGAACCTACATCTCTGCGTATCGCCAAAAGGTTAAGCCGATTAGAAATAGCCTGGTCGTCAACTATTCGAACTGCTCTGCGTGGAATGCGATCAGGAGGAAGAAGCTGGTACAGAGGTGAGAACAGTACTCCATGTGAGGAGGTTTGCTGTGTTTATCTCTTTCAAAGACCTATCGCCTTTGCCGTCCTAGAATATTAAAATATCGCAAGAGTATTACACAAAAAAGGTAGTTAAAAATTTATATCACTGTGCGGATATTGTAGTGTAGAAGTCATATTTCACGTCCAGCGCTCGGCCTACACCGGCGTCCGCCTTTCACTCCCAAGGGCTATCGGGTTGCGAGATCTGCCGCGACCCTCGGCGCTCGTTTGCCATTTTGCGGCATTGCCATTTTTTGCCATATTGTATTTCCTCATCTGTCAGATGCGCTTTTCAATGCTTGTACGCCGTTGTTGTTGTCATTTCGTGGCAATGACATTTTTGCCATATTATTTTTTTGCGTCGTCATTTTCTTTCCTATTTGATAGTAATAACGCATAAAAATTTACATACCCATGTAATTATCGACCCCGGCCACGCATGACGTTGCCGGCGTTTCTCTCTCTGTTTCAGTCCGCAAACACTCGAGATCCTGGTCGAGTTAATTACGAGCTGAAATTCTGATGCCAATTATTCTTCCATTTATCGTCACGACACTCCCCTAAGCCGAGGTTCGGTCTTAAAAGAGACACTCTAAGGGTGGACTCTAAGTCCACTAACTTATCACAGTTTATATATAACTAGCAGACCCGGCAAACGTTGTTTTGCTAAATATATTTATAACAGTATTTCTCTACCATATAATGGATGTTATTATACATATAAACCTTCCTCTTGAATCACTCTATCTAATAAAAAAACCGCATCAAAATCCGTTGCGTAGTTTTAAAGATCTAAGCCCCTATGTACGGACAGACAGCGACTTTGTTTATGTAGTGATAACACTAGCTTTTGCCCGGGGCTTCGCTCGCGTTAAATTCGGAGAAGAAGTGGGGGCGATAGAAAGAGACAAAAGGTAGCCTATATCATTCTCCATCCCTTCAGATATCTCGCGTACTGATGTCCGATGACGGAATTCAGTGGCAGGAATTAATCCAAACAAAACGTCGGAACACTTCCTATGATGAATACGATAGAACACGAAGAGTAAGAAAAATATATGTGCAACATAAATAATCATATCTCTTAATCGCATCGAATTACAAGTTTGATTTTTCACATCTGAGAGGGACCGTACACCCGAGTATTCGAAATGAATTTCAACTTGATACCTTTACGCTGAAAAAAGCCTCTTGACAGACAGACGAGGTGGTAATCCTATAAGAATCCCGTTTTGCCTTTCAAGTACGGAACACTAAAAACATATAAACATCTCCCCTTGTTGGTCCGGGCTTCTTTGAAGAATAGACCAACTGCTGCTGCCAGGCAAGTCATAAAAGGCGACCGATTGGCTATGCGAGTCACCATCATCGTGGTTACTAGGTGATAAAGTTCTGCATTCGCCACCGGGTCTGTACCACCGTCTTATGACGGACATGACGTGGCCTCCTAAGATTGTCGTCAGTGATCACGGCCGGGATGTAGTCGGCCTCGGCTCTCACCAGAGGATTTGGGTGTCTCATTGCTTTTTCAAAGGGGTGTTATGGCGTCTCTATGATGTATTTCTGTAATATCGATAATTCTAGGTCTTTGTGAAGATATATTACGGATATACCATAGGCTGCCGATGGCTATGCGCATGAATTTATTCTGTACTATCTGTAGTAGATGTATGTATTCGCGTCACTTCCATCGTGTCTATTGGGTCGTAGAATTCCGCAATGTCTTATTTATGGTGGCGGTGATATTTGCTACCACCGCCACACTTATTCCTGTCGCAATAGCGTCAATGTCGTGTTCCGGTTTAGAATTTAAGGTAGCCGGTAGACTTACGTATGTGGAATTACCATCCTGCTACACGGATATCACACGTAACATCTTTGGTATCTATAGGCGATTCTCTTTCCATCAGGAGAACCATCTGCTAGTTTGCTATCTAATAATAATAAAAAAACATATAAACATTCGAATCAAGAACCTCGTACTTTTGAAAAGTAGGTTGTAAAACATAAAAACAATGTTTTCTCTTTATAATATAAATTCATGATATCTTTGGAATGAAATGTCCCATTGGAATAATTTAACAGCAATCAACAGTCGCCGGGGCAGCCTTGAATACAAAGTAATTTGGATAAGCGTTAATACTCAGATATGAAAACCGGGCCCTAGTTTATATCAGCGTCTTTATTAACTCCATTCCAATTTCGCTACACGGGTAGCAACGGGTTAACGGTTTTGGCGTTTATTATCTTAATATATTATATAAATTACGTGTCACGATGTTCGTCCGCGATGGAGTCCGAAACTACTGAACCGATTTCAATAAAATATTGTGGACATCTACTGTTTGGCGCAACATAAAAGATAGGATAGTTTTCGTGGTTTTATCTTAATTGTTGATTGAGAGATCATAATATTATGTCCCTGTCGGGAATGGAACCCGAGCCCCGTCGATTCGTATTTAGGTTCAGTCGACTAACGAGGCATGTGGATAAATTAATCGGCTCTAAGGATATTACTAGTTTTTTTTGCCTTGTATGCCATAACTCCTGTTGGTCTCAACTTCTTTGAAGAATCGACCAACCGCAGTTCTACCAGGCAGGTCGTGAAAGGCGACCGATTGATTATACGTGCTTACCATCGTGACTACTAGGTGATAGAGTTCCGCAACGTTTCATCCAAGTATTTAGGACCGCTACTTTAAGTATTCCTGCCGCATCATCAATGTTGGTCGTGTTCCGGTTTGGAGGATAAGGTAGCTGGTAGACTTATGCAGGTGGCATTGCTATCCCGCCACGCGGATACTAACACAACATTAACATCTTTGGTGTCTATAGGCAATGGTTTTGCTTTTCAAAAGAGTCTCTGCTTATTTCCTATGTTATCTATACATATAATAAAATCGTGGGAAAGTCAAAACTGTACATTGAATATTTTTTTTAAAATACTTGGGGCGTGATCTATAATCGATATCGAAGCCAAAAATATAGTTTTTAGAATTTTTGTCTGTTTGTCTGTATGTCTGTTTGTCTGTATGTATGTCCGGGGTAAACTCAATAAGTACTGCATGGGTTTACTTCAAATTTTGCATGAATATTACTAACAGGTCGGGTCAACATATAGGCTACATATTATCACGCTATCAGCTACGGGGGAGAAGCAGAGTAAACGAAGTCCGCGCGGACGAAGTCGCTGGCAACAGCTAGTGATATATAAAAAAAAACTAGTGGAATAGCGGGATTCAGTGGCGTATCCATATTAGATAACGTCACGCAATCCCAGCAAATTACCTTACAAATTCCGATCTAAGCTTATTATCAAGAGCAGTGTTGCTTTGTTGTCCCGTGGTCATGAGAAGCCGATAGGCCATATTGAGCGCAAGGTTGGCCACGGCCCGTTTGATTAACTTTTACATCTGCACGGCTGGCTGGCTCCGGCCGTTACGTAACTCGCACGAATTTCACACGTACCAGACCCAATTACATAGAAAAGTAAAAGTATACTCAAATGTTACATTAGCATTTACAGAGACGGGTGCTATTTGGAAAATAATTAAACTTAATTTTACAACCGACGAAAAAACGGAGGTTATCAGTAAAATTATTAAAAGTTTCGTGAGACATTATCCAGACTAATATTATAAATGGGAAAGTGTAACTTTGTTTGTCCGTCTGTCACGGCAAAACGGAGCGACGAATTGACGTGATTTTTTTAAGTGGAGATAGTTTTTTTTTTTTTAATCTTTATTTTTCAAGAGGACTTTTGGATATGCAATATCCATGTCAGTCCTGTAATCATCTTATACAATATGTATGTACTTATACAATAGTCTTAATTAGTCTAGTCCATTTACATCTTAGTTACCTATTTACTTACTAACTAGATCATATAACATTCTGGCTGAATCGGATAGCGGTTCAGCCAAAATGCTACAGATTAAACCTATATCTAAATTATAAATTTTTAATTTTAACAAAATTAAGTCTCGTTTCGTTGCGTTCCGGCCGCATTCCAACAATACGTGATAAATGTCCTCCACTTGGTTGCATAATGTACATTTAGGTGAGTCAACTTTTCTCATTAAATAGGTAAATTTGTTGCATGGAATGTGGCCTGAACGAAGTCTTATTGCTGCTGTAACCGAAGCACGACTCATACCATTCAAAAACCATGGGACATGAAGAGGCTCATTTTGTATAATTTTGTACCAAATGCCTTTTAGCTTGGATCTCTCATCAAAATGCTCTTTCCAAATTTGTTTGTATTTGAGTTTGAATTTAGAAAATACCTCCGAGTAATGTGGTTTTAAATAAACTTTATCCCCAAATGACACAGCATTTTTTGCTAAACGATCAGCCTCTTCATTACCCCTTAAACCTAGGTGAGATGGTATCCACTGTAGTTTTACTTTAACTCCCGTATTGTTGAGGTCAACAATTTTTTCCAATATTGTATAGGCTGTCGAAACACCTCTGAGGCCAGAGGCGCATCGAGCCAAGTGCTGCAGAGCACTTTTGCTATCGGAAAAAATGACAACCCTATCGCAGCCAATTGAATGGATATATGACAGTGCCTCAGATACAGCATACAATTCTGCTGACATAATTGAGATATCAGACTCAATTTTAAATTTTCTGTTTGTTTTGTTTTGAGGGTCGTAATAAGCTGCGCCTATTCCTTCTGCTGTCTTTGCACCATCAGTAAAGAGTTTGTACGAGTTGCTATATTTATGACATAATTCTTTACTTATATTGTATTTCAATAAGTTTGGTTCATATAGTCGCTTAGCTTTTTTAATTGTGTCCAAGTTTATTTCCACCACAGATGAAATTTTAATATTTGAAACCCAGGTTGACATATTAAACATATCTAGCCGATTCGAAGATTTAACGACTTCCGATTTCATATCGCTATAAACTTCACTAAATAGCGGCTTCTTTCTCGATCTCCAGTACGCACTACTGCAGCACGAAGCAACTAAGCGCTGCCAGGTTAAAACGCATCCGCAATTGGACCAAGATAAAGCTTTGGCGCAGAATTTATAAGCTAGATATAATCTTCGTGTATATAAGGGAGGGATAGCTAATTCACTCTCCATTACATGTATTGGGGTGGTCTTAATAAATCCACCTATTAGTCTTAAACTTTGGTTTTGTATTTTATCCAGCATATATGTGTGTCTACTTGCACTATTATGATACAGAAAACTGCCATAATCTATCCTACTTCTCACAATAGAAATAAACAGTCGCCGTAAATGTTTTGGGTGGATACCCCACCCAGGTCCCGCCAAAACCTTCAGTATATTCAAATGTTTTTGAGATTTAGCACATGTTTCCTTTATATGTTTATTCCATTTAAGGTTTCTATCAAGCCACATGCCTAAATATTTTATGCTGTCGAGTATTTCTAAGGAAGAGTTTTCATATTTTATTTCCACTTCCTGGATCCTTTTAAACCCTCTACTAAATATGACTACTTTAGATTTCGTCGGTGAAATGTTTAAACCTAATTGGCCTATTAATTTTCCAAAAGTATGCAGTGCTATATGAATTTGACTAACACTGTTCTGCAGGTGCATTTGATCATCATAAATAACGAAGTCATCTGCATATTGAAGAATTTTTACATTATGAATTTCTTTACAGATTTTAAAAGTAACAATATTAAACAATAAGGGAGAAAGTGGATCGCCTTGTGCTAAGCCCATATTGGTCCATCTTACTACACATTCATCTCCAAGTTCATTTTTGTTGAATAAATGTCTTTCTTTCAGAAAATTCCAGATATATTTACATATTTTTGCCCCTATTCCTAGATTATCTAATGTGTTTATAACCATGTTAATGTCAATATTGTTATAAGCATTATCAATATCGAGAAAACAAGCTATTGTTCGCCTGTTTTCCGATAAACTATTCTGTACATTTGTAACCAAATTAACCAAGCACTCTAAACATGAACGCCCTCTCCTGAATCCATATGAACTAGAAGATAGAACGTTACGGTTTTCAATGAACCACTCTATCCTTTTTACGAGCATACTATGCAATATTTTACAGATACATGTCATAAGTGAAATAGGTCGTATATTCGCAGCTGTATTAGGTTTGTTGTTTCCTTTTAGGATACCAATAATCTGTATTTTTCTCCACTGGTTTGGAATATCTCCAGAAGAAATGGCTATATTGTAAATATGAAGTAAGGCTAATTTAGCATTTTCAGGTAGATTATAGATCATGGAAAATGATATCCCGTCAGCTCCAGGTGCGGTATCTTTTTTTTTAAGGCATATTTCTAATTCTTGTAATGAAAATTTAGATTCTAACATATCGTTTTTAGAATTTAAGTCTGGCATTTTTAATGTTACAGAATCCGGGGTAAGTTTTCGCATTAATGTCATCATAATTTCGGTTGGTATTACTGATTTTGATTGACGCTGACCTTTCACCCACCGCATTTTTCTCCACATCTCTGCAGAAGTTGTAGCTACATCTACCGAATTGCAAAATTCCTTCCAATGATTTGATTTAGCTTTTCTGATTAATTTTCTTGCAGCTTCTGATTTTTCTTCTAATATGTTTAAATTAAAAGGTGTAGGATTTTTTCTAAACTGTTTTAATGCAAGTCTCCGTTTAGCTACAGCTTCTGAGAGACTGGGAGACCAGTACGGTTTTGGTTTAAAATTGGTTTGTAGACTTTTACAAATCTTTATATCCGGTATATATTTGTCTGCTGCATTAATTACATTTTTAATAAAGTTATCATATAAGGACTGTACATTATCAGTAAAAGGTATTAGTAAGTCTGAATGTTTTTCAATGTATTTATTATAACTCAGCCAATCTGCTTTTTTGAAATTTTTCCTTGTAATGACTTTATTGTAAACATTATAACTAGTTTTAATTTTAATAAATAAATGGTCGCTTCCCAAGTTTTCTGACAAAACATTCCATGAAAAGTTAACCGCTATGTCGGAGGAAATAAATGTTACGTCAGGAGACGACTTTTGTAAATTATTGTTCACAAGTTTGATTCTAGTAGGCCTGTTATCATTTAATGTTATGAAGGAATTATCTAATGCAGCGTCTAATAACTGAAAACCTCTTGTATCATTTTTATATGACCAATTGGAGTGATGGCCGTTAAAATCACCTAAAATTAATGTTTTACTAGAAAATTTGGAAAATACGTCATCCCAGTGGGTTTTTGTTGTCCTAACTGATGATGGGCAATACACTGCTACTATGTTTTCTAGAAGCTTACAATTTAAAATTTTACAATGCAAAATTTCTATATTAGGATTTATGAGAGATATTAAACATTCTTGAACTAAAACAGATTTGTGGGCTAATATAGCTACTCCACCATAAGAATCAGACCTGTCCCTCCTAAATATAGTATAGCCACTTATGTTTAAATTTGTGCCTGGCTCCAGCCAAGTTTCACTTATGCAGGCAATATGAATTTTTTCTTGAGTTAACAATGAGTCAAATTCAGCAATTTTAGGCTTTAAGCTCTGAGAATTCCATTGCAGCATATTGAGATGT
Organism: Apodemia mormo; assembly: GCA_036924255.1. Classification (NCBI taxonomy): domain Eukaryota; kingdom Metazoa; phylum Arthropoda; class Insecta; order Lepidoptera; family Riodinidae; genus Apodemia; species Apodemia mormo. Next base: position 15,847,633 of record JAUPFN010000030.1, read on the forward strand.
TGTATTTTTGGATACCTATCCATTAATTAACCTAGACAATAGATTGCCTATTAGACCCTCGTCACCTAAATATTTTAATAAATATACCTGTAATTCTCCAATGATGTATTTTGCAAATATTACTAATTTATCTTCTAGCTTGTTATCTAACGAAATAATTTCTTTTATCTTCATATACATCTTGATGAACCAATGTCTATTTTCTTTTTTATTGTCGTTGTCTCCTAGTTTGTTTGTATGAATACTTTTGGATTCATTCTGTTTTTCGCGTGATAATTTTTTGGCTGATTTACTTAGATTAGTGTTAGGATGCTTCTTCTTCTTTTTCTTACGATTATTTGTTCCTATCTTCTGTGTATTATTTTGCTCAAGTTGGACTTCGCTTTCGTTGTTTGATTCCATTGAATCCGAATCTTCTTCCGTATCCTCATGCTCTTGATGTATTATCACATCTGTCACTAATATATCTCTATATGATTTCTCTTTTCGGTCATTGACTTGAGGAGTGACGAACGAGACATTATCCATAGATGCTAAATCTATGTTATGTTCTGTGTTTTCTTTTTCCTTGTATATTAGCAACGCTTTTTTATAAGAACAGGTCTCCTTACTCATGATTTCTCTAATTTGCTTTTCTTTTAAAAATTTTGGACATTTTTTATCTAAAGCCATATGACTACCCTTACAATTTATACAACAAAAGTCTGTAGTCGTACAATTTGGATGTTTTAGCCCACATTTAGGACAGAATATCTTTTTAGTTGGGCACTGTTTTATTAAGTGACCAAATCTCCAACAACCTGAACACTGCGTGACTGGGTAATTATAAATCTCCACGTCAAATCGGCAGCCGTAGCCTTGAACATACTGTGGTAAGGTACTGCTTTTAAAACATATTCGTACAGCCTCGCTGTCTACCCACTGATGCTCCTTTGTCTGACGTTTTAATCTTCTTATTGATATAATTTCAGATTCACAGCATAATGATTCCTGAACTTCTTTTATGTCCAAGTCTAAATCTATCCCTTTAACAACACCATAGCAGAAATGTAATTCAGATGTCATGTAGCATTTATAATCGAGTTCTCGCATTTTGTCGCATTTAATCAATTTTTCTGCCTCATCTTTTGAACTAAATGTTATTAAGACCTTGTAAGGACTTCTAAACTTAATTTTATGTATATGTTGTATATTTTGTTTTCTTAGAAGCTTAGCAAGTGCTATCTGCCTAGGCAATATCTCTTTAGAGCTTACACATACCTCGTATTTATTCTGACCACTGTCGGTATTCTCACTTAAAATTATTTCACTCTCTAATGTCGAGAAACTGCGTCGTAGTTGTTTACATTTCCTATTAACTGTACTAAATGACTCTTCATCTTCTATATCATCACTCTCTCGTCGTGGCCGCTTTTCTACCGCTTGGCTGGATTCCATCATAATAAAACTGGCGCTTTGATTTGATGTCGATAAACACTCGTTTAGTTGTAAGTATTCTGAATCATTTTTCGCCTCGTTATTAACAACACCCGGCGCCCGGCCTAATACCGTGCTTTTATTTTTTTCATTCATTGTCAATAGACAGCAATTAAAACCAGATGTTTGTGTAAACAAAACATCGCGCGACGCGTGAACACGTGTTAAGCAGGTGTTTACGAAATACTCGTTCGCACGGGTTGCTTGATCGGTGAATACTGAAGTGGAGATAGTTGAATAGATGGAGAGTGACATAGGCTACTTTTTGTCTCTTTCTACCCTCCACTTCCCTCGCAAGCGAAGCCGTGAGCAAAAGCTAGTTAACTTAACAATTGAAAACAAATCCAGTGATGTTTAATCGGTGTGAATTTCGTCTAGTTTCGGATCTTTATGAGGTCCTTCCATCGGAGGACATCAGTTAGACATGTATGTATGTAATATTGTTGGAATTACATATTGAGTATGATGGTCTGTTTAGGCGTCCAAGCTCGTGTACTAAATTTCGTACTATGCGTTCTAACTAAGAATAGGATCGCGCTTGTTATCAACTTCATACCACAAGTGTAAAATTGGTAATGTCAGCAAAAAACATTTGTTCAAAAAATATTGCTAATTTATTGAAAAACAAATAACGTTTTAATAAATACTATTTTCATGAATAAAAAATTAATAAAAAGCATCAGTTCACCGTTCACAGTGTTCACCTATAAATTTTGTAAAGATGTCGCGTCTGTACATCACTTACAAGTCAAAAACGTCATGGCCAATTTTGTTGCGATTTTTGTGGGTTTGGGTTGTCTTTGTCTAAAATAGGCTAAAAAGTATTAAAATATAATACTTATCAATAAAAAAACAGTAAAATATATCAGTCTAGCCGTTCATCTAAATATATATATATATATATATATATATATATATATATATATATATATATATATATATATATATTATTATATATACTTATTTTAATACATGGTTACATAATCTGATGGGAATCTAAATAAAAAATATACCAATTAGAATGAAAATTTTTTTTTAGTATTTCTTTGTTAGAATTTTTTTGCACACCTTACTCATCACTTATGAAGTTTTTGCAAAATGCAGAGCAATATGTCATCCTGACAGTCCTATTCTTATTTGGAACGCTTTAGTAAGTGTATGTTTATCCACGAATTTCTCGGGAACAATAAGCCATGTCGAAATAATTATCTTTGATTGAAATCAGGTACCTATTCCAACTTACGGAACAGTCCAAGTTTTATCAAAATCAAAATATTTTTATTCAAATTATCCTTTACCGGCACTTTTGACGAGTTAACATTTATTGAGTTACTACCGGATCGGAAACGCGGCCACAAATCGGTTCAATAGTTTTTAAGATTTTTTGAAATAATTTTAATTTAAGGAACTTATACACCATGTGTACGCCAGTCCTATCATACCCTATTAAAATACTAGCTTAACTTAAACTCCTTAGGGGCGTCATAAATTACGTGAGGTGATTTTTTTTAAATTTTCTGTCCTCCCCCCTCCCCTTTCCCCTTCCTAGTGAGATGTCGTGAGATTTTATTCAACCCCCTCCCCCAACCCCCAATCTTACGTGAAATTTCTCAAAATGTGAGTTTCTTAAATTTGTAAACGCGTTGAATTGTTATTGTAAAAAGAAAAAAACCTGCTTCGTGGTTTTATTTACGAGTTAAGACTGTATAACGTCGAAGTATGAATGAAATTATTTTCTTTCGAACAAATCAGTGAATGATCTTAATCGTATTATGATTAAGCTAAAGATTAAATCTTAGCATGCACAATCTCAATAATGGACCAAAATAGTATATTTTTTTTGTTTCAATCAGAAAAAAAAATTGCGTGATATTTGCCGAGACCAACGTAAGATTAGATGAGATTTGACTCGACCCCCTCCCCCTCTGAAACATCTCACTTACCATCAGGTGCACCATATGCTCGTTTGCCCCTTCTACTATAAAAAAAAACGTAATTTGTGGACGCCCCCTTATGGAACGATTTAGAAATGCAAAAATTATTTTGGCTTCATCTCAGCTGAGCTGACTTAAAATGCTATGAAATTGTTAAATGTAATTTTTGTATTTTTTTAGTTTATCTATCTTCTTTTTTTATTTCCCGATATCTGATACATTCCATCAAGATGTGATGATTATCTTCTATTATCCCTCATCTTCCGCAGCTGGGGGAGTTGACTATTTTCATCATATATTTGAAACCTATTAATGGCCTGTGAGTTTTAGAGATATCAGTAAATATAGTTGATATTTGAAATCGGTTTAATTTTTTAAATTACTATTATTTATATCGCTAGCTGAAGCCGGCTACGTCTCGGTGTGGCTGAAATATGCCACTCAATAATGCTTAGAACTCTCCGTCGGTACTTAGAAATAAAAATTATATAAAAACACTTTCCGTGTCATGAACAAATATCAAATCTATCCAGTAACTAGTTTTCGAGTTATGTGGACCATACGAAAGCGAAAATTTTGTATGAAAGAAGTTTCCTCGTGTTGGTCCGGGCTCCTCTGAAGAATAAATCAACTGCTGTTCTGCCAGGCAGGTAAAAGAAACCAATTAACTCTACGTGTCACCACCATCGCGGTTTTCGGTGGTAGAGTTCCGTAACATCTGGCTCTGGTAGATGTTACCACCGCCTTACTTATTCCTATCGCAGTAGCATAAATGCTTGTCATTATCGTATTTCGATTTGAAAGGTAAGGTAGCCGGTAGATTTATGCATGTGGCATTGCTATTCCGCCACACGGTATGCACCAGTAACACTTGGTGTCTATAGGCGATTGATTCTCTTTACATCAAAAGAGCCATCTGCCTGTTTGCTATCTAATGATATAAAAATCTATTATTTGCGTATTGGCTGTTTGCCGGTGGATGGTTGCGTAATCCCCTCACATATAAAACAATAACTGTGTAAGGAGCGTGTCGTCCGACATTTGCTAGGCTGCGCGCGCGCAATCTACCGTTACCTTTAAACGTGGATGTAGGTTACATTGCGACTTGTTACTCATGCCTGGCGTAATTCGATTAGATCTGTTCTTTGTTATAAATCTTCACGTTAAATCGTTGTGGAATAGAGCGTATGCCACAGAGAGAGCAATATTCAGTGAATACCATGAAGCTGTATTATAACTTCAGGCAGCACTTCTAATATCTACTTGAAACCAAATTTTAAATACGGCTGTCATCTTCTGAGGTCTTACCCTCTCTTTCTAACACAGCTGTATAAATAGAGATGGTGAGACCTCATAGAGAGAGATGTAACGTAAACATTTGTTTCAATTAACACGACACCTATACCTAATACTTCACGGTGAATACTGATAAGTGACAATCCAGAATGCTTAGGATAAACAGCGTGATAAAATTTTATCTACCCGTTTTCTCGACATTTATTATGTCAATTTTTCTATTCGCTAACGTATTTGGCACTTGATTTGACATACGGCCGATTTCCGAAACGCAAATTAATTTTAACAAGCAATTAACCTGCGTTTAACAGAGCATTTGTTTGTAAAAATTATGTTAAACACAGATTAATTGCTTTTTAAAATTAATTTGCGTTTCGGAAACCGGCCGATATTTCAAGGGAAGAGAATTATTTTAATAAATTCCCAATTAACTTATAATAAAACGAGTAAATTAAATGAATAGAAGATTATTACTATGAAACAATTACCAATATCTTAACAAATCGATAAAATGACAAGATTTTCGATCGGCAGAGAAAACTATTACTACTGTCGATTAAAAGTGATCATTTTCTCTCCTTGAAATATCGGCCGGTTTCCGAAACGCAAATTAATTTTAACAAGCAATTAATCTGTGTTTAACATAATTTTTACAAAAAAAATGATCTGTTAAATGCAGGTTAATTGCTTGTTAAAATTAATTTGCGTTTCGGAAACCGGTTTCGGAGACCTAGTAAGGTTATTTTGGGGATTTCGGTCCAGTCTATATACATATTTAACAATGATGGCAGTGCCATATTATATTATGTGGTATTCAACATTGATTTCTCTATTCAAGTTAATTTTGAGTAATTATATATATATTTTTTATAAATATATATATTTTATTTATAAAATAATAGAATATAAAATAAAAAATAATAAAACCTCTGACGTTTTAAACATTTATCGTGACCAAGGAAGTTATATTCTACCCGGAATGCTTACACGCGCTTCAAAATCGTTCCGAAGAGTACCACGACATGAGTGGAGTGTGTCTCTTTCTACTAAATAAAGCGCCAATCGCCACATATAAGTGTGGCCATGCGTAGTTTTCAAATTACTATTAAGTAATTCTACTAATTTGAGAAACAGTTTTTACATTGCATAAGTAATTACGTAATAATTAAAATAAGCACATTTAAGAACTCACTATGTTAATTACAATACATTTTATGCTAATGTATCTATCGACGTGTATGAATAAAAAGGATTTAACGATTACTGAATATGTAAAAATCTACCATCTAGATAGTTTTATTTACACTGGCAATTACACGAAAGGGACAACATCCACTTTTGTCGTTGTCTTGCTCAGAACGTTTTTCCCCTCTGTTATGTAAGAAACAAATGTCAACTTTATCTGTTACGTAATAAAGTACATTTTTATTTTTCAAATGTTGCTTCGTAACAATTCCAGTTATAGTATATAAGTTCCTTGATCGTGACATGCACATTATGGCTTCTCTTAACAATGGGCCATGATGGCCCATGAAATGGTCGTCCAGCATCGCCGCCATAATCGTGTAGCTCTCCACACAATCGTAAACGCTCATTTACTAACTGTCTACTGTTATGTTATCACGTCTATCGAAAATGGATGAAAATGGTTTGTAAGGTGATAGCAGCTGCGGAAATATTTTCACTTAGCTCTTATAATCGTTTAATTGATGTCTACACCGTCTAGAATGTACCAGAGACGACCAAACAGTACACAATCACTGCGTTTGAGACAACTATGTACTAATAAATCGGCGATTGTGGTCGCGCACGCAATCGTGGGTCGAAACGTATCTCGCCTTATTTATCCTAAGCCTGCAGGAAGAAACTGGAACATTCCATGTAAACGTCATCTGTCATACAAATGGATGTGACAGATTGTACAGCAACAGGTTTGTTGAGGGCGACATTTTATGAGCATTTATATGCACTTGTGCACAATTAACTCGCGCCAAAGTTACATTCTCACGCTTGTGAAAGTTTTAGAAGGGACAGTTATCATTTTAATTATAATCTTGTATGTATATATATATTTATTCATAAATCTGTCGGGTTCGTCAGTACGTTTAATTTTTTGTGCAATTTCGTGTTTTTTTTTTTACATCATAAGATTACAAACACTGCTCTCCTGATGGAAAGAAAACCATCGCCTATAGACAGCAAAGATATTAACGGTGCTTGATACCCTAGTGGCGGAATGATATATTTTTTTATTTCTTGAATTTGCTTCCCCGTGTTGGTCCCGAGTTCTTTTAAAGAATGGACCAACTGCCGTTCTGCCAGGCAGGTCGTAAAAGGCGACCGATTGGCTATGCGAGTCACTACCATCGTGTTCTGCATTTACTCGACCGGGTCTGGTACCACCGCCTTACCTATTCCTGCCGCAATAGCGTCAGTGCTTGTCCCTGTGGTGTTCCGGTTTGGAGGGTAAGGTAGCCGGTAAACTTATGCATGTGGCATTAGATTTCGCCGCAAGATAGCAAGGAACCATTAATATCTTTGGAGTCTATAGGCGATGGTTGACTCTTTAAATCAGTAGACACATCTGCTTGTTTGCTATCGGTATAAAAAAATCTTTTTAATACTGGATCGTAATTTAATCATCGCAATATTGTAAATGCAAGAAAACATTTCATTATACGAGTGTAAACTACCACTACCATAATATTTACATACGGTATATCTATATATGTACCATATCTTCTATATACATATAATAAAATCGTAGGAAAGTCAAAACTGTATTGAATATTTTTTTAAAAGAATACTTGGGGCGTGATCTACAATCGATATCGAAGCCAAAAATAGTTTTTAGAATTTTCGTCTGTTTGTCTGTATGTCCGGGGTAAACTCAAAAAGTACTGCATGGATTTACTTCAAATTTTGCATGAATATTACTAACAGGTCGGGTCAACATATAGTCTACATATTATCACGCTATCACCTACGGAGGAGGAGCTGTGCGGAGTAAACGAAGTCCGAGCGGACGAAGTCGTAGGCAACAGCTAGTAGTCAATATGGTAGTAAAAATGAAAAATGAAATAAATATGAAAAGTATTTACCGAGAGTATTTATTTGCAAGGTGTTACAAGTAATAAAAATGAACTGCGTAAATTCTACAATCGTATCAATTTAAATCCACGCAATCATTTCAATGTTACCGAGCAATAAATATATTCGCCGCGTTGGTCCGGGGCCCGGGCTCATTTTAAAATGTTGTCAGACAGTCCGTAAAATGCAAACAAGTGGTATGGTTACTCAATTGTACGCGTTTTGCGGACTGCCTGACGAATATTAGATAAACTAGAATAATTTTCTACGTTTTATAAATTAATAAAATATATCTCTAGGTTCAATTATATAAAAAACATTGAGATTCAATTTGATTAACTTCTATCATCATATTTAAGTGTTACCATTGTATAAAACTTTAATTACATTTGCATTAAGACAGCAATAAGTTTATACATTATTATAATTTTCATTATAAGTATCTAATTTTCCTCGTTTTTGTACTAAAGAATAATTAAAAATTTATTTGTTATTTTAAGTATCTTCTAAAACGTGTGTTGACAAAATCTTAGCCCAGAATTTTGTAATCTAATTTAGATTTCTGAGATTAGCCGTTGTACTAAAGACAGCCAATGACAAGATAAAATATCTAACCACAGACTATTAAGGAGAGAACTAAATGTTTACTTAACCTTACTTAAATTCCAACTTTATTTAGCTACTATTGCCCAAGTTTAAAAAATATGTATTAAATGCGGATAAATTAAGGAGTTGATATAGAATTTTACGGAATATATTAAACTTTAAGGTAATAAGTAAAATAAACAGGCCAAGTGCGAGTCGGACTCGGGCACGAAGGGTTCCGTACCATTATCTATAAAAGAAAATCACGTTTGTTGTATGTTTATTCAAATATTGATTATGTATTGGATACTTATTTTTATAGCATATATTTTTCCAAATACTTTTTTGAAAATATTCAAGTTTCTATCTGTTTATTATGATCGAGTAAAAAATTGCTTAAAAATTACGTTTGTTGTATAGGAGCCCCCTTTAATATTTACTCTATTTTTATATAATTATTTATTTTTAAAGGTAATATACAACTAAATATTCTGTGAACATTTTAAGCGTCTACCTGTTACCGTTATTAATATTGAGAAAAAAAAACGAGAAAGACACGTTTATTGTATAGGGATATAATATTTTATTTTTAGTATTTGTTGTTATAGCGACAACGGATGTACCTACATAATTTGTGAAAATTTTAGCTTTCTAGCTATCACGGTTTATCAGATACAGCCTGTTGACAGATAGGCAGACGGATAAACAGCGGAGGCTTAGTAATAGTTTTACCTTTAGGTACGGATCCCTAAAAAAACGATGTATGAAGTCTCGCTCGTGTTCTTTCCCAATGTCGAGTAGACAATATATGACAATTCTCATAGCCTACCCCGTAAGGGATTTCGCAAGAAGATATGTAGGTAGGTATGTATTATATTTAAAAAAAAAGACTCGCGTATAAAAAGATTTGTTCCTAAAGGTCAAACAATCCATTAATTCTATAAAAATAAGATAAAATGTAAATCAGAACGTATTGAATTCAATGAGTTTATTAACCGGGTAACGGAACGCATCTATTTATACGAACAAGATGGCGGATTTTCGCGCGCAACAATCTACAAATCACACGGATTTGATATTAAATTAACACTTAATAAAACTAAAATATTTTATGTCTTAGGACAACAAACAAGGTCTACTGATGGAAGAGACAATATAGTTTATATGGACTACAAAGATGTCAATGGTATGTTGGTATCGGTGTGATAGGCCGGGAATGCAAAATTCATAAGTTTACCTTACCTTACCTTACCTTCTAAACGCAGACACAACGGCGACAATGAATAGGTAAGACGGTGACCGTACGAGACTTTGCGGAACTCTACCACTTCGGTGTTTCCTTTCATCTTATAAGCTTGATGGTATTGAGCATCGTCGTAAAGTCGCCAGCTTATGAATTTTTATAGGATGCACATCGGTGAGTGTACGAACGCTCTCTTTGAACTTATTAGACCCTCACAAATCCTTTATTAGCCTATTAGACGCAGCCAAGTTCCATCCGTACGTTGTGAATATATCAAAAAATCTAAAAACGGTTTGACAACTATTTTTTGGTTGAAGATTTGCAACGAACTGCCTGACAAATATAGTCCTAGAACCTTTAATAGTAGAGTGAGTAGGTTTCTTTTGGATGGACGTGTCCCACCTTCGTCTTCATCGACACTTTCCATCAGGTGAGATGGAAGAGAAACCCCTACTCCAATTTAATTAAAAAAAAGGCGTTTAAAAAAACAGATGAAACCGGGGATAGAAGTACGTATAAATTAATTTCTTGCTAATTTAAAATGAACGATGCTAATTATATTGTTCTGAATAATTAAGGTCGCTGTGAAAGCGGTAGCCTTGGGAAAACTCTGAGACAGGTTTTTATCAAATAATTAATTACAATAAAATGTTTTTCCTCACCACTCTGCCCCGAGGGACGGGTCTTAGTCGTTTCGCACCACGAGTGGTTCGGATCGCGGCGTGAATTGCCTTTTGACATGGGTCATTTCGGACCGCAATGGTGGAGCGGTGCGAATCGCCCAATCGCATATTGCATTGGGTTGAGTGCATTGAATGGATATCTGGGATCTTTAAATTGATTTAAGTAGAAATCGAACCAAGAAAAGAGCCGTAATCTTTTCGCCTCGTCCGAATCCGCTCCATCACTGCTGTCCGAAATGACCCATGCCAAAAGAGCTTTTGGGCAATTCACACCGCGGTCCGAACCGCTCGCGGTGCGAAACGACTAAAGACCCGGGACTTCCCGGCACAGAATATAGGTAATAAATAAATCCTTGTGAGTGGTTTGTATTCTCATAACCACAGGTAAACACATCTAGCGTTTACCTGTGGTCATGAGAATACAAACCACTTATTCTACATAATATTTTATTTTTGGTACCACCGCCTTTAAATACGCAGTACGCAGTGGCGTCGGCGTTCCTTGTCGTCGGGTTTCGGTTTGGAAGGTAAAGTAGCCAGTAAGTTTATGCATTTGGTTGGTGTTCCACCACTGCCACACTGTCAGCAACGCACCATTAACGTCCTTGCAGTCTATATTTATCTTGCGTGTAGCGTTCGCCTAAAATTGTCGTCAGTGATCATGGCCGGGATATAGTCGGCCTCGGCTCTTGCCAGAGGATTTGGGTGTCTCTTGCTTTATCAAAGTGGCGTTATGACGTCTCTATGGAGTATTTCTGTAATACCGATAATTCCAGGTCTTTGTGAAGATATATTAATTATATACCATAGGCTACCAAAAGCCATGCGCATTAATTTATTCTGTACTATCTGTAGTCGATGTATGAGTTGTGGCCGAGATGGGCAAAGATTAAGGTAGCGTACATCAACACTGGCCTAATTAGAATAATTTTGTGTTTACTCGTATTCGTTATAAACATACAAAACACAATTGTTTTCTTTTTTTTCCTTTCGTCCCAAAGGGACAAGCTAAGACCAGAGGCCATGCTGCCTTGTCAGTCGTATCTTATTTTGTGAGTTTGTGTTTTCTTTATATTATTATCTAGTATACATAAATAAGGCATAGTATGAGTATTAAACAGCTATATAATAATAAATGAGATTCAATATGTGAGGAGTACTCACTGTAACTATTCGTATTGATGTAGAAACTTACACAATAGTAACCAGGGTCTAATCAGAACACGTCCCCGGGGAAGTCCCGGCAGATGCTTGATGCCGGCCAATTTAGCCGTCACTCAGAACTTTGTCACGGCCGGTGACTGAATGAGGCTTTGAAAATGAATTTCCATGCCATTGCAGTTTGAGGAAATGAAATGTCAAATTAAGTATACCGCGACAAATACAAAATGACGGACTGTATAAAAACGTAGATAAATTTTAGATAAATGTTTTGCGTGTCCATATTACAAAAATATCAGTATTTATTTATAAACATCTCAGTAATCTTGAGTTTGTTACTTCATGTTTAATCAGCTGATTTAACATATTTTGTTTAAAATTATCCTACATAGGCACTTTTAACGAGTCAAATTTTATTTAAATGTTAAAGCCTTCCATATAGGTTGCCGGGTAAAAGATTACACACACACATTACGCACACTAAAAAACCCCGGGGCTATTTTTTTCGGAATGTCTAAATTAGTGCTGGCCTTATGAGCCGTCACAGCTTCACCGGTCGCGGGGGCGAGCAGAGTGCTCAGACAGCACTATCCTCGGAGCAAAAACCTTTTTGTCCCCGCAAAGCTTCTGCTTCACGTATTAATATTAACAAATAATTAGCGGAACGAAAACGCAGTGATTTTTACTGCGGCGGCAATTTGATGACATTTGGAGTACATACAAATTTTGGTCAGATTTAATGGCTACTTAATAAAAAAAAAGTAATTTTACGCCTGTATCGCCTCTGTGGTCTAGTGTTGGCGTTGATCACATGAGGTCCTGGGTTCGATTCCCGGGTCGGGCACATAAAAAAAAGTGTTTTTTCAGTTTTCTGATAAACACAAAGTTGCCCGGGATTGGAAAGTGCCCGGTTGGCGATAGGCTTGCCACCTATCACATTTGTGGGACCAAGTATCTTCGGCTAATCGTGGATGCACTTGTTGTACCTCTGCCTACCCCTTCAGGGATACGGGCGTGAAGATACTTTTTTTTACGCCTGTATCCTCGAAGAATTAGGTACTAAACCCACGATTAGCCGAAAATACAATCACACAATGTGACAGGTGGCAAGCCTATCGCCAACCGGCCGTTTATTCCGGCAACGTTATTTTTATCAGAATACTGAGAAAACTCATTTTTGAATTGCACCACCTGGGAATCGAACCCGGGACCACATGTGGTCGACAACTACACCGGACTACTAGACCACAGAGGCAACTAAATAATGTAAATAATGTTCCATTCAAATGATCAACTTCTATTAGGAGACGTCCACAAATTACGTGAGATGTTTAAGGGGGAGAGGGGGTCGAGTCAAATCTCATCTAATCTTACGTTGGAGGGAGGGGGGGGTCTAGGCAAATATCACGCAATTTTTTTTCTGATTGAAACAAAAATATACTATTTTGGTCCATTATCCAGCTTGTACATGCTTAAGATTTAATCTTAAGCGTAACCGTGATACGATTAAGAACATTCACTAACTCGTTCGAAAGAAAATAATTTCATTTATACTTCGACTTTATACAGCCTTAACTAGTCGTAAATAAAAGCACGAAGAATTTTTGTTCTTTTTACAATAACAATCCAACGTTATTTTTTTACGTTTACATATTTAAGAAACCCACATTTTGAAAAATCTCACGTGAGATTGGGGGATGGGGGAGGGGGTTGAATAAAATCTCACGATATCTCATCAGGGGGGAGGGAGGGACAGAAAATTAAAAAAAAACACCCACGTAATTTGTGGACGCCCCCTTATAACTTTGTACTGAAGAGCGGGGCGTTCTAAAACAAATAATTTCTCATTTACAAGCAATGATACTTTCACTAATTAATATACTTTAGACATTCAGGCGTAATCCATAACTCAAAGAAGAAATCAATTAATTTTGTAACGCAAAATTAAATTAGTTTCTTCTTTGAGTTATTAGTGGATTATTACCTAAATTAAATTGAATAAAAGAATTGAATTATTGAAATTAAAGAACAAGTGCTCAATCAATTGTTGTGTAGCAATAATGGAATTGCACCAAGTGCCGACAGTGGAAAGTGTAGAATATAAGAAAATAAACGATTAATTACTATTGAGCTTACTGGGGTTTTATAGTTTCTTTTAATGTGTAACCTTGTTATCTTTCCATTTGCTTCACTGTAATAAGTAATCTATAACTTGTGAGAGTGATTTTGTGAAACGCGACGGAAACGTGAAATACTAAGCCGCGCTATTGGAATCGATCAATGAGCGCGTGCTATTAGAATTGACCAATCGCTTTTTGAATCAACCAATGAGCCCGCTAATTTTGAATCGACCAATGACCGTGTGCTATTAGAATTGACCAGTCACTTTTTGAATTGACCAGTTAGCGTGCTATATTTGAATTAACCAATGAGCGCGCTATATTTAAATTGACCAATGAGCGCGCTATATTTCAATTGACCAATGAGCGCGTGCTATTAGAAGACCAAAATGTTATTGCATTGACCAATGAGCACGCTATATTTGAATTGACCAACGAGAGCACGCTATATGAATTGACCACTGTCCGCGCGCTATTTGAATTCACCAATGAGGGCGCGCTATTTAAATTGACCAATGAGCGCGCGCGGTGGTAGATGTGGCCATCAGGTTATACCAATATAATCACGTAGATGTCAGATGTTACATCATATGCGACTAGAGTAAAGCTCTCTCACAAATTTCCACTTTACATGTAGAGGAGCTATCCTTAGAAAATATATGAAAACCTTAGGATGTTGGGTTACCGATTCAAGATGCTAAACTGAACACCTAAAAACTTCGCACATAAATCATTGTAATAAAATCATTAGGTGGATCCGATATTTTTTTCTTTTCGAAATGGCTATTGCAGTTGACCTTATGGGTCGTTACCGCGTCACCGGGCTATTTGGGCGAGCAGAGTGCTCAGCCAGAACTTTAAATATTAAAATTGGGCATATAGATACCCGCGCTAAGGGCTGTCTCCTGTGAGACCGGACCTCGGCTTAGTGCGACGTTCGGACTAGTGTTGGTGGGAGGAGTCGTGGCATTGCGCCCCGCGTTAAGCGCGGGGCGATAAAGAAGTCTTCGCCGTCGAGACCGACGACGACGGTGTAGTGCTGTGTGTGTTACATCTGAAAATCTACGTATGTACATTATGTACTTCGTTTTTATCACATACTATAAATTATACAGTACATTTCTTTTATATTCAGGGAGAATTGAAGCCATTTAATCTAGTAAATATTGTAAATGTAATTTTTTTTTTTTTTTATAGAAAAAAGGGGCAAACGAGCAGGAGGCTCACCTGATCGTAAGTGATTACCGCCGCCCATGGACAGCCACATCACCAGAGGTCTTGCAGCTGCGTTGCCGGCTTTTTAAGAAGGAGTATGCTCTTTTCTTGAAGGTGCCTAAGTCGTATCCGTTCGGAAACACCCCCGCCGGCAATTGATTCCACAGAGGAGTAGTGCGTGGTAAGAAGTGCCTAGAGAATCGCACAGTTGTGGATTTCCAGACATCGAGGTGATGAGGATGGAACTTTGAGTTTTGCCGCGATGTCCGATGATGAAATTCAACAGCAGGGATCAATCCAAATAGTTCGTCGGAACACTCTCCATGATAAATGCGGTAAAAGATGCTAAGCGAACTTACATCTCTGCGTAAAGCCAAGGAGTCAAGCCGATTGGAGATTGCTTGGTCGTCAACGATTCGAACCGCTCTACGCTAAATGCGATCAAGTGGAAGAAGCTGATACTGCGGAGCTCCCGCCCAGAGATGAGAACAGTACTCCATGTGTTTTATTGTTTTGTTTTATATCATAAGATAGCAAACAAGCAAATGGGTCTCCTGATGGAAAGAGTCAACCATCGCCTATAGACACCAGATGTTAATGGTGCGTTGCTATCTTGTGGCGAGGTCTAATGCCACATGCATAAGTTTACCGGCTACCTTACCCTCCAAACCGGAACACGACAGCGACAAGCACTGACGCTATTGCGGCAGGAATAGGTAAGGCGGTGGTACCAGACCCGGGCGAGACAATGCAGAACTCTACCACCTAGTAGCCACGATGGTAGTGACTCGATAGCCAATCGGTCGCCTTTTACGACCTGCCTGGCAGAACGGCAGTTGGCCTATTCTACAAAGGAGGCCGGGACCAACACGACGTGCGGGCGAATTTGCGCTTTGTAAAGTTGCAAGCGATGAGAAGGCAGGAAGTACTGTCTCGCTCTACTGAGCACACCGAGCTTTTTTGAGGCTAATTTAGCCTTTTCTTCCAAATGATCACAGAACTGAACGTTGTTCGATATGTCAACGCCAAGAATTCCAATATTGGCTGAGGTTGTCAGGAGAGTGTTCTCAAAGCGAGGTGATACGACAAAGGCCGACTTTTTAGCGGTGAACGCACACAGCTGTGTCTTCCTGGGGTTGAATTGGACTAAGTTGAGTCGACCCCATTCCGAGATTTTTTCGAGCTGAGTCTCGATTTCAGACACTAACTTGTCCCGATTCTCATTGACGTGGTCCCGAGGAATAGCGCTATGACCGGAGTACAAAGCATCACCAGTACTGTCATCTGCATAGCAATGAATATTACTAATTCGCAACATGTCATTGATGTGCAGAATAAACAGTGTAGGCGATAGCACGCAGCCTTGCGGAACACCAGCATTGACAAATTTAAGGTCGGAGCACGCACCGTCGACTACGACTTTGATGCTCCGATCAGCCAAATAACTGGTGATCCACTTGCATAATTTCCCGGGAAGCCCATAAGAAGGAAGCTTTGAAAGAAGCGCTTTGTGCCAAACCCTATCAAAGGCCTTCGCTATGTCTAAACTAACAGCCAGTGCCTCCCCCTTGGACTCAACTGCCTGCGCCCAGCGATGTGTAAGGTATACTAGAAGATCACCAGTCGATCGACCGCGACGGAAACCGTACTGGCGGTCATTAATCAGCTGGTGCTCCTCTAAATACTTCAAAAGCTGGCAGTTAATTATCTTCTCCATGATTTTGGAGAACATGGAGGTAATTAATGGCTATCGGCCGATAGTTTGACGGATTCGAGCGATCACCTTTTTTAGGTATAGGGTGCACTAAGGCCGTCTTCCACGATTTCGGTACTACGCCAAGTGAGTAGGAGAGTTGGAACAGACGCGTCAGTACCGGTGTCAACTCTGGAGCACATATTTTAAGCACTATCGGAGAGATGCCATCCGGCCCAGATGACTTATAGATGTCCAAGGAAAACAGTGCTTCTCGCACTGACGACTGATGGAATTTTATTTCAGGCATATTGCTATCACACTGCGGGATGGTAGGCGGTGTGTTTCCTTGGTCATCCAGAGTCGAGTTAGCCGCAAAGAATGAGCCCAGGAGATCGGCCTTTTCCTTCGCGGTGTGGGCCAGAGAATCATCTTCTCTGTGCAGGGATGGAAGGGACGGCTGACAGAAATTCCCTAAGGCAGCCTTGGCGAGAGACCAAAACGCACGGGTGCCCGAAGGAAGGCGAACTAATCTCTCACCAATTTTGCCAATGTGCTCCGATTTTGCCCTGGCGATGACTCTTTTGAAGGACCTCGAGGCGTTATTATACTCCTTTCTTAAAGCGCTGGTTTTTTCATCACATGATGCCGATGCAGCAGCCCAGGCCCGGTAGCACTCCTGCTTTCGGCGCGCAGCCGTCTTGCAGTGGCGACCAAACCAAGGCTGAGACTTGCCACCGATGGGAACCGCAGAGAACGGAATGTAAAGTTCCATACCCTGAAGCACCACATCAGCGACAGAATCAGCAACGACATCCGGATCATCCAACGAGAAGCATGTTCGCCTCCAAGGGTAGGATGCAAAGAAGGACCGCATCCCGTCCCAATCTGCTGACTTATAATGCCAAACGCGGCGGCAGCCCACAAAAGGAGGCCGTGACGGGCGCGTAACCGGCACTTTGGCCCGGATCAGGCAGTGGTCAGACGAACCGAGAGGAACGTCCACTGATACTCGATACTGATCCGGGTGAGAAGTCAGCAGAAGGTCCAACATTGAAGGTGCATGGTCATCCACATCTGGAATTCGCGTAGGTGAAGTAACCAGTTGCGTAAGACCATACGCCAAAGCAAAATCGTGAAAAGACCTCCCCGCGTGATCGGTTGTACGTGAACAGAGCCAGTCGGTGTGATGGGCGTTAAAATCACCTAGGATCACGATCTCTGCGGTAGGTGTCCTTTGAAGCACGGAATCTGCAGCTAATTGCAAATGCTCGACGAGCCGGTCGACTTCGGTATTCCCGCTATGGGACCTGTATAGGCACGCGTAGATGCGGGGATGGTCATCGCAGTCTACGCGTAACCATAAGATGGATAGGTCCCGACCTTCAAGACTGCCGAGGCGCCGGTAGCAGATATCTTCTCTGGCGTATACGCACACACCAGCTCGCGGTACAAACGAATGTTCCAATTTGTACCCCGGACAGGCGAGGTAGGAAGTATCCGCCGGAGAAGATATCTGAGTCTCGGTCAAGAAAAGCAAGGCCGGCTTAGCCGTCTCGAGGTGGTAATGGACGGCGTTAAGGTTTGAGTGAAGCCCCCTAATGTTGCAAAAACACACGACAAGCGTGGTGGGGGATGCCTTAAGTTCCTTGCTTCGTTTGCCTCGTGCAGTGTGGTTAATGAGCGCAATCTTGCCCCCCCCAGAGTACGCAGGGCAGCCTGAGCGTCCATGATTTGGCTGTTCAAGCAATCCAGAGCATGGACGCCCAGAGAGGGATTCTCCACCGCTAGTGCAAGTGGTACCCCCCTGGGGTAAAACACCTTTAAATTGCGCTTTCATGTATGCGGGGGAGGGGGAAGTAGGCCTCCGGGACTCTCACAAACCAGACGAAACGCAACAGCTATGCTGTTACTTCACGTCGGTGTTAAGTGAAAGAGTGGTATCTCCCCGGGCGTGCCGGCCTATTCCGCTGTAAGCACAGCATGGCACTACCACTAATCGACAGAATAATTTTTGTAACAAAAATCATCCCTCCGGTGGGCGATGGGGTCGCCACATCCCTACGCCGGATTTTATTGGCTTAAGGAGTAGTCAAACATGTGTACAACATAAACCTAAAATCTTGAATTCTCAGGAGGTTTTGAGCATTTAATTTATAGGAATTTGTAAATCAGTTGTCACTGCATCCCTGAGACGCCCCGCTAAATTGAGGTATCGTAAACTCAAAGAAGAAAAAGTACACATAAGCGTAGATTTTTTAAACAAATTACAAACAGTTTAAAGCAAAAAATACAAGTTTTTACAGAATCCGCGGCTTGATCGTACCTACCGGAATCCTATTACAACCCTCCGCTACCTGTCTGTCCGTCTGTTTGTCACCAGGCTGTATCTCATAAACCGTAATAGCTAGAAAGCTGACATTTTCACAAATAATGTATTTTCGTTGCAGCTACAACAACAAACACTAAAAATAAAAAAAATAAAAATATTTAGAGGGTTACAATAAACGTGTTTTTTTCCCTTTTTTTGCTATGATGGTACGGAATCCCTCGTGCGCGAGTACGACTCGCATTGGGCCGTATTTTTTAGAGGCGATGACCAGACTCCCTCTTAAAAATAACTGTAGATACGCCAATGTAATCATGCCAAATTGCAACATTCTAGTGTTAGGAATCTCTGACTAGACTGCGGACGGACGGACGGACTAGCGAAACTATGTGTTCCTAGTTTACTTCTTAACCTTAAAAACGTCGAATTGATACCTCCTCTGCCTTTCGAAAAGTCGATGGAAAACTAAGAAAACTAAATATAATGTTAAGCCCTTCCGAACAACTCGTTAAACAGAATCCGAGTACTTACCGGCAAGCGAACGCTCCGTACCGGTTTTCAGGTTATATCTAACCACTTTCATAACTTTCACTGCGCAAGTTTTTGTTTTGTATGTACTCGACAAGTAATTAAATATTATTCATCATAATTCTTATTTTTTTATATCATAATATAGCAAACAAGAAGACGGGTTTCCTGACGGAAAGAGTCAACGCCTATAGACACCAAAGATGTTAATGGTGCGTTGCTATCTTGTGGCGAGGTTTAATGTCACATGCAAAAGCTTACCGGCTATCTTACCCTCCAAACCAGAACGCGACAGCGACAAACACTGACGCTATTGCGGCAGGAATAGGCATGGCCTTACCCAGGTTCTGAGCCAGGAGGCAATTGTAACATTTTAAGACTACTCTTATCTGAATATCTACAACAGTAGATAGCTAGTAGAGAGGTTGACAAATTCAGTTGCCCCTCCTGCCCCCCGTCGGTACGGCCATGGGAATAGGTAAGGCGGTACCAGACCCGGGCGAGACAATGCAGAACTCTACCACCTAATAGCCACGATGTTAATGACTCGCATAGCCAATCGGTCGCCTTTTAAGACCTGCCTGGCAGAACGGCAGTTGGCCTATTCTTTAAAGGAGCTCAGTACCAACACGAGGATAATTATACTTATTACATCAGATGTCTACCGGTGAAAGTCCCGTCAAAATCGGTCCAGCCGTCCCAGAGATTAGCCGGCACAGACAGACAAAATTGTATTTTTTTATTTTGGTATATGTACCGTGTATACATCTATACGTATTAGTACAAACCGGTTATTTTATTATTTATTTGTAGTAGATACTCCAATTTTATTTATTTGTATATAAATGTACAGATATTTGTATAGATTACTGTTAAGCAGAAAAACATCGAAAGTAAGCAGTATTTCTGCTTATCAACAAAGTTAAAATAGTTTCAGTGAAAGTCGAGTGTCATATCCGTTACCAATAACAATTTAATTGATATGGCGAAATAAATACAAGCAAATTGTTACCGTCAGTGGAAAAGAGATAATGTGAATACGCTGGAGATAAATGTCGTGTTTTATGACGCGACTGCATCAGTTTTATTATGTCGAGATCGTGAAAGTATTGAACTAGTACACGGAGGTGGATTTGTCTGCGCGATACCGTGTAACTCCTAGGCATGGATCATTTAACAGTTAACATAATAAATTTCGTACTAAATTTTTTTAACAATTAACGACTGTTATTTATATTAGCAAATACTGTTAAAAGTATTTTTTATGCATCACTAAAATTACCAATAACTTGATATATGATAATAATGTTATTAAAAATATTTCAGAGAGCGTTTCTTTTTTTACTCGCTAACTTGATTTATAATAATACTGTTTTTTTATATCATAAGATAGCAAACAAGCAGATGAGTCTCCTGATGGAAAGAGACAACCACCGCCAATAGACACCAAAGACGTTAATGGTGCGTTGCTATCTTGTGACGAGGTCTAATGCCACATGCATAAGTTTACCGGCTACCTTACTCTCCAAGCCGGAACACGACAGCGACAAGCACTGACGCTATTGCGGCAGGAATAGGTAAGGCGGTGGTACCAGACTCGGGCGAGACAATGCAGAACTCTACCACCTAGTAGCCACGATGGTGGTGACTCGATAGCCAATTGGTCGCCTTTTACGACCTGCCTGGCAGAACGGCAGTTGGCCTATTCTTCAAAGAAGGTCGGGACCAACACGGTGATAAACTGTTATTACAATATTTCGGGAGAATGTGATAATACTAACTGTTAAAATTTATTAAAACTATTCTAGAGGACATTTTTTTAGTAGCTTCGTGTTTTTACTTCTTTTAATACTTATTATATATAGGCTACTGATATAATTTAACATAAATAAATAACTGTTAAACATTAATTAACTTTAACAACATAACAGTTAATCTAATTTAACAATAATTTCCATGCCTAGTAACTCCTGATTTGTACCTGTATCTTAATATAAATATAAAAGAAGGCCCATCGGGAATCGGACTCGCGCACAAAGGGCTCCATACCATTATGTGTAAAAAAGGCAAGAATTTGTTGTATTGCAGTCCCCCTTAAATATTTATTTTAATTTAATTATTTATAAAGTGAACATGTCAAAAATATTTTGTGAATATTTTAAGCGTCCATGTATTAGAAGTTTTATGGAAGCCCTTAAATATTTATTTCATTCTGCTATTAGTATTTTCCCCGTGTTGGTCCCGGGCTCCTTTGAAGAATATGCCAACTGCCGTTTTGTCAGGCAGGTCGTAAAAGGCGACCGATTGGCTATACGAGTCACTACCATCGTGGCTACTAGGTGGTAGAGTTCTGCATTGTCTCGCCCGGGTCTGATACCACCGCCTTACCTATTCCTGCCGTAACAGTGTCAGTGTAAGTCACTGTTGTGTTCCGGTTTGGAGAGTAAGATAGCCGATAAACGTAAGCATGTGGCATAAGACCTCGCCACAAGATAGCATCGCACCATTAACATCTTTGGTGTCTATAAGCGATGGTTGACTCTTTCCATCAGGAGACCCATCTGCTTGTTTACTATCTTATACCATAAAAAAAATGTTGTCATAGCGGCAACAGAAATACATTATCTGTGAATTTTCAAATTCGGGTCCAACAATTTATCTCTATTAAGGAACCATTAATCTCGTTAATCAGGCCATTAGTTTATGAGCTTATTCGGTACAACAGAAATACAATTTCTTTTTGCTTTAAATAATGTCACTTTCTTTGTATTATCACGTACCCCTGACCTGAGCTTGTAAAATAAGTAGTAGAGTAAAAGTATCGTATGTGGACTCTGTAGTCTGTACCATTTTAATGTCAAAACTTATAAAAAAAAAATATGCACATCAAGGAAGTTACATTCTACCCGGAATGTTCACACGCGCTTCAAAACCATTCCGAAGAGTACCACGACATGGGTGGAGTGTGTCTCTTTCTACTAAATAAAGCACCAATCGCCATATACAAGTGCGTCCATGCGTAGTTTGCAAATTACTACTAAGTAATTCTACTAATTTGAGAAACGGTTTTTGCATTGCATAAGTAATTACGTAATAATTAAAATAAGTACATTTTAGAACTCACTGTGTAAATTACAATACATTTTATGCTAATGTATTTATCGAGTGTTTGAATAAAAGGGATTTAACGATTACCGAATATATAAAAATCTACCATCAGATAGTTTTTATACACTGGCAATTGCAAGACAGGGATAACATCCACTCTTGTCGTTGTCTTGCTCAGAACCTTTTTCCCCTCTGTTAAGTAAGAAATAAATGTCAACTTTATTTGTAACGAAATAAAGTACATTTTTATTTTTCAAATATTGCTTCGTAATAATTCCAGTTATCGTATATAAGTTCCTTGATGCAGATACAACATCATTATACATTTAATTAATTTAAGTGCGAAAGTTTATAAATTTAATACTCAATATTATTTAACAGCATAATTTTTTGTACATTGATTCAAATTACAAATTGTCAAAACGGACTAAGATGGCCAAAACAGTATTTCTCAAATATGTTTTTATTATAATTTCAGTCTCTAGTATTTTTCAAATTGTAAACTTTGTACGTTAAACTTGACAAATGGCAGTAGTTAACGCTCGTCCCATAAAAATCTTCATAAAATAAATCCGCCATTTTGTTGCCATCTGTCAGTTTTTTACGGTCAGCTGCAGAGCGTCGAATGTTTGAGCGTTATTAAACATGCAAATTCATTTTGTCTGCCTTGAGGTTTGGAGTGCAAACTTACATCGCACAATAGCGTAACGAGTGAGATTTTTAAACCAAAAGCTTCAACAAACACTGAGGCTATATTTGAGTTTTAAATTAACTAATTAACCGGACTGGTGGAGTGACTAGTGACAGCCTAGGCCATTCGATATCGTTCAGTTCTATTCTTGACAGGAACAAACGTTCGCGTGATGAGCATAATTGTATTTCTGGGTTTAGGAGTTTGTGAATTATATTTCAATATTTATGTATGTATTTCTATGTATTAGTATCGTTGGCTAACACCCGTATCCCAACCATAAAATTTACTTAATTTGGAGTCAGATAATTTAACTTACGTGTGTCTGACTGTATGTCTCCACCTAGCATAAGAAAGGCTTGATCTTTGGCTTCTAATGTGGCTTCTAAGTGTGTGTTTAATGCAAGTGTTTAGTATTAACCAAAAAACACGTGTAGACAGCCGTAAAAACAAGCGTAATACAAGTGAATATACGCTGATTGGTCCCGGGCTCCTTTGAAGAATAGGCCAACTGCCGTTCTGCCAGGCAGGTCGTAAAAGGCGACCGATTGGCTATACGAGTCACTACCATCGTGGCTACTAGATGGTAGAGTTCTGCATTGCTTCCCCGGGTCTGGTACCACCGCCTTACCTATTCCTGCCGCAATAGCATCAGTGCTTGTCACTGTCGTGTTCCAGTTTGGAGGGTAAGGTAGCCGGTAAACTTATGCATGTGGCATTAGACCTCGCCACAAGATAGCAACGCACCATTAACACCTTTGGTGTCTATAGGCGATGGTTGATTCTTTCCATCAGGAGACCCATCTGCTTCTTTGCTATCTTATGATATAAACAAAAACCAACCCGGGACCTAATGTGGTCAACACCGACACCGGACCACTAGACCACAGACATGTAATCCCAAAGTGAGCAAACTGATTTGCTTGTGATACGGCTGATACTCAACGATACTAATACATACATACAAATACAAAGATGTATGCTCATCACACTGATGTTTGTCTCGGGCATCGAACCCGCACGGTAAGGGGACATCCATAAATTACTTTACACGTTATGGGGGAGGGAGGGGTCGACGAAGTGTGACATTGTGTGACAAGGTGTAGGGAGGGGTCCTAAATTTTGTGACATCAAATTTTTTCAAGGTGTGACAAATGTGACCAGCTGAGACAAGGATGGGGGAGGGGTTAAAAAATCATGAAAATCGTGTGACGTAATTTATGGATGGCTCCTAATGTAAATATAATGAATTAGCTGTTGCTCGCGCCTTCGTCCGCGCGGACTTCGTTTACTCCGCACAGCACCTCCCCCGTAGGTGATAGCGTGATAATATGTAGCCTATATGTTGACCCGACCTGTTAGTAATATTCATGCAAAATTTGATGTAAATCCATGCAGTACTTTTTGAGTTTACCCCGGACATACATACAGACAAACAGACAAAAATTCTAAAAACTATATTTTTGGCTTCGATATCGATTGTAGATCACGCCCCAAGTATTATTTAAAAAAATATTCAATGTACAGTTTTGACTTTCCTACGATTTTATTATATGTATAGATGTTAGAAGCCCTAGCGTTAACTCCTAAATTACCACCAGTGAGATATACAGGACCCTTTAATAAGGTATGGCATGAAATTTTACGATGCTTGCCTTTATTAAAGACGGAGCGGTGTTCAGAGTGCTAAGTGTGAGTTTTTCTTTTCGCATTCTATCGTGAGCGCGTTTGGAGTTTACTAGGAATTTGTATGCGATTTGTACAGCGCCACCTAGTGGTAAACGTGAGAAACGAGTCTACCACTAGGTGGCGCTGTACAAATCACATACAAATTCCTAGTAAACTCGAAACGCGCTCACGATCGAATGCGAAAAGAAAAACTCACACTTAGCACTCAGTAGACGTGTGTCATGGCAGCCATTTTAACTTAAATACTAGATGACACGCAGCTTCGGTCGCGAACGCGTTTACAGTAAAATGTCAATATTATCTTTCATACTGCCTGCCTGCCGCCTGCCGCAATAGCGTCAGTGCTTGTCATTATCGTATTCCGGTTTCGGTTTGGAGGGTAAAGTAGCCGGTAGTCTTATGCATTTTTTTTAAAGGGCAATGGGCCCACCTCTCGTTCCCACAACTGTAACTTCTGTAAACCAGAATCAACAAAGTCAACCATCCTGATAAACTCTGAGTTGCGAGCTCAGGGTGCCCTGGGGAAAAGCTAAGCTGTCTTGGAACTCGCATCGAATTTAATCAGAAGAGTATAGGAGGAATAGGAAAATAAATCCAGTTTCCCTCCCTTTACAGCAGGAGACAGCGTAAAGATAAAGCAAAAACTGCTAAGAAATGAGACATTTACAATCAGGTTACGCCTGATTGCTATTGCACCACGGTAGTTTAGGTATTTGAGGACCTACGAAAATGGCCTACTTAATTCTGCTTCCAGTCGTATGTATGACAAAATCGCTTGAAGGCACGGAAATCTATAATAGAATAGTTTTATGCATGTGGCATTAAACCTCGCCACAAGATCATTAACAACGCATCATTAACATCTTTGGTGTCTATAGGCGATGGTTGTCTATCCAGCAGGAGACCCATCAGCTTGTCTACTATATTATGTTATAAAAATATTGAAATGGTTCTTTGAATGGAGCCCGTATACGCCGACAGACTTACAGATTCACATTAAAATTTATTACACCAATTAATATTTGCGTCGGAGTTTAAAATCAATTTCAATGATACTAGCAAAGGCGCCGCTTTCTCCACAGATCCCTAACTCAAATGAAGCAAGATGTAGCCACCTTTCATGTGGAAAGCTGCTAAAGTAATTAGCACAGACACAAAGGCGGTCTGTTTGAACCGGCGTTGCCAGTTAACTTCAGTGCGGTCGGGGAAGAATGTTCGCTCACGGAATTTTTAATGATTAGAAGAGGATCAAATAGCAACGTCATTTTATGTATTTAAAGAGAGTTAAATAATGGCAGATTAATGATTAACGAAACAGATATACCTTCAATGCGAATGTAGATTAGGCCTTAGACGAAAGCTGACGAATTATGAATTATGATCAAATTGTTTAGTGCTGATGGTAGTGTCAGGAATCTCCCAAACCGATGTATTTTTTTTTTATATAAAAGGGGACAAACGGACAGGATACTCACCTGATGGTACGGGATCACCGCCGCCCATGGACGACCACACTATCAGAAGATTTGCAGTTACGTTGCCGGCCTTTTAAGAAAGGGTAGGCTCTTTTCTTGAAGGTCCTAAGTCGTATCCGCTTGGAAAAAACCCTCGGTAATTGGTTCCACAGAGGAATAGTGCGGCGAAAAGGTGCCTCGAGAATCGCACACTTGTGGATTTCCAGACATCGAGATGATGAGGATGAAATTTTAAATTTTGCATTTGTCTTGGCATGAAGAGCTATGAACATGGAAGCGAAATAAAACTGTCTGGATTGTGATGTATGGCATTCAGTTGCATTTGCTTACTCCGTAAACGATTGGGCGTGAAGATATATTGTGCATGCATAGTGCATATATTTTTATAACTTTACGATTTATCTTTCTAATCCAACTATCCCAGTAAAATTATAAATACGAAAGTATGTTTGGTTGGATGGCTCTTTGTTACCCTTTCACGCATTTTTGCGTGCTTAACCGATTTGGATTAAATTTGGCACACGTATAGATGACTACCTGGAAAGCATACAGCGTACTTTATATTCGGGAAAAATAAGTTGATCCCAAATGATTCACCGAAGAATATATAAATCCATTACTGTTCGTCACTTAAAACTCGAGAACGGCTAGACCAATTTGGCTAATTTTGGTTTTGATATATTCATGGAAGTCCAGGTTAGGTTTAAAAAGTGGTCAAATATAGAGAAAAAAATGGGAAAGTAGTAACAAAAGCAGAACAACGTTTGCCGTAGCAGCTAGGACGTTATATAACACGAGCTTAAATACGATAGAAATATTATAGTAAGGTAGCCCAAGACGCTAAATAAATATTCACGGGACAAATTACACTTACTGATCTAACCCCAAAGTAAGCAAATTACTTGCTCGTGTTCTAGGTGTTAGTCAACGATACTTATACATAGAAATACATATATAAATACTAGAATATATTTCATAAACACCCGAACCCGGAAATACAAACATTTATGTTCATCACACAAATGCTTGTCCCCGTCGGGGATCGAACCCGAGCCCCGTCGAAAAAAATAACTGTCACATGAAAACACTAAATTCCGTCAGATGAGGTATGCTGCGGTAATTGCCAGCTAAAATTTAGAAAACCTGACGATTCAAGTGTAGCGTAAGGGAATGGGAGGGTTACAAAGTTGAAAAAAAAACGTTTTTTTTACCTTTTTGAGCGAGTCTGTATTTTATTTTATTATAGAGGAAATTATGTAAAAATAACAAAAATATATAATCTGGCATTTCCAACACGCCGAAGTTATTGGAATTTTGTTTTTTTTCTGCCTCAGTTACCCGCTTCTATAAAAAGGGCTTATATTTGACGGAGCCTCAACAGTATGCTAGGTACCCCCCTCCCCCCATGTTAATCTGACGCGCTCGAGTAACTGCAAAAATCCCCGCTTAGGCTCTTGGGCTCATTTACTAATATATACTTTAATGCTATGACATTAACAGTAACATATATTCTACGTGTGTATATACTACATCTATACATATAATAAAATCGTAGGAAAGTCAAAACTGTACATTGAATATTTTTTTAAAATAATACTTGGGGCGTGATCTACAATCGATATCGAAGCCAAAAATATAGTTTTGAGAATTTTTGTCTGTTTGTCTGTATGTATGTCCGGGGTAAACTCAAAAAGTACTGCATGGATTTACTTCAAATTTTGCAAGAATAATACTAATAGGTCGGGTCAACATATATGCTACATTCTATCACGCTATCACCTACGGGAGAGGGGCAGTACTGAGTAAACGAAGTCCGCGCGGACGAAGTCGCTGGCAACAGCTAGTATATATATAAAGGGATTGAAACAAATTCGAAACAACCTCCTTTTTATGTTGGTCAAAATGTTGAATAAGAATCCAATACACTGATAACCCTGTCCAGCGGAGCGAGCGTGATAAATTGTGTTTTGGGCGGTAAAAATATCTTTCCAATAATTTAATTATATTGAATAATGCCTTTCGGGTGTTGGATAACATTGCGATACAGATGGTGCTACATTTAATTTATACATATAATAAAATCGTAGGAAAGTCAAAACTGTACACTGAATATTTTTTTAAAAAAATCTTGGGACGTGATCTATAATCGATGTCGAAGCCAAAAATATAGTATTTAGAATTTTTGTCTGTTTGCCTGTATGTCTGTTTGTCTGTATGTATGTCCGGGGTAAACACAAAAAGTACTGCATGGATTTACTTCAAATTTTGCGTGAATATTACTGACAGGTCGTGTCAACATATAGGCTACATATTATCACGCTATCACCTAACGGCCAGGTGCTGTGCGGAGTAAACGAAGTCCGCGCGGACGAAGTCGCTGGCAACAGCTAGTATTAAAATAAAATAATTTGAATTTACAGTCTCTCCATTTAGGTCCGAGCCCCTATTGGGTAACAGGCCATTATCCATTTTACCAGGCAATTCGTGAATGGCTCCCGATTGGCTAAACCTGTCACTACTGTGGCGCCGCAGATCCGTAACCGCTAAAGGGTCATAGTGGTGGAACCAGCGTGATAACCTTTTGTCGAAATAAAGACACGGTAGGGGAAAAGGACGATCTTCCCAACCAGGCAAGGTGTACTGCCTGGGGACCGAAGTTCATTTGAGAAGCGTTGAAACTTGTATATCTATCTAATACCTTTAATATATATATATACATATATATATATACATATATATATATATATATATATATATATATATATATATATATATATATATATATATATATATATATATATATATATATATATATATATATATATATAATTGGAATCTCGGAATCGGCTCCAACGATTTTCATGAAAGTCACAAATTAGGGGTTGTTTGGGTCAAGGAATCGATTTATCAATCGGTTCCAGGTCCAAGAATGGGTTCCTAAGATATGGGTATGTGAAAAACCAAAAAAAAAGTGAGCCTGGGGACCGAAGTTCATTTGAGAAGCGTTGAAACTTGTTTATCTATCTAATATATATATATATATATATATATATATATATATATATATATATATATATATATACAGAAATCAGAAGTACTTTAATCAGAAAACTATTTACAAGTTATTTTGACGCGTCAACATTTTTTAAACTACTACCGGATCAGAAACGCGGCCGCGCGCGTGTATATATATATATATATATATATATATATATATATATTACTATATACCAGATATTACTATATACAACCAGATATTACTATATAATGTGTACAAAATAAATAATTGTGATATCGCGATTTAAGATTTTATTTTGAATTTCATTATTTTCTATTTTTTATTATTTTTTCTTATAGTGTTTGTAGATTGTTTGAATCATGACACTACCATCGTGACTACTATGTGGTAGAATTTCGCAATGTCTCGCATGGGTTTGGTACCACCGCCTTATATAGTCCTGCCGCAATAATGTCAGTCTTTGTCTCTATCGTATTCCAGTTTAATCCCCCATGAATTACCACCCCACCTCACGGACAGCAACGGACCATTAATATTTTTGGTGTCTATAGTTAAACTGGCCGTACATGTGTATAGTTTTTACCTTAATCCGGGACATTTTGATGTGAATTACACAAGCAATAATAATTGTAATGGTGGTTATAGCTATGGAAAGATAAACATCGTTTATATACATTACTAGCTACCTGCCCGCGGTTTCACCCGCGTAGCTTTTGTTCCCGTGGGAATATCTGAAAGGTTTATATACTAACACCTTCCTCAAGAATCAATCTATCTATTTAAAAAACCGTATCAAAATCCGTTGCATAGTTTTAAAGATTTAAGCATACATAGGGACAGACAGAGAAAGCGACTTTGTTTTATACTTTGTAATGATACAAAGATGTTAAATGCGTAATCCTTGTGACGTGATGGCAATGTCACATGCATAAGTCTACCAGCTAATATTACCCACCAGACCGAAACACGTCAGTGACAAGCACTGAAGCGGCTGGAATACTAAACCCGTCGAAACGTTGCGGAACTTCACCACATAGTAGTCACTATGGTAGTGAGTAGTGACACGTAATAATGCGTTATTTACGTATTGCCTAGCAGAATGGGAGATGGTCTGGTCTGGCGATAGACAGAAAACAGTACATTGAATTCTAACACATAAAAACGATTTTCATTGGTCACAACCACAGATCACGTGAATACTAATAGACACGCCACTGGGAATGAAACGTGTCGCCGCGCATATGATCAAACGCTCCTATTACTGTCAAAATGTCAAAAATCGTGAAAAAATAGGAATAACCCATGTTGTAAGTACTGTCTTATCGTACCGATAAATTTTTTAACCTTATACCCTTAATATTTTCATTTTTTTTATTTTCAGTATTTGATGTTATAGCGGCAATGGAAATACATAATTTGTGAAAATTTCAGCTTTCTAGCTATCACGGTTGATGAGATACAGCCTAGTGACAGACAGATAGACAGACAACGGAGGCTTAGTAATAGCCGTACCTAAAAGGTAAAAACGGAACCCTAAAAATTACCCCTGAAATTATTTTATTTCACCGGGAAGTGGCTTGAAAGGCTTATCCATGTAATTCGTAGTCACAACATGCTTAAGAAATATTTATAATTCAAAAATTATAGTTAATTCCATAATACCCGTGTTGGTTCCGGGCTCCTTTGAAGAATAGACCAACTGCCGTTCTGCCAGGCAGGTCGTAAAAGGCGACCGATTGGCTATGCGAGTCACTACCATCGTGGCTACTAGGTGGTAGAGTTCTGCATTGTCTCGCCCGGGTCTGATACTACCGCCTTACCTATTCCTGCCGCAATAGCGTCACTGCTTGTCGCTGTCGTGTTCCGGTTTGGAGGGTAAGGTAGCCGGTAAACTTATGCATGTGGCATTAGACCTCGCCACAAGATAGCAACGCACCATTAACATATTTGGTGTCTATAGGCGGTGGTTGACTCTTTCCATCAGGAGACCCATCTGCTTGTTTGCTATCTTATAATATAAAAAAAAACTACACATTTAATTATCTACAGACAATTTCCGATTTGATATTTTTGGAAAACGGGATATTTTCACATCCCTGATATATACCGGGACATCGCGATAGAGTAGTTGAACCCGTAAAACACCACATTTCGTAACATTTTTTTTTTTGTAAAAGATAAAAATAAAAAACCAAAAACATGGTTATTTGAATTTTGCACATATATTTTGAGATTATGTAAAAAAAGTGTAAATACAAAAGTTGTAGATCTTTTCATTACCCACAACTTTGCCACTTAATTTTTTTCCATAAGACTTCTAGTTTTGCCAGAAATCGAGATAAACCGATTTTTACCCTTAAAAACACCCCCTCCTATTTCCCGACCTCGACTCGAGTGTAATTTATTTTTCCTTCCATTGTTATAATATTATCGTCCTTTTCCAATAGGTTTCATTCTACTATATTTTTTTTTTCACTTTTTACTTTTTTAAAGGCGCTGGTCTACCGGGACAGTCCCGCTCAAAACGGAACGTATGGTCACATATTCTATAGTCGATAGTTATCTATTCGTCGGAAAAACTAATTACAGTATTTACCAAACGTCAAACCTACACACGCAACATATAATCCTAAATCAAACGACTAAAAACCAACTATTAATCATAAGAAAAACCTGAAACAATGGCTTAGTGTTGGGAACAATGGTTCCCACTGTCAGTGGCTTCGGTAGAAAGTGATTGTTAGTACCTGCGCGTCAATTCCCATAACGGTAAACGCATTTACAACGTTTAGAGTTTAAACTCAAGGATTTCAATTTGGTAGACTTTTTTGTTAACGTTATTTTGAAGTAGAATCTTATTTACCGCCTCGTTCGTCGACTGCATTGGTTAGCAAACCTAGCTAAGAATTTATGGGGATCGGGTTCGATTCCCAACATTGATAAATATTTGCGTGAAGAGCACAGATGTTTGTATTTCTAGGTTTGGGTGTTTATTATGTACTAGCTGTTGCCAGCGACTTCGTCCGCGCGGACCGTTTACTCCGCACAGCTCCTCCCCCATAGGCGATAGCGTGATAATATGTAGCCTATTTGTTGACCCGACCTGTTAGTAATATTCATGCAAAATTTAGAGTAAATCTATGCAGTACTTTTTGAGTTTACCCCGGACATACATACAGACAAACAGACAAAAATTTAAAAACTATTTTATTATATGTTACTGTTTATTAATGTTACAGTATTTATCTATACATATAATAAAATCGTAGGAAAGTCAAAACTGTACATTGAATATTTTTTTAAAAGAATACTTGGGGCGTGATCTACAATCGATATCGAAGCCAAAAATATAGTTTTTAGAATTTTTGTCTGTTTGTCTGTATGTATGTCCGGGGTATACTCAAAAAGTATTGCATGGATTTACTTCAAATTTTGCATGAATATTACTAACAGGTCGGGTCAACATATAGGCTACATATTATCACGTTATCACCTACAGGGGAGGTGCTGTGTGGAAGTCCGCGCGGACGAAGTTGCGGGCAACAGCTGGTATATTTATGTGTATTTCTATGTATTAATATCGTTGACTAACAGGCCTAATATCCATATTACAAGCAATTAATTTGTTTACTTTGGGGAATAATCTGAAAAAACTATACATTTGTATGTAATGTAAACGTAAAAAATATAGTCTTTACATTAAAGTACATAGGTTTTGAAAACTGAATTTCGGGAAAAACTTAGATATAACTGCGAGACTCGATTCCTGAACTTTTTATAATCTGAGTGCTAAGTGTGAGTTTTTCTTTTCGCATTCGATCGTGAGCGCGTTTTGAGTTTACTAGGAATTTCTATGTGATTTGTACAGCGCCACCTAGTGGTAAACTGGTTTCTCACGTTCACCACTAGGTGGCGCTGTACAAATCACATACAAATTCCTAGTAAACTCGAAACGCGCTCACGATCGAATGCGAAAAGAAAAACTCACACTTAGCACTCTGTACCTACAAATAGTACGGAACCCTACGGGCGAGTCCGAATCGCATTTTTTTCGGTTTTTTATAACAAATTAGCAAAAAATAGGCTTCTCCTGAAGACTGATTAATTTAAATTGTACGTTGTCTGGTACAATAGTATCTGTCTTCTTCGTATCAGAAGATAACAAGTAGTTTCTCTCGTTTGGCCCGGGCTTCTCTTCTAGAATAGATCACCTGCCTTCCTACAGACAGTTTGTTAAAGGACCATCGGTTAAATGGGTCATCGGTAAAACTACCCGTCCGGTGCTGATACCATATTTTTCGAAATAAAGCCTGTGCTTGCCGCTGTCATGACAATGTGTCCATTACATCTATTTGGAATGTGGCTGTTAAATTTATGCATTTTATCTTCTTGATCACATAAAAAAACAAATCATAAAAACACATATAAATAATGTAAAGTTTAACGCTAGATTCGCCTCTTCGAAAACACCAGAATAATAGGGAGTGGCATATTACGACATTAAATAACGTTATATTTTATGACGTTAAGATACCGCTACGTAATATAACATTATCAACGTTATTAAGCGCCATGAATCAATGTCGATTGATATTTTTTAACAAAAAATTTAAACGACGAAAACTTACTTGGTGGTAAAATTCAGCATTGTCTCGCCCTTACATTTTACTGCCGTAATAGCGTCAGTACTCGTTACTCCTTGTTCCGGTTTGGAGGGTAAGGTAGCCGGTAAACTTATGCACGTGGCATTATACCTCGCCACAAAAAAGCAATGCACCATTAACATCTTTGGTGTCTATAAGCGATGGTTGTCTCCTTTCATCAGGAGACTCATCTGCTGGTTTGCTATCTTTAAAATAAGAAAAGAAAAAAATTGTGAGTGTGTGAATGAGTGTGAGTGAGTGAGTGAATAATCAATCATCTTCTGTTTTCATACACTTTTGGGTGTATTTTAAAAAATATATATATGGGCCAACTCTCAGGGTATATTCCTACTAAGGGAACAGTCCAAGTTTTATAAAATAAATCAAAAGGATCGATAGTTCTTGAGAATTTGGTATATTTGACAGATATGTGAAGTCTGTTTTATTTCTTAAATTTAAATTTAATATTTTAAAATATTTTTTTAAAGGTTATTTGTCAAAATTTAAGAAGCGACCATTATGTTTAAATAATTGCGACAGAGCATTGAATAAAATTATCGTTAAGCTTAAAATTAACGTTTCAGTATCCGGGATAATAACGTTACCGTATAACGTTATTTAAAAATTCGACAAGCAAATGTTTTACAGCAGGCGAGGTTGTAGACGTCCATATTGTTTGAAGTCTTACACCTTTAAATAAAATTCGATTGGAGATGTAAAATGTGAATTGTTGCTACAAGAGAATTCCATTAAACTTTCATAATATTGTGTGGGATGGAAGAAGATTTAATGCGATACATATTTTCAACCATCATCCAGACAGGGAGTACTTTTGATGGATATTTAATAATATATTTAAGAATAAGAATATTAAATAAATTTGCAAGTGTTCGATCTAAAATTCGTTTTACACATTCAAAGAATTCATTTCATGTAAAAAGAGAAACAATAATTAATTTGCATCTATATCATATCCTACTTAATATTATAAATGCGAATGTAAGTTTAGTTTGTTACGCTTTAACACGAAAACTATTTAACAGATCATCATGAAACTTTGTACACATATTCTTGAAGGTATTAGAAGTAATGTAAGATACTTTTTATTTAAAAAAATCTCAAGCGTTAGCGAAGCAGCGGGTAAAAGCTAGTTAATATTATAAATGCGAAAGTTTGGATGTTTGGATGGATGGATGTTTGTAATTCAATCACACAAAAACTGCTGAACGGATTAGGGTGAAATTTGACACACAGGTAGATGAAGACCTGGAATAGCAAATAGGCTACTTTTTATCCCGGAAATTGAGTTGTTCCCGCGGGATTCACCAAAAACTTATAATGTAGCGGGCGGCACGCTGCAGCTAGTACAAATTGTTTATTTAATGATAGAAATATTTTATGCACCTTTTTGTTACTATTATATTAATTAACATGTTAATTAGATGGTAATAAGTATCACTGTAAATTATCGTACTAAGTAGAGACCTATAGAATTGTATTGAATTTTTTTATACAAATTGACAACATACTAGCAATGGGCCACCTGATGAGAGGCACTCATCGACGCGCACCGCGAATATTCCGGTAATACAAAAACACAAACAGTTCAGTAAAAATAAAATAGTATTTTTTATATATTTACTTTTCGAATAGTTTTACATCTCAAAAGAAAGCTAATTTTTGAAGCTGTCTTCATATCCAGACGAAATACACTTGCTCACAAAAGTGCGAT
Organism: Apodemia mormo; assembly: GCA_036924255.1. Taxonomy (NCBI): domain Eukaryota; kingdom Metazoa; phylum Arthropoda; class Insecta; order Lepidoptera; family Riodinidae; genus Apodemia; species Apodemia mormo. Next base: position 15,883,343 of record JAUPFN010000030.1, read on the forward strand.
ATGTATTTCGTCGGTGGAGAGAATAAATTAGATTAAAACCGTATTATTCGTTTATATAAAGATAAATATTATTTTCATATCTTTGTAAATATCAATAGAAAAATTGTGGAAAAAATTGACAAGGTGAATCATAACCTCTAAATGCTAAAAACACATAACACGAAAAACTCAGTATTAGCTTATTACCGGAATATTCGCGGGGGGCGTCGTCATTAACTCATTTAAAGAAACTTAAGCCTCCTTTCAAAAATACGCATGTCACAGCTCCTTGAAAACACCGTGTGAGGGTGATTATCAAGAGTTTCACTGGTCGGCACAGGAAAGTGCATGAAAAGCGAGATAGACCAAGCTTCAAAATGGTGTGAACAAAATCTTTCACTACGGTGTTTAATTAAATATTAGCTGCATACAAATGTAATAATGTTCACCTTATAGACTTTAAATATATTTTTGTTTGAAAATAACTCGGTGTACATATATATAATAATTCATTACTTATTTTAACATATTTTTTTAGTCTTGTTTGGTCATGTATTGTGTACAAATGAAATAGCTGTCGCTGCGTCTCTATTTGAATCCCCTCAGTTCATACGAAGTTTGTCTGTTAACAGTGTGGCTCCAGTGTAATACCAACTTTCACATTTCAATGATGTATTACCAACTTCGAAAGAAACGAGGAAACACATACAACTGTCAATTTTCTAACCACCAGACAATTACGTGATGTTACGTACGTAGACAAAGCAGTTCAGTTCCCAGGCTGTACAACGGTTCACCACGTTACACAATGAGAGGTAATGATTTTGTAATATTTACAACATTTTATTTAAATATATAAAAGGCAAAAGTGACTGACTGATGTATCAACAATCCAAACCCTTAGGGCTAGAACCTTGAAATTTCGCACACGTATTTCTCTTATAATGTAGGCATCCAATAAGGAAGGATTTTTCAAAATTCAACCCCGAAGTTGGTGAAAAAGGGGATAGAAGTTTGTATGACACTTTTTTATTTCCTGGACATATTTGTATGAAATTTCGTATGTTTTGTATGTATTGTTTTCGTATGTATTGAGTACAAAAAATTAATGAATTACGTGTTTAAGCGTTTTTCAAAATTCGATCTCTAATAGCGGAAAATAAGGAAAGTAGCTTATAAAGAAAGGTTAATTATAAGATCTTAAGTAAATATGCGCGAGCGAAGCCACAGGTAACAGCTAGTTTTAAATATACATCTACCTACATTCTACACAAATCTATACCAATGCATATTATAAAAACTACTAGTACTTTACTAGGTGGTGGTGGTAACTTTAATAGGTGGTAGGAGTTCCGCAACGTCTCGTTTGGGTATTTGGTACCGCCTTACGTATTCCTGCCGTAATAGCGTCAGTGCTTGTCACTGTCTTGTTTCCGTTTGGAGGGTAAAGTAGCCGGTAAATTTATTCATGTGGCATTAAGATCCCGCCATAAGATAGCAACGCACCATTAACATCTTTGGTACCTATAGACGATTTCTCTTTCCATCAGGAGACCATTTGCTTGTTTGCTATTTTATGATATAAAAAAATCTACTAGCGGACGAAGCCGCGTGGATCAGCTAGTTTTATATATGAATTTGCTATATTCTACAATCGAGACCATTGAGACGTAACAGCTTCGGTAGACCGCATGACCGGGTTCGATTTTCGTGTCAGTCAATCATTTTAAAAAAGTTTTCCAGTTTATCTGAAAAACCTATTTTGCTCGAAATTGGAAGTGAGCCCAATATGTCAGTAGGTTGGTCTCATCATGGGTTATAATTTCGTTGGCTAATTTATATAATTTCCGTGAGATTCACCAAAAAATGTAGCGGGCCGATTATATTTCGGCTAATCGTAACAGATGAGTCAGATAAGTTCAACCGATCCATAATGAGATGACCAGCTCACGGGGCGGGTATTAACAACACTGAGTCAGTGTCCGCTGGTCACATCGTTACATCATCTTAATATCAGCAAACTGCTGCTAAATGTCGTATTTTGATCATTAGGGTCATTGGAGTTAGCACGTCGTATACAAGAATCATAATAATTGGCGATCCAATTTCGAATTCCCACGTTTATTTTATTTTTAACTAGCTGTTGCCCCCGACTACGTCCGCGCGGACTTCGTTTACTCCGCACAGCTAATCCCCCGTAGGTGATAGCGTGATAATATGTAGCCTATATGTTGACCCGACCTGTTAGTAATATTCATGCAAAATTTGAAGTAAATCCATGCAGTACTTTTTGAGTTTACCCCGGACATACATACAGACAAACAGACAAACAGACAAAAATTCTAAAAACTATATTTTTTGGCTTCAATATCGATTGTAGATCACGCCCCAAGTATTCTTTTAAAAAAATATTCAATGTATAGTTTTGACTTTCCTACGATTTTATTATATGTATGTATAGATATCGGGCTTCGTACTGTCCCTATTCACGTAACAAAACTTCAATCGAATCGAAGCGTGTAGGGTTCTTCCGCATTATGTCGTAGCAAAACATTATATCGTGTAATACGTGTGTATACGTACATTTAAAAAGTTTCAAATTAATCCGACTATTTACAACATAAACTTTGAAAACAAACAAAGTTTCCGTTACATGTTAACATACGAACCAAGCTAATAAAAATCGTGTTAAAAAGGCGTTCCGTTTTCAAAAGAATTAAAAAAAATAACAATAATATAGCAAACAAGCACGTGATAGAGAAACCATCGCATCTAGACATTAAAGATGTCAATGGTTCGTTGTTATCCATGTGGCGGGTGAGTAACATAAGTATATAACTCTACCGGCAACTCTCCCCTAAAGTTCTGCAACCGTTGCAGAGCTCTACCACCCAGTACCTTCTCTACTTCCTCAACTCTATTCTGACCGACTGCCTAACAAATGGCTAAATGTTAGGCAGGCGGTCCGTCTGTTAAAAGTCCTTACTACCTGGTAAAATTTCCGAATAAATACAATTTAGCAGGAAATATGTTACTTTCCTTATATTTCCAGTCTACAAACCATTAAACTAAATTTTTCAAACTCCGCGGACTGTATGCGAAAATACCTTTGTCAATAAACTGGGTTTTACCTTTCAATACGGTGCCCACTTTTCATTCGCTGAAAAATATTGTAGATTAACTAAGGCAGTTCAAAAAAACTGCCTCAATAATAATAATCAAACTTAAACCTTTAAATATTTTTTAAACCTTTTAAAGAATATTCATTGGCATGTTAAGTAATATAACAACATTGTAATAGTTTCTACATATCTATAAAGCTCCCCGGCCAAAAACTTTGGTTATAACTTTGAGTAACTTATTTAATTTACTAAGTGTCATTGTATTTTCTGTACATGTGAAGCCAACACGATAGTTGTTCAATTATTAAATTTATAAATGTCGTTGCCATATATTCACGAAGAGTAAGGCGAACAGTTTACCTATTGACGACGTTTTATCAAACCTATGGTAACCTCCAATCGAGACGAGTAAGGCAATAACGACTTTTTAGACGCTTTTAAAAAAAAAAACTGAGTTCGAAGCTTACTGACGTATTGACACACCCGAGTCTCGGAGTGAGCATGAGGATCGCGATTCCAATTAATTATTAGTGCACATAAACGATAATAGATCTTTCTAGTTTATATACTACTTAATTGTGATATACCAAAATATCTAACAACGTTTGATTTACTTTCTATATCTACCAGGTGTACCAGGTGTCGTGGTATATTATGGGAGAGACGTAGTTATAACTTATAGTACCTACAGTCATCATATAAAACTACCAATTACACTTTACCAGAAACTGCCATAATTTAAAAACGCGGCGTTACTTGTAAATTGATCACTTATAATTTAAAAACGCAGCGTTACGTGTACGATTATTATTGATCACTTATCTAGCTCCAACTATTGAGCGACGGCAATATTCTTGTTAAATATTAAAGCTCTTTTATCTGGTGCTTAATACATAATGCTTTCAACCTTATTAAGGGAATGTTTTTTAAGAATTACGAGTTTAGGGGACTATTTTAATATTGATATAGAGGTGGCTGACGTATGTACACTAGATAAATGAGTTCGTCGTCACAGATGAAAAGTCACGTTTATAATATTGATCAATAATTACGTGTTTCTAATTATACATAACGTATGTATGTGTTTTAGTATTTAGTATATTTTATTCCTGTACTAGAGAAAAATGCTTATACAGTGTGTAAAGAAAATCCTGTCCGATCCGAAAGAGGCATATATAGGTAGGTTAAAGGCATTTCTGAAAAAAATATTAAAAAGACTTTATTTTAAAAAATAAAAAAGATATCGTTTTTTTAATATTCGTATTTTTACTTATATTTTCCAAGTGTTAAGTAAATATTTTAAAAATGACAACACTTTGTCGCTGCTTGTTTTATTGTTTCGCTTTGGCGGCTTTCGCACCAACACTGCGCGAAGGCGCGGTTTTCGTTTTTCGGCTTTTTATAAAGAAATTTTAAATAGTGTTGCCAAACTATCGATAGTTCCGCCATCGATAGTTTTAATCTAAAAAAGCCTATACCATCGATACAACCATCGATTGTATCGATTTTATATATACTATCGATTCAATCGATAATTTAGAAGAATACAATACAATCTGCTAAGTGCAATACTATTGATACTATCTATAGTATCGTGTTTCCTAATTAAAAAAACAATCAATACTATCGATAGTATCGATACTATCGATAGTATTGATTGTCTAGGAATCTAGGAATATTGAATGTCTAGGAAACAATAGTAGCGATAGAATTTACAGTATCGATACCATCGATTGTTTTGAACTTTCGATTGTATGCTAATTTACGATAGTATCGATAGTACCAATACTGTCGATACTATCGTTTCCTAGAAATTTAATAGTATCGATAAGATCGATACTTATCTGACTGGGAGATACGATACTATCGATAGTATTAATAGTATTTTATTTTTCCAATAGTATTGTATCTTTTTGAACAATCGATAGTATCGATAGTATCGATACTATCGATTTAATCGATACTATCGATTATAATATCGATAGTACTACTATCGGACTACTATCGATAGAATATCGATATCCTATCGATAATCCACAATCGATCGGCAACACTAATTTTAAACGCACCGCGTGACCTTCGGTAGCACACGACTTGCGCGGCATTCTTTGATAGTAAAATTTACTTATTTGTAGGTGTTGTCGTACTTAATGTATGAAAATACCATTTAAGATTACTTTTTTTTTAATTGGGAAAACTAATTATTAATATTCATAAAATAATTATGCCTAAGTAACCGTATTACGGTACCAAATAACACCTTTAATTATCCGACAGGGATTTCTTTACACACCGTATAGATAAGTAGGTCTATATTACCAAATATCCACGACATAAAGTTACATTAAGTACGATGCGTGAGTCTGTCTTTTGGTGCATGGCATCGTAGAAGCCAAAAAAGTGAACCGGTTTCAATGCATTTTTATATTTATAAGGCCAATTTATCGAGGATGTCGTGCTCGTTGCAACTAAAGTTAGCAGGCGTCTCAAGTTTCCGCCATTCTGTCTTTATTGTTTACTAAATCAACTGAACCGCGCAGCTTGGTAGCCGTAGTTGAAATCCTGATGTCACTTACTCTCGCGATTAGGGGCCATCCATAAATTACGTCACACGTAAAGAGGGAGGGTGGAGGGGGTCGAAGTCTGACATTTTGTTGCAAGGGGTAGGGAGGGATCCCAAATTTTGTGACATCACATTTTTTCAAAATATAATACCTCTATAGATACCTCTATAGAAAAATAATCGAAGGATATCATTTTCCAATGTAAAATCTATACATATAATAAAATCGTAGGAAAGTCAAAACTGTACATTGAATATTTTTTTTAAAAGAATACTTCGGGAGTGATCTACAATAGATATCAAAGCCAAAAATATAGTTTTTAGAATTTTTGTCTGTTTTTCTATTTGTCTGTATGTATGTCCGGGGTAAACTCAAAAAGTACTGCATTGATTTACTTCAAATTTTGCATAAATATTACTTATAGGTCGGGTCAACATATAGGCTACATATTATCACGCTATCACCTACGAGGGAGGAGCTGTGCGGAGTAAACGAAGTCCGCGCGGACGAAGTCGTGAGCAACAGCTAGTTGTATAATATGTGACATCCCACTAGGTAGGGTCTCACAAATGTGACCTGTGACAAGAACGGGGAGGGGTCAAAAAATATGAAATTCGTGTGACGTAATTTATGGATAACCACTTATCGTCAAGGGGAGTATGCCCTAAGTCGGAGTTCGGTCTCACAGGAGACGCCCTTAGGACGTGCTCCAAACCCACTTAACTCTGACTGAACACTCTGCTCGCCTGAAAGCCCAGTTTGGCGATAATGGTCATACAGATCAACTGTTTTAAATCATTTAAAAAAATGTAGAAATTTTAGGAAATTGAATGATGAATATAGCCAAAACCTTTGTCCTCAGTCAATTCTCACACAATTCTTAACGAACCAAATAATTATTATGAAGCATTCAATATTGCCGTATCATTGATAATAATGCTATTTTTGGGTTAGAACAATGCAACTATGTTGTGACGAATTAACTAGTTACTAGACGATACGAAATTATTTAGTAACCCCCCGTGTTGGTCCCGGCCTCCTTTGAAGAATAGGCCAACTGCCGTTCTGTCAGGCAGGTCGTAAAAGGCGACCGAATGGCTATGCGAGTCACTAACATCGTGAGTACTAGGTGGTAGAGTTCTGCATTGTCTCGCCCGGGTCAGGTACCACCGCCTTACCTATTCCTGCCGCAATAGCGTCAATGCTTGTCACTGTCGTGTTCCGGTTTGGAGGGTTAAGGTAGCCGGTAAACTTATGCATGTGGCTTTAGACCTCGCCATAAGATAGCAACGCATCATTAACATCTTTGGTGTCTGTAGGCGATGGTTGATTTTCCATCAGGAGACCCATCTGCTTGTTTGCTATCTTATAATATAAAAAAAGAAAAAAAGGCTTGAGGGAAGGAAGGTCGCAGGTTCAAATCGTGTCCAACGTGTCGAAATTTTTCTTTGTTGTTTTTAAGTTTTTTAAATTTTCCCAAGCACGGGGTGGTGAGTATTAAAACAAACCTATAAATAAATAATAATAAATAAATATTCACGGGACAAATCACACTTACTGATCTAACCCCAAAGTAAGCAAATTATTTGTTTGTGTTATGGGTGTTAGTCAACGATACTAATACATAGAAATACATATATAAATACTGTTACATACATAATAAACACCCAAACCCGGAAATACAAACATTTATGCTCATCACACAAATGCTTGTCCCCGTCGGGGATCGAACCCGAGCCCCATCGATTGCGTAGTTAGGGTCGCTAACCACTCGACCAACGGGGCGGTCGATAAATAACAAATATATTTAATAACTGATTAGTCAGAGGTTATTATCTCTTCATCGCCTCTGTTGTCTAGTGGTCCGACGTCGGTGTTGATCACAATGAGGTCCCGACTTCGATTTCCGAGTCGGATAAATAAAAATGTGTTTTTTCAGTTTTTTGATTTAAAAAAATGTTTGCCGGGATTGGATAAGTGCCCGGTTGGCGGTAGGCTTTGCCGCCCATCACAGTGTGGAAGTAAGTATCTTCTGTTAATCGTGGGTGCACTGACTGTACCTCTCTCTGCCTACCACTTCGGCTACGTGCGTGAAGATACTTTTTTGTTACAGTAATTTTTGAGTTAAGTTTCGATAATATTTTTTTGTTTGGAACAGTCCAAACAAAAAAATCTTATCGAAATTTTGTTATAAATAACAGTAATTTGATTTTCGAATAGCTGTATAGGTATTTTGGAAGCGATAATCGATTTTGATCTTTCGAATGGCATTTACGCAATTTTGAACTATGAAATCTTTTTTTAGCTACATAATCTATGTGTTGTTAAAGTAATGTCAAAAAAAATTTTTTTAAACAATTTTTCATCATTGAGAAATCCCAAATAAATCGACCGTTTTTATCTTATTTATTACGGTAGGTATTTGACGCAGGTTTTTAAAGAGAAAATTTGAGTAGATTTATGATTCAGTATGTATACCTATTAGCCTGAAAGTTATTTTAAAAATATTAACAAAAAACAAAGCTGTAACTAACAAAATGTTAATAATTGAAAAACTGTAACTTTTGAAAACTTCATTCGATTTTAATTTTTGAAACTGCATTTGACGTAGTTTTTTAAGTACTAAAATATTGAAAGTGGAAAACTTATTGCTTAAAAAATCTGAAAGATTAGTCGAAAAACACTTTTTTTTTAATTTTCTTCAACGATCTCCCGGCAAATAAATCGATTTTGATGCAATTTATGCATTGGACGCAGTTTTTTTAAGGAAAAGAACCGATTAGATTTTTACTCAATTGGTACATTAATCTGGAAGTAATAGAATAAATAATAAGAACAATAAGTAGATAATAAGAATACATATAATAAAATCGTAGGAAAGTCTAAACTGTACATTGAATATTTTTTTAAAGGAATACTTGGGGCGTGATCTACAATCGATATCGAAGCCAAAAATATAGTTTTTAGAATTTTTATCAGTATGTATGTCCGGGGTAAACTCAAAAAGTACTGCATGGATTTACTTCAAATTTTGCATGAATATTACTAACAGGCCGGATCAACATATAGGCTACATATTATCACGCTATCACCTAGCGGTCAGGTGCTGTGCGGAGTAAACGAAGTCCGCGCGAGTCGCTGGCAACAGCTAGTATTAAATAATTACTGTTTTGCCAAAATCTTTCGAGATTTTTCCAAAATTTCTCAAAACATCTTGGACCGAATTGATTCAAATTATCAGGATAACTAAATTGAGCGGAATCCAATCGAATGCCATCAACCGTGTTTCGATCGGTTAAGGCGTTCAAAGTTTACGAGACGTTTACGTACACAAATACACACACAAACATACATACAGACATACTGACGCCATCATGAAAATAATGCTAGGACCTCAAAAATGGATCTGGTTAAAATTCGATTTTCGAAAATCGGGGCAAAGTCAGTACCTAATTTCGTTCTCTACACACGTAGCGGGAAGTTAAAAACTTATTTGTCAGCACATAAAACCCTATATTATATTACATCAATATTACACATAGAACCGCAATGATTAAGAACCTTGGATTTTGAATAATTTCCGTGACTGATGTAATTCAATAAATAAAAAAAAATGATTTGATTTTTATTGCATGTAATAGATAGGTACACACACATACACACATATCTTCACGCCAAATCCTTTACGGGGTAGGCGGAGAGAACCGAGTGCCATACATCACGATCCTTACAGGCTTGTCTCGCTTCCTCCACATTCATCACTCTCTTCATACACACACGCCGGTTGCGAAGACTCTTGACACCACCTTCGGACAGTACTCGATCAATCTGATCGTGGTATGTCAGTCTTGGTCTTCCCCGGTACCTACATCCTTCCACATTCGCATTGTATATATGTTTTGTTATCCTTTCATCTACCATTTTTCTACATGTCCGAACCAACGGAGCATTCCCTTTCTCATCTTTACACCGACACTTTCTTTCAAACCTAACCTCTCTCTCACTTCGACATTACGAACCCGGTCCGCGAGTGTCACACCACATATTTTTCTTAGCGACCTCATCTCAACCGCGTTGATTGTACTTTCATGCCCTTTCTGACATACCCAACTCTCACTTCCATACAATAGCGTTGGGATAAGCACATGATTATGCAGGGCTAAAAGAGAGGTACAATAGAGAAAAACATAATCTATATGGCCATCCTTGGTATACCTACTCTACGTACCTTTTATCTATCATAGAAAAAAGTATCCTCCAAGATATAGGCGGTAGAACATACTCAGTCCCACAATGTGATAGGTGACAAGCCTATCGCCAACCGAGCACTTTCCGTAGGCGTATCATCTAACGTTTGCAATTCGCCAGCGATCAACGACGACTCTTAAACGTAATGAAAAAAATCATCAAAAACGTCGCCAATTGCTTGCTGGTCACTAGATGCACTTTTTGCAATGTCACAGCATCAAAACTAATCAAGCGGCAACGACTACCACTAATGTACAAGGCTGTTATGTGTCTTGCAAAAACTAAACAATCACGATAATTTCGCATTGCGAGTTACGTGATCACCCCGCCGATCCCGGGCAACGTTGTTTTTATCAGAAAACTGAAAAATCACATTTGAATTGCCCGACCCGGGTATCTAATCCGGGAGCTCACGTGATCAACTCCGACACCGGACCACTAGACAACAGAGGCGTCAAAAAATTCGTATTTTTTAGCCAACGACCTCTGGTGTAATGTACTTACTACATTAATGTCTTTGTTCTTAGCATACCTAGGTAGGTATATAATACCTATTGTAGGTTGAGTTAAATTATTTCTTTGTAAAAAATACGTTCATTTTTTGAGTTCCGTGCCCAAACGGTACAAACGGAACCCTTTTATTAAGATTCCGCTGTCCGTCCATCTGTCACCCGGCTGTATCTCATGAACCGTGATAGACAGTTGAAATTTTCAGATGATGTAGGTAACTATTTCTGTTACCGTTTTACTATAGACAGAACAAAATAAATATTTGAGGGGCTTCCATAAAACAAAGCTGATGTTTTTTAATTTTTATCTCGAATTTAAACGATAACTGGTGGAGACGCTTGAAATATTCACATTAGTTATACAGTGTGTAAAGAAAACGAAAAGTGTGTAATGGATATTGACACATACATTTAAAAAAAAATTGCTTAGTTTAAGGGGAAGTTGCTTTTATTTTAGTACTAAAATGAGGCACCGAACTACGAAATTTTTCTTACCTATTTTAATTTTCTTTATAATGTTATTGACCTACCTATATGCCTCTTTCGAATCGGACAGGGTTTTCTTTACACCCCGTATATTCACTTTAAAAATAAAAATAAAAATTAGTATTTAAGAGAGGCTATACAAAAAACACACATTTTTTTGCCGTTTTTTTTATACATAAACTAATTATACCGTTCCAAATAAAAAACTAATTTTTGAATCTCTTAATGAAAATACGAGTTCTGAGGTAACAATTATAAAAAACTGCCGAATTGAGATAATTCTCCTTGAAAACCGAAAAAAAGAGAATTAGAAACGCGTTCATCACCGCTCCGACTCTTTGTATTTTTTAACGAGCAGAAATATTATGACACCTGTTCCCTTGCCCTGGTAGACAGAGTGAACCGACGACAAAAGCCGTTCTAGCTCACAATTCACCGATTTGTTGTATGACGCAAGGGCTATCCCATTATTGCTATCTGTCGCTTGAATATTAACACACCACTGCCAGACTCAGAGCCTAATAAAACTCTCAAAAAACTTAATATATTTTTTCCTAGCAGGGAATCGAATCTGGAACCTACTACTAAAAGTTACATACATTAACCACGACCAAGAGTACCTAAACTAGAATTGATTATAAAAATTAATGTTTCCTCCAAAAGCAGAATAAACTATCAATTAATACTAATCGGAAGTGAAAAACAACTTAATAAAATACGTGAAACAGATTAACATGTAAATGTATGTTTTATAATTGAAATGAAATGTCCATTAACACAACTAAACTAGTTTTACATTTCAAAAATAACGTAACATCCACTGAGCTGTACAAGTAGGTAGGTATCTATACGAATATTCTTTGTACGAAAGAAAGTTTTGTGTAAAGAAACGGGTCACGAAAAAATTCACGATGCACAAATACGATAAAATAACAAATAGATAAAGATATATTTACCACGATAAGGATGATCTGACACCAACGCTGAGTCACAAACACTTTTAAACACAAAAGTTGCTTTTTTAAACTTTGAAAAAGTATTTTACGGTTGAACGCCGCACTGACCGCCTACGCCACACCTCAACACTTTCAAAACCGGTTCCAAACGGTCGCGTAAAAGTAGACTTGGACCGCGGCGATATATGCGACACTCACTCACCATAGAAACGCTCGTGCTAGACTGGTGCAGTAGAAATATTTTGTTCAGTGTTGCCACTACGTGATTATAAGTTTCCACTATACATGTTGGTATTTTTATTGTCCAGTGTGGAGTTGTGATATACATTTTATTACATTATACTGTTCTTTTCGTGTAATCGAAATAGATTATAACAACTGGAATGTTAGTTCTCCTTTTTATTAATTGTAGTAATAAGCTTAGGTGTCTCTCTTGCTTTTTAACACTTCAACGATTAAATAAACTGTAATTTATGTTTAGGTCGGCTTGCACCAATTTATTTAAATAATTTTTAAATGACTTTTACTATACTTGCTTGCTAGTGTGGCACAGTGACCCAAAATGAGTCTTGGTCCCCGACAACAAAGTTTTCCATTTAATTTTGTCATGTACCATTTCCTGTATCTCTCGACCTGAAGTTCTCGCAGGTCTTTGCAGACTTCACCAAATCCACCGGTGCACGAAACTCTCTCCTTACCACAGCTCTGACTTTTACTATGGGTAATACATTTAAATAGTTTGTTGCAAGCCGATCTTAACTCTGCAAGAAAAAATACAGTTTATTTTGAATCTATAACTATAATAAAGTAAAAACATATATTGGTTACTAAATAGTGTTTGACCCGATGATTACCTTGTGACCTAAGTCGAATTGGCTAGACTAACAATAAACCAGTTCAGTATACAATATTTTATTCAAGTTACAATCAAAGTTAAACAAATCTTCGTGATATTTGAAACATCCGCTTGATGCCTGGACCATTTTCGTATTTTTTTCGTTAAAGTACGGATCGTTACGCGCGCGCACATACCGGGTCAGTTCTAGTAGACCGTGGTCAGAAAAAGTGATTTATTTCAGAAAAAGTTACTTGGGTTAAGTTCAATACTGAAATACACCAGTGTGAGAATTGTTTAAATTAAGTGATCTAAAATGCAAAATAAATCGGGTGTAACTTGATACTTTGAAAAAAATATGACTACTTGTTAGTCTAGGATTTTCAATTCAAAAAGTAAATCGATGACCTGTTTATTCTTTTTATATTTTTTTGTATACTAGATAAACGTACACATACCAAAAAAATGTAAACAACATATACTATAGATAGTACAAAAATATTTATATACATAAATATTACCTTACTCTAATTCGATTTTTTTTCCAAAATGGGCTTAAACTTTTGGACCAAATGACCGTTACTGCGAAACCGGGCTTTTATGCGAGCAGCATGCTCAGCCAGATTTAAAGTTAAATTAGCTTAGAGCCTAACCTAAGAAAGTCTATTGGGAGAACAAACCTGGGCTTAAGGCAGTATCTTAACGATACGTAGGGGAGTAAGTGTCGACCAGGGTCTCTAGTATTAGCGAGCCGAAACAGTAGGCCAAGTCACTACCGGCGGTGACTCTGACTTATCACGATTGCGATCGCGATTGAGACATAGTCAGCCACAGCTCTCACCAGAGGGATTAGGTGTCTCATAGCTTTTTGAAAGTGGCGTTGTGAAGTATCTTTGAATTGTTTCTGTAATGTTGGCATTTATTTGAATAATCTGGGTAGTTACTAAGGTTATTCGAATAAATACCAACTACTGATGTTATAACTACCATTAGTACTAATGTTATAACTATTTATTAGCTAGTAAATAGTTATGTTATTATTTTTCCATGCTTAGACTTAGGAATTTTAAAAACACATTGCAATGGAGAAAAATGTGATGTCAGTATATAAAAATATTTTTGTAGGATTAAAGAGTTAAAAATATATTAAGTGTATCTGCTCTCCAACTAACTGATCTGCGTAGTTTCACCCGCAAGTAGATTAACATGTCATCGACATAGTTATTTATACAAATTTTCAACCCCTATTTTGCTTATCATTGACCCTGATACTTCAACTATTTCTATACCAAATTTTATCAAAATCGGTTCAGTTGTTTAACTCCGAAAGCGTAATACACAGACAGGCAGATAGTTTTAATATTAGTATAAATAAATTTATATGCTCAGTATTTCAATAATGCGAGTGCCATTGCGTAGATTATGACGAAAATAAAAATATATGAAAAATTGGTAAATACAAAAGGGTACTATTTGAACATGTTTATTTAAATTACTACATACATTTTCTTACAATTATCAAAATTCATAACCCCTTGAGGCAAACTAAATTTGTAGAATTTGTGTAGTTCAAAATATTTATCCATACTTAATATTATAAATGCGAAAGTGTGTTTGTTTGTCTCTTTTTGACGTGATTTTTGAAGTGGAGATAGTTAAAGGGTTGGAGAGTGATATAGGCTATTTTTTGTCTTTTTTGAACCCCCCACATCCCTAATATGAATTTAACGTGAGCGAAGCCACGGGCTAAATCTATTATTCTGTATTATACTTCCAAAAAAGATATTAACAAAGTTGTGACTGGGGAGTCAAAGTCAAAGTCAAAGTCAAAACATTTTTATTCAAATTATCCTTTACAGGCACTTTTGACGAGTCAACATTTTTTGAGTTACTACCGGATCGGAAACGCGGCCACACACTGAGAAGATCCGGCGGAAGAAACTCAGCGGGCTTGTCTTTTTTTGTGCATGTACATTTTTTTAAACAATGTTATTACAATTACAATTATAATGTATTTATGAATAATATATTATAATTATTATGAGACTGCTATGAGGAGCAATTAATCCCATGCCTTATTATCATCCAAATATTCAGATATTTTATAGTAACCTTTTTTACAAAGTTTCGATTTGATACATTTTTTAAATTTGTGTATTGGTAGATCTTTAATAGCATTTGGAAGTTTATTGTAAAAGCGTATAGATTGCCCCATAAAAGAGTTACTTATTCTGTGGAGACGTGATACATGCAGAGCAAGATTGTTTTTGTTCCTTGTGTTTACATTATGTACATCACTATTTTTCTTAAATGAAGAAATATTTTTACGAATATACATCAAGTTTTCAAATATAAACTGTGATGGTACGGTTAAAATATTAATTTCTTTAAATTTTTCTTTTAGGGAAACTCGTGGACTGATATTGTAAATAGCTCTTACAGCTCTTTTTTGTAAAACAAAGATTGTATTTATATCAGTGGAATTTCCCCATAGTAGAATCCCATAAGACATAATACTATGAAAATAACTAAAATACACAATTTTCGCAGTGTCTACATCACTAATCTGTCTCATTTTTTTAACTGCAAATGCCGCTGAACTCAGTTTACTCGTTAATTTGTCGATATGTGGTCCCCACTGTAGTTTTTTATCTATCGTAATCCCTAAAAAGACAGTAGAGTCCACAAGATCCAATTTGTCCCCGTTAAGTTGTACATTGGTATCTATATGCCTTACATTAGGCGTTGAGAATCTAATACACTTGGTTTTATTTCCATTTAATAGGAGGTTGTTAACATTGAACCATTGTACAACTTTTGAAATCGCAATGTTCACTTCGTCATACTTACCAACTCGTCTTTTCACTTTAAATAAAAGTGAAGTGTCATCCGCAAACAGTACGATTCCATGCCTATCGCCAACAAAGAAGGGCAAGTCATTTATATATATCAAAAACAAAAACGGACCAAGAATGGATCCTTGTGGAACACCCATGGTGACAGTGGCACCGTTTGATCTTATTCCATTGATATCGACCCTCTGAGTTCTTCCATTCAAATACGAAGTCAGAAGATCGAGGGCCTTACCTCTAATGCCATAGTAGTGTAATTTCCTGATTAAAGTATTATGATGAACACAGTCAAATGCCTTAGATAAATCACAAAATACTCCAATTGCATCATGTGATTCCTCCCAGGCTTCATAGATTTTTTTCAATAATTCCACACCAGCATCTACGGTTGAGCGACCCTTTGTAAATCCAAATTGTTTAGGATGAAACAGTTCAAATTTGTTAAAATGTTTTAACATTTGATTAAGAATTATTTTTTCAAATATTTTACTCAGGGAAGGCAGAACCGAGATAGGCCGAAAGTTAGTGGGATCTGATTTACAGCCAGACTTAAATATTGGAATTACTCTTGAGAGTTTCATTAAATCAGGAAAAACACCATTTGTTATACAGCAGTTAAATATTACAGCTAAGTATGGTGCAATGATATTTATTACTGAGGCAATGATTTTAAGGGAATGGCCCCATAAATCTGCAGTTTTTTTAATTTCTAGTGTTTTGAAAGCATTTAATATATCTTTAGAATCAATAAAAGAAAATTTAAAATTTGATTCACACTTGTTGACACATTGCTTCAATAATAATTCCGCGGTACTGGCTGAAGAGCTTAGACTTTGGGTTGTTCTGATGGCCACATTAGAGAAGAATTTTTCAAATTCCTTAGCTACCTCCAAATATCCCGTAACATTGACTCCTTCTACATTTAATTGGTATTCTTCATCAAAAATACTAGTCTTGCCAATTTCACAATTTATGATGTTCCATGTTGCCTTTATTTTGTTAGAAGAGTGTTTTATCATATTTTTTATGTGTATTGACTTGGCAGCATTGCAAGCTCTTTTAAAAATCTTTGAATAATTTTTGACATACTCTTTGAATTCAGTACTATGATTAAAAGATTTTTCATAATATAAATCAAATAACCGATTCCTGCTTTTAAAAATTCCTGCAGTTGCCCACTCACTAAAACCTCTGCGTTTACTTACAGATATAGATTTTGGTGTAAATATTTGCCTATATTCTGTATCTATCAAATTAAAGAATGTATCATATAAATTATTTGGATTTTCTTGAAAGGGCATCTCAGGCAATTTTGCAGCTAAATTTTTTTTAAAACGTTCTAATCGACTACTATTTATAGGAACAAAAACAATTTCTTTTCTCTGAAGTTTATTTGGTACTCTCAAAAATTGAACTGATTGCCCAGTATGGTCTGAATCTAATGTATTTATAATTGAGCTATTTGTAGGTGTTATATTTGAAAATATGTTATCTATACAAGTAGCACTAGAGGCAGTTATTCTAGTTGGTTCATAGAAAATTTTGTGTAAATTATAAGATTTGAATAGATTTATAAACTTATGTGATAAAGAAAATTGTTCTAAAATATTAATGTTAAAATCTCCACAGATAACAATGTTCATCTTTGAATTTGAGGCTTTATACATAACCTCCTCCATTTTGTTAGAAAACTCCTCAAAAGCTGCACAAGGAGGCTTATATACACTTATTACAATAAATTGCTCGAACTCAATACAAGCAATCTCGATGACTCGTTCAACAGAAAGGCTCACAATATCTTTACGTTCTTTAAATTTAATTAGTTTGTTAACAATAATTAAAGAGCCACCATGTATCATCTTACTTCTGCTAAACGAGCTGCCAACTATGTGATTATTGAAGCTGAACACGATCTGATGACTTTTAAGCCAGTGTTCTGTTATACAAAGAATGTCCACGTTATTACAGTTCATGAACAACTCCAATTCCAAATCTTTACCCATCAGCCCTTGAATATTTTGGTGAACCAGGTTTAACCGACAGTTTAATTCTTTTTTATTATTAGCTGATGGTACATTTTCTTTACATTTGCCTTTATAACATACATATTGTGTATCAATGGCAATTTCACTTACACTGAAATTTAAATGTCTATTAGTACCAAATAATGCATTGCAAGAGGTTGACTCCATTGTCTTAACTACTAATTTAAATTATGTGGAACATGTTCCACGCTCAAAGGAATGCTACTTAAATTACGTAGCTGCTCAATAGAAGCAGCTGTGTTAGCCAAGCATTTGGCTTTATTAGAAATATAAAAATATAGCGAAATTGCTATTTGTCTTTTATAGTAATTAGAAAGATAAAATTTATCTTTAGTTAAAAAGTATTTAATTTTAATAAATGAATTACAATCTATGAATTGAAATTTATCGTCATACAATGACATTGTTTGTAATCTAATATTGCACTTATATCTAATATTATTTTCAGTCTGTGGCAAACTGTTGCTATATGGTAATGCAAATAGAAATATCTTTTCAACATTTAACATAGATAATTGTTTAAAATACTTTTTTACAATGTTTATATTGGCATTCCCTCTTCTCCCAGTACATAATATTAGTATAGTATTTTTGCTATAATTATTAGAAACAATTTTTTCAACAATATAAGAAAAGCTAGCATTTGGTATACAAAAGTTTGTTATAGGATAACCAAATGTTTCAGATAATATTTGTCCCATGTTTTTACCAATCTCATCACAATACATAATAATCCTTTTATTTTCCAAATTGTGGTGATCTTTTATAGGTGAAGTAGCAGTACTGAAACTGACAGACAAACCCTCAGACTGAACTTGTGGCAAAGTTATGCAATTCAAAGATGGTGGTAAATGGTCTTGTGCAGTGGGTGACTTATGATGTAAATAATTATTGAACAAAGAGTTGCATCTCTCTTCATTATACTTACAAAGATCTACCAAACTATTCATAGCCAATATATGTTCTTTTATTTCCTTTTGTGCTAATTCATATTTTATTGTAATATTCTGTAGAGAATTTTGTAAACTATTAATTTCAGTCTGTAAGTATAGTATGTCTGTTTCATACTTATTTAAAATACCTTTAGTTTTAATTAGGTTTTCTCTGCATAGTTTATATTTTTTTAAGATCAATTTATTCTTATGAATATTCTTTTGTGTTTTTGAATATTCTTTTGTGTCACTCTAGCTTTCAAGAATTGAAACGTAATCCTAATCTCATGAGGGTGCTACTTACATAGTGGTAAAAACGTTTTTAAACAGTGAACACACCAAATTAAAAAAAAAGACATTTTCAAAACATTTTTATTTTTGTTACAATTTACCCACATTTGGTGAAGCCAAATTACAGGGCAACTCTGTAACAAAACTTTCGCAGTGCTTTCGGAAAATTTCGTGTGCACTCGGCGGTTCGGTGAGTATTGCCGGTAACTCTAGCCCGCGCTTTTACAGCGTTCAAAAACTGGTTGCCCATGCAAAACCTACAAAACAAAAGTAGTCCATCTTTTGTTTAAACACTTTTAGTGTAATTTTATCTGCGAATTTTAAATGGCGAAGTTGAATAGATACCTAATATTCTGGAATTGTTAAGTATATTCCACAGTATAGATTATATTCCATACTAGCTGATGCCAGCGACTTCGTCCGCGCGAAGTTCATTTACTCCGCACAGCCCCTTCCCCGTAGGTGATAGCGTGATAATATGTAGCCTATATGTAAATCTATGCAGTACTTTTTGAGTTTACCCCGGACATACATACAGACAACAATTCTAAAAACTATATTTTTGGCTTCGATATCGATTGTAGATTGTAGATCACACCCCAAGTATTCTTTTAAAAAAATATTCAATGTTCAGTTTTGATTTTCCTACGATTTTATGATATGTATGTCTCAGTAGGCTAACAATACCGGCTTCGATAAACACGAACCAACTACTTAGAGATAGATGCATGTGTAAACTGTAAACACATGAGGGTCATGCGCAAAAAGTAAATTAATACTTGGTCATGCGTTTGAATCCCGGGTTATGCTCTAGTTGTTATTACCTCTTCAGGGAAATGAAAATTTGCAATACGATGCGATCTTTATGGTAGGTCTCTGTTAGGTCCTTTAAGGTCCATTAATTCTTTTATAATGTCCCTTTTTGTTGTTTTAAGATATATTTTTAACTTCCCGCTACGGATGTAGTGTAGATTCCCCGTGTTGGTCCCGGACTCCTTTGAAGAATAGGCAAACTGCCGTTCTGCCAGGCTGGTCGTAAAAGACAACCGATTGGGCCGAGTGAACCACTTCCATCGTGGCTACTAGGTAGAGTTCTGCATTGTCTAGCCCGGATCTGTTACCACCGCCTTACCTATTCCTGCCGCAATAGCGTTAGTGCTTGTCACTGTCGTGTTCCGGTTTGGAGGGTAAGGTAGCCGGTAAACTTATGCATGTGGCATTAGACCTCGCCACAAGATAGCAACGCACCATTAACATCTTTGGTGTCTATAGGCGATGGTTAACGCTTTCCATCAGGAGATCCATCATGCTTGTTTGCTATCTTATGACATAAAAAAATGTAGATAAGGAAGTTACTGATTTTGCCCGATTTCCGAAAATCAAGTTTTCACCACGTTTTGAGGTCCTGGGAACCTTTTCCGACTATTTTTACGATGACGTCCACAGAATATCCGTGATGACGTCAGTATGTCTATATGTATGTACGTATGTATGTATGTGTGTGTAGGTAAACATCTCATAACTTTTGAACGGCTGGACCAATCGAAACGCGGTTGATGGCATTCGATTGGATTCCACTCAACTTAGATTTCCTGAAAATTTAAGCCAAGTCGGCCCAGGAGATTTTGAAAAATTTTGAAAAACCCCCAAAAAAAGTTTGGCGGAACAGTATTTTTTTAATATAACTTATGTACTTTATGTACCGATTGAGTACAAAATATAATCAGCTCTTTTCCTCACAATTCTGCGTCCAATGCATAAATTGTATCAAAATCGGTTTATCTGTCGGGAGATCGTTGACGAATTTTAAAAAAAGTGTTTTTTCGACTAAACATTCAGATTTTTAATTAATAATTTTTCGACTTTTTACAGTATTTTAGTACTTAAAAAACTACGTTAAATGTTCAAAAAAAAGACGTGTGGCACTCGGAGACTGCCGCGGTAAAACTATTGCATAGCATTTTTTATCAACTTATGCAATTACAATTATATATTTATTTTATTTATGCAGTATTTTTTTCTTTGTTTATTCATATTTAAAACACTTTGTACACAAATTATACGAGTACAGATATTTACTGTTGAACGTAGATGATAAATACTTATACACCTATATACTTTCTCACAAACAGCTGATTACGGTAGTTTTCCAATACAACCAATGCCACCTAAAGGCGGGTTGCTGAACTAAAGTGACAAGCGTGATATTTCAAAAATTAATTAAAAGTTCTGGTATTTATCGATAAATGGAAAAACTAAAAAGTATCACCCCTGTGCCGGTCGGAGTGGGGCATGTTAGGTTTTTTCGTTACGGAATTTCTGGATTCAGTCTCCACGCTCAAGGCCCGCGATAGAAGCTATGCAATAGCTTAATAAAAATCTAATCTTACTTTCAAAAGTACCAACTTTTCGAATATTAAAATTACGTTGTTTTTAGCAAAATAACTTAATATTTTTGAAATAACTTTCAACTTTACACCGATTGACTTAAAAATCTTATCAGCTTTTCTCATTTAAAAACTGCGTCAAATACCGCTAATTGGATCAAAATGGGTCGATTTCTTTGGGATTTATCCATGACGACCATTTTTGAAAAAAATTTTTTAACACTGCTTCGAAATTTTTCAACCTATCGATTAAAACTCCTTTGGATTTATCATGAGGGAAATATCATCTCCGAATTGCGAAGTTTGTGATAGATATGAAGATATCCTACACTTTTTGACGTAATATGCCAGGAATCAAACTGGGCGAGAGGCAGCAATGAAAAAACTAAATCTTGCAAAATACAATGTGAGCAATTTTCAAACTGTGTTGGCAAACCCTAGATCAACTGAATCACAAGTGTTGTGTTCCTTCATTTCTGCCTATCTCAAGAAACGAAAAAATGGTGTTAGACTAGAGTTAAATTGTTGTGTTAAGTTATACAAGAACGTGTAAGACGAGGTTGACATATACATTATTGTATAAAACCTCAACAAAATAAAGAATTAAACAAAAACTTGAGAGGTGTCAAGGGACACCCGGATGGAACGAAGTTCCTTTTATTATTATTTACAAAAAACCTGTATACACTCAACAAAAATAATCGTCGCGACACCACACTGTTCAATGCGAGATAGAATTTAGGTACCCGGGCGAATTTCGGAACCCGGTCGAATTTCGGCACCCGGTCGAATTTCGACCCGCGGTCGAGTTTCGGAACCCGGTTGAATTTCGACCCACGGTCGAATTTCGGCACCCGGTCGAATTTCAGAACCCGGTCGAATTTCGACCCACGGTCGAATTTCAGAACCCGGTCGAATTTCGACCCATGGTCGAATTTCGGCACCCGGTCGAAATTCGACCAGCGGTTGAAATTCGGCAACCGATCGAAATTCGACACTCGGTCGAATTTAGACACTCGTTCGAAATTCGACTGTCCGTCGAAATTCAACTTTTCGTCGAAATTTGACATTCGGCCGAAATTCTGTATAAATGTCGAACATTTGGCACTAGAAAAAAGTAAATTCCATCAAATAGTAGATAGACTCTTTCACTTTCAATGCACGAGCTAAAGGGAAGTGGCTGGATATTTCTGTGCTTACAATACCTTACTATAGCGAAAAGTATCGTGACAACTTTTCGTAAGAATTTTTTCCGTCTAGCCCCCTTTCACAACGCGCGATAAGGAACTTCGTTCCAAAAACCGATCGATTATTTAGCTAAAGCAATATTTTAGATCTCAAAAATTTAGTTGAATAACATGCAAATTTCTAAACATGTCGACTACTAAATGGTAGAGTTATTTATTATATATAATGAAATAGTGCAATATATATTCTAATATACTTTTTATATTTCTCATAGTCTTATATCATTGCTTATAAATAAATTTCGCAAAAAGTTGTTTGATTTGTTGTTAGATAAAACTTTCTATGATATCAAAGAATTTTTATCCGATAAAATTAAATGTTAATAGATAGAAATGTAAGTTTGTTAAATTTCCTTTGAAATATTCAATGTAATAAAATTTTGTAAAAAGTTATATAACTTTGTAAATTATAAAAAATTTGATTACACAAAAAATGAAACTTCTAACTATAAAAATAACTTTCGTGATATGATATTATTCTTGTATATTACAAATAAGTAGGTATAAAAAATATATAAAAAAAGCCCGTTGAGTTTCTTCCGCCGGATCTTCTCAGTATGTGGCCGTGTTCCGATCGGGTAGTAATTCTAACAGAAGTGATACAAAGTTTTAAATGTAATATTGTACCTATAATGATAATTTTTAAATATTTGCACACCGTACAATGGTAGAATATGTTGGTAAGGTAATTAATTTTTAACAACTCGTAACACCCATATCCTTGCAAATAAATAATTCTGTCTTTAACGGAGTAAATCTCCGTGTATTCCCATCTACCGTAGTAAGTATAAGTGTTCTGTGATTCCCATTAAACTCAGCTTATGTAAAATATCGTGGTTTGTACAATCGAATGCTTTGAAATAGCCTGTAAAGCTACGTCTACTTGCCCTCCTAACTCCTTATTTTGATGTGTAATATATTTTCTCTCACTTTCCTGAAATCTTCGGGACTCATGACATCGCGAAACGCAACGGAAAACAAGCGGGTGCTATTTGCGTTAACCAATGAGTGCGCACTATATAAATTAACCAATGAGCGCGCACGCGTTGGTAGAATTGGACGTAGTTACACCGTACACGAAAAGGATCCAATCCACACAAACTCAGTTTAGAAACACAAATTATAAAGTATTATGTAATTGTTTAGAAATATTGAAGTCTCAGAGATTGAAGTTTGAAGTTGGATATTTTTTAATTTTTTAACGTGTCATACATACTATTTTTGCTTAGATGTTTTTTACTGGCCAATTGTATTGATGTTTAGCATCAGTTTGGTGCACTTTACTCATTTTTGACCATATTGTCGATTGGATCCTTTTCGTTTAACTACGTCCAATTGGTCATGAGGTTGTACCAAATAAATTACTTGGATGTTAGAAGTAGCCTGCGTTAGTATTTAGTATATACTACTTGTTATGTGGAAGTAACACATCATATAGAATTCTACGAATATTGTATGGCTTGCCCGTTTCTCAAATAAATTTACTTTCCTTCATAATATTTTTATTTTATTTGCGTAATCTGGTTGAACGGCAAAATTGCGCTCACACACTTCGCTGCTTGGGGCAACATATCTTGCCTAGAACATTACAATGAGATGTCATGAATGCATGTGTCAAATTCGTCCGGATATATTTATTGAAAGATAAAAAATTAAAACAAGAAAACAAAACGTAACTATTTTTACTCACAAGTTCACATCTTGTAACTGGCTGCGCGCAAATTTTTATATTAGCTGATATTAATTGTTACCTAAATTGCTATCTTAAAATAAAAAGTTTGTTTGAGTTTATTATTGTTTAATGTGAAGAAGGTTTTGTATTGTTTGATCTATTTAAATTTTCTATCGGGTAAACACTAAATACGGTTAAATATGTGAAACACTTCTTTTTTCTGAGTTGTTTTTAACTACCCGCTACGCATGTAGATACTGATTTTGCAAGGCAGCTACTGATTTTGCCTCGATTTTCAAAAATCGAGTTTTCACCAGATCTCCGCGTTTTGAGGTCCTAGGAACCTTTCCCGAGTATTTTCACGATAACGTCAGTATATCTGTATGTGTGTATGTAAACATCTCATAACTTTTGAATGGCTGGACCGATTCGAGTGGATTCCGCTCAACTTAGACTTTTTGAAAATTTGAACTAAGTCGGCCCAGGAGATTTTGAGAAATTTGAAAAAAACTCCAAAAAAAATTTTAGGCGAAAGAGTATTTTTTTAACATAACTGTCAGATTAAAGTACCGTAAAAGTACAAAAACTAATCAGTTCTATTCTTAAAAAAACTACGTCTAATACACAAAATGCATCAAAATCGGTTTATCTATTTGGAAGTCATCGTTGACGAAAAATTTTGAAAAAAAGTGTTTTTCGACATAACTTCGAAACTTTTCAACCAATTATTTTTTGGTATTTTACGATATTTTAGTACTAATAAAACTGCGTCGAATACAGTTTCAAAAATCAAAATCGAATCTAATTTTCAGATTACAGCTTTACTAATATAAATACTATGTTGCTTGTTGTTAAGTTGATAAAAATGAATATATTCAAGAATTTTAACAAATAATAAGAATTTGTAAAATGAGATGTTAGTTGAAGTGCATTAAAATATGAAGAAAACCATTCGCCATCCGAAATAAAACTAGACCTTTAGTATTAAATTTTGACTTATAAAATATTACGTAAGAATGAGTTTTACCCTCTTCCTAGATTAGGATATGAATAGATGTTTTGAGGGGGTTTACTTAATTAATGAATTACACCTCCTTACACGTCCGTATTTGGGTCATCGATTTACATATGTGTATCAACTTTAACTCAATCGGTTCTGTAGCTTCGGAGCAAATTAACTGAGAGAGATACACAAGATTGACCTTATAAATTTTGAAAACAACAAAGAAAAATTGCGACACGTGGGGATTGAACCTGCGAGCTTACCCAAATCGGGATGCTCTACCACTGAGATTGTGTCGACAGGTTCGAAGTGGTGAAATAGTTCTTTGCTATATTAAACGCCGCTTTACCTATTCATACCGCAATAACGTCGATTTTTTTCATCATCGTGTCCCGGTTCGAAGGATAAGTACAAATATCAACGTGCCATTAGCATCTTCGTTGTCTATACGCTACGGTTTCTCTTTCTATCAGTTGAGACATATGCTTGTTTGCTATCTTACGATATATTATGTTAAAGAAAAATTGTTAAAATATATTCTAATAATTCGTAAAGTAGAGAAAATTCAGCAGGAAAGGGTCACTAGGAAAGGGTCACTAGTACACAAATAACACCGATATTCGTTTGTTTTGCTTTCACGCAATATCGGTTTAACAGATATAGATGAAATTTGGCATCGAAATAGACTATAGGTAAATTGTAAAAATAAAGAAAACACTGAACATTTTATACATTTAATTTTATAATATTTCATAATTTCTTCGAGAATTTGGTTGTGATAGTATACCAACAGTCCAACAAATGACTCGTTTTTCTTATTTTTGTTAGACAGACTTAGCTTAAGGTTGACCGGTAGTTGCATTAATTTGTTTTTATTTCTTGTGTTATACTACGATAGCGAAAATATTCTATTCACGTTTCTTTAAAATTAAGTGGTTTGT
Organism: Apodemia mormo; assembly: GCA_036924255.1. Taxonomy (NCBI): domain Eukaryota; kingdom Metazoa; phylum Arthropoda; class Insecta; order Lepidoptera; family Riodinidae; genus Apodemia; species Apodemia mormo. The sequence continues at coordinate 15,909,412 of JAUPFN010000030.1, forward strand.
GAATTCCTATTTAATAAAAATAATACAGACGAGCCCAAATTATTTGCCATGTTAAGAAATGCCGTATATTTTAGCCAGTTACAGAAAGTGAAATTGTTTTTGGTGTTGAAATAATTCTTACATCTGTACGTTTTATTATAATTGGTTAAATCAAAATATGGAAATGACTTTTGAAAGTTTCAATCACGATAGTTTCGATTGCAATATTTAATAAAACATTTACTATCATAATATTGTAAACAAGGGGAATCTGTTTTCTTTGGAGTCCAGTTAACAGCTTTTATTGTTGTAGCCATATATTTCTTTCGGTTAAATCGACTGGAAATCTGCAAAAATAAAATGTAATTAAAATCATGGGATAACCTGTCCAGTGTTAATATTATGCACGTTATTGACTCCATCCCACTTTGATGTCGACGGAAAGCAGTGCTAGCAATAAGCCTTATATAGAAAAATGTTAAGCAAGAACATTCTTCTATATAAGAACTAACATTCTTCTATATAATCTAACCGACATAAAATGTTCACAGTGAGATGTGATATTTGGTCCCCCCACCCCTCAATCAAGAGTAGAGTTGCTTGCAAAAAGAACTGGCAACAAATCAGCCCTTTTCCCTATACAATATGCTTTTATAAATAATAAATAAAGAAACAAATAATTTATGAACATGGTGCAAAGCATCATGATGGATAAGATTCACATTTAACATTGAATTAATTCTTGCATAAACTTTAAATCTTCAGAAAATATACACCTTCAGGTGCAGGATGTATTACTAAACAAAAGAAGCCTAGCACTAGGATCTCGCCTGAAATCTGTATATATGAAAGGCAAAAGTGACTGACTGAGGTATCAACGCACAGGCCAAACCTTTAGGGCTAGAAACTTATATTTCGCACACGTATTTCTCTTATGATGTAGGGATCCACTAAGGAAGGATCTTTCAAAATTCAACCCCGAAAGGGGTGAAAACGGGGATCAAAATTTGTATGAAACTTTTTATTCTCTGGACATATTTACATGAAATTTCGTATGAATTCAGTAAAAAATAAATAAACAATTACGTGTTCAAGCGTTTTCCAAAATTCGATCCCTAAGGGGTGAAATAAGGGAAGTAGCTTACAAAGAAAGATTAAATAAGTTCTAAAGTAAATATGCGCGAGCGAAGCCGCGGGTACCAGCTAGTCATTGAATATGACGATGCCGTTTTAGACACAATAAATAACATTGCATAATTGTTTTATTTCATCTGTAAAAGAGTCACTTAGTAATACCATACTATTAAAAGTATTTGTAAACCTAAACAAACTATACTAGATACCTATACCAAGGAAGTTACATTCTACCCGGAATGTTTACACGCGCTTCTAAATCGTTCTGTCTCTTTCTACTAAATAAAGCGCCAATCGCCGAATATAAGTGTGGCCATGTGTAGTTTGCAAATTACTACTAAGTAATTCTGCTAATTTGAAAAACAGTTTTTGCATTGCATAAGTAATTACGTAATAATTAAAATAAGCACATTTTAAAACTCACTATGTCAATTACAATACATTTTATGCTAATGTATTTATCGACGTGTATGAATAAAAAGAATTTAATGATTACCGAATATATAAAAATCTACCATCTAGATAATTTTATTTACACTGGCAATTGCAAGAAAGGGACAACATCCACTCTTGTCGTTGTCTTGCTCAGAACGGTTTTCCCCTCTGTTAAGTAAGAAACAAATGTCAACTTTATGAGTAATGAAATAAAGTACATTTTTATTTTTCAAATATTGCTTCGTAACAATTCCAGTTATCGTATATAAGTTCCTTGACCTATACTAAATACTAAGGGGTTTTTAGGGGAAATTTAAAATGAATTCAGGGGGAAAATTCTGCAGGGGCTGGCAGCACTGGTCGTAACTCGTATTGAAGTTTGAACGTCATATATTTATACATAAGTAATCTGTGGTCATATCGTACGTCAGGCCAAGATCACAGCCAAGATACTTGAACTTGATCACAGACTAAACACTATATATGGTATAGATATGCAACTCTAGAATCTATAGTGGGGTACAATTTTTTTAGAAAATCCCTATCTGTCCCAGAGATGGCGATAGTGTTAATAATTACGTCAGAATCACTAGATGGAGCTATCTTGTTAGTTTTCTAAATTTGTCTAGATGGCGCGTATCATATTAGTACATTAAAAAAGCACTAGATGGCGCTTATCATATTAGTACATAAAAAAAGCACTAGATGGCTTGCTATTTGTTTATTTTCTTGACAAGATAATAAAGTTGTATGTAAACCGGACGGTATGATCAATTTTGGCATGTTCACTATTTTAGTGTTAATAAATTCAACGATAGCCTTTTCTTCATGGAAAATAACAAAATGTCATAATATCACAGCATTTTCCTAGCTTCTAAATATTGAACATGATAAATTGATCATACCGCAGCCGATTGTATCTCCAACTTAATAAAACAACAGCTGCTGTTTTTTATTTATTTTTCCTTCTTCTTATGTAATAAGACCTAGCCTGTTCTTTGATGGGATCACATGGGTCAAAATTACTAATTTTTCCTTTTAATAAGCTATTGACCCTCTTACACCAACTGTGAACGATTATATTAATAGATAATTTAACTATATATTTTTCTAACGCTGATCTATGTATTGTACAGGTAAGGATGTTAAAATTTATATCTATATTTATCAAATACTAGCTGACCCGGCAACCGTTGTTCTGCTTTTTTAACTACTCTTATTTTTTTCTATATTTTCTAATCTTTCAAACCTTCCCTGGACTTCAGCAATTAATTCAAAACCAAAGTTAGCCCAATCAGTTCAGCCTTTCTCAAGTTTTAGTGAGACTAACGAACAGCAATTGATTTTTATATATACATATATAGATTTCATTTTTTAACCAAATTATCGTGATGTATGGCACTCGGTTCTCTCTGCCTACTACGTTAGGGATCTGGCGTGAAGATATGTATGTATGTATGTATGTATGTAAATTATCTACTTGTGCTGAATCTTTTAGGCATAATATTATTATATCATTTTTTTTTTTTTGTAATAAGGAAAATAAAATTGTCTTTGGCATATATTAATGGATTTTTGTGTAATCTGCAGTGTATATGTGTTGCAGGATCTAATTCATTATCGAAGAAATTAAATTTGCAAATATTCCATGATTTAATTCTTTTGGCATTTATTAATTATTATATAAATAAAAAAAATAAAAAAAGTATCTTCACGCCCATATCCCCGAAGGGGTAGGCAGAGGTATTATATATCCTGCAAAATAACGTTTTATTTCCATATAGTTAATACTAGCTGTTGCCCGCGACTTCGTTCGCGCGGACTTCGTTTACTCCGCACAGCTCGTCCCCCGTTGGTCGAGTGGTTAGCGATCCTGACTATGCAATCGACGGGGCTGGGGTTCGATCCCCGACGGGGACAAGCATTTGTGTGACGAGCATATATGTTTGTATTTCCGGGTTTGGGTGTTTATTAAATATATACCAGTATTTATTTATATATGTATTTGTATGTATTAGTATCGTTGACTTACACCCACCCATAACACAAGCAAATAATTTGCTTACTTTGGGGCTAGATCATAAATGTAGGTAATTTGTCCCGTGAATATTTATATTTTTTTATATTTATTATAATATATTTAAATGAGGAAAACTCCTATTATGTCTAGTACGAATTAAATCTATTTGTACTGATTATTTAGAAATACCGCAGTGAGTACCTTAGTTACTGCTTTAATGCTAAGTATCCCATACAAACGATATCTATATTTTGTATGAAATTACGTGTCATTTGGGGTCAAAAATTAAGATGTTATAGCTAAAGTATTACCTAATCATTTTTTATCATTTAAAAGATAATATAGTGAGAAAACTATATAAATGCCAATGTTAAAAGTGACATCCTTTTCCTGTGAAACATCTTTTTTTAGTTTTAATAGACCAGACAATGACTGAAAACATTTATTGTCATCTGCTTCACAGTTGGCATTAACAATATGGGGCGAATTTAAATTACGATTTGAATGCATGTAGGATTTGTATTGTGGACACCATTACTTTAATACTACAAAATAATTTTTCTAAGGGGTCCTGGTTAAAATATCTAGTGATTAAACTAGTCAATTTATACTTTTTATTTAGAAACTTCCATAATTCTTCAAAAGTATTTAAGTTACTACACCAGTTGGTAATAGATGGCACATTTTCATGTATTTTCTCTATCTGAGTGCCATCCTTGCTAGTAACTACTTATTATGGACTTAAACTTAATGCTTTTTAAAACTGGATTTACTTCACACCATAACTTATATGTGGGGAACCATGTTTTAAAGGACCTAAAAATTCTTTTGCAGTACCAGAATAAAAGTGGCCGTTAAAGGACTTGTCAAACATGTACAAAAAGTTTGCAGTGTCTTGACACTCGGCTGGCACAGATGAAGTTCTGAAAAAAAGAGAATATTAATATTTATAATAATAAAATATGGATGAAAAATATACACAAAGACTATCCGTACTCATTCTACTTCTACTTTGGTACTTTCAAACTGGTTCTTGGGCTGAAGTATCCATTCATACTACTAAATGAACCAGTACCATTTAGTAGTACGTTAATTATCTGCTTGCTGGGTTCGCTTCCACCGCCTTACCCAAACCTGCTGTAATAGTATTGGTAAATTTATGCATGTGGCATTTCAACCCAGCCAAATATATGGTGATGCACAAGTAACACCTTTGGTATCTATCTGTCTACAATTAACATCTTGGTATCCATCTATCTATAGATTATGTTTATTACTTTTTACTAGGAGAACCATTAACTTGTTTGCTTTCCCATGTAATGAAAAACAATATAGAATGACAAATTAATAGATACATTCCCAATGAAAGAAGATTGGCTAATCAGAACACAATAATGATCATTGTTATCTACGTACCAGAGACATCACATGCGTAAATTTGTCAGCTATTGTATCAACCAGCACAACATTTCAAACAAAAAAATGTGCGCCAGTGTAGGATATGCAGGTGAAGTGGTGATACTAAACTCAGATGAGATATTGTAGAACTCTACCATCTAGTCATTGCAATGATAACGACAAGTTGAGTCTTTGGTCACTTTTGACAACAGAATGCAAGCAGATGAATGTTCTTATGGACAGAGATAAATATTGCCTATCTAAATTTCAAATTACTGTTTGTATACATATGATGTAAAGTTAATAGTTAATAGTAATTTAAAAAAATTTACTTACTTCAAATATTAACTATATCTAAAAAACTACTAAACCAATTTTTATGAAATTTGGACTGTTCCCTAAGTTGAAATATATCATATTTAAATCAAAAAGAATTATCTTAATGCAACTTTTAGTATACCAAAAAAAACGTGGATAAACGTATATAGGGTGTAAAAAAACCCTGTCCAATCAAAAAGAGGTATATAGTTAGAATAACCTTAAAAACAACAAAGAAAAATATCAACACGCGGGATTTGAACCTGCGACCATTTCCCTAAAGGAGGGACGCTCTTCCACTGAGCTAGTGTCGACAGGCTCGAGGCGGCGAAATTCTTCTTTGCTATATGATCGATTACGTCGATTGTACAGATCGCTAGGCATACATACGCATAACTAGTTAAATGAGTTCATCGTAACAGATGAAAATCACATTTATAACTTTTGATCAGTACTTTCGTATATAATTATTTTTGTGTTATAGCACTCACCCCGTGCTTGGGAAACTGGAAAAACCTTAAAAACAACAAAGAAAAATATCGACACGCGGGATTTGAACCTGCGACCATCTCCCCAAAGATGGGACGCTCTTCCACTACCACGACGGGAGCCTGTCGACACAGCTAGTGTCAACAGGCTCGAGGCGGCGAAATTCTTCTATGCTATATGATCGATTACGTCGATTGTACTGATCGCTAGGCATACATACAACGTGTTTTATATATATAACAACGTGTTTTATTAAAGAAAGCCATCTTTTTATACATTTCCTAATACAATATTGGAATTATATACAATTTCTAGGATATGTTTACATTTCCTAGGATGTGTATGGATTATATAATTTTTAAACAATATTTTATACATTTCCTAAATAGTTTCGGAATTTTGTATATTTACGAAGAATTTTATACAATTCCTAGATTTTATACATTTCCGGTAACATATACACTTACAAAATTTAGCACACATGCTTGGATGCCTTAATGGGTCCTCATCCTCAATTATTATCCAATTCCAACAATATTACACACATACATGTGAAACTGATTCTACTTTTTTGACAGATGAAAATTATTTCAGGGATATTCTTTGTAGACAAATAAATACACTCACCTAAAGTTTCCACATCATTAGTCGATACCTCAGATTGATTTAAAATCCTTTCAATATTCAACAAAGGTTTGAGTAAAATTGGGTAACAAACTGAAATAAATAAAAACACTTTAAGTATCTTTCTCGCTATCTTAAAAAAAACCATTAATTATAACAAAAATCTATTTTTTGATTTATGTAGGTAATGTAATTATAAGATTTATCCATATTATTACAGTTTAAATAAATAATAAAGGCTAACATTTATTATTTATTTAAACTGTTATAATAATAACATTAATTTGATCCAAGTTTCCAAGAACATTTACAACATTAGTTTCCAACAATATTTATTATTTTCTATTACTTATTTTTTTTTTAATTCAATAAAATTATGTTTAGTTTATTATTATGTTAATTTATGATTGGGATCATAGGTTTTGTTCGTATTACTACTGACATTAAAAGCTTTAGAGTGACAGTGATTTCTTATTAACTGATTGTAAGCAAAATTTTATTAAACTGTCCTAGAATAGTATGGCCACAACACATGTCAGCTTTTAGAATTAGTTTATGAACTAACACTAAGGTTATATCTTAAGGTATTCAATATGAAAGTACTTACAGCTATGAGTAGGGACAGCATTTCTAGTAAGTTTTTTGCTAAATGTACGGTAAAATGATTCAAAATGTTTGTCACACTATCTCAAGTTATTATAAATATATCTTATGTCTATTTTCTGTGTAACCGGATTGAGATCACTAATTCACATGTTAAATTTATCTTGATTTTTTTCAGGATCAGGGAATCGATGCAATACATCTAAAAATAAGAATTATAAACGTGAGCCATTATGATTAATTTATGTGTTTAATTTAAAATACACAATTACATGCTCATATACATATAACAGGATAAGCAACATAAAACATAGTATTAGTTTAAACAAAAGTTATAACAACTTTGTCTATTAGTTTTTAGGGTTTTATCTTTTGAACACTAAAAGGACGTCTACCGTTTTTTAGTCAAAAGTTTACCTCAATTGTCTCTGCCTGATCCAGATTGGACAGGAGATAGACATTGAGATTAAATATTTGGGATCCGATCCGAAAAGGGCAACTACTAAAACACCAAGTTAATACAAATAAAATACCATGTACTGATGTGCTTTTTACATATCTGTATACATAATTATGTGGAGTGCTTACATGACTTATTAAATTAAAACATGCTCATCTACAACTTAGTTGAATTTTTAAAACAAAAGAGTCCTTTTAGTAAGTGTTTTAAAAAAGAAATTTTAGCTACCATTTATATAAGTAATTTTGTGACTTACCATTGGTATCACATCCAAAATAAAATTTGTAGTAATTTCTCGATATCATACTTGAAATAAGTCTCGAAACCAGAAGTTCCATACAACACATAAATAGATTCGGTGTCCGGTGAGCGAGTCCAGGTCCACGTCGAAGGCAGGTTCAATATCCAATTAACATAGCAAGGTTCACAAAAGCAGGCATCACAAGAAAATCCATAACACGCCAAGTAGGTTAAATAAAATCGATCGAGCAACATAAGCTGGAGATAACGTACGAGAAATTTATTTAAAAACTTGAAATTTCAATGGTTTTAAAATTTTGAATAGTTGTGTCAAAGAGTATACAATATACCTACGTAAGAAGTTCTGTCGATGTTACCCACGCTTTAAAAATGTTGCCAAAAATAAATATTTTCGTCCCTTATGTCAATAAAAATACATTGTAATTAATTATTAAAAATATTTGGGATTATATTATGTACTAATTAGTATATATGTACGATCTTATTTCTTTTGTTTGTGTACAAACTAAAAAAAATATGTTTGTCAGTAGCTCTATCTATTGGAATTTAAGATAAAATTACTGTTAGTTTACTATCTAAACAAGAGATGACGCTAGTGTCTTCGAAAAATGACGTTGCCTATCACATTCATGCCCAACTTGATGGTCTAGAATTCTGAATTTTAGATCTATTACTTGACAGCTATTTATTTTCGTAAATTCACAGAACACAATACTCTTACGAGCGTAAATTACAGTTAAGACTTATGTTTACTATTTTCTAATATCTACACATTTTGAAGTAGCATTAAATACTAAAATGTAGTTGAAATAATTAAATCTGTGGATTAAATGTTCAGCGGTAAACACAATGTCGCCCGCGGAACGCAAAATAATGACGGAATTTTTACTGCAGTACCGAGACTATACGTGTTTGTGGAAAACTTCAGATAAACATTACAGAAATAGAGAGAAAAGAACTCAAGCTTTGAAGCATCTTGAAAAGATATTGCAGAAATATGATGAAACTGCAGACATTCACACAGTTTCTAAAAAGATTAATAATTATAGAACTAGTTTTAAAAAGGAATATAATAAGGTAATAAATGTAACGATTATATCGTTCAAATTTATTGTATTCCTAAACTTCTTTTCTGTCAAGTATTTCTACTGAGTTATAATTATTACATTCTACTGCATGCTGTTAAGGTTTATCTACACGTATGTGGACGTTTTTATCAGCTACATTCCTAACCTATAATTAAAATTAATGTAATATTAAATAAAGTTGCATTTACATATTATGACATATTTCTTTACATATCTTCCAAAAAAAAAAATCAGATGGGTGGTTTTCGGAAGACCCTCTAGAAGTTCAGGAATGTTATAGTTTCTAAACCCTCAACTTTGATTTTCGGCTCTTTTTTTGCTAATTAATCAGCATTTCATCTTACAGTGGCTTAAGGCTTTGTGATGTTCCTAGATTTCTTTATTCATGTCCTACTCTGCTATTTGAGTAGTTGGGATTAAGTTGTTTACCTATATGTACATCTATAAATTTTTAATTAACTGTAATTATTTCAAACATATATGGAGTTAGTTGCGAATAAAATTGATGACAATTAAGTACTGAATTTTAGGAATAGCTACAAGAGAAGTTATTTTGAATTGATTGTTATGCTAGAACCTCATTGGGGAATTGCAACAAGACAATAGAAGTTATTTGTTAGTTATATTGTTTTAAAATAAAATTATATGGTTTAAATCAAATTTTCAAGGTGAAATTATCTTATGCATCAGACGACTCTGACTCTGTCCGTGTACCTAAACTGTGGTACTATGATTTAATGCAGTTCGTGGTGAATGAGAATTGGGAGGATGAGTCTCCTAAAGATGTAACCCTGATAGTTACTGAGTCGGCAGCTGAAAATTCTGAGGTAACTTATAATTTCTGAGTACACTGTACAAAACTATGTTAGTTTAATAAGCCAAAATCTATTGTATAAGCTTAAAATTTTAAACTGTATTAAATTGAAGTGTATTTTGAAACAATTCACCTCTTTGGTTTTATTGTAAGCCTGTTCAGCTGTGCTGTTATAAGGTCTCAGAATGATCTCAGATTGGCCAAAATATTGTTGGGTTTGTAGCGGTTCAAGCAATCAACAAATGCTACTAGGAAATAAAAAAAATATTCAGTAAATCCTAAATCACAATTATTTATCTTATTAACACTAAATACAAGTTTCAAGTCTTGTCAAATGGACTTTGGTCCCTAGGCAGTATATGTTGCCTGGCTGGGAACATCTCCCTCTTCCATGTCCTATCATGATGTTGATGACATCATCAATACCCTGACTTCATCACTACTTCTTGCATCTATGGTCATCAGTGTTGGTGTTGACTACATAAAATCAAAGGCTCCATTTCAGGGCCAGGAAATTTAATTGTTTTTTTTTAGTTTCTGTTAAAAAACAACATTACCCGGGATTGGATAAGTGTCCAGTACAGTCTTGCCACCTACCACATTGTGGGACAAAGTATTTCAGCTAGTCGCGGGTGCACTAGTTTTACCTCTGCATTCCTTTTTGGAGGTACGGGCGTAAAGATACTTTGTTTTAGTATAGTTATTTATAAGTTTATCTCCTCTTCTTTGTAACATTAGTGAAGATTATAAAAGTTGTAACTGGGAATTAGCAATGGGAATTATAGCTATTTTTATTTCACTATCACGTTGTGAAGTTATTTGTTTTTTGTCACTGTTATATCACGGGTGATAAATCACAATCGTTATATTTTATTAGTGATGACTATATTCGCAGTGGGTGCATTTTATTCCATTTGTTATATTGCTGTACAGTGATTACTATTTTTAAGTGATAAGTAAAGTGAAATAACATATTAAACATATTCTCTCTTGTAGGTGGTGGCACGGTGTTGCTCAAATGGTGTTGCTTTGTCTCATTCGCATGTTGAATTTCTGTGAATTATAAGCATAGTAGCTTCGCACACATGAAATTAAATCACATTTGCGTTATATATAATGGATAGTCTCAATGCATATAACTGGTGTGATACGTGAATTATTTGATAACGAGTGATATAACCAGTGATGTGTGAAATGTGCCATGCCTACTGGGAATGCAATTATTAATATTAGCAATATTATTTTCAGGATGATAATATTGAAGAAATATATAAAATGGAAAATGATCACTCTCATTACACCAAAATGGAACCGACATCACCTGTATCTCAATATAGCGACGAAAGTGCAATATCCGTGAACAAGTTACACAATTCTCAAACTTATACAACGAAAAGGAAGATTAAAGTTGAAGATAACAGTTCTTCAAAATCCTCCAGAAAAGGCCTACATAGTTCATTTAAACTTAGAAGAAAATACAGTGCTTTTGGTGAACATGTGGCAGAAAAGTTAAGAAATATGCCAGAGGAAATGGCGTCTTATTGTCAGAAGATTATTAGCGATGCTTTGTTTTATGCTGATTTTGGAAATTTAAATTATACTTCTCATATTGTAACAACATTAAAATAACGGAACATATCTTTTGTCCATCAATAGAAATTGTTACAGCAGTAATACGTAATCACTGTATATAAACACCAAAGAAAATTGTGCTTAGCCATCCAGGGATTTTTAGCTATTTGTGCAATATCAAACTTGCAAACAACTACTGCATAGTCTAGGAGATAGCCTATTTGGCTCAGATCATGAGGTCCCTAGATCAGGGAAAAAGGTTTTATTGGGATGTTTTTGAGGTTTTTCTCAAATGGTGTCGAAATTTCATAAGCAGCTCGGAATCTGGCGGATATGTGTTATCTTATCTGTGCCTCGGGTTAGCACGTAAATCCATCGGTCCCTGTTATCGTAAGAAATAGTCGCAATTTCTGGGATCTGAAATGTTGTTTTAGCCACATAGTCAATAGGTTGAAAAATGTTAAGGTAATGTTAAAAATATTTTTTTCAAAAATTTTCGTCATTGATAAATCTCAAATAACTTGTCCGATTTGGAACCAATTCACAATATTTGGCGCAATTTTTAATGAGAAAGGCTGACTAGATTCTAAATCTAAAAGTATATTAGTCTAAAAGTTATTTTAAAAATATTGAGTAAGTTTGTTTTAAACAACATAATTTTGATATTTAAAAAGATATCACTTTTGGGACTTTGACTTGATTTTGATTTTTGAAACGACACTATACGCAGTTTTTAGGGTTCCGTACCTAAAAGGTAAAACGGGACCCTATTACTAAGCCCTCGCTGTCTGTCTGTCACCAGGCTGTATCTCATAAACCGTGATAGCTGGAAAGCTGAAATTTTCACAAATTATGTATTTCCGTTGCCGCTCCAGTCCCCATACAATAAAAATGTTTTTTTTTTTTCATTTTTTAAGAATGATGGATGGAACCTTTAATGCGCGTCTCCGACTCGCATTTGGCCGGTTTTTAAGTTCTACAATATGGTAAAAGATCTAAAAGTGATAGGTATGTTGGAAACTGTATGAAGTATGCAGAAGCTACAGGCATACTTCATACAGTCCGTTTGGCCAGACCGTTAGGCTCCATATCTTTATCGGCAGTGAACCTTCCACTCCAGCTTAAAGCACAGCCAATTGGATTCTCGTCCACTTGCTCTAACATTACATCATCAACCACAACTTTCCTTCATGCTGGTCCGGGCTCCTCTGAAGAATAGACCAACTGCCGTTCTACCAGGCAGGTCGTAAGTGGCGACCGATTGGCTATACGAGTCACTACCATCATGACTAGGAGGTGGTAGAGTTTCGCAAGTCTCGCCTGGGTATTTGGTACTCTTTAACTATTCCTTTTCCGGTTTGGAGGGTACCATCCCACCATAGGGATAGCAATGGACCATAAACATCTTTGGTGTCATGGTTTCTTTTCATCAGTATGGCCATCTGATTATTTGCTATCGTAAGATATATAAGAAAACTAATTAAAAGTGAGTAAAATCTTGTTAACACATTTTTTAACACACATTTTGACAATCAGCGTACTTCAGTATGTAAGAGTAATCGTTAGAAGTTTTCATCATTTTCATCGTATTATTGTGCAAATAAACGCGTATTTAATTTATTTCCCATTTTGTTAAACTATAATTATTATATTAATTACTAGCTGTTGCTCACGACTATGTCTGCGCGGACTTCGTTTACTCCGCACAGCTCCTCCCCCGTAGATGATAGCGTGATAATATGTAGCCTATATGTTGACGTGACCTGTTAGTAATATTCATGCAAAATTTGAAGTAAATCCATACAGACAAACAGACAAAAATTCTAAAAACTATATTTTTGGCTTTGATATCGATTGTAGATCATGCCCCAAGTATTCTTTTAAAAATATATTCAATGTACAGTTTTGACTTTCCTACGATTTTATTATATGTATAGATTATCACTACATTTATTAGTGTAGTGATGTTTGTGACAAAAAACCGAAAGTATAACTATATTTTCGGTTTTTTTTGGACGAGGGATATTTCGTCAGCCATTAAATTTGTCCAGATCAATTTCTAAAATTTATATTACTTTAATGCTAAGTTCTTGATAACATTAAAGAAGACACAATAACAGAGTAATTAATTCAACGAATAACTTTTATCATATGCGTGTAAATAATTTAAAAAAAAAAGCAGCAAAAAGTAACTTAGTGCCAAAAAAAAGCGTTTATATAAATATATATGTAAAAAATTATTTTTTTTACTAGAGTATAGGTCTTTATATTTTTTTTTCGTGTCTATTTCTTTACCAGTAATTTACTAGGTGGTAGAGTTCTGCATTGTCTCGCCCGGGTCTGGTACCACCGCCTTACCTATTCCTGCCGCAATAGCGTCAGCGTTTGTCGCTGTCGTGTTCCGGTTTGGAGGGTAAGGTAGCCGGCAAACTTATGCATGTGGCATTAGACCTCGCCACAAGATAGCAACGCACCATTAACATCTTTGGTGTCTATAGGCGATGGTTGACTCTTTCCATCAGGAGACCCATCTGCTTGTTTGCTATCTTATGATATAAAAAAAAAAAAATTTACAAAATATAAAAAAAGATTAGGTCCTCGGCATGTTCGCCAAAGTATGAAGTTTATCTTCATTTATTTCGTAGTAAAGACTTGTTCAGTAAATGATTCCCGCGTCAATCGATATAAGTGTTCAAGTCCTATTGAAAAACGTACAATTTACACGCTTGAATTCAATCCAATAAATCAATTTTTTTTGCCCGGAGTGCGCCAGGCACTTGAAAACGCGAAGTTTTGAGGGGGGGAGGTGGCGGTATTACTGCGCAAAACAGAAATGCGAGAGCCGGTACCGCAAGCGGTTATCTGCATTAATCACATAGAAGCGATTGGTGCAATCTATTGAAAATTTTCGCTACTAGGTGTCGCTGGATGACACAGTGCATTGTAGTCACTTCTGATATAATTCTTTTAAGATGGATTATAAACCCACGATATCGCTCGCCCATGGCCGGAGCTCCAGCCTGTTGCCACCGAAATAACTTTTGTGAATGGAAGTGATTTTTCCTTTTTTGTCCCTTTTATAATCATTTAAGGCATTAAATATTGATTAACCTATATGGCCTGAGCAGACAAAGCGACTATCCCCAGGGTACTTTTTTGTCCATCAATATAAATCCTATATAAACTGTATCGAATAATGACGTGGCTACATACATCGGGCTACAGCGAAGACTCGCGCCAGCACGATGAATCGGCCTATCGCGCAACAACTGCATCGCGAACGCGTCACTGCAGTGGGCGTCAAACTGAGGTCCGCAGGTTATATTTGTGCATCTCACGACAAAGAAACTATAATATAATTAAGATAACAATAATAAATACAAACTATCCGCATACATATGTTTAGGTCATTTCATGTAGATATAAGCCGTATTTTGATATTGACCTAGTGTATCGACTGTGTATGCTACTTTTATTTTGTTCCGTGGTAGAAAAAAATAACATACGACGTATTTCATGTTTATGAACTGTATCGCAAGTTCGTAATCTACGGGCGAATGAAATACATTACACAGTAGCATAAAATTAAATAATTTAAGGAACGAATGTTCATTAATTAAGAATTTTAGAACACAAGATTTTAAGGAATATCACAATATTCTTGTTTGCTTTGTCGCGGGCCGCACAAATATCATCAGCAGGCCGCACAAATATAACCTACCGGCCGCAGTTTGATGACCAGTGATAATACGACGTCATTATGACGTAAGCAGTTGTCGCGATGCAGTCCGTGACAACATCGTGCTAGCGCGAACCTTCGCCGCAGGCCGATATATGTAGCCGTAGGGTAACGCACACAAAGGAATAAAAGTACCCCGTATAAAGAGTCCGCCGAACAACCGAGGATGCCGAGAGACCGGACTGCAGTAGGTACGGGGAGTCCCCGAAAAAAAACTACCTAATGTGACTAGATTTAATCTGTGTTGAGCGCTCGAGAGTGACACGTATGATCGACAACCGGACAACATACACCAAATATACACCGTGTGCTTTGGTCCGTGGCAAGTTCTCGGCGGACATTTTTTTACGATTCAGGCATTTTTGTTCTCTGCGAACAAAATTCCCGTCTGCGCAAGCCATTAGTGTCCATTTCCAAAGTTTTTGCAAATATTAGTTTATAACAAATCAAACATTTGCAAATAGTACAGTGGCGTAGGGCAGCGTGGCGGGGTCCCGTATAAAAATTTATTTGGGGGCCCTTATGAAGAGTAGAGATTTCCCATAAAACAAAAAAAAATGCATAAAATTAAAACAAATATTAATTCACCAAAATTATCTGTCACTTTTTTCAAAATTTACACTCTCCTTGCCTTTTTTCCGGCAAACAGAACAACATCTTTTATCGGCTCTCATGGGGAATGTTCCGAGGAACTGTTTGGATTAATTGCTGCCGCCGAATTTTACCATCGGACACGACAAAATTCAAGGTTTCATCCTCACCATCTCGACGTCTGGAAATCCACAACCTTATGATTCTCGAGACACTTTGCGGCGCACTACTCCTATGTGGAACCAGCTATGGGCAGATTTTTTCCAAACGAATACGATTTAGGGACCTTCAAGAAAAGAGCTTACTCGTTTTTAAAAGGCCGGCAACGAAACTACAAGAGCCCGGGTAGTGTAGTTGTCCACGGGCGGCGATAATCACCATCAGGTGAGCCTCCTGTCCGTTTGCCCCCTCTTCTATATAAAAAAACAGATTTATTAAATCACTAGCTGTTGCCAGCGACTTCGTCCGCGCGGACCTCGTTTACTCCGCACAGCACCTCCCCTGTAGGTGATAGCGTGATAATATGTAGCCTATATGTTGATCCGACCGGTTAGTAATATTCATGCAAAATTTTAAGTAAATCCATGCAGTACTTTTTGAGTTTTTCCCGGTACATACATACAGACAAAAATTCTAAAAACTATATTTTTGGCTTCGATATCGATTGTAGATCACGCCCCAAGTATTCTTTTAAAAAAATATTGAATGTACAGTTTTGACTTTCCTACGATTTTATTATATGTATATAGATTTATAGCTGATGATGTGTGCACTACAGCCGGGGGAGCCAGCGGACTGTAGATCTGGTTCTTCGACGCCCCACCAGCCGCAGTGCCTTTGGTCGTGAGCCGGGTGTCGCCGGGAAGAATAAATCGAGACCACAACTATTCCGTTGCAAAGGTGATTTATTGTAACAAAATAGAATTTATCAATAAAGCTAGCACCGTTGCAAATGTTCACTATTCTATGGGAGAGCCAGTACTTGCCCTAACGCTGCCCTACTCTAAAGCTGGTACCCTATAGATGTACTAAAGCCCAGGAACTTGTCTGGGAAACTTATTTGAGTCGTAACGAAACTGTAACTTGATCGGAACGGAACTGATTGTATGGCCGCGCTCTCCGATATTTATAGCGCGCGGCCAGACGGGCGGCATAAACCGATAAAGACGGCTGGCGCCGTGCGTGGCGCCACGATGTCTGGGATTTGTTAAAATCTCATTTTTCGTAATCTAAACGTAATTATTTTGTCTATGGTAGCTTCTCCTACCTCTAATTACCTAGTGTGGCCCTCTAGCGAGTGCAACGGTACTATCTTTTTACAATTATAAACGAAACAAAGTATATAATGCCCTAAGACCTACCGAAAACTAATTACAATGTGTTATTTCTTATTTATATACAAGGATCTAACACAAATAAAGTTATATAATAACAAACAAGAGTGTTATATACATTATATGTTCTTACAGGACCTCGGAAACTTACAATTACAGAGTTGTACGCCTTTTCAGGTCGTACTATCCTATAACTATCTTTATATACTCGAAAAGTGCGCAAACATATGCCTAAGGCTAAAACTTACATTGTACATACTATTTACAATCGATAAACATTCATTTTAACAAAGAATTTTGCACTTTTCGGGGTTTTCGTAATTCTGGATTCCCGCATATAAATACAATCTCGCAAGAGTCGACTCGTAATTTGTCGACTGCGTGGAACCCCTTTTGATCGTAATATGCCTTTAGGCAAACAACTTAACTACATAAAGCTTTATTATTTCTGTACAACAAAGCTGTATGTAGGTCTTAGTGCGAATAAAAGACGAAAACGAACATTATTTATTACAAAAAACTTACGAACTAAACGAAATATACAATTTATCCTGCCTTAATATCTATTTACATTAAATATTAGCTAATATTAAGTTGTGAGACATTGTAAGATGCCCGCAAGCCATCACCATTACTTTCAGACCAAGCGAACATACATTGCATGGTGGGCCTCTTTTCATATGTTTCTTTATATTTGAAAATATTTCAAATCTTTACCTATTTTATTAGGATTATATCTTAGAAGATTTTCGAGCTTCGATGGTTTCATAGAGTCATTGTTCAAAACTTAGTTGCATAAAAGGCATGGGCAATTGCTTGTCTGCCTATATTGATAAGGACACGATAGTTGGCTGGTTGGTTGATTGGTCACATGTAACGAATAAAAGTATAATAAAAAAGGAATATTACTTATATATACTGAAACCTCAACATAATTAGTGTAGCAATTTTTTTATATATATATCATAAGATAGCAAACAAGCAGATGGGTCTCCTGATGGAAAGAATCAACCATCGCCTATAGACACCAAAGTTGTTAATGGTGCGTTGCTATCTTGTGGCGAGGTCTAATGCCACACGCATAAGTTTACCGGCTAACTTACCCTCCAAACCGGAACACGACAGCGACAAGCACTGACGCTATTGCGGCAGGAATAGGTAAGGCGGTGGTAACAGACCCGGGCGAGACGATGCAGAACTCTACCACCTAGTAGCCACGATGGTAGTGACTCGTATAGCCAATCGGTCGCCTTTTATGACCTGCCTGGCAGAACGGCAGTTGGCCTATTCTTCAAAGGAGCCCACGGCCAACACGGGGATAGTTAGGTAAAAACTGAAATACCTACCTATATTCTTTACATACTCGGTGTCAGAATCGAACATTGAACACCTTCCTTCAAAACTTACACTCCACGTCTGTATAAAAATATGAATTGAGCAACTCTTTTTTTTTTGGTAAGTCAATCACCACAATGATCACCACTCAGTAATAATTCCAATTTCTAAAAATGTCGACTTGTCAAAAGTGCCTGCAAAGGTTTATTTGGATAAAGCATTTTTTGAGTTTGAGAAAATAGAACCAGAAATCAGAAGAACTTTATTCAATAAAACTTTTTACAAGTAATTTTGACACGTCAATATTTTTTAAAACTACTACCGGATCGGAACGCGGCCACACACTGAGAAGATTCGGCGGAAGAAACTCAGCGGGCTTGTCTTTTTTTCATATACCTAATTCGTTTTTTTTTTTACAATATTACAAAATTATAAAACATATATATGCGATTGATATGAGGAGAAATTAATCCCATGCTTGTCTTCTAAATAATCTGAGATTTTATAATATCCTTTTTTTACAGTTTTGTTTTAACACATTTTTAAATCTATTGACTGAAAGATCTCTTATAGTTTCGGGAAGTTTATTGTAAAAGCGTATACATTGCCCCATAAAAGAGTTACTTATTCTGTGGAGACGAGATGCACGCACAACAAGTTTTAGTATTTAGTACAATTGACAATTTGACCTGGTTAAGGTAAGGTACTTGACTTTTTATTTATTAAAACCAACCTGTTTCGCGTTGTAACGCATCATCAGGGCAAAAGTTAGTATTGATTATTGATATTATTGACAATTTGACCTTAATCTATACATATAATAAAATCGTAGGAAAGTCAAAACTGTACATTGAATATTTTTTAAAAGAATACTTGAGGCGTGATCTACAATCGACATTGAAGCCAAAAATATAGTTTTTAGAATTTTTGTCTGTTTGTATGTATGTCCGGCGTAAACTCAAAAAGTACTGCCTGGATTTACTTCAAATTTTGCATGAATATTACTAATAGGTCGGGTCAACATATAGGCTACATATTATCACGCTATCACCTACGGGGAGGTGTTGTGCGGAGTAAACGAAGTCCGCACGGACGAAGTCGCTGGCAACAGCTAGTACCTAAGTAATAAATAAAAAGTCAAGTAAAATAGTGCAAGTGCCTTTAATACAATATAATCCAAGAACCTTTTTTCGTTTAAAAATGCAAAGTGCCTACTAAAGATGAAGAATTCCTATGTAACATATCCAAGGTCTTTAAAGTTCGGAACAAGACCGCGATCAAAATATACGAGACAGCCGCAAGCGGTCGTGGAGAGAGGCGAAAGTTTACAACAATCCTTTGCCGAGGCTCGCAAAGTTTCCGAACTGACATTTTTGTGTTCGTATTTTTACGAACTTTGATAATCAATACACATGTGTTTATGCTACTTGCATGTATGTAGTATTTTTATTTTGTACTAGCTGTTGCCCGCAACTTCGTCCACGCGGACTTCGTTTACTCCACACAGCTCCTCCCCCGTAAGTGATAGAGTGATAATATGTAGCCTATATGTTGACCCGACCTTTTAGTAATATTCATGCAAAATTTGAAGTAAATCCATGCAGTACTTTTTGAGTTTACCCCGGACATACAAACAGACAAAAATTTTAAAAACTATATTTTTGGCTTCGATATCGATTGTAGACCACGCCCCAAGTATTCTTTTTAAAAAATATTCAATGTACAGTTTTGATATTTCTAAGATTTTGTAATATGTATAGATAACATTTACAAAATTTTATTTTGAGTGATTTTAAGTTCATTTAATAATAAATTAACATGTGTTTTTACTTTAAGTTTTTAACACTAAACTTCACTACAGTTAGAAATTTACAGGAAATCAATATCAGGTAAGTAGGGGGTCTACCCAACGCGGAAAAACATGGCAAGGGCCTACGACACAAAAAAGTTTGGGGAACTCTGCTCTAGAGGCTCGATACATTTTTGGGTTAAGAATCTTTTTTTCCAGGCTAGTGATATAAGTACCTACCTAGGTAAGTAAATTGTAATTTGTTGTACTAAAATTCAAAATTTTACCATCTAGCTATACCACCTTGCTATTCTAAAGTTTACCCCGCGCAAACAAGCAGATGGCTCTCTTGGTGGAAAGAGACGTCCACCGCCTAAAGACGCCAAAGATGTTAATGGTAATACCATATGTACAGGGGCGGATTTGATACGTTGGTTGCCATAGGCCTACGAAAAGATTGCCGCCGTCCTATACGCTGAAACCAGATATCCGTGTTCTAAAATCTATAGCTTTTATTTTAGCAAAATGAAAATGATACATTTGAACTTGGAATAAACTAGTAAGTGAAGATCCAGTTGGATAAGCAAAACTTCTAATAATCGTAATCACCATACATGTTATTTTTTGCAGGGTGCTATTGGGCAACGTTTTTGAGTTTTAACACGTACCTAGGCGCGTGAAAAAATTGGTAAAATGCGTGACGGACCACGCGCAATGTAGGGTTCCGAAGTTGCCCATCGCGATAATAAATAATGCGGAGGGCGGAAAAAACAGGAGGGCTTTTATTGTTTCACTAGCTGTTGCCAGCGACTTCGTCCGCGCGGACTTCGTTTACTCCGTACAGCACCTCCCCCGTAGGTGATAGCGTGATAATATGTAGCCTATGTGTTGACCCGACCTGCAAAATTTGAAGTGAATCCATGCAGTACTTTTGAGTTTACCCCAAACAGAGTTTACATAAAGACAAACAGACAAAAATTCTAAAAACTATATTTTTGGCTTCGATATCGATTGTAGATCACGCCCTAAATATTCTTTTAAAAAAATACTCCATGTACAGTTTTGACTTTCCTACGATTTTATTATATATATATATATATATATATATATATATATATATATATATATATATATATATATATATATATATATATATATATATATATATATATATATATATATATATATATATATATATATATATATATATATATATATATATGTGTATATATATATATATATATATATATATATATGTGTGTATATATATATATATATATATACAGGGTATAACAAAAATAAGCACTAACTTTCAAGGGTATACGTGTACATGAACTAAACAAACACCTGGTAAAATATTATACCAAAAGGCACACATTTTTTGTTTCATATAAATTTAGTAAAATAAGAAATTAAAGTTTATTTTCACACCCCTACCTTGAAGATGGAAGTGATGTGACGTCAGCAACACGTTGAATGAATAGCGTGACGCACACATAGACATGAAGAATACCGCGTACTTGTACTTACACACATTTAATAAGCAATTTTTTACATATCACTTTCGTCACTGATTAATTATTATACATTAATCCAAATTCACTATTTACAGGCAATAATAAAACAACACTGTCTTCAAATTAATTTATAAGTAAGGTTCAAAATGACCACCACCCTTCTCAATGCAGAGCAGTTCTGCGTAACATTGATAACCTTACATTATGCAACATATGTGGGGTTATGGACCTAAATGCTGCATTAATTTTACCTTCCATCTCTTCACGTGTATGACATTCCACAGAGTAAACTTTATTTTTCACATAACCCCATAAAAAGTAGTCTAGGCACGTGAGATCTGGAGAACGAGGTGGCCAAGGCACCGGGCCACTTCGACCTATCCACTCTGCAAATCGATCGTTTAAATAATCACGCACAGGGCGTGCAAAGTGAGCGGGTGCTCCATCGTGCTGAAAAATTATATTACGATATACATTCAGTGGAAGATTTTCCAGATGTTCTTCTAAATCCTCTCTCAGGTGTTGTAGGTACCTTTGAGCGTTAAGACCCTGAGGTAAAATAGTCGGCCCCAAAACATAGTCCCCAACGATGCCTGCCCAGACATTAATTCTCCACTGGTGCTGAAAGCTACTTTCACTCGAGGCATGCGGGTTATTATGTGCCCACACATGCTCGTTGTGCAAATTGAGCACACCATTTCTTGTGAAAGAAGCCTCATCTGTCCATAAAATATTAAAAGCAAATTCGGGATTTGCTTCAGCACGGTTCTGGTACCACCTACAAAAGTCCATTCTGGGCATATGGTCTGCAAGTCCTATCTCCTGAGTCCTTGAAAAATGGTAGGGATGTCGTCCATCATCCTGCAGAGTACGCCACACCACCATATGGTTTACATTTAACATAGCACTGCATCGGCGTGTGCTGGTCCGAGGATTCTCGTCAAAATGATTTAGAATCCGAGTCTCAATAGCAGTACCTACTCTTGAATTAGGACGTCCAACGTTTCGTTCGCGGTGGAAGGAACCAGTACGCTGAAGTCGTAAACACATGTTACGGAATACTGAGTACGGAGGTAAATGACGTTGTTCTGCTGGTGGCCTTCCATCAATAAACCGTTGTCGGTAAATCTCCCTCGCTTCATTAATGCTACCATTCCTAGCAGCACCAACACATAGCATCATTTCGTAAAATTCACTATTAGTGTAAAGGTGACGGTCATTATTATTTCTACGTGGCATTTTTAAAATCGCGATTTCCAATCAATGGGTATTAAGTAAGATTCATAAAAAATCGGCAATAATAGCAATAGTTACGCTCTCCAAAGACAAACGGCAACTGAATAAAAAAATAAAAATTCCTTTACAATTATCTAGGTACTTTTCCGAACTAATTAGGGTTCAGTGAAACAAATTTAAAAATAATCTTCTTCATCTTAGAGTTTATTCCGGTTATTCTCCACGCTTGCGCTAGGAACGAGTTTGAGTTTGCCGTAGCGACTGTCGTCTAACCTCCGAACCTCTCTGGAGGAAGCCGGTGCCAGGACCTCTTTCATTGTACAGCAGTCAGGTTGTCTTGGGTCCCGAAGGTGGTGGTGGGACCCCTTGCACCATAAATAAAAAAAAAACAGTAGCAGTCGTGGGACTGCCGATAGAAGTGAAAACGGAACTATTAAGTTGAGAGTAATTAAAACTATATGCAAAACATAGCTATAGATATACTATTATCATTAGCATGTCGGTGACGCGAAACGAGGATTTTACCCTCTACCAAAACGCTCAACGCGCCTAAAGAAGTTTTCACTTCAAAAATCATTTCCCGTGTTAGTTTGAGTGCCTTAAGAAGAATTACCCTCCATTCTACCAGGCGAACTGAGAATCGAACCCAGTACCTTACGAAGAAACGCCTAAACCGGCATCACTCTTATCATAAAAGTGACAAAAATGTTGACTAAAACTATACGGAACTACATATTAGTATGATTTTACATAAAAACAAAATGGCAGAAAAAAGGGAGTGTCTTGTCTCTTTCCGAAAGTGGTCTTTTCGCCAATCAAAGCGTTTCGTTGCACTTTGTATAAGCCGCAAAACACGTGTAAGTTCTAAAGGCCTGTACAAACGACCGGCGGCGGCTTTAAAGTTAACTTAATACTTTTTCATTTCCAGTATGATAAACAATATTTTGATGAAAAAGATTAATTTTTCTGAATGAATGAACAGGTTGATATGTAATCCCGGCAATCGCTAAAATTAGCAATAGTTTTCGTTGGTTTCGCTTGCGTGGTTTATTTTTGACATTCACAAAAAACTCTAACCACGCGTGCGAAGCCGCGAGCAACGGCTAGTATTTTATAAAATCTTTGATCTAAAATGTAATCAAAAAAACGTAGTCAAAAATTATCTTTTTCCTGAAATAACTACTACTTAGAAAGGTCTTGCCAATTTCTCCCGTGAAACAGCTTTCCTGTGTTTCGGAGAGAAGGGCAAGACAGGCACTGTAATTACTGGCACCGAGACTTAACATCTTATGTCTCAGGATCTTAACATCTTATGTCTCTAACACATGAATGGAATACCTGGGCTAGTTCCAGCCCAGGTATCCCATTTTTGTTCATTAGCGACGTCGACCACTTACCATCAGGTGGCACGTCTGCTAGTTTGCCTATCTCAATAACATAAAAAAAGGTAAGAAGAGGCGCACCTAAAACAAACTTTAGGTAGGTACTAAGTTCCATCAGCCATGTAGTGATAGTGACAAACGAGCCTATCAACTCACCGGGAACATTCCGATTCTTGACATTTTTTTAGCAGTGCTAGCCATGTCAAATTTCATATGTAACGAAAATTAATTTGCGCAATTAAAATTCCCGCGGAAAATATTCAGTAGTGTGTGTGAGCAAGGCCTTAAGTCGGGCGCTTGGTTGAGACCGCGTTGCGCCGCGTTGAGACGCCTAGCGCGATGTCGGTAATACTTCAAATCAAAGGACTTCTAGGCTAATCAATGCGTAGGTTTATTTGTCAAAAATGCTTATAAAAGGTTGTGTTGTGTCTTAATTCTTAATGATAATGCATATTTATTTTGCGAAGTGTCGTGTTATCAACGAGAAAGTTTTACTAAGTTTTTAGAATTGTGTGTAAAAAAAGTGATAATAGCTATGATTTACCTGCTCAAAAACTAATTACCTATTTAGACACCTTGTTATGTGAAGT
This sequence comes from Apodemia mormo, assembly GCA_036924255.1. Taxonomy (NCBI): domain Eukaryota; kingdom Metazoa; phylum Arthropoda; class Insecta; order Lepidoptera; family Riodinidae; genus Apodemia; species Apodemia mormo. Next base: position 15,934,120 of record JAUPFN010000030.1, read on the forward strand.
TAGAAGCAAACAGGGTAGGTACTAGAGGTAAGTATTATGCCATTAAAACAGTTTGTAAGTTGAAACCATGCCAGATAATACATTGTAAAATGCCTATGAATCACGGAATAGATTTAGGTACCTACACTGAAAACACATGTGAATAGTTGACTTTGAAGGTGGATATTGTGTGATGAAGTAATTTATGTAATGTGTTTTCATAACAAAAAGATACCTTAATTAGTTATATTGGATTATTTGCCACGATTGTTTTAGAATGTATGTACCAAACTAATAGTTTCACTCAGAGTTAGAAATAATAATCCAGGTCACAATAAATTTTAGGTACACAGCTGATATAATTTTGTTGCCAGGCGGGAGATTTTCCTGCATGAAATGCCTAATAGCCGCAGGTTTGCCTTACGTAAACTAGGTATGAGACTACTAGGTAGGTATTTACGATTAATAAAATTTTATGAGATTTTTTTTATTGAATATGAGTATAGTAATTAATAATTATTTTAATATGATCGTAATATGCTATCGAGTGACACCAATAGTCGGACAGTGTTTTTTTTAACATAATGTAATAATTATGGCTATCAAAACCCAGTTAAGTTACCTATGAATCAAATTGTCCAGCCTGGTAATCAAACTAAGGACCCTCATGGGTTTATTCCAACATCAGTCCTGGTAGAAAAAAATATAAAAAAACTCTTTAAATAATATCTACATTATTTACTCTGTCAAGTAATTAGTACTTTGTTGTGCGTCTAGCAGTTCATTGACATCTATCATATGATTGTGACCTTTCATAGCTGCGTAAACCGTGCGCGTACGTTACTGCGTGCTATACTTCAGGGCTGCCACAGATCATTTTGAAAAAAAACTTTGACATTCATTTTCTCAGAAATTTCATAGTTTTTATTTATTAAAAATGTATAATTAAAGAGCTAACCACACATCCTGAACGCTCCTTCAGTATTAGTGCTTATTTTTGTTATACCCTGTATATATATATATATATATATGTGTATATATATATATATATATATATATATATATATATATATATATATATATATATATATATATATATATATATATATATATATATATATCGATGTAGATTCTATGAACATAAAACATATTTAACATCAATGTCAGATAAATCTTCAGCACAGGTTCACCGCCTATAGTAACTTCTCCAAGTATACTTAGTAGAGGTAAGGACTAAGGCATAAATATTGGATTAGGTACAGGGATCAGGTATTTTACGAAATTAGGTTATTTTCATGTGCGTACCGAGGGGGCGGGGGGCAGGGAGGGGCAGCTGACTGCCCTGGAAATTGTTTACTCTCTACAAACTATCAACTGTTGGAGATAAAAATATAGTCTTAAAATGTTACGGTTGCCTCCCCTGGCCCAGAATCTGAATACGCCCATGGTCATATCTAATCGAAAAATATCACATTGACATTGCATGGAGTCCACATAATTCCACAAGCTATACTTAATACTATGTAATACATACATATTAATACTCCTGATGGAAAGAGTCAACCATCGCCTATAGACACCAAAGGCGTTGCTATCTTGTGACGAGGTCTAATGCTACATGCATTAGTTTACCGGCTACCTTATCCGCCAAACATGACAGTGACAAGCACTGACGCTATTGCGGCAGGAATAGCTAAGGCGGTGGTACCAGATCCGGGCAAGACAATGCAGAACTCTACCACCTAGTCACTAAGTAAAAATATACCCGATTGAGATTCACCACATCAAAAAAAACACTACACCTTTGTGGAAAAATTTCTCGGATAAAAGTAGGTAAATAACTTACAAAGTGAAAGTAACAGTTTATGAATGTTTATTTTTATTTAAAAAGTCGAAAAAAGTCTTACAAAGTCGGAAAAACTCTGAATTTGATATAAAAATTCGGAGTAATTCCAAAATTTCGGACTCTTCCAGAAGAGTTATTCAGTGTTAATAAATCTTTCTGCCGTGCAACGTTTATGGGTACTAAAAGAAATATATTAAAAGTTATTAATACTACGAAAGTGTAATAAAGGGGAAAAAAATATAACTAATACTTCCCCGGTTTTCCGTTTAAGAATTTGAAACTTTCTTCTTTGTTTAAAAAAAGGTTACCGTTACTGTCGATCAATATTATAAACTTTGTTTCTTCAATTTTTGATAATTATTATTAAAATCTATTATATCACAACGTTATTTGCCAATTTTTATTTTATTGTACTTTTATTACATAAATATATTTATAAATTAAGTAAAAATTAAAACAGCTGATCTAATTAGCTTTTGACAGGTTGAGTCAGTGTTGCCAGAGAAAAAGTCAATCTTTCGTCCTTAAGAGCATGTGTCAGAGGCCTAGTAGCATATCAAAGCAGTCAAGAATAACGACGTTAATAAGTCGGCGATTGCTAAACATCTACAGCTGTAGTCGGGCCGTAATCACTGGATGGAATTTCATAGGCCACGCGTATTTTCGACAGAACGCCATATTACATTCCACGGCTAGTGAAAGAAGCCATTGAAATCAAAAAACATCCAAATTTCAACCGGGAAGACGCACGTAGTACGTCCTTGATAAGTTTTCTTGGCACGTATTGATTTTTGAAAAGCTGTATATTTTGGAAACGATGATCGATTTGATCTTTCAAATGGCATTCAACTCAATTTAAATATTGCTTTAGCTAAAAAATCGGTAGGTTCAAAAATTTCGAAGCAATGTCAAAAAAACATTTTCGTCTATGATAGATCCCAAACAAATTTACCGATTTTTATCCAATTAACGGTACTTGGCGCAGTTTTTAAAGGAGAAACGATGATAAGATTTTGAAGTCAATCGGTATATTAGCCTGAAAGTTATTTCCAAAATATTAAGTAACTTTGCTAAAGAAAACGTAATTTTAATATTTGAAAAGTTGTAACCTTTGAAAATAAGGTTCGGTTTTGATTTTTAAAAGGGCATTCGACGTAATTTTTATAGTATTAAAATATCGTAGAATACCAAAAAATAATTGGTTGAAATATTTCGAAGTTATGTCGAAAAAACACTTTTTTCAAAATTTTCGTCAACGATTACTTCCAAACGAATAAACTGATTTTGAGACAATTTATGCATTAGATGTATTTTTTTGAGGAATAGTTTTTGTACTCAATCGGTACATTAATCTGGAAGTTATTAAAAAAAAAATTGTTTCGTCACAATTTGTTTAGGGTATTTTCAAAATTTCTCAAAATCTCTTAGGCCCATTTGGTACAAAATTTCAGGAAGTATAAGTTGAGCGGAATCCAATCGAATGCCACCAACCGCGTTTCAATCGGTCCAGGCGTTCAAAACTTATGAGTTGTTGACACACACACACACTCACACACACACACTCACACACACACATACATACAGACATACTGACGTCATCGCGAAAATAGTCGAAAATGGTTCCTAAGCCCACAAAACGCGGACATATGGTGAAAACTCCATTTTTGAAAATCGGAGCAAAATCAGTAACCTTCCTATCTACATACGTAGTGGGAAGTTAAAAAGTACAAGTGTTTTAATAGATTAATATTGTATTAAACTGGAGTGAATGAAAATGAATTAAACAAAATAAAACTACCACGCCAAAGCTTAAACCTAAAAGTGCGATATTTTTTTAGTAAAATGTACCACTAAAGGGCACAGATCGTCGCCTAGTGTAGCTTTGTAGCATTTTTACTCGTTATTTGACCCTCCCGTTGGTCGAGTGGTTAGCGACCCTGACTACGCAATCAACGGGGCTCGGGTTCGATCCCCGACGGGGACAAGCATTTGTGTGATGAGCGTAAATGTTTGTATTTCTGGGTTTAGGTGTTTATTATATATATTCTGGTATTTATATATTATGTATTTCTATGTATTAGTATCGTTGACTAACACCCATAACACAAGCAAATATTTGCTTACTTTGGGGTTAGATCAGTAAGTGTAGTTTGTCCCGTGAATATTTATTTATTATTATTATTTATTTATTTTTATAATAGATGGCGTTAGCAGTAATAAAATTCTAATACAAAATGTATTTTCTATTTTTTTAATGTTTATGAAATAGCATTTTAATGGTAGATAATATATCTAGACATGAATTTAAACCACCACGTCAAAGCCCAAACCTTAAAGTGGGATACTTTTTCAGGAAAATGTACCACAAAAGTGCATAGAAAGTCGCCTAGTGTAGGGCTCGCTTCGCTCGCCATAATTATACTGGCTGTTGCCCAAGACTTCGTCCGCGCGGACTTCGTTTACTCCGCACAGCACCTCCCCCGTAGGTGACAGCTTGATAATATGTAGCCTATATGTTGACCCGACCTGTTAGTAATAGTCATGCAAAATTTGAAATAAATCCATGTAGTACTTTTTGAGTTTACCCCGGACATACATACAGACAAACAGACAGACATAAATTCTAAAAACTATATTTTTGGCTTCGATATCGATTGTAGGTCACCCCCAAGTATTCTTTTAAAAAAAATTCAGTACAGTTTTGACTTTCCTACGATTTTATTGTATGTATAGATAATTTTTCATAGTACGGTCAATTACCTTAGTAAAAGACTATCTAATTACAACATTTCATTAAAACCAATAGAGCTGTTTTGGAGAAACAATTCAATAATACATGAATTACTCGTTTGGATGGAAATGGAGTTTTCACCATATGTCCGCGTTTTGTGGGCTTAGGAACCATTTTCGACTATTTTCGCGATGACGTCAGTATGTCTGTATGTATGTGTGTGTGTGAGTGTGTGTGTGTGAGTGTGTGTGTGTGTCAACAACTCATAAGTTTTGAACGCCTGGACCGATTGAAACGCGGTTGGTGGCATTCGATTGGATTCCGCTCAACTTATACTTCCTGAAATTTTGTACCAAATGGGCCTAAGAGATTTTGAGAAATTTTAAAAATACCCTAAACAAATTGTGACGAAACAATTTTTTTTTAATAACTTCCAGATTAATGTACCGATTGAGTACAAAAACTATTCCTCAAAAAAATACATCTAATGCATAAATTGCCTCAAAATCAGTTTATTCGTTTGGAAGTAATCGTTGACGAAAATTTTGAAAAAAGTGTTTTTTCGACATAACTTCGAAATATTTCAACCAATTATTTTTTGGTATTCTACGATATTTTAATACTATAAAAATTACGTCGAATGCCCTTTTAAAAATCAAAACCGAACCTTATTTTCAAAGGTTACAACTTTTCAAATATTAAAATTACGTTTTCTTTAGCAAAGTTACTTAATATTTTGGAAATAACTTTCAGGCTAATATACCGATTGACTTCAAAATCTTATCATCGTTTCTCCTTTAAAAACTGCGCCAAGTACCGTTAATTGGATAAAAATCGGTAAATTTGTTTGGGATCTATCATAGACGAAAATGTTTTTTTGACATTGCTTCGAAATTTTTGAACCTACCGATTTTTTAGCTAAAGCAATATTTAAATTGAGTTGAATGCCATTTGAAAGATCAAATCGATCATCGTTTCCAAAATATACAGCTTTTCAAAAATCAATACGTGCCAAGAAAACTTATCAAGGACGTACTACGTGCGTCTTCCCGGTTGAAATTTGGATGTTTTTTGATTTCAATGGCTTCTTTCACTAGCCGTGGAATGTAATATGGCGTTCTGTCGAAAATACGCGTGGCCTATGAAATTCCATCCAGTGATTACGGCCCGACTACAGCTGTAGATGTTTAGTAATCGCCGACTTATTAACGTCGTTATTCTTGACTGCTTTGATATGCTACTAGGCCTCTGACACATGCTCTTAAGGACGAAAGATTGACTTTTTCTCTGGCAACACTGACTCAACCTGTCAAAAGCTAATTAGATCAGCTGTTTTAATTTTTACTTAATTTATAAATATATTTATGTAATAAAAGTACAATAAAATAAAAATTGGCAAATAACGTTGTGATATAATAGATTTTAATAATAATTATCAAAAATTGAAGAAACAAAGTTTATAATATTGATCGACAGTAACGGTAACCTTTTTTTAAACAAAGAAGAAAGTTTCAAATTCTTAAACGGAAAACCGGGGAAGTATTAGTTATATTTTTTTCCCCTTTATTACACTTTCGTAGTATTAATAACTTTTAATATATTTCTTTTAGTACCCATAAACGTTGCACGGCAGAAAGATTTATTAACACTGAATAACTCTTCTGGAAGAGTCCGAAATTTTGGAATTACTCCGAATTTTTATATCAAATTCAGAGTTTTTCCGACTTTGTAAGACTTTTTTCGACTTTTTAAATAAAAATAAACATTCATAAACTGTTACTTTCACTTTGTAAGTTATTTACCTACTTTTATCCGAGAAATTTTTCCACAAGGGTTGAGAAGGAATTTATGAAAATGAAGATCACTGGTGTTAAATCAGGTGTTGCCATTAATAGTTGTTCTCACCAGGTAGGTCCTCGGGTAAAGGTACCCACTTATGATGGTCTTACGTCATGGAGTGCGTACCGCACTCAGTTTGAAATAGCAGCGAAGGCCAGTGGTTGGACAGATGAACATTGCCTAACAGCTCTGAGCACGGCGTTACGGGGACAAGCGCTTTCTGTGTTGGATGCAATGCCTAAAGAATATCAGTTCGCTGATTTGATGGAGGCATGGGAAGCTCGCTACGGTGAGCGTCACTTGGAGCATGTTTTCCGTGCCCAATTAAAGGACCGTGTACAGAGGAGCGGCGAGGGACTTCAACAATGGGCCGTCGAAATTGAGAAGCTTGTGAGGAAGGCGTATCAATCAGCCGACGCTAACACAGTGAATAACACCATCGTCCAGGCGTTTATAGATGGAATTAGAGACCTGGAAGTGCGTACTGCTGTTCGCCTTCAGCACCACGTGACAATGAAGGAGGCTTTGGCACATGCACTGGAGGTAGAAGCCGTTCGCCACGAACCGCGCACATATAAAGGACGCAAGGTTACAGAAATTGTGGCTCGAGTAAAGGCAGCGGAATCTAGGAGACTGGGCCCCATGTGCTACGCCTGCGGTGAACGTGGGCACATTAGAGTTAGCTGCCCAGCCAAACCTATGCCTACAGGTTCAATGAATTGGCGACAGCAAGCGGGAGGAATCTCAGCAGCTGAAGAGAGCAGGCACGTCAAACAGCCTGTTGAACCAGCAGGGAAGCGAGTAACAGTCAGGAGCAAACGGCAGGTGCTGGCTGGACGAGAAACAACCCCAAAAACTGTCGTACCTCAGGTGAGCGAACGCAACAGTTTATCCATTAAAGGATTGGTTAATGGCAAGAACTGCAGCTCAACGCGGGACACCGGAGCCACAGGAACTGTAGTGCGATCAGAAGCGGTTAGCAATGGTAACCTGAGATCGAGGAATACAGTACAGCGTAGTGGAAAGTCTCACTCAAATGCAGATGCATTATCACGACGACCTTGTGCGGAAGAATGTAAACATTGTGTAAGGATGGAGACGAAGGAAAGGGTTCAAGTACTGCGAGCTAAGCCTACGGATGACAGGTGGGAAACTGATGAGATGCGTGAGGCCCAGTACGAAGATAGAGATTTGCGGCCTCTAATAGATTGGAAGAAGCAAGACACGGGAAAGCCCGAATGGCAGGAGCTGGCTCCCTTCAGCGCCATTACGAAAAGTTATTGGGCGCAGTGGGAAAATCTTGTGTTGCAAAACGGTTTACTATTCCGCAAATGGGAAAAGCCTTCAGGAAGAGAACATCATCTACAGTTGGTCGTGCCAAGAAAACTTATCAAGGACGTACTACGTGAGTTGCATGATGGGGTTTCTGGGGGACATCTTGGAGTACGACGAACGTTGGTAAAGGTATGAGAGCGTTTTTACTAGTAGAATTGCCGAGAAGATGTCGAGAATTGGTGCCGAAAATGTACGTCATGCTCAGCAGTGAAAGGTCCGCAGGTTAGAAGCCGAGGCAACCTTAGACTATACAACGTGGGAGCCCCCTGGGAAAGGATAGCGATTGACGTGGCTGGGCCATTTCCTAAGACAGATAACGGAAACAAGTATTTTATGGTCGTGATGGATTACTTCACGAAATGGCCGGAGGTGTTCGCAATCCCTAATCAGGAAGCCACGACGGTTGCTGAGAAATTAGTCAATGAGGTGATATGCAGATTTGGCGTTCCGCTGGAGATTCATTCAGACCAAGGCAGAAACTTTGAATCTAATGTATTCCAGGAAATGTGTAAATTATTAGGAGTGTACAAAACAAGAACTACACCTTATCACCCGCAATCTGATGTAATAGTCGAGCGATTTAACCAAACTTTGGAAAGACACTTAGCCAAGCTGGTAGAAGATCACCATAAGGACTGGGATAAATACATACCTCTGTTCTTACTGGCTTACCGAACAGCGGAACACGAAAGCATAAAAGTGACGCCAGCCTATGCCAACTTCGGCAGACAGTTACGCATACCAACAGACTTAATGACCGACCGACCGCCCGCCACCGAATGCAGAGACCCAATTAAGTATACCAGAACATGTTGAAGACATTCGTGAGAGGTTACGCGATATACACTCGTTAATAAGTGAAAACGCATTGGAATCAAGTCAGCGGATGAAGACCAGATACGACCGAAACGCCAATCATCGAGGTTTTCAGGAAGGATCTCTTGTTTGGCTACATAATCCGGTTCGACGAAAAGGAAAATCACCTAAGTTACAGCGACGTTGGGATGGGCCATACAAAGTAATCACACGGATCAATAACGTAACCTACCGAGTGCAGAAGCAACCAAGAGGGACCATGAAGATTATTCATGTTGATCGATTAGCCATCTATAATGGAAGTAATGATGTTCGGGACGAACATAACTAAGAGGGGGATAGTGTTACGAATAATCTAGAAGCGTGTAGAATTGGAGCGCGCGCGCGGTAACTATCTAGAAAAAAAAGAAATAGATAGCTACTCCTATTGACAAACAAATAGTTGACCTGGGCTATGCCATAATGGACTTTGTGGGATATTGCATAAGGTTGAAAGTAGCGTGTACTAGGATTTATTACTCATAACATGTTTACGATAAGAAGTGATTCATTGTTTCCCGATACATTTAGATTTTTCTGGATCCAGCTAGGACTTTCCCCTGCCTATAAATACAGAGATGTTGACAAACACAAGCAGTTTTTATCAAGCAATCGAGAACGATACATCAAGTGACCAAGTGCGAAGCGAGAAGTGTTCTATTGTGTAGTGTTCTAAGTTCAGTGATAGTACAGCAAGTGACTATTGTGTAAAGGGTATTTTAGTATTACGTTGTGTTGTGTTGTGTAAATACACGGATTTAATATAAGTGGTGTTTTCCTACAATTGCGAACCCGAGTATGTAACAATAGGTACGATACGCGGACTACGCGTGGTGCGTACGCGTCACTATTCTGCAGGCAAATTAAAATAATGGTAAAATTCACATTAACGTTAAATTTTATGACGACGATGACGATGGCGATTTTAGACACAGTAAATAGCATTATTGTATAATCGTTTTATTTCATTTGTAAAATAGTTATCGATTTGACATACCAATAAAAACTATTTGTAAACTTAAACATACTATTCTAGGTATACTAAAAAATACTAAGGGGTTTCTACAAAGAGGGTTTCTAGGGGGATTTCATAAGGTATTTGGGGGGAAAATCTACAGTGCTTGGCAACACTGGTGACGAAAAATGTCAGACCACAGATTATTTATGTATAAGCACAGATTATTTATGTATAATGTGTCAGACATGAGAAACCTGTAAAGTTCGTGAGTTGTGTTAATTATTATCTGAAAAATATTTTGTTTTTTATCCGCGTGCTTTCCGAATTCCGTGCAAAGAAAGAAGATTACACATAGTGTGTGAGAAACTTCCTCTTTGTGATGTGAAAGTTTTTTAGTAAAATGTGAGTAATTCGGAATGTTAGTATTTTGAAAGTTGATTTATTTACTTACAAACAGTATCTTTAAACGCCTACAAATTTACATTGTAGGAATCAATTCAATTAAATATTATGTATATTGTCATTGACACACATTTATTTTAATTGTACGCATCATTTAGATTGAATACGTGTTGTGCAAATGTTATAATTATTACGTGAATATACGAACAAACTTATATTTTTAAAACATCTAGAAAAACCTTTCTTTGAAATTAGAATTTCAAAAAGTAAAATCCTTTAGCATTTACACTATTAGACAAGAAGCATATACTTTTATAGTAAATTATCATCTTTATCCTAATTCCCTTTTGCTGTACTGCCCAGGATTTTTATTATACTATTGTATGAATTGAGCTACACAGCTTTAACATACTACGATGTTCCATAAAAAAATAGTTTATATTTGTAAATACTATACTTGCATTTGTAAATACTCATATTTAGGTACTCAACTCCAAATCATTTGGATATTCTTTTAAGTGCTTATGATTGACTCACCTGTACTACCCACAACGTTAAATGCTTTTTTAAGTTGTCCTTGATGTGTGTGTTATAGTTCAGATCAGACTACCTTGAGTGATATTTGATTTCTAATACCCTAATTAGTTTTGTCAGACACTGTGGGTTATATAGTTCAAATTGGTCAAATTTGCCTTTTTGTTGTTTGATATTGAGATAAAAAAATGGAATTTTAGCTATACAAACTAGCAACATTAGAATCTCTTAAAGAACTATTACAAAAATGTAATTATTTTTATGTACCTATATCCTATCAGATGATAATATAGTAAGAATGTTCATAAAAGTGATTTCATTCTAAGACACAAAATTTGATATACAAGTCCATTGATGTATCATGTCTGGTGTTCTTTGTGTTTATTTCTTTTACACCAAAATAGCTGTAAAGTTATAAATTTAATTATGTCTATATGTCAGGCTTTCCCAACCTTTATTTCACCGAGCCTTTCCGAGCCAAAAACAATATTTTCATGCTCCCCTTCTATGCCTTATTTACCTACTCGTTCATTATTTTCTTTTTGGAAATGTAATTTTACATATTACGTACGACACCCCCCCCCCCCCCCTTACATTACTCTACACCTCCCTAGAGGGGAGTGCCCCCTGGTTGAGAAGTCCTGCTATATGTGGTCTATGCATAGACTTAATACACAGGCTACTATTAATTCTAAACAAAGTGTATAATCCAATACAGTTTCCAGCATTGGTCTCCAAGACCTCATAAAACTAGATATGCAGTGGCTGACAGGTGGTTACATGTTTATATATGCGTTATAAATGCTATAAATTAGATAGAATTAAACATTACTGACTATAAAATTCTGATCTGTGAGTGTGTGTTGATTAAATCTTGTTCAATTAATGTAAAAATTCATACAGTTAACTTGAAATTTCAGTACCAGTCCAAAATGGAGCCAACAGGAACTGCATTTCTACGTAAGGCAGCTCCAGACTGGAATCTGGCTGGTGACAAGTATCTTCTTGGCCTATTGGAGCAAATGCATCAGGTTAATTTTGATTGTTGTTGCTTTTGATACTCAAACCTAAATTGATACGTAGTTGATGGAGTAATGATCAACTGGATTTGAAGCTATGGCAATAGATACTCCATCAAGTAGACAAATAATGATGAGTTTCTGAAATAAATTGATGGCACAACTTATTTTACTTTTCCTGTTGCATTAGGATTACTGCTTGTTTCTTGTCATATTCCAGATTTGTAGGGTAAGGGAGTTGGTGCATTGGCAATGCCTCAGTGTCTATAGTTGATATTTCTTTCTTTCAAGGAAATATCTGGAATTTTCAAGGAAATATCTGTATGTGCAGAGAGCAATCTCTGAGGCTATAAAAAAATGTAGTGTAGTTATATATGTAAAGATTTTGATTAAAGGTCTGTTAAATGTCATAGACAAATTATTATAGACTTTAGTTTATCTATTTTACAAAATTATTGTATAATGTGTAATATAAGATTTATAGTTCTTTTATTTCAGAATATTATAACAAAATGCCAAGAAGTCAACACATCGCTAGATAAAATGGTGACAACTCTGGACAATGCTAACATTGATTTACAGAATGTAAATAATAAGTAAGTCGTTATATTTATAATTTATACTTCCTATTGGCTCTTAGTGAAAACATATTGATTTTTTAGAGTAAACTCTAGTACTGTTTCACCTTTTGCTACAGTTTTATTTGGTGGAACAATACAAGAGGTTTAAGAGACTAACTATTATATTTGTATACATGTGGATGTTTATGTTAAAATACAGTCATACTAACTTCACTTTAAAGGTAATATACAATATATCTTGCCTCAGTGGTTTAGTGGTTAGGTGTTGTTGTTGACCGCATGAGGTTCCGGGTTCAATTAGCCGGTCAGGCAATTTAAAATGTGTTTTTTAATTTTGCTGATTTAAAAAACATTGCCGGGGGTTGGATAAATGCCCAGTTGGCGATAGGCTTGCTGCCTACCAAACTAACAGAGTTAGTGCTTGTTGCTGTCGTATTCCAGTTTGGAGTGTGAGGGTAGCCGGTAAACTTATGCATGTGGCATTAAACCTTACCACAAGACAGCAACGCACCATTAACACCTTTTGGTGTCTGTAGGCGATGGTTGACTCTTTCCTTCAGGAGACCCATCTGCTTGTTATGATATAAAAAAAAACTATGGGACAAAGTATTTTGGCTGATTGTGGGAGAACTGTTTGTACCTCTGCCTACCTTTAAGGATATGGGTGTGAAGATACTTTTTTAGTTACCTAAATAGTTTTCTTCTGTGAAATGGTTTTCTTAATTAAATAGTTTTTTCGTTAATAAAGTATTGTAATATATGACTGTTAGTTCCAGAAATAGTTAAATCAATTGCTTTAACACATTATACTACTCTTTTAAGTAAAACACGATTAATACGTACTCAAGGCAAAGCATTACCCTGAGTTGGTCCAGGCCCCCAGAACAGACTGTCATTCTGCCAAGGAATTCGTAAAAGGGTTTACCTTTTACGATTGCCTATATGTATCACTACGTAGAGGGTAGAGTTTTGCATTGTCTCACCTGGGTCTGGTACCACCGTCTTACCTATTCCTGTCGCAATAGCGTCAGTATCTGCCACTGACGTGTTCCGGTTTGGGGGGTAACGTAGCCGGTAAACTTATGCATGTGGCATTTTGACCCCGCCACAAGGATAACAACGTTGAAATCTTTGGTATTTATAGGCGATTGTAGTCTATTTCGGAAGGAAAGAGAGTGGGGGTAAAATGGGTAAGAGTTGGGATGAGTTTTTGGTTAATTCTAGGTGACGTATTAACTTAATAATATGCGGCCCGTATCGGTTTGCAATATGAACTTTTAAACTAACGCGTTCTACTATCATAAATATATAAACGGGTCAATAACGCGTACATATATATAACTTACTTGTAAAACTCGACGTTTCGGCCAAGTTACATTGACCATGGTCACGAGCAGCAGTTTTTGGTTAGTTGTTGGCCCTGGCTCCTTTGAAGAATAGGCCAACTGCTGTTCTGCCATGCAGGTCGTAAAAGGCGACCGATTGACTATGCGAGTCGCTACCATCGTATCTACTAGGTGGTAGAGTTCTATATGGTCTCGCCCGGGTTCGGTACTACATTCCTTACCTATTCCTGCCGCAATAGCATCAGTGCTTGACACTGTCGTGTTCCAACTTGGAGTGTAAGGTAGCCGGTAAACTTATGCATGTGGCATTAGTCCTCACCACAAGATAGCAACACATCATTAACAACTTTGGTGTCTATAGGCGATGTTTGACTGTTTCCATCAGGAGACCCATCTACTTGATTGCTATCCAATAATATAAAAAAAAGAAAATATGGGCCCACTCATCTTCCAAGGGGGAAGTGGGGAGAGATTAAAAGGCAAAAGGGGAAAGTGAGAAATAGAGGTGGAAGAGGAAAGAAGGACAAGAAAGGTGAGAGAGAGACAAGGAGGAAGGGAGTGGGGAGGGGGGAGGAAAATAAAAAATGAAGGAAATAAAAAACTGTACCAACTGAGTGTTCAGTGACGCACACATTTATTGTATACTAGCAGTTCCTCGCGACTTCGTTCGCGTGACTCAAAATCATAACGTCCCTTTTCTCAGTCGGTTAAAAAAGTAGCCTGTGTCACTCTTGGATAGTGTTGCTTTCTAAAGGTGAAACAATTTTTAAAATCGGTTAAGTAGTTTTTGAGTTAAATCATAACAAACAAACAATCAAATCCTTCGTCTTTATAATATAAGAATAGAAGAGTTATTGAGGACTATTTCCATCTTCAAGACTTCAATATATCACCTGAGTCGCGACACTGAAGCTTGATGGTTTAAATGAAATGCTATAAAAACACATAACTATAAAAAAACTCATTACAGATTCATGTCGCTAAGTAACCGGCAGTTTGTTGAGAGCCGGGTGTACGATGATGATGTGGATGTTCTGGAAGAAGCTGCTGACCAAGTGAGTTTGTTGCATTAATAAAAGTTGACTGTAGAAATCAGAGATGTCGTGAAGAGTGATATACCGAATATTCAAAGCGAATAGCGCCAAATTTCGGCCTCCGAATTTTCTGCACCGATTTTGCAGTCTATATTTTCTAATCTCTACACTCACTCAAAATCTTTAGTGAGTGGGTGTATTTATTTCTTTTGCAAGTTCATTGTGTTACGACACATTGTGTGTAGGGCTCCCCTGTGTTGGTCCCGGGCTCCTTTGAAGAATAGACCAATTGCCGTTCTGCCAGGCATGTCGTAAAAGGCGACTGATTGGCTATGCGAGTCACTACCATCGTGGCTACTAGGTGGTAGAGTTCTACATTGTCTCGCCCGGATTTGGCACCACCGCCTTACCTATTCCTGCCGCAATAGTGTCAGTGTTTATTGCTGTCGTGTTCCGGTTTTGAGGGTAAGGTAGCTGGTAAACTTATGGAGTTGGCAAAAGACCTCGCTATAAGATAGCAACGCACCATTAACATCTTTGGTGTCTATAGGCGATGATTGACTCTTTCCATCAGGAGGCCCATCTGCTTGTTTGCTATCTCATGACATAAAAAAACTACATGATTATTTGTTTTCGTTACATTGTGTACCTTATATTGTCGCTGTATTGTATTACTGAAAATAGTTGCTATGTATTCTGTTAAAGAATAATCCGTACAAATACAAAATATATATATTGTGGTCCTATCAAAATAGGTGAACATATTTTAACACAGCGTTCGATATCTCTAACCAAAGATCAAGCTAAAAAGAAACGTCACTCAAGGGTTTAAAACTTTTTGATTTTTACAAAAAAAAAAACATTTTGTCTCATAACGCTTTACCCCTTTCTGCGTAAAATAAACCACTTTTAACGTTAGAGGTTATTTACCTTCTTTCTCGTCGGAACCATGCCCATTGTATACATACATGCTGAATTTGTGTATTATGTACAAGAGAAATACATTTGCTTACAGAAGGAACCGCCGAATGTAGTAGAGCCGGAGAATGTTGCTCTGAAACTCAAACATAGCCTCCAAAGACTGGAAGAGCTCCACGAGACTGTGAGGATCCTGGACAGTGACAGCTCTGATGAAGAAGACGAGGGCCAGTGAGTAGATTCCATTAAATTGTTAGCATTTAAAGGTCAGCAACAAACCGTTTAAACAAATATTGACTTTATGACTATTGAAATACAGTGCAAAATTTAATGTGTAATTATCGTCCTAAATATAATTTAATATCTTCCATCATTGGCAAAATATGTATGATAAATAAATTCTCTTGTACTTTCAGTCCACTTATATTTTATATTTAGATATTTTTGCTTTAATAAAGTTAGAATTTAGCTCAAATTTAGAACTGAAGGTAATCACTAGTGTAAAGAATTTAATTGAAATGAAAATAATGAGTGCAATACTCGGCTGTCACATAGTGTATGTAAGCTGATAATTAATAATATAATAGTCACTAGCGATCACCTGTGGTCGAAAGTCGACCATACTTTAGTCTATGGTCGAATAAAAACTCTATTATATTTGACAACTGACTTTAGCAGGATGTAGTTTGTAGAAAATAAATAAAAATTGACCGCCCCTTTGTTCGAGTGGTTAGCGAACCTGACTACGCAATCGACGGGACTCGGGTTCGATCCCCGAATTAGTTTGTTATTGGGATTTAGAATGTGTTGGCCGTTGGAGTATTCCAACAGTGGAGGTCCCTGAGCGTGGTGTGTTGGCAGGCTGGTGCTGAAGCTGAGGGACGTGTACCGGCCTCGGCCGCTGCCGCACATCATCGGCTCGCACGCCTGGACCACCAAGTGGCATGTCGGTGAGTGCCACACATACAAACATAACATGCAAACAAACATATTTTTAAATAAATATCATTAATAAATAGTACATTATTGCAAAGGTCACAAAATAAGCAATTGCAAGTCGAGTATGACTTTGAAGACCGAGCCGCAGGCAAGGGCTTCAGAATACGAGACAGGCAAATGGCATTTCAACCGAGGCATATATAGTGCTTTTCTCGAAAAAAAAAAAAGGAGTTAAAAATACTTTTTATGTAATAAATTTAATTTTTGACTATACAGTCACGTGAACGCAACTTGTACCAAGCTAAAAAAGTTTTTAATTCAAATTACAACCCAGCTAACCTTTCCGGACAATTGAATTAGAAAAAAAATTGGGGTTTCACTGTAAAAATTTAAATAATCATAGAAAAGTCTTCTATTTCGCTTACTATTATGCTCAAATTTTTTTCCTAAAGCCTTTTATAATTAGGGGCCGTCCAAGTATTACGTAAGCAGACTTTTTACAATTATTGACTCCCCCTTCTCACATGGCAGCAAAAGTAAGCAATTCCCTAACCCCGCTCCGCTGGCTTAAGTAAACATTTGTAAATTTACTTTTTAATCTGTCCCTCAGAATTGAGATTTATTCATGAGCAACCGTTTTTAAGTTTAAATGTGAATAATAGGGTTAGGCAGGTAAGATAAAAAAGTTTAATGCAAATGTTTAATGTAGCAAACAGTAAATTTGTAGAGAACTAGAAAGTAAAAAATAATAATTTTGCTGACGTAATCACCACCTAGACTACATAACTAAGGGGATGGGGCATCCTCCTTGTCATTAAAAGTAAGCAAAGGGAAGACCCCCCCCCCCCCTCCCCGCCCTTTTTAGTGCTTACGTAATACTTGAACGGCCCCTTATCCAATAAATATAAATCACCCTAATTGTACAGATTGTATAACTTGAAAATAATTTGTCATTTATATTTATGTAAGTAGTGTCTTACAGTTTTGTTATATTGTTAGTTAGCGTCTGTTTCGTTTGGTGTAAATTCATTGTCGATAAAAAATATTTACCTAATTACTTGCGTAATTGTGTGTTTTTAGTGTATATTATTTTCGTGATTGTTCTAGTTGAGTTCGAGTTATATTAGGATAAACAAATAAAAAAAACCCTAAATGGTAAATTTTTTGTCAGTGAGTCATAAGAAGAATTTTTATCACGGAATTTGGCAAAAATAATTTAAATAATACAGGAGACGGTACATATTTCGGTTACAGACTGAATGGTAAAAGTATAGGTACAGGAAATGATAGTTAATGATTATAATTAAACAATAAAAATATAAAAGAGAATACTCCTTAAACACAGTGAACCTCAAAGAATTTAGTGTAGCGATATTAAAAAAGTATGGTCACCGCGCGTTGTAGTAACGAGTCTACTTGTGAGTTATGTAAAACGCTGTCTGTAAACAATAAACTGCGCCGTGCGCAGATGTCTGTACTAAACATTTTTTAGGAAAATTGGGTAAAAATTTAAGTAATATTTTTTTTCATATTTGGTATCAGAATCAAGTTCTGCACATCCTCCTATAGTATACACAATATTCTACCTGTCAACCCTTGTAGTGGATAGAAATAATGTAATATTGATATAAAATATGCAGGTTTAGTGGCCTCTGGTAGCGACAGTGACAGCGAGAGCTCGTACAAGCGGGAGGGCGTGCCCTCCGAGCAGTACTCCGACACCGACGACAACTCCGCCGAACACACCGCGCAACCCACGGTACGGCCGCACGCACCTCACGGGCGCACACGACACTCGCATACATACGCAAGTCTCACACACAAACACGCACACACACACACACACGCGCGCAGAGAGAGAGAGAGACGCATCTACAAATAGTTCAAGATAGAATGAAAATAAGTGAATTTAGTTTATTTGTAAGAATATGGATGTAACAGACATACAAGCATATTCTACAGTTACGATGGAACTGTCATTTCAAATATAGCGCGTTCATTGGTCAATTCAAATAGCGCCCGTTCTTTCATTAATTCAAATAGCGCTCGTTCTTTTATTAATTCAAATAGCGCCCGCTGATTGGTCATTCTAAAAAAGTTCGCTGATTACTCAATTTAAATAACATGCGTTCATTAGTCAGTTTCAATAGCCAGCTCTTCCTCCAGCTACCTATAACGCATTACCGTCTCATTTCCCGAAATCGCTCGCACGGATTGCAGGAAAGCGAAAGTAGATATTGCATATCAATTAAAGTGAAACTATTTTTAAATAGATTTGAACATTTTTTTGCGGATATTTCCTAAAAATACATCAATTTACTTTTAAACCGTGCGCGGACGTGTAACCTCAAGAACCCAGCGCTACAATCAATTGTGCCGCTGGGGTGTTTCTTATTTTTCAGAACTTCAGTGAGTTTTTTCTATTTCCCACACTGCTTTTTTGCTTTCTGCAACATTGCAAACTTCACACGTCTCGTTTTCGTTGAAAAAATGAGTTTCTTCCGCCGGATCTACTCAGTATTAGGCCGCGTTCCGATCCCGTACTAGTATGAAATTGGCGTCCCGTCAAAGTGCCTGAAAAAGTTAAATAAAAAGATAACTGACTTCGGAAGTGGTAAAATAAATTAATGTCTTATTTGTTCTCAGATTATTTAGAAGACAAAAAAGCCTGAGATTAATTGCTCCTCATGCCGATCTCATATATATTTTTTGTAATATTACGATAATGAAAAAAATCAATGATATGAAAAAAAAGACAAGCCCGCTGAGTTTCTTCCGCCGGATCTTCTCAGTGTGTGGCCGCGTTTCCGATCCGGTAGTAGTTTTTTAAAAAAAAATATGTTGACGTGTCAAAATAACTTGTAAAAAGTTTTATTGAATAAAGTATTTCTGATTTCTGACTTAATAAAGCAAGTCATCTGCTTGTTTTCTATCTTATTATATACTACAAAAAATAATAAGCGGTTTTTTTAAAAACAATGATTTTTATAAAATCTATAAAACCTACATACTGATGGTGTTAGACGTAAATGTTTGTTGCAGATATCGTCGGGGTCGGAGATATGTTCAGAAGCCAGTCCACAAGTAGCCCGGCCGGCTGACATTGCGGCTGAGATAGCCAAACGGTTGGGCGGACATCCCGCGGAGGTAAGTCCGTTGTTTACTGTATTGTCTTGGTGGGTGATTTATGAAAGAAAAGACTTTTCACTCCTTTTATCAATTTTAAATAATTTTGTTAATTCTAAATAATTTTATCAATTTTAACTATTTATCAATTGTAAATAATTTTATCATTTATAAATAATTTTATCAATTGTAAATAATTTTGTTAATTGTAAATAATTTTATCAATTTTAACTATTTATCAATGAAGAATGTTAACTAATTTTGATTATTAGTACTCCATATTCTCTGTGAAAAATAAAAAATACTAGTGAAAGAATTACTTCGATACGTCAATTAGTTTCCGATTTAGAAGTAAAACAAGTTGAACCGCACGACGCTGGCTGCCGTTGACGCTGTGACGTCATCTCACAACACGATCAGTCTAGTTCGCTCGGCGGCCGGCGCTCGCGGTCGCGCGCCCGTGCCGTCGAAATTACACCTCAATACTTTTCCAAAAAAAATGTCCAATCCAAATACTAGGAAATCATGAGTTGTGCCTACTGAACGGATCTGGACGAAGTCTGGAATAACTCACGGCTCCTTTTAATTCTGGGAAAATGTACAGTTCCCGAGGTATTTATTTAAATTAAGAAGAACGGTACCTATACACGTACATATACCTACGTCCTACGTACCTACCTATAGCTACAAAACTAATACATATTGGTTGTCTTTTACGTAAAAATTTAATGGTAGGTAGGTCCTTCTATTATTTGAGTTGCATTCTTTCATTACGACATTAGTTGGGTATTTTATTTTGATAAAATAATTTAGAACAGGTAAACTATTAAACATAAGTAGTAGCAAGGAAAGTTTTCTTACCTTTGCATTTTTCTTCCTCGCATTTCGGCGCCAACGAAATGACCGCCCCGTTGGTCGAGTGGTTAGCGACCCTGACTACGCAATCAACGGGGTTCGGGTTCGATCCCCGACGGGGACAAGCATTTGTGTGATGAGCATAAATGTTTGTATTTCCGGGTTTGGGTGTTTATTATGTATGTAAAAGTATTTATATATGTATTTCTATGTATTAGTATCGTTGACTAACACCCATAACACAAGCAAATATTTGCTTACTTTGGGGTTAGATCAGTAAGTGTAATTTGACCCGTGAATATTTATTTATTTATTTATTTAATCACTATTTGTTGATAAATAATGCGCAACCATTAATCCATCTATTTTAGGTGAAATATCCGATTGCCCTTTTTCGAATCCTTCATTCATTTTATTAATCGAATAATATTTACTATTAATAGACTATTAAAGTAATACGCTGACGAAAACAACAAAATACTGCGCGAGCTATTACACCTTACTATACTATAACCGCTGGAGACTTGATTTGATACTAAGCGAGGCGCGGCGCGTTGTGTCATGACGTCACAAGCGGTCACGTGGCTGTTAGCGAGACTTGATATTTTTCGAAACTTTGAATGCCTATAAAATCAAAACTACTAGGTATTTTTTACTACAACAAAAACTAGTGTATTTGTATACATACAGGCTTTACTGAGACAAAATTGCAAGCGATTTGGCATACCTAGTAACATTCTTCATTGTAAATAATTTTATCATTTGTAAATAATTTTATAATTTGTAAATATTTTTAACAATTATAACTCTTTATCAGTTGTAAATCAAAAATATAAATGAAACTTATGATCATGTAAAATATACATCGCCTAAAACACCAAAGATGTTATTAGTGCGTTGCTATTCGTGTGGCGGGATATCAATGCCACATGCGTAAGTCTACCGGCTACTTTACCCTCCAAACTGGAACACGAGAACGATAAGCATTGACGCTTGCAGCAGGAATAAGTATAGCGTTGGTACTAAATCCCGGGCGAGACGTTCCTGAACCCTACCAGTATTAGTAGTCACGATGGTGGTGACACGTGTACTCAATGTTCGTCTTTGATGACTGGCTGGCAGGATGACATCGTAGCCCGGACCAACCCGAGGTAAAGTGTGGCCAGTGTTACGAGAGCCGGTTGGTTTCAGTTGCCGGAGCCGGATCTGTCCGGGCCGGAGCCGACACCCAGGACACTGTACACCGCCGCGCCGCCACTACCCGGTACGTGTTACTTCATTTACACTGTCATATTTAAAAGAAAATAATTATGAAAATAATTTAGTAATATAATATTACCTTGATACTAAATGATATATAGAGATTTAATTATATAAGCGGACCATACATATTGTTACGAATAATCTAGAAACGTGTAGAGTTTGAACACTGGAGATATCTAGAAATAAAAGAAAGAGATAGCTATTCCTATTGACAAACAAATAGTTGATCTAAGCTACACCATAACTTTATGGTATAGAGCATTGAAAGTAGCGTGTACTAGGATTGATGAATCATTGATAAGTCACTTGTTTATCATAAGTTGATTACAATAAGAAGTGATTCATCGTTTCCCGATACATTTAGATTTTTCTGAATCCAGGTAGAACTTTACCCTGGTTATAAATAGAGATGTGTTTTTTATCAAGCGATCGAGAGCGATACTTAAAGCGACCCACTTGAAGCGAGAAGTGTTCTATTGTGTAGTTCAGTGATAGTACAGTGAGTGACTAGTATTAATCAGAGTATTTAGTATTACGTTGTATTGTGTTGTGTAAATACACGCATTTAATATAAGTGGTGTTTTCTTACAATTACGAAACCGAAGTACGTAACAATATCTTGTACTAAAGCGACGAAGTATGTATGATTCCTTAAGATAAAGAAATATATGTTTAATTTAAATATAATAAGGTTATACTTACAAAAGAAAGACAGATGTGCCGCAAGGTGTAAGAGCACGGTACAAGTCATTAAGGCAGGAAATTTGTGATGGGACGCCTCCTACCATATTCACATCCGCCCATGGTTACACGCAGGATAGTTGACGGCAAGTATTGAACCCTTAATCACAAGGGAGGATGTGAGATCTCCTACTAGGTAAGGAGAAGAAAAAAATATAGCTGCCACTGTAGCTTATAAAAAAATATTAGTTGATAGTTGGTGTTAAAATGAGAAAAAATTATTGCATTACGTGGTATAATATTTCTTTAAACATGTTGTTTACTTTTTAAAATTAGAAGTATTTTTAAAGTGATAGCCTTTTATATAATAAACAAAATTATTTTATATTGTAATATTGTCCTATTTGTCCTATGTGTAAATAGGACAATGACCTTTTAAATAATTATGAAGAATTACAAGTATTACTAAGATAATTGGCTTTTACATGATAGACAAAATTATTTTCTTATGATAGTATCAAGGGGACAAGAAAATAAAAATCAAAATGTAAAACTGCCAAGGTCAAAAGGTTAAGTCTTTCGATGTCACCTTGTTATAAGTAAAAAAAAAACACAAATTTTACAGTCGCTCGACAACATAGGCGGGACATCCGCCCAAAGCGCTAGGTGGTATACACATTCTCAAACCTGATGATGGGCGTGGATTATATTACACCTCGCACATGGCCCGCCATGTTTTTTAGCTTGATTTCATTAGCAAACCCAAGACCCATCCGCGTGATGTGCGATAAATCCAGTGATGCTAACATCAACATCACACATTTTCGGCACATTTTGGCATCATGAATTAAAAAAAATTCGTCAAACACATTTCAAAAAAAAAAACAAGGAACAATACTTTCACGAGACAGGTGCACTTTTTATTCCGAGATCACATTTTACTTGATGTTGTGATTTTTGACCATTTTGGTCTTTATTTCCAAAAAAACTTCATTAATTTACGAGACAAAATAAAATCGTGTCATATTTCAGAATCTACATATTGAAAAGCGTCATAGATAGCTCAAGGTGACATTCGATAGATCAGTTTGACAGTTCCGCAACAGGCAACATCTAGCGGAAAACCAAAAAAAGAAAAAATATGTTGTCAGTATTAAAAATGTCGTGTATGATATTATATAATCTTAATTTTTTTTTAAGGAAAATAATAGCTAAGGTCCATGTTACGTGAAATTAGCGCGTTACAACACCTCCATTATTTCCATTATCCACAGATCCAGGCTATATTTGTGGAAAATCAAAATTCGTAGGCGTTACTTTGCGGAAATTCATAATTCAAATACGTTGCTTTGTGGAAATTCAACGTGAAATTCATGATGCAAAGACAGTACTTTTAGAAAATTCATGATTCAAAAGCGTTGCTTTGCAAAAAATCATAATTCATTTACGTTATTTTACAGATATTCATAATTCACAGAAGCCACGTTGCGGAAATTCGTTATTCAAAGCTGTTACATTACAAAACTTCATAATTAAAAGGCGTTAATTTGCGGAAATTCATAATTCAAATATGTTGGTTTGTGGGATTCATAATTCAAAGAAATCTTTGCGAAATTTCCTTACGTTACTTTCCGGAAATTCATAATTCAAATTACTTGTTTGCTATCTTATGATATGAAAAAAAATACTACTACTAGTTCACTTTAATATATTACTTTATACGACCAACCGGTTTCGCTAATTACAGCATCATCAAATATTTTTTTATATCAAATACTAGCTGACCCGGCAAACCTTGTTCTGCCTATTTAACTACTCTTATTTTTTTCTATATTTTCTCACATTTTAAACCTTCCCTGGACTTCAACAATTAATTAAAAACCAAATCGGTTCAGCCATTCTCGAGTTTTAGCGAGACTAACGAACAGCGATTGATTTATATATATATAGATATATATATATATACACTTAGTACAAAGAAGTTTATTTGTAATATTCTTTATTCAATATATTTGATGTTTTTTTGTAGCAACAATATTCTTCGACGAACCTCCGCCTCTGGACCAAACAGAACAGGACGTGTACAGCGAGGAGGACGACATATTCGCTGAACTACATAAGAAACCTTATCCCAAAAGCAATAAGGATCAAAATTCTAACATTACAAGTCGGAACATCGTCGATGATCTTTTCGGTGATGATGAGTTCTATGACAATGATGATAAGGTTCAAAATAGAGAAGTGACAGAGGTAAGTGATATACTTTTAAAAATTTAGCCGTGTCAAAAATTATTATTGGTTTAAGGTTTTTAAGATTTAGTTTTTCTGTCCTAATGGAAAGTGATAAACGTCGTCTATAGACAGCAGAGATGTTAATGGAGCAGAGATGTTAAGAACAGCAGAAATGTTACCTCTGAGGCAGGTCGAAATCCCACATGCATAAGTTTAACCGGCTACCTTACTCTCCGAACCGGAACGTTGAGAATCATTGACGCTCCCCGTTTTGGTCTCGAGCTCTCCCCGTGTTGATCCCGGGCTCCTTTGAAGAATAGGCCAACTGCCGTTCTGCCAGGCAGGTCGTAAAAGGCGATCGATTCACTACCATCGTGGCTACTAGGTGGTAGAGTTCTGCATTGTCTCGCCCGGGTCTGGTACCACCGCCTTACCTATTCCTGCCGCAATAGCGTCAGTGCTTGTCGCTGTCGTGTTCCAGTTTGGAGGGTAAGGTAGCCGGTAAACTTATGCATGTGGCATTAGACCTCGCCACAAGATAGCAACGCACGATTAACATCTTTGGTGTCTATAGGTGATGGATAGATGATGGTTAGAACTCTTTCCATCAGGAGACCCATCTGCTTGTTTGCTATCTTATGATATAAAAAAAAAACCCTATTGCGGTAGGAATACGTAAGGCGGTGGTACCAGATAACACGGACGAGCCGTTCCAGAACTTTGCTGACTATTTACAATATACAGGATGTAAGTGACAGTGTTTCGAAAATGAAAACCATCGCTTTGGACCGGTATTCTGAAACGAAAACCGATGAAAACCGAATTTTTTTTTATTGTTTGGAAATTTGGTTGGGTTTTTTTAAATTTTTTTTTAAATGTTTTTTTATCTTAATTTTGTATGATTTGATTTATTGTAATACTAGCTGTGCCCGCATCTTAGTCCGAGTGGAAATTTTCTAAAATAAACGTAGCATAAGTTACTCATTTACACCAGCTGTTTGAGAGGTTATCTGGAACAAACAGACAGTCAGACAGCAAAAATTGTAAAAAATATTTTGCTATATTTACCATATATTTATAAATATGGATTGATGTTTAATGACTGATTTTTTTGTAGCCGAATAAGAATAGTGATGTGAAATCGTCTATGATGAAAAACGATTTCGAACCACCGCCAATAATTCAAGGAAAAGCAGAGACCAATCATGAAGACTTACCCCGTGAGAAACTGTCACCAGCCGATGGGTCCAAAGTAAGTCATCTTCTTTTTGGACTCTTGCATTTTATGTGTTTTCTTCACATTCCATTTGCCGATTTAAACATTTAAATTGAAACAAACAGACGTAACATTTTTTTTATGTCTAAGATTTTAAACAAGCAGACGGGTCTCCTGACGGAAAGAGTCAACTATCGCCTATAGACACTAAGGTGTTAATGGTGCGTTGCTATCTTGTGGCAAGGTCAAATGCCACATGCATAAGTTTACCGGCTTACCCTTACGCTCCAAACCGGAACACGTGACGAGCACTGACGCTATTGCGGCAGGAATAGGTAAGAACTCTACCACTTAGTAACCATGGTGGTAGTGACTCGCATATCGGTCGCCTCTTACGACCTGCCTGGCAGAACAGCAGTTGGCCTATTCTTCAAAGGAGCCCGGGACCAACATGGGTATAAAACATTTGTTTGAACCGTTCGTATATACTTTAATATATGTATGTGAAACATATTTTAAGTTTGAAATATATAAACGATGTATAAGAAATATTTTTAGTGTTGTTTTTGTTGTTGTATTAGTGTTGTAGAATTTAAAAGGATTTTTTTGTGACTGGTGTTTAAAGGATTGTGGCTACCGCTGTTATTTGTTACTGTTTTTATGACTGCCAGCTAGCCAGGCCTCGTTCGAGCAACAAGTGGGAGTATACATTACTTTTATACCACCACTAGTTGCCCAAAAGAGGAATATTTATTATTAGGAATATTTGTTCTATATTAAAATAATTAATTTTCTGACTTTATATAGGGTTGGAAATATTTATTAATGCGAGTGCCATCCAACTTTGAATTTATAGTGTTCTCCCCTCCACGTCCCCTTCTTTATAATGCACGGATAAGTTATGACCATTTGAAAACACAGCAGTAAAGCTATTGATCGCAAGGGAGGGGTTGAAATTCATTTTAAGCTAAGATGCAAACATTGACAGAGGATATTAAATAAAATCCAGCCTAGGTTGGATCTGATGTTTTCATGATAAATTTTCTCTTACAGAATGATGTTGAAGTAGTTACCAATTACATGATTAAATATACAGAATATACAGAACCCGAGCCCCATTAATTGCGTAGTTAGGTTTGCTACTACTCAACTCATTTAAATTGTAAGCTTTTTGTACAAAATGTCTTACATTATGTCGTACTAGTTGTAAACATTAGACTGTACTACTTTTCATTCAAATAAACGAATTATCATAGAAAGTGTTTACCTTAAAATTGACTATTCTAATACTGGTACTTACATTGTTCAAGTAAAAATCAGTTTGCGAAGAACAAGTTAAAATATATATGTTATTTTATTTCAGAAACCCATTGGTGGTATATCGCTGTTTGGAACAAACCAAGGAGCTGAGAGTATCGGTGCTGCTATATTAAAACGTAATCTAAGAAAATCTTCTACGGATGAAGAAAATGAAGAGACAACTACAACAAACAGGACAATAGAAAAACCAGTTGATAAACAAGATGGCTCAAATTCAGATGTCATTAAAAATCTATTTATCAAACCTAAACCGGTTAAAAAAGAATTTGTAGGAATTAAAAAAGAAATTGTTACGAAAAAAGAAGACATACCAAAAGAAAAGCCGAGGGAAAGGATTGATCTCTTTAATGATAATCTTTTTGATGATATTGATGACATATTCACGTCGAGTATAGTCACTAAGCCAAAAGAACAAACCAAAAAGTCGTTATTTGATGATGATGATTTATTTTCTGATCTTACAGTTAAAACAGAGACAAAAAGTGAGAAAAAATTAAAAAGTATTTTTGATAGTGATGATGAACTTTTTAGTGATAATTTAACTAAACCTGTCCCGAAAGATGAAGAGACAAAGAAGAACAAAATTATAAATGATAAAAATGACAAGGTCACATCGAAGCATAAAAGCGTATTCGACGATAGTGATGACGAATTATTTTCTACTGAAAATAGTATTCCTTCAGAAAGCTTTAAATCTCAAGTAAACTCTAATATTTCTCAGCTACCAACAGATGAAAGAAGTGTTGCAAGTGCTACTAAAATGCAAGATAAGTCTGACATAACTCTAAAAGATACTATTGATAAATGTGAAAATAACGTAAATATTAAGAAATCTAATGCTTTATTCAATGACAGTGATGAAGATACATTTGAAACCACAAAAATAGGTGAAAGAGATGATAAGCAACAAAAGACAAGTAATTCAAAAGAAAACACTTTAGTTAGTTTAATTGATAAAAAACAAATAAATGAAAAAATAATCGTTCAGACAGGGAGCATATTTGCAGGTGACAGTGATGATGATCTATTTTCAGATGTATCTGAAAATAAAATACCTTCGGAAGTCATTAATAATTTGTCCAAAAATGAGTTTGTGAAAAATGAAAACTTGGACAAAGAAGAAAATAAATTAAAAGAGCAAAACCGTACGAACGAAAATATAGTAACTGAAAATGGAATTAAATCTAGTAATAGCTTTCAGAGTGCATCTGTATTTGAAGATGACGAAAGTGATGATGTTAACAATGATAAAACTCAACTTTTAAATCAAAGCAACCACGGTAACGATATGTCACAATTAGAAAAAAAGACTTTAAAGGGTGAGATAAATATCGGACCAAATACAGCTGGAAATACTGAAATTGAAATAAGGAGTAGTAAAGATGATATCCCAGTACACATAAACTTATTCAATAAAAGTGAAATCAGTGATTCTGATAAAATTACACAAATTAACCAAGAACAAAAAGAAAATATTCAATATAATATAATAAAAACCGATAATGTAAATGATGCTTGCATTTCAAACATATTACCAACCAAACAAGATGTATTTGATGATATCTTTAGCGATTTGCCTCCAGAGTTCGAAAAACCAACTGAACCTAAGAAGAGTAAAAACGTTAACGCGTTATTCGATGATGATTCTGATGACGAAGCATTATTCTTTAAGAAAAACGATATAATAAGTGATGATAAGCCGGATTTGAATTTTGGCGAAGAAAGATTTAAAATATTCAACGATGAACCACCTGATATTGATTTCGATTTTACACAAAAAATTGGGACTCAAGATGTTGAACAGCAGAAACATTTAGATGATAAAATTAATGTAAAAAGTAAGTCTTGCACAGATATCGGTCAAACAGATGCCCAAACCCAAAACCAGAAATTACAGAATATAGATATTGCAAGTTTAGAAAATGAAAATAAGCTAAATATTGTTGATAATGATAAAATTTCAACTTTAAATAAAATTGAACCTGACCTTCGTGGTGAATCAGTCCTTCCAAAAGATTATTCTCCTAAAAACAAAAATAAGATAATTGACTCAGATAACGAGGCTATTGATTTTCCTGATGTAGATAGCAAAAAAATTGTAGGAAAATTAAAACCAACTAACTTAAATATTGATGTTAACTCACTGCTACCTGGGGCTGTAAAAAGAGTCAAAATGAGGGATGAAATAGACAACCAAAAACTTTCAACTCAAAGTAACGAAGAATTAAACAAACAATCAGAAAATCCTGAATCGAAAATGGTGAAATCTATTAGTTTTGATAATTCTGAATCCGCGATTTTAGATAATAAATTGTCTAAAGAAAGAGCAAGAATTAAAATTAAAAGACGTCCCTCTTCGAGGCGTGCTAGATTAGAAGCTGCCCGGAAATCTGGGATAGATTTTGGTGATGATACCCCAGATACGAGTTCGTTCGATGAATCTGACTTAAAATCACAAGTTATAAACAAAAAGTCATTTACCGAAAACATAGGAACATCAAATATTCAGAATGACACACTAAAAAATGTATTAAACACGACTTCTGCTACAAATACTATAAACAAAACTATAACTAATTTGCCAGATGTATTAGAACGTACTCAAAAAGTTGATTCTGAAGGTTTATGTAAGAATAATGATAAAATAGATTTTTCTAAAGAAGAGGATTTCTCAGATATGTTTAACACAATAAGAGAAGACAAGACTCTAGATAAACAAAATACAGATGAAGTAAACAGCTTTCATTCTGATAATAAGTTAACTAGCAGTATATCAACAATGAGTTCTTCACATAAAGAAACAGAAACTATCGTAAATATTCTCAATGAAGAAATAGCTAATGAAGATTTGGGAAATAAAGTTTTTCCGAAAACGGAATATATTGTGCAAAATCAAAGTTCTGCCGTGTTCAGTGAGATATCTTCTTCAATATCAAGCACTACTAATATTAAAGAGACTTCAAACAAAAACGTCACATCAAAAGTAGTATACATATTAAATGATGAAGACATATTTAATACCAAAGATAATACCGATATAAACACAAGAGATGATAAATTTGGACCAACAAAGAAAGTTTTGAATATTGTCGACGATGATGAAGAACTATTTAGAAATCCACAAAAAGTGTCTACATTAGGCAATACATATAAAAATAGTATTCAAACTATCAAATTAAATAAAGAATCAGTTAAAAGCAAATCAATTTTTGATGATGAAAGCGATGATGATGATTTATTTAAAGGTAAAAATAGAAAAAGTGAAAAAGTGCAGAAAAATGTAAAAAATGCCGGTGAAAAAGATACCAAGATTCTAAAGAAAGGTAAAAAAGAAACCAAAAATGTGTCAATATTTGGTGATGAGAGTGATGAAGATTTGTTTACATCGAAACCCTCTACAAGTACAGGTAAGGTTATTGTATAAATATATATTCATAGACCAGTTGAGCATAGCAGGAATAGTCATTTCTTATGTTATAGCATAATAGACAAGCAGATAGTAATTCTCCTGATAGAGAAAAGATAATCATCGCCCGTACACCACATTGTTAGTGGTTACTTTTGTTCTGTGTATAGCAAAGAAATTGGAATATTCAACCTATTTCCTGACATCATCATTTATAGATTAAACATTCGTAAATTACTGTAAAAAACGTGCTTTGTTATTTTTATTTTTTTTTTTTTATGTCAAGATAGCAAACAAGCAGATGGGTCTCCTGATGGAAAGAGTCAACCATCGCCTATAGACACCAAAGATGTTAATGGTGCGTTGCTATCTTGTGGCGAGGTCTAATGCCACATGCATAAGTTTACCGGCTACCTTACCCTCCAAACCGGAACACGACAGCGACAAGCACTGACGCTATTGCGGCAGGAATAGGTAAGGCGGTGGTAACAGACCCGGGCGAGACAATGCAGAACTCTACCACCTAGTAGCCACGATGGTAGTGACTCGATAGCCAATCGGTCGCCTTTTACGACTTGCCTGGCAGAACGGCAGTTGGCCTATTCTTCAAAGGAGGCCGGGACCAACACGGCGGAAAGTTATGATGTGAATAAGAGGCCGAAGGCGGGGGGGGGGGGTTAATTCCACTTGCATAAGTTTACCGGCTACCTTACCATCTAAACTTGAAAATGACAATGACAATATTGGCGCTATTGCGTCAGGAATTGATAAGACGGTGGTGCCTAATACCCGGTCGAGACTATGCGGAACTCTACCACCTAGTGGTCACGATGAAAATGACATGTATAGCCAGTCATTCACATTTTGTGAACTGCGGAATGGCATATGGTCTATTATTCAAATATATAACACTTTTCTGCCTATCCCGTAAATGATCTGACTCGAAAATATATATTTTGTATCATATATCTAGCTGATCCCGCAGCCCACTGCATTATAAGTCTTTAAAGAATCACTCGGTAACAATGTATTTTTTCGGGATAAAAGTATCCTAAAACGGTAACCACCATGCTTTAACTATAATTATCAAAAAACTCTGCTTTCAAACTGATATTTTTAACCCTTTCCATGCCGGGTCATATTCCGGACTATAATCTATTTCTGCCAATATTCACCCTAATCCATTCAGCTGTTCTAGCCTGATTGAGTAACATACATTTGTCTATACAAATGTTCACATTTATAAAATAGGTAATTTAATAATAAAAATTAATTTAGTTTTTTAGTAATTTAATAATTAAAAATTAATGTAGTAATAGAAATTAATGTATTTCTTGAACGGTCAAAATTAAAAATGCAAATTTTCTGTCATGTAGATTCACATAAAGTTTTCAAACCCCGGGAAGTGACGAAGATAACTTCAGACCCAGTCACGGAGGATCCGCTGTCACTTTTGACAGATGACAGTTGAGACGCCGCCGAATGAACACGTCGAGCATGTTCCGTGGATCTTCCACTTGTGTACATTAAAATGTAAATAGAAGACAATCTTAAAGTACTGAAATTACATCTTTAGGGTATTTCACGCTTATATTTCTTAAGTAACAATATTTTGATCAAATTTGTAGCGAAATAAATACACTACTAAATCTTAAAAATATGTATTGCATAGAAAAATAAATTTCATTTCTTGTTAATGCTTGCCTGACGTCATTTTTAAGTCACGTACTTGCTCCACAGTGTGCTAAAGCTAAAGTCCGTTCAGAGCCTATCTAAGGCTGACATCACTGTAATGACAGACGTACACATTCGCAATTTCAGGAAAATATAAGACTTGTAACTTTCAAATTCGAGAGTGTGGTTTTACGGTGATCATTATTTTTTATGTCAACAACAGATCCACCTGCATTTTTCCTATAATACGCTAAAAAACGGTAACCACTTTTCTTTAACCACAATTATATAAAAAAAACTGCTTTTAAACTGTTTTTTAACTCATTCCATGCCGGACCATATTTTCAAATGTTACCATCTCTATACAGAAGATTTTTTATCAAGTCACTTATCTAGAACGATGGACGATATGTTATGTCCAAATGATTACGCAACCACAAACGAAGAGCGCATTATTATATCTAATGACATTGTGTCGCCAGCGGCAGTTGGTATATTATTAAGTTTTGAATTATATAGACAACATTAGTGTTGTCATATATATTGTAGATTATTTTTATAAAACCGAACTCAAAATTTATTGAAATTAATGAATTTCTATTGATTAATTGGAAATGCAAATATCTAGATGTTAATGTTTTAGAAAGTTATTAATTTATGTAATAAACAACAACACATGTTTTTCATACGTTTTATACATAAGTAATTAAGTGCTTGGAACATTTAGCATATCACACTCACACATACACATAGAAAAACATTTATTATTATAACAAGTATTTTCCACCGTTCCAAAGAGGGTTGTTTGTTTTATATCTAATGTATATATCAACACTTCTTGTTGATTGGCTCGTTCATATAGTGAAGGTTTTGTTTCAACGGAGTAATACTCACTGTGTGATAAATTGATTCAGGTTTGGCGTAATATTATCGTTACGTACTTCGGGTTCGTAATTGTAAGAAAACACCACTTATATTAAATCCGTGTATTTACAATACAAATACACACAACACAATGTAATACTCAAATACTCTGATTAACACTAGTCACTCACTGTACTAACACTAAGCTCAACCGACTACACTCTATTGTGTAGTCGGTTGAGCTTCTTCACTTCACACTTCTCGCTTCGCACGGGTCCCTTCAAGTATCGCTCGCGATCGCTTTATAAAAACTGCTCTGTATTAGTCAACACATCTCTATTTATATCCAGAATAAAGTTCTACCTGGATCCAGAAAAATCTAAATTTATTTGCGTTAACAATAACAATAACTTATGATAAACAACTCCTAGTACACGCTATTTTCATCCCTATGCCCTACACCACAATGTCAATTATGGCATAGCTATCGAAATACTATCTTTTTGTTTTATTTCTAGATCTCTCCAGCGTTCCAACTCTTCACGTTTCTAGATTATTCGTAACATTATTACGCCAGCCGCATCTAAAGGGTTAAATGACATAAAATTGGCATTATCAAAAAATGTTTGAAACGAATACATACACCTGTGAAATGGAAATTAATTTGATCTGACAGTTTCTTTAATTGTTTGCAGTTTCGTTAATTACTAAGCACCATACAATTTAATTTTATTAGTTTACCTATTTCCTATGTCAAGATGTGTCATGACTTGAGAACTCTAAGAAAATATTAAAGGGTTAACGAGTACAATCTGGGGATTTTCAAGAGAAGAGTAACAGGTACCTTTTAGGAAAGCGCGTTCCATCTTAGGCCGCATCTTAGCTTACCACCAGGCAAGATCATGGTCAAGCGCTTCCCTATCGATAAATAAAAAAAATAGTAACAACTGACAAGGCAGCATGGCCTTTGGTCTTTTCCTGTCCCTTTGAAACGAAAGGAAAAAATAAATAAAAGAAATAGTGTTTTTTATAAAAGCATTGCTGCTTATTGACATTCAGATAATTTAGATTTCTTTTGTTAAGTCTTCTTATTAATTATTTCTGAACCAGAGTATATTGTTCTGTGTTCTGAACAAATAAAGCATTCCAATTATGTATCATATCTAAAGATAAAGTATATGACAAATATTATAGATATATTTTTAATGAGATAATGTGTAAAAATAAAAAATATTTTTTGCGAAATATTTTTTGTTTAGTGTATTATTGTATTTATTATTAAATTATTTAGCTTATAAACAGGTACACAGATAATGTTATTGTCTAAATATAATCTATAATATTATATAATATATAAGTCTAATCATATAAACTAGTAAAAATATTGGAGGAAATGAATTTGTATTTTGTTATTGCAAACTTGTTAGCATTTTTACTGTGGATTCAGATTTAGCTAAACAAAGAAAATAAATATTAACTACGTATTAAACTGGACCTAAGTGATTTTATATGTAATAAAGTATATTTGTTTGTGTTAAAATAATAATATTACATACACTTTTTATATAAAAGGTGTCGTTATCTGAAAAGAAATGTTTATTTTTAAAATTTTGTGTTTTATTGACGCCTTATGTTTGTCTGTTCGAATAGACCAACTGCCGTTCTGTCAGGCAGGTTGTAAACGGCAACCGATTGGCTATGCGAGTCACTACCAGCTTGGCTACTAGGTGATGGAGCTCTTCATGGTCTTGCCCGGGTCTGGTACCACCGCCTTACCTATTTCTGCCGCAATAGCGGCAGTGCTTTTCAGTGTCGTGTTCCGGCTTGGAGGGTAAACTTATGCATGTGGCGTTAGATCTCACCACAAGATAGTACTTAGTAGTAATTTGCAAACTATGCATGGCCGCACTTATATGTGGCGATTGGCGCTTTATTTAGTAGAAAGAGACACACTCCATCCATGTCGTGGTACTCTTCGGAACGATTTTGAAGCCCGTGTAAGCATTCCGGGTAGAATATAACTTTTTTGGTAGGTACATAGGTATCTAATCTATCTACCCGGAATGGGTAGAATGTAACTTCCTTGGCCATCACAAAGCTATGAAAGCATTTTAGAGCTAAAAATTGCGTTTAATGCCGTTTCAAAATCGATCATCGTTTTCAAAGTAGTTTTTCAAACATTTTGAAATTACTATCATATTTTATAACAAAATTAGGATTTTTGTACTCTTAACTCTTCCTTTGAGCTTAAAATACCTCACATCGCTCATAAAAAATATCCATATTAAGACATGGATTTTTTCTAAAGTGAAAATCGATATTGAAAACGTCGAAGTTTATGAACGATACATCGATTTCGATGTTTTTTAATTATAATATTTATACTTGACTTCTATGATATGGTGATCTTTGAACGACAAACAACCAATAAAATAATGGCCAGACGATACACGCGAGCAAAGCGGCTGCATCGTCTTGCGCAACGTAGTATTGCAGAGTGAACGAGACGATGTTTAAATGTGTAATTTTTATCACGGACGTGGTGGAAGATGTAGCTATAATAAAACATCGCTCATAAAGAACGCATTTCGTCAGTATTTAAGATTTCAATATCGATGTTAAAAAAATCGATGTTCATGAACGATATATCGATGTTTAAACAATAATTGATGTATCGTTGATCTCTAATGGCGTCTCCACATTAGTGCCGTGAAACTCTGTGAACGTGAATGTAGACGGTTTTCGCGTTGTTCACCCGCGTGCGCGCCTGTTCCCCGACCAGGTATATTGTCCCGCGAGAAAGGATTCGCGCCCCGTTCGCGCAGCGTTCACGCGTAGACCTCCTCATTCGCGGCTCGCTGACACTTTCGCCTGGTCTATAAAGGCATACGAATGTCTCTGCGCGCGTGCTAATAAAATGCAATAGTGTTATGGCTAAACGAATTCTTGCTGGTATTGCAGGTCTAAATTGGGTATCTGTTTTGGAAATACTTAGAGAAAATTTCTGAAGCAAATACTCAAAGTCCACTGTTGACATACGAGAAAATTTCTTAAATTCGCCACTGGGTTTAGAATGTAATTCTGACAACTGATTCTCCATAGAAAGTCTGAAAATTAATTTTATATACATACTTAATAATGGCAGTTCTAATCATACTAAGTCAATTCAAAAATTCACTACAATAGCAAACATACCTTGATCGGTTACGATGTATTTTATTCATCGACCACCGCCTTACCTATTCCTGCCACAATAGCGTCAGTGCTTGTCACTGTCGTGTTCCGGTTTGGAGGATAAGGTAGCCAGTAAACTGATGCATGTGCATTAGATCACCAGAAGATAGCAACGCACCATTAACATTTTTGGAGTTTATAGGCGGTGGTTGACTCTTTCCATCAGGAGACCCATTTGCTTGTTTGCTATCGTATGATATAAAAAAAATCCACCATGTTTTTTTCAACGCTTTCTAATAACTCGCTTGTTTTGTACGTGTTTACAGTGATATGTTGCCACAACAAACGTAGTTGTTGCGGCAGCAGCTGCTACGTCCATTTCGTGGCGGTTTTCATTAACGATTGCGAGCATCCCATGAATGTGGAGGACACGATTTAGCGAGTGAATTCACGACAGTAATGTGGAGCCGCCATAACAATAATAAATTATTGTCAAATGTCAAGTCAAATGTCAATGTCACTGATCTACGTCATGTGCGTATTGTAATTTTGTTTGTGTTGAAAATAAATTAAATGTAAAAATGAAATCTGCAAAAAATAAAAGCAAAACTACAACAAAACATAAAAATAAAAAGAAGACAA
The DNA here is from genome assembly GCA_036924255.1 of Apodemia mormo. Classification (NCBI taxonomy): domain Eukaryota; kingdom Metazoa; phylum Arthropoda; class Insecta; order Lepidoptera; family Riodinidae; genus Apodemia; species Apodemia mormo. Next base: position 15,970,889 of record JAUPFN010000030.1, read on the forward strand.
CGATCAAGCCAAAAAAAGAAAAAGTCCTCGTCGTTGCACAAGAATTTAAGTTTGCTCGACTGCTGTCTGGAAACGAAAAGAAAACTCGGGATCGCGTGTTAAAAACACTTAAGAAATGGCTTTTAAATTGTTTTGAAAAGAAATATGGTACGTATTTACATTTTAACTCATCACATTGAGGATAATGTGTCTTTTAGCGTAACTTTTAAATTACATGTGAGTTAAACACATAACCTCCAAAATGTCATCTTTTTTTTTATATTTTCTAGTGTTGGATGATTTCAAACTTGCAAAGTCGTATTCAATTATATCTTAACCGTTTTATATAACGCTTAATATAATTTAATTTTATGTGTTATGTGTTTACAGAATTTAAAAAAGATGATTTTATCCGTGTATGGAAGGGTTTATTTTATGCAGTATGGATGTCAGATAAACCGTTAGTACAGGTGAGTATTAAGTTTTTGTAATTGCAATGTGTATCTAGTATCTACCAATATTTATGACTTGATACCAGAGAGTTTAATGCACTACTAACTAGATAAGCTATGCTGAGTAGAAGTCGTGTTCCATTTTAAGACTCGCTGCAGCGTTGAAATAATAATGAATTTTCTAACCAAAGTTGGACCAAAGTATAGCTATAACTTAGCAGTATATAATAGAGTGTAATATACAGTTTGTAAAGAAAACCCTGTCGGATAATTAAAGTTGTTATTTGGTACCGTAATACGGTTACATATATGTATTTATTTTATGGATATTAAATAATTAGTTTTCCAAATAAAAAAGTAATCTTTAATGGTATTTTCATATAATAAGTACTAACGACCTGCCTGTGGTGTCACCTGCGTAGCTTTTGTTTCCATTGGAATATCAGAAAGATTTATATACCAAAACCTTTCTCAAGAATCAATCTATGTATTAAAAAAAAACGCATCAAAATCCGTTACATAGTTTTAAAGATTTAAGCATACATAGGGACATGAGGACATAGGGACAGACAGAGAAAGCGACTTTGTTTTATACTATGTAGTGATGACAACACCTACAAATAAATAAATTCTATTATCAAAGAATGCCGCAGAAGTCGGATTCTACCGGATGCGTTTGTAAAAAGCCAAAAATGAACACCGCGCCTTCGCACATTGTTTGTGGGAAAGCCGCCACAGTGAAACGATGATACAAACAGCGACAAGGTGTTGTCATTTTTAAAATATTTGCTTAACTCTAGGGAGATATTAGTAAAAATATGAATATTTAAAAAACAATATTTTTTTTATTTTCAGAAATAAGGTCATTTTAATATTTTTTTCAGTAATGCCTTTAACCAACCTTTATGCCTTATCTTTTCTTTACACACTGTATATTCACAAATAAAAGATTGTAACCTCAGTGAATTTCATGGTGTTTATGCCTATCATCACGGGCTCTGATGTAGGTGCAGTCCATGGACTGCATTTAAGTGTAACATAAGTGGCATGGTGTATGTCTTGTCTAGCATGTTAGTACATAGAAGTGTTTGCATTACACACTAAGCATCAGGTTATAAACAGGAAAAAAATTGTGGAAATATTTTGTAAAAGATTCTATTTGTGTAATAATATAATATAGTAATTAAGTCTTGATGAACTACTTACTTTTCTATAAGTCCAGTGATCCTGAAGTAAATCAGGGGCTAATCACTCTTTAGTTATACAGAAAAATCAAACACACATTATAAAAACTAATAAAACATTTCAGGAGGATCTATGTGAAAACATATCTGCCATTTTGGACTTGTTTCCCCCGGAACAACTGACAAATGCTTTACTGATGGTGGAAGCCGGATTCCAAGTTCTGGCCATGGAGTGGTACGGGATTGATCATCACAGAATGGACAAGTTTATGATGGTTTGTATAAATAACTTGTTAATATGCTTGCCTCTTATTATATTTCTTCATTGCAATTGCTGCTGAACTAAATCTAGCATACTTATTGATGAGCAATTACAAATGTATTTTATTTATCTAATACTAGCTGTTGCCCACGACTTCGTCCGTGCGGACTTTGTTTACTCCGCACAACTCCTCCCCCTTAGGTAATCCATGCAGTACTTTTTGAGTTTATCCCGGACATACATACAAACATACAGACAAAAATTCTAAAAACTATATTTTTGGCTTCGATATCGATTGTAGATCATGCCCCAAGAATTCTTTAAAAAAATATTCAATGTACAGTTTTGACTTTCCTACTATTTTATTATATGTATAGATTTATGTTAACGATAAATCTAGTTATGATACATTTGTTAATCTAGAAATTGTGCTGTAAATCCTGATGATTGACGTGTAACTCGAACAGCAGTACTTGAGATGAATCTGAGCATGTACTTGACAGTTGGTGCGTCGTTACCTGCGTGGTGCTTTCCGGTGCTTGCTCCGGAGTGACTGGAGCATGGACAGCTGCAAGCGGTTCACTGACATGTTGACCTCCGGCAAGGGTAAATATGCCCTGTTGTAACATCAAAGTTTTTTTTTAAATAAAACATTTTCTATAACTGTGACTTGAAACTCAATATACTGAAAAAGTGTCTGTAAAAGGAGTTAGACGCACAAATCTATAAGATTTAAACCTGTGAGAGAATGAGATAGAATACATTCACTCGGAATTTTTGTTCTACTAGCTATGATGCCCGGCTTCGCTCGGCAGTTGATATGAGATTTCGTAATAGTTAAAATATAACAAATGTAATTTAAGACTTTATTGAAATTGGAATTTTAAATTTCGCACCATTTCTACACATGTTTACAATTGCTCGTAGCGCCTTTCGAAATGCAGCCCAAATAATCGTTGATCTGAATGAAGTTCAAATACTCGACAACAGATGGCGCCACTACACTTAATTTCCAAGTTGAAGGGTTGGAAAAGCCCTTATATCTTTAAAAACACGCCCTTTAGGTTAAAACGGGAAATTTCTTGTTCGTAGGGGGATAAAGGGCTATCACACTATATAAGTCCCTTTATCGTGCCAGGACTCCTTTTTAAGTTTTATCGGCACGCACATTCTATCAACTTAGTTTTATTATATATACAGTGTGCCGCTGACTATACACCAATTAATTAAACTTAGTATATGTAATAATGTTCTCAGCCTGAATACAAAAAATCAGACAAATACATCCACTGGTTTAGCCACAGGACAATTTTTTAGTTTTCATTTCTAATTTTGCGAACATGATGTAGATTATCAGCTGTACGCATAGAAATATATAGAGATCAATGGCTGTACGTGACCCGAATGGTTTGAAAGAACTATTATAAGTAAGTTGCCAACTCGCAATACTAGCAGAAAATCCTTGCATTCATTGGTTATTTTAATTTTTTATCCTTTACAACTGACCAATAACAACCCGATATTGTCATTAGGAGAATTTGAAAAGAAAGCGAAAAGTCGCTTTATCTTGAGTGCATACACAGTGTGTAGTGATACAAAAAAGCGCATTTTGCGCTTTCTTGATGAAAGCCGTTGATTACACGTGTCACGTACCTACGGTACGTAGGTCACGGTCATTATTGTTTAATGTTATTGTTTAGTACGATCAAAGATTTTGCCGTGGTAATTGATATTACGTTATTACTTGTAATGTACTGAGTTTTTATTTTTTTCTTTTATTATTCTAGACTTATAAATTATGCGAAAGTAGACGCTTCATTTTAATTTTTATTATGGTAAAATACGAGTTAAATTGTGCGAAAGTAGACGCTTAATTTTTATTGTGATGGCCGGCCATGGCCATGATGTTTGTGCTAATTAGTGCTATTTTGTGATAAGACACGTTAGGTACCTATTATTATTATTGTGAAGTGAACAACATGTTTTTTTCTTCTTTACTTTTAGTCAATATGTGGCACGAAACCTAGATTGATACGGTCTTTATTCTTACAATATACGCAAAAATAATTCTATAGCTACGTAATTACTTATTGTACAAAATGATTGTGATTAATAATAATAATTTATCAAAATAATTATTGAGGATGAGTGTGGTTTAAAAAGGCGCCTAAATATTATGTCACACGTAAAAATAATAATAATAACATGAGGCGCTAGCCGCCAAGCCGCGCGTGCGGCGTTGCCGTCCTGGTGGTGATAGGTAAGTCAAAGGATGTTTTATCTTTATTATATTTTCGTGTCATTAATTTTGTTCGAAATTTTTGTTTTTTTAATTTCGATGTCAGGACTGATTTAATAGACTAAAAATACTAGTACTAACTAGTACTACCTTAATTCTCACTTATTGGTGTATGGTCAGCGCCACACTGTATAACAATGATATTGTTTCTGCATTGTTGCACACATACTTCTTTTTATTTTTCAACAAACAAATCTATTTTTTGAATTGGTTTAAACAGAAGATGAAGTAACTAGTTACTGATATTTAATGAATAGTATGTGGTCTAGCGGTCCAGCGTTGGCGTTGACCACATGAGGTCCCGGGTTCGATTCCCGGGTCTGGCACTTTAAAAAAGTGTTTTTTCAGTTTTCTGAGAAACACAAAGTTGCCCGGGATTGGAAAGTGCCTGGTTGGCGATAGGCTTGTCACCTATCACATTTGTGGGGCCAAGTATCTTCGGCTAATCGTGGGTGCACTTGTTGTACCTCTGCCTACCCCTTCGGGGATATGGGCGTGAAGATACTTTTTTTAATGAATAGTAATAAATACCGTTCGGAAATACCGGCAGGGGTATTTCCGAACAGATACGACATAGGGATCTTCAAGAAAAGAGCTTACTCATTCTTAAAAGGCCGGCAACGCAACTGTAAGACCTCTGGTATTGCAGATGTCCATGGGCGGCGGTGATCACTTACCATCAGGTGCACCATCTGCTCTTTGGTGCACCATCTGCACCATCTGCTCTGCTGCTTTGCCTCCTCTTCTATAAAAAAAAATAATTATATAACACACATCTTTTTCTAATATGAAGTTTTTGATTAGGCATCAAAAACTTAATATTAGAAAAAGGTGAGTGTTATATTTTGATTATTATATATACAGTAATATATTTGTGATGCCTATTCAGAATTCTGATGGTCTAGACCAGGCGTCTCCTGAAACTTCAGAGATGGCTTGTACGTACCATTAACATTATGAATACGTCTCGCCTGGGTTTTGGTGCCAACCCCTTACCCCCTCCTGCTGCAATAGCATCGGTGCTGGTCACTCTCGTGTTCCGGTTTGGAGAAGGTGTTTATAGGTAATTTTTTTTTTTTCGGAACCATCAGCTTGTTTGCTATCCTATAATATTTTAAAAATAAACATATATAATTTATCTTTTATTTGTTTATAAATTACAAGAATTTAAGTCGTTTGTTTGTTTCCAGGTATCCTCGCTCTGAAGACACCGCAATATGCTCGGAACGCTCTATCACTTATACTACATATTACTGATTGCTACCTAGAAGAACTCTCCAAGGTAACTTTAACATCATTTGTTTAAATATTTACTTATTTATTTCTTTAATAAAATCCACAGCGCTTAACAACAAAATATGTACCTACATACAAAGGTAACTTGGGCTTACGCCCAGTTATGGATTTACGTTATATATGCAGGACTTATACAACACAACAAACGACACAATAAATATTGAATAGCGTTTCAAAATAATTCAACTTTTACAAAAAAAGCCTAATCAGTAAATATATAGGTTATTTGTCTGTCTGTCTGTCATTTCCAGCTGATTTTCGAAAAACATGTTAGACCAATAATTCTGATTGTCGGTGTCGCTGTGATCATGCATGTTTAATACAAATGTAAACAAACTTAGATTACAACTAACTAATTGTGACTTGTGACTTCGTTCGCATGATCCAAAATCATTATTTTCTTTTGGCCACTTGGGTAAAAAAGTAGCTTATGTCACTTCTGGATAGTATAGCTTTCTAAAGTAAAAGAATTTTTAAAAAACAATACATGCAATAAATTTTCGTTTAACATATAAGTTATAGATCAAATAGTCGGAATCCTCAAAGGCGTGCACAAGTTCTAACAATGAGTGATGAAGGTAATGTATAGATAATTGTAAATGCACAGCATACTCACACTATAATGACACAGCATGACAACGACTCAAGCTCATGCCATAACGTCATGATATGAAGTACAGTTGATCTGCGTAAACAGTAAGCATGTTGTTGGGAGTGTAGTCCTCAATTTTCAGGACTTGCTTTTTTATACTAATTGAGGTGGGAAGGGTTTATCTGTATATCTGTATACATATAATAAAATCGTAGGAAAGTCAATGTATGTCCGGGGTAAACTCAAAAAGCACTGCATGGATTTACTTAAAATTTTGAATGAATATTACTAACAGGTCGGGTCAACATATAGGCTACATATTATCACGCTATCACCTACGGGGGAGGAGCAGTGCGGAGTAAACGAAGTCCGCGCGGACGAAGTCGCGGGCAACAGCTAGTACTGAATAAAATCTAATTGAGTTGGACTGATATTTGTTTGTTAAAGGCTTTCACTTCTACAATTTTTTTATATCAATAAATAGCAGATAGGTCTCCTGATGGAAAGAGAAACTATCGCCTATAGACACCAAATGTGTTAATGGTGCTATCTTGTGGCGAGCTCTAATGCCACATGCATAAGTTTATTGAATACCTTCCACTCCAAACCGGAACACGACAGTGACCAGCGCTGACGCTATTGCGGCAAGAATAGGTAAGGCGTTGGTACCAGACCCGGGCGAGACAATGCTGAACGCTACCACTTCGTAGCCACGATGTGAGTGACTCATATAGCCAATCAGTCGTCTTTTACTACTTACCTGGTAGAATGGCAGTTGGCCTAGTCTTAAAGAAGCCCGGGACCAATACGGGATATAGAGTGGCGCACTATAACATGATCTATTGTTAATTGAGTGGTTGGGTGCAGGTGTCCAAAGGTAAGATCCCGGAGGACAGTATGGCCCAGCTGGTGTCCCCGTTCTGCGAGCAGGTGTGTGGTGGAGAGGCGCTGGCGGTGAGCGTGGCCGCCAGGAAGCTGCTGACGAGCCTGCTGCGCCAGAGCCAGCTCGGACTTGACTACGAGGACGCCACGCGGGCCTGGCAGGAGGTGACACACAACACATACTGTTTATTTAAACTTTATTGTATACTTAAAGCTTGATCATTCTCTCCCAATCAACCTTCAGGCTGACAGAAATTGAATAATGTATGTTATGAATAATCTAGAAAAGTTAAGAGTTATAACGCTGGAAAAATCTAGAAAAAAAAAAGAAAGAGATAGCTGCTTCTACCGATAAACAAAAGGAGCTGTTACCCAAACAGCTATGCTATAATTGACCTCCTCGCTTAAGGCATAAGGGTGAAAATAACGTGCATTATGAATTGTTTATATTTATGATTGTTTACGCGATATTTTCGAAACTCGGGAATATAGTCGAACTTTACCTTGTGTATAAATAAGGATGTGTTGGTTTACAGTTTGGTTTTTTCAATTTCACTTATTTTTAGAGAAATATTGGTCAAAAATTAAGCCCCTAATTTTATTATTTCATTTTAACGAGAGTCGAGTACCGAGTAATCTCCAGAAGTATCGAAGGTAACTCACTAGTAAGTCTGTATATAAATAAATATAATAATAAAAAATAGATTTTCGGAAATAAGAACGAGCAGGCAAATTGCTTTTCTCGATGGTTCCATTGGGTGTAGCGACGTATTGATGTGAATGCTGTTTAACTTTAAATTCGTTCGTTAGTGTGTTCGTATGCCAAGCGAAGCGGAACAAATGTAAAGTGTAAACACACAAGGTGTATGCATTGCCTTGCTTGCTTACACTTTACATTTTTTTCACAAAATAAAGATATTTTAAAAGCTACTTCCTAAGACAAGTAATATAGACTTAAAAATTAAAGATTTTCCTATAAAATAATGCCCGTTTAATTATCCTGTGTAAAAAAATCTAAAACCGGTATTTTTGATACTGGTAACCCTAAAAGTAGAAAATGGCTGTTGGCAACCAGGTATGACCTACAGCTAGAGAGAGTAGAGTATCTCCCGTAAAAATGTTTAAAAACCGTATTTTGATGCTGGTAACCCTTAAATCAAGTACCTATCAAGTGGCAACCAATAAAATAATGCCGCATTAATAATTATCTCCCGTAAAAAGTGTAAAACCCGTATTTTTGATGAAGGACTTATTTTTATTTTTACTTTTTACCTTATTAACTAGATGAATTGTATTGTTACGTACTTCGGGTTCGTAATTGTAAGAAAACACCACTTATATTAAATCCGTGTATTTACAATACAAATACACAACAACACAACACAACACAATGTAATGCTCAAATACTCTGAATAACACTAGTCACTCACTGTACTATCACTAAACTTAACCGACTACACAATAGAACACTTCTCGCTTCGCACGGGTCGCTTTAAGTATCGCTCTCGATCGCTTTATAAAACTGCCCTGTATTTGTCAACACATCTCTATTTATACCCAGGGTAAAGTTCTACAACAATCGCGAATGTTCCGCAATCATCTCGTTAACAATAGACAATTATTGTAATCAACTTATGATAAACAAGTTATGATTCATAAGTCCTAGTACACGCTATTTTCAACCTTATGCCATAAAAGTTCATTATGGTATAGCTATTCCGATACCGGCCAACTATTTGTATATTAATAGGAGTAGCTATCTCTTTCTTTTATTTCTAGATCTCTCCAGCGTTCCAACTCTTCACGTTTCTAGATTATTCGTAACAGTATTTTTATTTTGTTTTCAATCTTTCATCCGTGACTCTGTGATGTAATATTTCCAGATGGGTTGTCCAGCCGGCGGTCCTGAGGCGTTAGAGCTGGTCCCTGACGATGAAGAGGACCAGACCTCGGATACTGAGGAAGATCAGGAGTAAGTGAAAATATTATTATGTTTTTGTCACTTGCAGATATTCTATACAATCAGATGTTATTTTTCGGAAATTAAACTCATACTGGATAACTTTCTGATAAAATACGTTGACTTTCAACCGCTTCTAACTACCGACAACTTTATTATAATTTTAAACAACTAGTTGCATACAATATTGGATAGGTGTCTCCACTTGCATACAGTTTTGTTACAACGTTCAGAAATTTAACTAATATCCCCACTTAACAAAACATATGTGAAATTCTAAAACAAAAGTATGTTAGCACTAATTCCTATCATCTCCATGAATCTATAATGCTTACTTGATAACAGACCTTTGGTTAACAAGTCAGCAGGCATCTCTTGAGTTGATATATACATAATTTCAATTAATTTAATCTTTACTGTATCTCTAACATAGTGAAATCTAACATCAATGTGTTTTGACCTATTGTGTGTCTGATAACTTGTTGCCAGTTTTAATGCACTTTGATTATCACAATATAATTTTATAGTACATTGGTTACCAGCTATCTCATATATCAAATTTCTGAGATAAACTGCTTCCCTAGATGCCTCTGAGAGAGCAACATATTCTGCCTCAGTACTTGATAAGGAAACGGTATTTTGTTTTCTGCTTTGCCACGAAATTACTGAACCATTCATGGTAAAGCAGTAACCTGTGTATGACTTCCTATCTAGGCAGTCACTGGCCCAGTCTGCATCAACAAAACCCTTTAATTCTTTATTATCTTTGCTATACTTTAAACAATAAGATTTAGTTTCTTTGCAAGTATCTTAATATACGTTTAGCATAATTAAAATGATTTTCATTATAATACCTATTAAATTGGCTGAGATAAATTAAAGAATATGCTATATCAGGCCTAGTCAAAATAGCTAAATACATTAGACTTCCTATTAGTTTTTGATATGAAATGGTTGATACACAGTTTTCAGACTTCTCTAAATTTAGTTTGCATTCAATAGGAGTATCTATACCTCTACAATTTGACATATTTTTTTTTAACAATTGCTCTATATATTGCTGTTGATCTATAGTTATAGTTGGAGATTCTTTATTTACAATAATTCTCATGCCTAAGTAACACCTAACAGGACCTAAATCTTTCAATGTAAATTCAGAGCCTAATATACCTTAAAAAATCATCGACATAGATAGTTACTATTATTTTACTATTACCAGTTATTTTTGTAAATAAACATGGTTCAAGGACACTCATTTTAAAACCTAAATTTAATAAACACTCTTTAACCTTTTCATACCAAACCAAGGAAGATTGTTTCAATCCATAAATAGCTCTTTTAAGTTTTAAGACTTTACCTTTACTTTCCTTTACATAGCCCTCAGGGATTGACGTATAAATATTTTCTTTTAAATGTCCATTTAAAAATGCAGTTTTTACATCCAGGTGATTAATGTCCATTCCCCGCTGAACACTGAATGCAAATAATAATCTCAGCGTAGAATGTTTCACCACAGGAGAGAAAGTGTTCTCGTAATCAATGCCACGTCGTTGACTAAACCCTTTTGCCACTAGTCTGGCACGATAGCGCACTTCATCATTCACATCAAGTTTTTTATTAAGCACCCACTTACACTGTACAATTAATCCACCATTTGGAAAATCAACAAGTTCACATGCATCATTGTCTTCAAAGGACTGCAGCTCGTCTCGCATTGCCTGTCTCCATTGATCGGCTTCTAATCCATTCAGAGCCTCTTTGAAAACAATCTGCTCCACTTCTGGATAAGAGCTAAGAACACTCACGTTACTGTAGCCATAATGTTCTGGGTGTTTGCGCACTCTCTTTTCCGGTATTGTGGAAACTGGTTCAAAATCACTGCTTGAAATGTCTGTCTCAAGGTTATAAGTAGTCAAAGTATCATCATCTATCTCACTAGTGGGATCAGTATATAAGAAACTTGAATCATGCAGAGATTCATTACTTAAAGATTCCCCCGCTGAATCTCTTTGTCCTTCATCAAATTCTGAAACCTCATTTATCACAGGTTCTTCATTAATATTCTGTATCCAGATAGTATTATCAGTTTCTTTATTTTTGGATTTTTTTTTTCATATTTTCCATCACTATGACATCTCTTCTTGTCACTACAGTGTTTTTTATAGGATCATATACACGATAAACTTTAACTGTTTCCGAAAACCCTACGAGAATGTACTGTTCAGCTTTCTTATCCCATTTCAATCTCCTCTCTTTTGGAATATGAACCATTACTATACTACCAAACAAACGGATATGACTTAGGTCAGGTTTCTTACCATGCCATATTTCATAGGGTGTCATATTATCCAAGCTTGATGTCAAAGACCGATTTTTTAGGTATACTGCTGTATTTGCTGCTTCAGCCCAGAATTTCTTTTCTAGCTTAGCGTCAAAAAGTAAACACCTAGCTTTTTCTATAACAGTCCTGTTTGTTCGTTCACAAACTCCGTTTTGTTCTGGTGAATATGCATTTGTCTTTTGATGGATAATACCTTTATTGGCTAAATAATTTTTCATTTCTCCACTACAAAACACACCACCGTTATCTGTTTGTAGTATTTTTATTCTTTTATTCTGCTGATTTTCAGCCATTGCCTTAAATTCTTTGAATTTCTTAAATACTTCATTCTTATGCTTAAGAAAGTATATGAAAGTCATACGACTGTGTTCATCCACAAATACTAAAAAGTACTGCGCACCTGCAATGGACTTGGTTTCCATAGTACCACATACATCAGCATGTATTATCTGCAGTGTTTCAGTACTCCTATGTCCCACATGAGAAAATGGTAACCTCATCTGTTTGCCTTCGCAACAGGTCACACATTTGTCCTTCATCATGTTACTTGCAACTGGAAAAGACAGTCCATCTACAATACCATTCTTCATTTTGTTCAAATCACTACTGTTAATGTGTGCCAATCGTCTGTGCCATAAATCAGCACTTGCCACTACTGCCGCTGCCACTATACAATCTGCCACTTTTATCTTTAGCTTCAAAAACGACAGTATTTCCATTTTTGATAAGTTCACTTTTCAACAACAAGTTGGTGGTCAAGTTTGGTACGCATAGCACATTTTTAACTGTGACATTGTAGTTACAATCAGTCGATATTCGCACATCACCGCAACACACCACTGGCACTGTCATATTATTCGCAACAGTTATCTCCGATAAACTTGGTTTGGAGCTAATGTTGTTTATCCAATGTTTATTTGGCGTCATATGCGCACTTGCGCCGGAATCGACGTACCACTCGGTTTTACTATATTCTCCATTAAGAAATATCGCGCTAAACGCATTTGATTGCTTATTTTTATTCAATAATGGACACTGGTTTCTATAATGTCCGGTTTGTTTACATTTGTAGCAAACTACAGTCTTGTCATTCTTGTCACTTGACGTTTTTGACGTTGACGTGCCGCCAATTTTTCCTTTCGATATTGTATTAACTTTTCTAGCAGCGAATGCAGCGCCACTGGAATCCATTACATTATTTGGAACCTCCATATCGATCAATTTCGATTTTATTGAATCTGCGCTGATAGAAATTCTAGAGTGTTCGATGGCCATAATCATTGGCGCGAATCTTTCTGGCAAACCTGCTAGTAACAAAGATCCAATCCATTCTTCCGTAATTGCAAAACCTGTGCCTTTTAACCTCTGATTAGTCTCTACGACTTGAGATACATATGAAATCATGGCATCACAATTTTTTTGTTTCAGTGAAATTAAATGGCGTAACAAAGTAATTTTTCTTGAAAAACCAGAGTCATCGAACATGTTTTTTAGTATATTCCATAAGTCAGATGTAGTTTTTGTTTCTTTAATATGCACGTACATTCCGGGATCAATTGTTAAAACTAGCTTCGCTTTAGTTTTCGCATCTTCTGTTGGTTTTCTGTCGAAACCGGGTGACAGATTAATATAACTATCCGTACCTTCGAGCACCAACAAATTCTGAACGGCAAAACTCCATTCATCATAATTTTCTCTGCCAATAAACTTAGGAACACTTTGAATATAGTTCACGGCCATTTTAAACGAAAGTTCAACAACAATTTTCACTGTAATCGCTATATTACTGAAAATAATTTGGATAATTGCCCATAACCTGATAAAATACGTTGACTTTCAACCGCTTCTAACTACCGACAACTTTATTATAATTTTAAACAACTAGTTACATACAATATTAGATAGGTGTCTCCACTTGCATACAGTTTTGTTACAACGTTCAGAAACTTAACTAATACTTTCCACATTGAGTTTAATTTTTAAGTTTGTTAACTAAGGAAGAGAAAGTAAGCAAAGAAATGGAACAAACCCATCAAAGGTCTGATAATTTTTGTCAAATATCACTATGACGTAGTCATGTTATGACGTCAATGTTGCAACTTGCATTCACAACATGAAATTTCTTGCTAGAAATATTAGGGCTAAATCAATAATAAAAGGAACTACAATTTTTAAACTGCATGTTGCTACAGCTTTGAGTCTGAGAAAAACATCCCGATAAATTTCTCGGTAAGTCATATGTTGCAAAACACCATTTACAAACTGGACAATAAAGTATTAAATATTAAAATATGAAGAATTGAAGTTATATATTTTGAAACAACACGAAATCATTAAATACATATCTTCACGCCAGATCCTTTACAGAGTAGGCTGAGAGAACCGAGTACTGAGAGATCCTTGCAGACTTTGTCTCCCTTCCTCCATATTCTTTACTCTTTTCATACAAACACGTCGGTTGAGAAGACTTGACACCACTTTTGGACAGTACTCGATCAATTTGATCATGAAACGTAAAATATGACAATCTTTCAATTGCACTCTTGAATGAACAAACAAATTTAACAAATTCGCCTTTATTGCACAACGTGGCACTTAGTCATGCCGACACGGACCTCGGATACTGAGGAAGATCAGGAGTAAGTGAAGATATTATTATGTTTTTGTCACTTGCAGATATTCTATACAATCAGATGTTATTTTTCGGAAACTTAACTCATACTGGATAACTTTCTGATAAAATACCTTGACTTTCAACCGCTTCTAACTACCGACAACTTTATTATAATTTTAAACAACTAGTTACATACAATATTGGATAGGTGTCTCCACTTGCATACAGTTTTGTTACAACGTTCAGAAACTTAACTAATATCCCCACTTAACAAAACATATGTGAAATTCTAAAACAAAAGTTTGTTACTCAGCACTAATTCCTATCATCTCCATGAATCTATAATGCTTACTTGATAACAGACCTTTGGTTAACAAGTCAGCAGGCATCTCTTGAGTTGATATATACTTAATTTCAATTAATTTAATCTTTACTGTATCTCTAACATAGTGAAATCTAACATTAATGTGTTTTGACCTATTGTGTGCCTGATAACTTGTTGCCAGTTTTAATGCACTTTGATTATCACAATATAATTTTATAGTACATTGGTTACCAGCTATCTCATATATCAAATTTCTGAGATAAACTGCTTCCCTAGATGCCTCTGAGAGAGCAACATATTCTGCCTCAGTACTTGGTAAGGAAACGGTCTTTTGTTTTCTGCTTTGCCACGAAATTACTGAACCATTCATGGTAAAGCAGTAACCTGTGTATGACTTCCTATCTAAGCAGTCACTGGCCCAGTCTGCATCAACAAAACCCTTTAATTCTTTATTATCTTTGCTATACTTTAAACAATAAGATTTACTTTCTTTGCAAGTATCTTAATGTACGTTTAGCATAATTAAAATGATTTTCATTATAACACCTATTAAATTGGCTGAGATAAAGAATATGCTATATCAGGCCTAGTCAAAATAGCTAAATACATTAGACTTCCTATTAGTTTTTGATATGGAATGGTTGATACACAGTTTTCAGACTTCTCTAAATTTAGTTTGCATTCAATAGGAGTATCTATACCTCTACAATTTGACATATAATTAACGTTCAGAAACTTAACTAATACTTTCCACATTGAGTTTAATTTTTAAGTTTGTTAACTAAGGAAGAGAAAGTAAGCAAAGAAATGGAACAAACCCATCAAAGGTCTGATAATTTTTGTCAAATATCACTATGACGTAGTCATGTTATGACGTCAATGTTGCAACTTGCATTCACAACATGAAATTTCTTGCTAGAAATATTAGGGCTAAATCAATAATAAAAGGAACTACAATTTTTAAACTGCATGTTGCTACAGCTTTGAGTCTGAGAAAAACATCCCGATAAATTTCTCGGTAAGTCATATGTTGCAAAACACCATTTACAAACTGGACAATAAAGTATTAAATATTAAAATATGAAGAATTGAAGTTATATATTTTGAAACAACACGAAATCATTAAATACATATCTTCACGCCAGATCCTTTACAGAGTAGGCTGAGAGAACCGAGTACTGAGAGATCCTTGCAGACTTTGTCTCCCTTCCTCCATATTCTTTACTCTTTTCATACAAACACGTCGGTTGAGAAGACTTGACACCACTTTTGGACAGTACTCGATCAATTTGATCATGAAACGTAAAATATGACAATCTTTCAATTGCACTCTTGAATGAACAAACAAATTTAACAAATTCGCCTTTATTGCACAACGTGGCACTTAGTCATGCCGACACGGACCTATCAAATAAAATTGAAATCGCACCGCGAACAACTGTTACGCCCAAGGAAGTTACATTCTACCTGGAATGTTCACACGCGCTTCAAAATTGTTCCTAAGAGTACCACGACATGGGTGGAGTGTGTCTCTTTCTACTAAATAAAGCGCCAATCGCCAAATATAAGTGCGGCCATGCGTAGTTTGCAAATTACACTAAGTAATTCTATTAATTTGAGAAACAGAAACAACATTTTTGCATTGCATAAGTAATTACGTAATAATTACAATAAGCACATTTTAGAACTCACTGTGTTAATTACGATATATTTTATGCTAATGTATTTATGGACGTGTATGAATAAAAGGGATTTAACGATTACCGAATATATAAAAATCTACCATCAGATAGTTTTATTTATACTGGCAATTGCAAAAAAGGGACAACATCCACTCATGTCGTTGTCTTGCTCAGAACGTTTTTCCCCTCTGTTATGTAAGAAACAAATGTCAACTTTATTAAGAACGAAATAAAGTACATTTTTATTTTTCAAATATTGCTTAGTAATAATTCCAGTTATCGTATATAAGTTCCTTGGTTACGTCAAATCTTGTTGAGAAGTATTCATATAAGTTACAGAGTGAAAGTACGAATACCGTGTGATTTTGTATTTGTTGCTCTTACATGATGGAAAGTGTGATGGAGCTGGAGCTGCGAGAGTAATTGTGTCGTCGAGGTCTTGTTTACTTTCGTTCTATGAGTTTGTTCCATTTCTTACACAGCATTTCTCTTTTTAGTAACATAACAGAAGGAATATCTGAGAGTTCGCGGAAAGTTACAAATTAAATTGACTTTTTTGAAAAGTCTGAATCTATAAAAGACTGAGTGTCAGTTTAACTTCCCTAATAGTAATCAACGACTAAATAAATAAGCGGTCCGCGTGAAGGAGCGCCTGCTCCGTAGCCGGTGTCAGCGTCCAACAGCAGATCGTTGTCCACTCAAACGTCCATGGACACTATCAAAACCAAACTAGTGCATTACATCCGTGGATATTAGAGAATTTAAAACGCCGTTACTACGATTTGTAAAAATGACATCTAACAATTTATAGAAGAATCTTTTGTACTAATTTGATTAAATGAAAGGGTCCATATGTTTATACTTGGCAGGGACTACACTTGACTAAATAGTTGACAATAAAAACGTCTACGTAACATATTACTTTTATTAGAAAGATTAGGTAAAAGTTAGATCACGCTCAGAACAGTGTCAACTTATGAGTGCGGTGCGGCTCTAGCTGTAGGTCACTACGGTCTGTGTGTGTGCAGCGGCCCGCTGGACCCGCGCGCGGGCCGCGTGAGCGTGTCCCTGTGCCCGCTGCGGTGCGGCTCTAGCTGTAGGTCACTATATACGGTCCCCGTGTGTGCAGCGGCCCGCTGGACCCGCGCGCGGGCCGCGTGAGCGTGTCCCTGTGCCCGCTGCGGTGCGGCTCTAGCTGTAGGTCACTATATACGGTCCCCGTGTGTGCAGCGGCCCGCTGGACCCGCGCGCGGGCCGCGTGAGCGTGTCCCTGTGCCCGCTGCGGTGCGGCTCTAGCTGTAGGTCACTATATACGGTCCCCGTGTGTGCAGCGGCCCGCTGGAACGCGCGCGGGCCGCGTGAGCGTGTCCCTGTGCCCGCTGCGGTGCGGCTCTAGCTGTAGGTCACTATATACGGTCCCCGTGTGTGCAGCGGCCCGCTGGACCCGCGCGCGGGCCGCGTGAGCGTGTCCCTGTGCCCGCTGCGGTGCGGCTCTAGCTGTAGGTCACTATATACGGTCCCCGTGTGTGCAGCGGCCCGCTGGACCCGCGCGCGGGCCGCGTGAGCGTGTCCCTGTGCCCGCTGCGGTGCGGCTCTAGCTGTAGGTCACTATATACGGTCCCCGTGTGTGCAGCGGCCCGCTGGACCCGCGCGCGGGCCGCGTGAGCGTGTCCCTGTGCCCGCTGCGGTGCGGCTCTAGCTGTAGGTCACTATATACGGTCCCCGTGTGTGCAGCGGCCCGCTGGACCCGCGCGCGGGCCGCGTGAGCGTGTCCCTGTGCCCGCTGCGGTGCGGCTCTAGCTGTAGGTCACTATATACGGTCCCCGTGTGTGCAGCGGCCCGCTGGACCCGCGCGCGGGCCGCGTGAGCATGTCCCTGTGCCCGCTGCGGTGCGGCTCTAGCTGTAGGTCACTATATACGGTCCCCGTGTGTGCAGCGGCCCGCTGGACCCGCGCGCGGGCCGCGTGAGCGTGTCCCTGTGCCCGCTGCGGTGCGGCTCTAGCTGTAGGTCACTATATACGGTCCCCGTGTGTGCAGCGGCCCGCTGGAACGCGCGCGGGCCGCGTGAGCGTGTCCCTGTGCCCGCTGCGGTGCGGCTCTAGCTGTAGGTCACTATATACGGTCCCCGTGTGTGCAGCGGCCCGCTGGACCCGCGCGCGGGCCGCGTGAGCGTGTCCCTGTGCCCGCTGCGGTGCGGCTCTAGCTGTAGGTCACTATATACGGTCCCCGTGTGTGCAGCGGCCCGCTGGACCCGCGCGCGGGCCGCGTGAGCGTGTCCCTGTGCCCGCTGCGGTGCGGCTCTAGCTGTAGGTCACTATATACGGTCCCCGTGTGTGCAGCGGCCCGCTGGACCCGCGCGCGGGCCGCGTGAGCGTGTCCCTGTGCCCGCTGCGGTGCGGCTCTAGCTGTAGGTCACTATATACGGTCCCCGTGTGTGCAGCGGCCCGCTGGACCCGCGCGCGGGCCGCGTGAGCGTGTCCCTGTGCCCGCTGCGGTGCGGCTCTAGCTGTAGGTCACTATATACGGTCCCCGTGTGTGCAGCGGCCCGCTGGACACGCGCGCGGGCCGCGTGAGCGTGTCCCTGTGCCCGCTGCGGTGCGGCTCTAGCTGTAGGTCACTATATACGGTCCCCGTGTGTGCAGCGGCCCGCTGGAACGCGCGCGGGCCGCGTGAGCGTGTCCCTGTGCCCGCTGCGGTGCGGCTCTAGCTGTAGGTCACTATATACGGTCCCCGTGTGTGCAGCGGCCCGCTGGACCCGCGCGCGGGCCGCGTGAGCGTGTCCCTGTGCCCGCTGCGGTGCGGCTCTAGCTGTAGGTCACTATATACGGTCCCCGTGTGTGCAGCGGCCCGCTGGACCCGCGCGCGGGCCGCGTGAGCGTGTCCCTGTGCCCGCTGCGGTGCGGCTCTAGCTGTAGGTCACTATATACGGTCCCCGTGTGTGCAGCGGCCCGCTGGACCCGCGCGCGGGCCGCGTGAGCGTGTCCCTGTGCCCGCTGCGGTGCGGCTCTAGCTGTAGGTCACTATATACGGTCTGTGTGTGTGCAGCGGCCCGCTGGACCCGCGCGCGGGCCGCGTGAGCGTGTCCCTGTGCCCGCTGCCCGTGCCCGCGCGCCAGCTCGCGGTCCGCCTGCGCCAGCTGCTCTCCACGGCCTCCTCCAGGGCGCACAAGCGGACTAAACTCTGTCTGGAACGGTAAGCATACACTTTCTGATACTAATTCACTTCCCAATACTTGTCAACTATATAATACTTGTACGTTTTATGGTACTTGTACATTTTCCACAATACTTGTGAAAGAGATTAATGAGATCGGCCTCAAAGTGTTACATGATTAAAGCAAGCAAGCATGATTAGCCGAAATGATCAAATTAATGTCGGATAGGTAAGACACACAATTTTTGCATACATTAATATATGCATACTACTACTATTGCATAAAATGCAACAAAGTGGAAAATATTCATAACTATATTCGGAACTTACGGCACAGAAGACTGTAGAAACAAGCTACTCTTAGTATCATCCTGATGAAAAAAACAAGTGTCATCTATGCAATCTGTAAACGAGTGACAATAAATATTTTGTTTTGTCATTGTAAAAAAAAATTGTTCATCTTTTAACTTTTAAGTAATTAAAGTCAAATAATAATCTTTATGATGAAATATACAATATAAATAAATAAATAAATATTAACGGGACAAATTACACTGACTGATCTAACCCCAAAATAAGCAAGTCATTTGCTTGTGTTATGGGTGTTAGTCAACGATACTAATATGTTTTTAGAAATACATATTATATAAATACTATCCATAATAAACACCCAAACCCAGATAGATATACAGACATCGTTGCTCATCAAACAGATGTTTATCTCTGTCGGGAATCGAACCCGAATCCCCTCGATTCGTAATTGGGTTCGCTAACCACTCGACCAACGGGGCGGTAAAAAATTATATCTTTGTTGATGATATATTGGAACGTGAATGGCTTAATGGCTCTTAAATAACTGTGAATTCAAGTAATATAAATCTGTGAAGGTTTTTCGTGACTTTTAGCATTATAAAAAGTGTCTGTGATACAATTTACATTTCAGAAGAAATTAACAATGCATTAGAATATGATAGCCATCTATGAACGCATACTTTATCAGCCCACGCTGAACAAGCATAACAAATACAACCTAAATACGTTTGCGTTATAAATTATTTTAAAGTGTAAAACGTTAAACAACAACGACAGTATGTAATTCAGTTTCGAGGAGCTGTCCCGGAACGTTTACCCGCTGCGCGTGCTGGAGCCCGAGCCCACGCCGGAGCGCGAGCCCGAGCTGGAGCCCGACCGCGCCGCGCGCCGCCTGCGCTCGCTCGAGAGGAAACTCGTCTCCGAGGCCGACGAGCTGGCACTGCGGGGTGAGCCCTAGCTACTGTTACATTTTTTCGTATTATATATGGTGCTTAAACATACAAAAGCCGAAATACACCAACCGTATACGTGAACAATGAATAAAACAGATATAACAAATAATCTTTGAGTTATGAATACATCGGCACAAGTGTATCGAGATATCATTCTTGAGAAGCTAGTTAAGCCCCTTAACAGCACCATGCTCAATAACTAAGAATAGTCCTTTCAGCGAGACTCGGCTCCGGGACATGAAGGTCGATCCACCCAATCTTGGTTAGGAACCAACGTTCCGGACTTCATTAGAACTGAAGACTGACTGTCATCTAACCCCGATCTTAACCCTCTGGATTACGTTTTATGGTCAGTGTTAGAAAGGATGGCTTGCTCTAATTGCCGTAATAATCTGGAGTCCCTAAAAAAATCCATACGATTTGCAATGACTAATTTTCCCACGGAAAGAGTGCATGCTTCTATTGATAACTGGCTTCAACGTTTAAAGGCCTGTATCGCAGCCAACTGCGACCACTTCGAGTAAGCTTTATATGTTTTAATGGTTTTATATTAATGTATTAGCACACTAACAGAAATAAACGTGCAATTGAAATAATGTTTTCTTGTAAGAATATTTAGAGCAAGACTATGTACAGTTTTGCCGTAAAAGGTTAAATTGCCGTCAGGATTAGGGTTTTATTGGCGCGCGTGTTCGCTTTACTCCTAGGTTTGGTTGTCGCAGTTGATACTGGGGAATAATAGAGTTTTATAAGTAGTGCATATTCTGTACTGCGTCACAAACATAAATTACAAGTACAGCTTAGTATATATCGCGTGAGGGTGCTCGGACGACACGTCCCGTAATGCCTTCACATATGAAGTTGCATCAGCGCATTCCATACTGTGTCCCCACACAATGATTGTCATAAAGTGTCACTACTGGTGTCTGGTCGGCAGGTTTGCGGCGCAAGCACCGCAAGCGGCTGCTGTCGCGCGCGCGCGCCGGAGCCAGCCTCGTGGACGAGCTCGGCCTATCCACAGACACTACCGTGAGTTACTAGCCTCACCTTACACACCTGCCAAACTGTTGCTACCTTACGATTTGAGACTATTCATTTCATTTGTTAATATTAGATAATTTTACTCATGAAAGAAGTTTAATAAATGAAGAAAGTAGTAATGACGACGTCAGTATCCTCGACGACACATCAATTCTCACTCATGGCCATGCATAGCCGCCAAGCGTTCCTATTTTGTGTGGCTATTGTCAACGGCTATCACAAATAATAAAAAAGTTTGCTTGGTTGATATCCTAAGTTTGAATAAGATCATAGATTTTTACCAAATTGCCTTAATCATCGATTTAAAACACACCCAAAACTTATCTCTCTCATTTTAAAAATATATTTTGTTACGATTACAGGACGGGAATTGGAAAGTTGAAGACACAGAACCAAGCAAGAAAACAAACAAACGTGAATGTAACAAGGAAAACGAAGACAAAGGACGGAAGCGGAAACTACCAGACAACGCAAAGAAAGCGATAAAAAAACCAAAGGTTGATACAGATAAAAGAAAGACAGATAAAGATAAACAAATATCCAAAAAAGATAAAGTAAAAAAGAAAAACAAGGACAGAAAAGATATACTTAAAGTTAAAGACACAAAAGTTAATCATGTTAAGAATATAAAAGACAATGGTGACATCAAAGGAGTAAACGATGTTAAGGATAAGGATAATGTTAAATGTACAAAAGATAATGTTAAAGATGGGAGAAATAAAAATGTTAAAGACTTAAAAGATAAAAATAATATAAGAGACACAAAAGATAAGAACGTGAAAGATAGCAAAAGTAATCAAAATACAATAGACAAAGTTAAAACCATAAAAGATGTAACAACCGAGATAAATAAAACCAAAAATGATTCAAAGAAAATAGAAAAATCTTTACAACCTAAGGTTTTAGTAAATAAAGTTAAAAATTTCCAAAAAAATGCAAACTCAAGTCCAAAAAAGGTTGTGGATACTCCGAAAAAAGTAAAATTTGTATTAAAAAACAATGGAATGCAAGCACCAGTGGACTACTACAAGAGTGTGCGACAAAGCCCGAACATACCGTTCGACGGCACCAAGCGGCCAGTCAAAACCAATCTGAAGCCCTCATCGCCCTCGCCCATTAACCCGTTCTTCAAGAAGAAGCTCAGGAGGAAGAATTAATGTTGATTTGACTTAGAATATTGTTTTATTTAATAAATATTATTTAATAAATTATACGTTCTCTTTTTTTACGGACATTTTCAGCATATCGCCAAATAGGATGTTTTTAATCGTGTTCTGCTTCAAACTCTTCTTTAGTAAACTCTTATTACTTCATTGAAGTTTTGCTAATAGATACAAAGATCGAATCTACAATATATTAAACTTATTAGCGATAGGTGCTAGATATGTCTGAGCTACAATATATCAAACTTACAAGCGATAGTCATCAGCTTGAAACTCGGTCGTAATTCTTATAATGTTAAAGCACAAAGATCTACTAGATAAATGATATAATTAACAAACTATAACTGAGTGTGATCCATGAAGCTGTATTTTATCTCGAGGCAATACTAAGACCTACATGAAACAACTTTAAATACTGCTGTCATCTTCTGAGGTCTCACCCTCTCTTTCTAACACAGCTGTATAATAAGATATGGGAAGACCTCAGAGAGTGAGATGTAACGTAGGTATTTGTTTCAAGTGATTAATACCAGTGCTAGCTCCACCTATACCTAATATTTCATGGTGTTGACTATATTCAGAGACCAAAGAGTATATATATAATAACTACGTCGGAGACCCCGGGTTAGGCAATTTAAAAAAGGTTTTTTTAGTTTTCTGATAAAATCAACGTTGCCTGGGATTTTAAATGTTTGGTTGACGATAGGCTTGTCACCTATCACATTTTGGGACTAAGTTGGTACCTATCTTCGGCTAATCGTGGGTGCGCTAGTTGTGCCTGCCTCTTCGGAGACATGGACGTGATAATTTAACTTAGTTTGACCATAGACTATATTAACAAACTACATAGTATATACGTGTGTGTGTGTCAAACACATGGTAGTGTGTGTAATTATTAATAAAACCCGTTTTTTATTTTTAATTCATTGAATATTATACTAGTATTTATATAACCACTTTATTGCAAATTATGGATTAACAATTAGGAAAAATAGGCGAATCCGCATTTTTGTGAGGCTGCTTTTTATATGTCAGCAAAAGACTGACAACACACGAAATACTGGCCGCTAGGTGATAATGATATGAAGACTTGCCTAAGCAAGGTATCTAGTATTCCTACCACTATTTATAGAGTTTAAGGAAATGACCATCGCGTTCATTTTTGGAGGATGTTTCGGAGACACTGATTGTGTATCTTGGGTTTTAATATCAATGGATTTCAATCTTAGATCTAGTGGCTGCAGTCAATATCCATTTCACTTTCGGAACCGTAGGAACTAATTTTTAATTGTTTATTATTAAATAAAAGTAACGAGACGAACTCCTTGCTTACCGCCAAATTATTTTTTCTCCGACTGTGCCGAAAGACAACCGCATTTATGGCTATACAGCCACGTGAACGTAACTTGTACTTACTTAGATAGAAGAGTTGGTTCTTAATTTCATATTATAACACAGCACGCCTTTTCATACAATATTGGCGAAGCGTTTCTTGTTCCAAATTCAAAAAACGGGCCGGCAATGACTTTTTACAGTGCCTCTGTACGTAAATGTACTATTTCCGCGCATGTTGAGTCAAGCATATTCAATTATGCGTAAAAAATAAGCATAATTAAAATATGATTATAATCATAGCTAGGCACCGTTAATATTTTCTATTACAGAAAAAAAATCCGTTAAACGTTTCCTTTCTAATGATTTGACGGAAGTTAGGATATTAGTTAACTCGTGATAGAAATTGTAACAACAATGTTAGAGTACTCCAGTTTATATTATTAAAAAGGGTTATATTTTTCCACGTGTTAGTTCCTTTGAAGAATAGGCCAACTGCCGTTCTGCGTGACGTAAAAGGCGACCGATTGGCTATACAAGTCACTCCCATCGTGGCTACTAGGTTGTAGAGTTCTGCATTGTCTCGCCCGGTCTGGTACCACCGCTTTACCTGTTCCTGCCGCAATAGCGTCAGTGCTAGTCACTAACGTGTTCCAGTTTGGAGGGTAAGGTAGCCTGCAAACTTATGCATGTGGCATTAGACTTCGCCACAAGATAGCAATATTAACATCTTTGGTGTCTATAGACGATGGTTGACTCTTTCCATCAGGAGACCCATCTGCTTGTTTGCCATCTTATGATTTAAAAAAATCTAAAGTATTCAAAAGAAATTAACTACATAAAACAAATTTCTTTAAAATTTTGACGTGCCGGTAGCATATTTTAACTACACTTGCGGCACTTGGTGTTAGCGTCTAGTTGCCGCCTGTGTGATGACGACTATGAAATGTTAAATGAAAGTAATAAGACCGTTAACATTTTTTAAAGTTAACTGAAAAGTAATCTTTTAATCAAAATGTTACATTTTTATGAACGATTAATGGTTTTGTGTCCAGCTCTGATTATTATATAGTAACATTTGGAACGTTAATAGTATTTGCTGTTACGAGTTTTGGCGACTTCCGAATAACCACTCCATCGCCAATTATCGAAGTTGCAAGCAGCATACGTGCTATGGCCGCCGAGAACAGTTCCTTTAGGGCCGGATCCTAAACTAGATTTAAAGTGTTATCCTGTAACCCATAACTGTGCCTGTTTTAAAATAAATAAATCTATCAGCATTGTAGACATGGGTAACTCAGCAAAATTCCTTGCGTTAACTCAGTAACTCAAGCGCAGTGTACTGCGCCGGCTCATTGCGCTAACTCAAAATTGCGCCATGGCGCAACAAATCTGACCCGGCCCGCGGGTAAAGAGAAGTGAGCAGCGAGCGAAACGTGCGCCGTGCACCAAGCTACAGATTTATAACACAAACAGCGCACAGCGCATGAATTGCGTTGGTTCATTGACATGGAACATAGAACATGGGGAAGTGAAGAGTGGGCGTGCCGCGTGCGCCACTATTATGCGCTTTTACTCTAAATTGCCTTAGTGATACTTACCATATCATTAGGAGATAGTCGTCGTGCGAAAATCTATTATACACTGAATTATGCCATATTGCGCCATCCTTGAATGCAGAAATGATAGTAGAATACAGATGATTAAAAATGGAGATATTTCATATCATTCGAAAGTACAATTTTCATTTTATTTTAATTAAATTCCTGATTTAATATAATCTCTAATGATATAATAGAAAGTCAAGCTAAAATCAGCCGTACACCTTACATATAAAGTTCATTTTAGGTTGACCTAATTTTTCTAGAAAGATATACGTAATGACAGTCATTACGTATATCGTTCTAGAAAGTTCTCTACTCAAATATGATCAACTGAAAACTACGGAAAAATCAATACTGCCATCTATTGTAGAATAGCGAAACTATTAAGATCTTAAGTTTCACTATTGTACAAATAAATGAGTCTATTTTGAATAGACTACAAAAGGACGTAAATACTTTTTTTTTTGTAGCAAAATAAAATTTATTGTAACGCAGTTTGGTATATTTTTAAATGTTCTGTTTGTGTTTCGGATTGTTGTTGTTTAAAATGAAAACGACCAATGAAACAATGTTTACATTAGTAGTTTATATGCAATAATGCTTATTTTATGTGTGAATATGGCGATCGCGGTCCTGATACAAATGTTTGTACTTGCCAATTCCGCTTGTTCTATGTTCCATGGTTCATTGATAACGAGTGAGTCGCGACACATAAGTCATGACTCATGATAATTGTGCACATGAATGAGAGTTAACTGCGTATAGTCTCTAAGTAGTCTGTGGTATAACTATGCTGCGCCGTGCGCTACCACATTTTGAATAAGTGAGTTGACACACCTGCTCAGTGAATTGAGTTAGCGCAATTGCGCGGCGCAGCGCAGTGTTACACATCTCTACAGCATTGAACAGCACCTTTTTCCGCTTGGGCTACTACGTGCTGTCGTATTCCGCAGCAGACAAAAGGGGATCGCACTGGTTAGCATGCTGCTGCGTTTTTTACATTGATCACAGTTGTCTCAAACACGAAGTGAATAAGACCGCGAAAGAGAGAGCAGTGATGCAAATGCAGTGATAAAATTAAAATACCATGATTAATATAAAACGTAGATAATGGATTAATCCTTGCGATAGCATGCGATCAGCAGCGGAAGGACGCGATAGCAGGCTGATGCGATTCACCGGCCCCGCCCCGCCTCGTTTGGTCCGCGTTGTTGATCGCCTTAAAGATTACGCGGTGTGCTATCGCATTCCCGCTAGAAAGGGACAGAGCGGCGTAAAAATGCTGTACTGTGCTGTCTGATATACTCAGCCCTTACATATTATATGTGAGTGGTTACGCAAAAAGGGACCTGAAGGGATTGGAAACGGTTTTTTTTTTTTGATAAATTCTGATTCTATGGTCCTTCATCTTTGTTTTGTTCTAATTAAAATAATTTTAGGTGCCGTAGTTTTTTTTTAATGATTTTTTATGTAAGCCGAGGCAGTTTTGAAAATATTACACCTTATACACAGCGCACACTAGTTTCTTTTTCTAGCGCGCACATAAAGACAAGTAAAAGACGAATAAATAAGTCACCAATAATACAGCTATCGCAAACACGTGCTATTTCTCACTGACGAAGTCGCTCACTAACGACACTAACATAAAACACCCCGCGCCTCTCTCATTTCGACTCAACATTTTAAACGTGATTTACTCGAAATCAATTATTTTCCCTTGAGGTCCCTTTTTGCGTAACCACTCATATTGATACGTCGAATATCTTCCTTCTATATCTGTCTACCGTTTATACCCTAAGGAACACTCAGCTTGCAGATACCTAAAATGAGGATTTAAATGAAACGACTCACTTATAACTGTGTATATAATATGTTTCTACATCGCATCTCTATATTTACAATATAATCATTTACAAATGGTCACATCTTACCTACCTAGTCGAGACCGACGGTGACCACAGACTGGATTGCCATATTTCTAAAATTCCCTTGCCTGTTAAACGTCTGAAGTCACATTCGGTCTGTAACTTGAGTGGATATGTGTATCGAGGAAATAATTCCATGATTGTTTGGGATAAGGGTCGACGCACATTTAGGTGTATGGATAAAAAATTAATTTTGTAAACACATTATTATTTTATAAAATATAGATCTTGATGATAATATATCATAAATATACATGAGTTATATTGAGGTTGTTTAAAACAAAGGTTCAAAAATCTCGACCGTCCATAAAAACTTTAAACCTAATTTTCAGACAGGTGGAATTTTCAATCTGGCCTAATTCTTTATCTATATTAAGAGACTACAGTTCAAATGAAATAGGCAATCGGTTCCAGACTGACTTTTTATACAGATAATAAATAAATTGTAAATTAAAATTACATTAATATAAAGACGTTTCAATTGCAATCAAAATTAAACCAAAATATCAACCAGTGAGTGTTTTTAAAAACGTAAGTAAACGTAAATAAGAGAGATATATAACGGAAAATAACAATAATCAAAATTGGTTCTAATTCTGCTTTTTTTCCTGTGCACTATATCGAGACAACCCTAACCAAACCCTAAAAATTAAAAAAATGATATATTTAATATTTTTAGTAGCTTAAAACATTTTTAGCTAACACTTAGATACACATTCCACTCAAGCCGTAGACTACCAACAATGACAGTAATAGGTTGTCGATTGTCGCAAGTCTAAATTAGGCCTAAATTAGGAATTCCAAGATGGCGAATGTGTTAAAGCTAAATATTACAAGTTTGCGGGAATCCCCGTATAGAGTCCTTTTATTTACAATTTACAAATACAGTTTCTCGGAACATTAAATTTCTTTTTACATTCTAACAGTGTTATAAAAGCTATTTAGTAGTTACAGGTATTATTTTCAAATAGTTTGTAATTGGTAAAAAAATATTTCGTTTTGTTTATTGTTCTGGTTTTGAATAACTAAAGGATTTGTCTGGATGTAAAACGATTAGACAAAAACAAGACAACGGTGGTTCAAAAAAGAAACAGTTTTAATAATAATTTCATTAAATGGGGGGGGGGGGGGGGGAGATTTCGATCAGAAAAAGTGTATATCGGACCCATTCCTATTGTCAATTTATTGTATGGAAATGGACAACAAGTTTTACTTAGTGCGTAAAATGAAAAAAAAAAACATGAGAATAAATCAATTGATTTGAATAAAATTAATGGGGGTTTATTAAAAAACAAGTTTCAATAAATTTTAATTGATTAAAATTGGCAATATAGTATTCGTAAAGAAATAAATCGATAAAAAATGTTTTAATAACTCATTTAAACTCGACTAAATAATAAATTGATTCAATAGATTTCGATACAAAATAAGTCAATTCAATAAAATTAATTCGATTCAATGTCAATTAATATGTTACAATTTAAATTATCAGCATCATCATTTGGGTAATAATCGAGTGCAAATAGGTTCCAATAAAATCACACGGCATCAGTATGGGTAACGTTTGCTTGATGTGGGATAAAATAAAATTTATCCAAAAACCCATTGAATAAGATTTTGTTCTCTAACACACATCACTATAAAATTCGCTCGGGAATGGACTTATAAAAATTCAGATCTTTTTAAGACTATATTTGTAAATTAAACATATATTCAAGCTGGGACCACCTTCTATTTGTCATTGCTTAGCACTGTTCTTGTCTGGGGTCTAGCGTAAAACAATAGGTTTAAATCTCGTCTCAAAGATGGAAATGTCAAAGCAATGTGTCTGATGCTGCAAAGTTTATTTTGTCTTTTCACCAGTTTGCTGTTATTGTCAGATTGTTTTAAAACGAACTGAAGTAATATTTGTGTCAAAAAATTCAGAAGGTATTTTTAAAGTGAATTAGAAATGATCATGCCTTAGTTACAACTAATAATGACATTTGAGACTCCCACTTAATATAGCATATACAATTTAAATTATTTTATTACAATATTTACAATAAATGCTTCATTAAAATCTAAACTTATCAAATAGTAGTTGATGTGACAGACAGACAGAGCAGACAAAACTCAACACATGCAAGTTTTATTATACAAGTTAATTCGTAAATAATTCGTAATAAATCCACATGTCGATTATATGAAAACACATGTATATTCGATATATTTGTGTTTTTTCGGCTAATCGTGGGTGCACTTGTTGTACCTCTGCCTACCTCTTCGGGGGGGATACGGGCGTAAAGACACTTTTATTTGTGTTTTTCTGTACATATTTTAATTTAAATGGAATTTACCGCCAAATAAAACTAAAATATCTTAGATTTAGGATGATGTATGAAAACATTTTGTAATACTTTTCTTTCAGACATTTAATATACTTTGTATCTATAAATTTGTTACATACATATATTCACGCCAGATCCCTAAAGGAGTTGGCAGAGAGAACCGAGTGCCATACATCACGATGCTTTCAGGCTTGTCTCGCTTCCTCCACATTCATCACTCTCTTCATACACACACGCCGGTTGCGAAGACTCTTGACACCACCTTCGGACAGTACTCGATCAATCTGATCGTGGTATGTCAGTCTTGGTCTTCCCCGGTACCTACATCCTTCCACATTCGCGTTGTATATCTATTTTGTTAACCTTTCATCTAACATTCCTTCTACACGTCCGAACCAATGAATCATGCCCTTTCTCACCTCTACACCGACACTTTCTTTTAAGCCTAACCTCTCTCTCTCACTTCCACATCACGAACCCATATAAAGTTTGTTCCTGGCGTGTATTAAAAAATAATTTGCGAACTTCATAAAACCGAAAAGAGATTCACTCACATTTAACTAAAATCACACTGCAACTATTTGAATCCCAGATCATCGTATTGTAATATCAGCATAATTGAAACTTTAAAAAATTCAGATTCTGATACCGCTGTTTTAAATCACGTGTATACGAGATGGGAACATCGTTTTAATTTTCATACGACTACGTTATCCTGATGTGATAACTTGCATATGTCGTGTTGTAGCGTCGTATCCATCTGTCGGTCGATATTGGCACTGCACAGGACAAAGCGGACCGTTCTGGTACTGAACGTGGCAAGTGCATGTTTTCGTTTGAAACGATGGATACATTGAAGACAGGTTCGGGATTAATTAGAAAAAAACAATCGTCACAAAATATTATTACTCTAAAAAATATTTGTCTTTTGTGCTTTATTTTAATACCGTCAATACATTGTCGACTTAATACCTATCGATTTTAAAGTTTATAATCGAATAAATTTGTCACGTAAAAAAGCAATGCAGAAGAATTTTCTAAATTTAACATTCAAATCACTCTAAGGAATCCTCTATGATGTTTCCAAAATTAAGTTATATTTTAGAATACTATAGTTTTTTTCTAAGCGGAATCACTATCCCTTTTCTTCAATAATACTCCAAACGAAAATATGCACCTTACATGTCAAAACATAATACTATAATATACTATAACATTTGTGCTTGCAAATCTACATGATTTTTAAATATGGCTTGTTTATATTATATACATTTTTATTTATTGCATAAATAATTGCGTTCAATATGTGGATAATATAGGTTTTTTACAAATTAAAACCATCACTACACATACATATATACAGGACATGGGTTAGGTCAGCCACAAACTTGCGATTCGGCGGTCGGCCGTAGACATTGAAACAACCATAGCTACAATTCTAGTATTATGCAAGAGATTTATTGATTTCAAATGTTTTCTGCTTTTCTGTTAAATTTTTGTACATGATTTTATTTTTTAACATTTTTGGAATGAATTTTGAATCATTGACCAATTTACAAAAACATAACACTTGACACATGCCACTCAACGGCATACACATATATAATTATATACAAAAAAATATATGTGATGTCATATTATTATGAAAGTCGAAATAGACGGATTTCTAACACATATGGCAACTACAATTTAAAATATAATGTCGCCCTATTTATTTAATAGTGTATATTTATTTTTATGATAACAACACTTTTTTAAAACAATTTTTGGAGTGAAAATATCAATGGATTTGAAACAATAATTAATGGTTTTTATGACATCACAAGTTGCCAAATAATACCTATTTATTGGTGTTTAATACTAAAAAAAATATATATGTCTGAAACAATAAAGAATTATATTATTTTTGCTCACTCAATAAAATAAATATTGAAGAAAGCTCGTCCAAGAACAAATTAATTTTTTTAGAATATAAATGTGACGTCATAAACACGATAAAAGCGCTCATTTTCAGCAATTATTCTGTCAATGAATTCCGTGTTGTCAACTAAATCTAGAAATCCGTTTAAACATTCGTTTCTTACGAGCTACAGTCAGCAAATATATTTATGCAATATCTTGAATTTCGGTTTAATACGATTCAGACAAGTTTGGAACATTCAAGAACCACAAAAACCACGTTTTTAATGTCATGTCACATATCACTTTACATGTGTAAAGCTAAATATAAGGTTAATCGACAGAACTAAACAAAATATTCTGTGAAATCTTAATCGAATGCTGAAAACGCCAATAGGCGTCGAAAAATTTCCTTATCAGGTGCCGCGGACGCCGATTGGCGTTCCTTTAAAAATGACTGCCGCACCTGAGTAGAAATCGTAGTTTCGAACAGCGCAGTGAATGGGTTAAGGACACGTGAAAGTAACTTACTTACTAAAATGTAAACAATTCAATCATTGATATAAAAAACCCTAGATGCACAGTCCCGAACAAAACTGACACTCAAGTGTCTCTAATTTCATTTAAGTAGTTATAGATAAAGAAAAACATATGTCTTTGCATATCCAACCTTAAGTGTAAGACTTATAGTTGTTTTTACAAAGCAATATTGGTACGAAAATAAATAAAATTGACAGTGTCGCGACCGACGCGTTTCTATTTAAAATGAGCGCACAATTTAAAATTATGCGCTCATTTTTGCAGGACGTTTTTGACACACTGATTGCGTATCTTGGGTTTTTTTATATCAATGAATTCAATTAATATATACATAGAACTGTATAATTTTGAGATTTATAATCGAGGTCATCGGTAAACAACAAAGACATGAAGAATTTCAGCAGTTTAAAGAAGCAACACTTTGGTTCAGTTCGTAAAGCATCGCTTGAGCTGAAACTCAATTAGCTTTGAAATTTTTCTTTTTTTTTAGATGTAGCGTTCTCAGCATGGAATAGTACCAAAATTTACATAATTACTGAGTACTGCACAGTTGTGTTGTCATAGGAGCGGCAGACTTGTCTGAATCGTAACATAATAATAACCATAGGAATAGAATATTTAGGCTTCAGTCAAACTCACGCGACGCGTCTGCGACAAAAACTTGGCGACACATTTTACGTGTATATTGCTGTGCTGTGTAGAAGAGCCGCGCGATAATTTGGCTGCAGCCTAATATAGCTTTAAATTACAGTTATAAAGGACCGATTGATTCCCTTTATAATGGATTTACAGTTTTCCCGGTAACAGCATTACACAACCCCGACAGGGTCGAATAAGCCTCTTTCGACTCTGTCACATTTCACACTGAACTGTCACGTAGATAATTTTCTAATATACAAAGTGCCGGAAAATGTTTCTATTTTATTTTTGACATATTTTTTTTAGATCGTACATAAAAAATCATCCCAAAAAACTCAATAGCTTAGACACAGCATATTTTTTGCGATTTTTTAATTTTTACACACGTTTTAAATTTGGTTTTGCTATTTGCTAGTTCGCTAGCAAGTATTACGTCAGACAGGCCAATGAAATTGAAATCCAGCCACTTACGATCTAGTACTACGCCGACTCAGACAATGTCAACGTAAGAGATTACGATTTACACGTGACGGCGGTACACTTAAGGTAAGTAAATAAATAATACAAAATGTGTTTTGTTTTCTTATAAAAACGAATTAATTTGGTTTAAAATTTGATTTTATTTAATTTCAAGTGAAAACAATTATTTTGTTAATACGAACTATTCATATCGAGTAGTGAAAACCGTGTGTAAAATTAAATTGATCGTGTCAACGGCACTTTGTATAATATGTATAGTATCTGGAATAACATCCATTCAATGCTTAAGAATACTCCTTGAGTAAATGTTTTATAAACACAAAGGGCCCATAAAAAGACAATTTTCATTGGGAAATGTTACCCATTTGACAAAAAAAAAAAGACAAAAATGATCTACGTGACAGAACACATTGATATTGCTTGTAAAGTGTTTGATATAATATATTTGAGATATATTTGCCGAGGGCGGTGTGTGTGTGTGTGTGTGTGTGTGTGTGTGTGTGTGTGCGTGTGTGTGGGGCGCTAGGGGCGCGGCGCGACGGCGGGCGGGGGCGGCTTGGGCGGCAGCCGGGGCGCCAGCCTGCGGGGGGAGGGTGGGGGGGTTAGCGGTCGTAATACAACCTTGTCTATATAAACTAAGTGACGCGTTTTCCCCGAAAGCAGTCATTGACATTGACCGCAACGTCAAAAAACAGTAACGCCCATGTAGAGCTTAAAGCTCTGATTTTCTAAAGCAGCCGTGCCATAATATACCGGTGAATAACGTCACTAGAAAGCTGTCTATGTAAACAAAACAGCGCGCTTTCCCAGAAAACTGTCATTGACATCACAACGTCAAAAAGCGGTGCCGCCATTTGCATAACGGCCGACTTGTGGGTGTTGAATGGTTCGTGAACTATTCATTGATAGGGTGATGCTATTTTTATAATTATATGTCTTTGTTTTTTTACCGGACCTACGTACTCTCCCAATTGGACCAAATTTTATTGAATTATCTACGTCTCCATACGACTATTTTCTTTTTCTGATGATTCATCTTCCAAATAAATTACTAAAAGGAAGTCGTCCATTTTCACTCCCGGTTACATTTAGTTGAAGTTTGTTTAAAAAAGGCGAACGTTTTACGGCCGCGGTACTTTACATGTCACCGTAGACGGCCGACTATTTCCTCTGTATTTCGGCTCCTATATGACGGTACCACTATTTTAGGAAACCAGAGCTTAAGCAGTGCAAACCGAACGTCGATTGACGTACAATTCACCACAATTTACCTTATTCTCTGCTGATGATCTCCATTTAGTCCATAGCATTTTACCAACCTGGTAAGGACCACCACGTGTTTCTAATGATAATTGAAAATGATAGCTTTACGTGCGGGGATCATCACTTCATTACCAGACCTCGAGATACTACCACAGAATACTTAGAAACTAACAGAAGTCAATGTTACATACAAGTAATATTCGAGCACAGCACACATAGACACCTCTCACGGACGCGATATCTCGGACTGGTGCGGAACAAACTGTCCCGAACTATTCCGAGATATCGCGTCTGTGAAAATGTGTGCGTTGCTCGAATATCACATGTATGTAGATTGACTACTGTTAGTCTCCAGTATACTGTGGTACTACTGAGGTATCGCATGTCAAGGGCAATTGATGTTCATCCGGGCCTTTTTAAATAATGAACCATTTGTCATTCTGCCAGTCAGATTGTAAAAGGCGAATGATTGATATACGTGTCACTACCATCGCGACTACAAGATGGTACAGTACAGGTACAGTCCGCAAAGTCTTACCCCGGTATTGGTATGACTGCCTTATTTACCTGTCACAGTAGCGTCAGTGTTTGTCAATGTCGTGTTCCAGTTTGGAGGGTAAGGTAGCCGATAAAATTATTCATGTGTCATAAAGACCCCGCCACAAGATAGCAACGCATCATTAACATATTTGATGTGTATAGGCGATGAATGTCCCTTTCTATATGGCCATCAGCCATCAGCTAACTATACCAACGAGACATTTCTAAACTGCACGTACATTTTTAAAACAGTCACATACAAATGAAGAGTCTATAGTCTTGACTTACCTTTTTTGTGGAGTGTCGGTTGACGTCAGATGACAGCAACAGTAGTGTGGATTAAATGATACAGGATGAGTGAATGAAATGCCCCTTATTTCGCCATTTGTGACACGAAGAGTGCATTTATTTTGTAATATATAATTGACTGCTTTGTGTTTTGATAATTTTTTGTAGTTGAGTTGGATACACAATAATTCAACTAAAGTTCAAGAGTTTGTATAAAATTTAAAGGGCAAGGAAATTGGATTTGAAAGAAAGTGTTGGTGCAAAAATGAGAATAGACATGATCTGTTAGTTTTTAAACAAGAATGAGGAATAGCAGATGAAAAATTGAAGTAATATGATCAGATTGGTCGGGTTGGGATAAATATTGGTAGCGTCGTTGGTCGGTACCATTGAAGAACTGAGAGGTAGAATACGCGTATCAACTATTATCAGAATGATGGTCATCGAGGTGACGACATTACTATTAAGGTTTCTGACGTCACGCAAAGATGGAAAAGGGTCGGTGACGTCACACAAGTCTTTTCAGTCAGACAAAGTCTACTGCCCGAGGATCGAAGTCCATCTGAGAAACGTTGAAACCCGTATATGGCGCAAAATCACCAGGGTGGTAAATTGATGTCGGAGTGAAATAAATCATAGAATTTATTTTAATTAAAATAATTCTCCATGGATAATTTTGAGGTGTCGATTTCCTCCTAAAACTTATTTAACCAACCTTGAAAAAACTTTTTTCTTAATTTATTGATTAAATATTTTTTTTCACTAATTGACCCTAAAACGTCACTCCGGGAATGTATCCTCAATCATTATTTTCTGCTGACAACAACACTTAAAATCCATATTAACATCCTACGCGTCCTCCCTAATCATTTCATATCAAGTGTATCATCAATATTAAATCAATATTATAATAAATAATCAATATAATCTATTATTTATCAATCTAATAGTGTACTACTTAGCAAAAACCCGTACAATTTATTTTTTTCAAAAATTTAACTCAAAGTCTGTCAGACACTTTGTGCGTCATTCCAGGAACACATAAAATTTTTCAAAATATCTATTTTCCGAAAAAATCAAACAGTTAGTGCTACGAGATAACTTTATAAAGCACTTGAGTATCAATAGATGCTTGGCGTGTTTTTAATTTAAATTTAAAGATTTTAAGTGCTGAGCATAATTTTGTTTGCAATGTTCACACCGTACATCAATTCACCGTCATTTCGGTAACGCCAATATTTTTAATAAAATCAAAATAATTGACTTTTAATATGATATTTTTTAGAGATTATTGTGACCTCTTTCTACATTAAAGTCAAAAAATGCCCTTATTATGATTATTATAGATTTTTTACGCAATTTGATAAAATAACTTCACCGAGAACGGTCATTCTGGGAACGTTCCTAGACATGACGGCGATCCCGGAATGACTTTTCGGGGGTACTTTATAATGGGAAAAGGCGTGTTCTGTTTTTATGATGTATTATTTAATGAAGTTGTTGCAAATAGAGGAGAAGCCCAAGAGGGGATTTTGGGATTTACTCGAGCGCGATTAATATGGGGGGAGGATTTGTATCGAATACTGTTGAGGATCTCCGTCAAATAAAAGCCCTTTATATAGTCAGGCACCTTTTTTTCTCTTGTCACGTAGATTGCTTTAGTGTTACAGGTTCAATATAAGTATCACTAGTGTCCAGTGACGGCTCTTTATATAGGTCAACTTCAGAAGTGGGATCATAGTGAGTTAGAACGGTGATTTCACGTGGCGCTGTGGTGGTGGCGCTGCAGCAGCATGTGTCAGTGTGGTGTACTCACGTGGCGCTGTGGTGGCGGCGCTGCAGCAGCATGTGCCAGTGTGGTGTACTCACGTGGCGCTGTGGTGGCGGCGCTGCAGCAGCATGTGCCAGTGTGGTGTGCTCACGTGGCGGCGCTGCAGCAGCATGTGACAGTGTGGTGTGCTCACGTGGCGCTGTGGTGGCAGCGCTGCAGCAGCATATGCCAGTGTGGTGTACTCACGTGGCGCTGTGGTGGCGGCGCTGCAGCAGCATGTGACAGTGTGGTGTACTCACGTGGCGCTGTGGTGGCGGCGCTGCAGCAGCATGTGCCAGTGTGGTGTGCTCACGTGGCGGCGCTGCAGCAGCATGTGCCAGTGTGGTGTACTCACGTGGCGCCGTGGTGGCGGCGCTGCAGCAGCATGTGCCAGTGTGGTGTACTCACGTGGCGCCGTGGTGGCGGCGCTGCAGCAGCATGTGCCAGTGTGGTGTACTCACGTGGCGCTGTGGTGGCGGCGCTGCAGCAGCATGTGCCAGTGTGGTGTACTCACGTGGCGCTGTGGTGGCGGCGCTGCAGCAGCATGTGCCAGTGTGGTGTACTCACGTGGCGCTGTGGTGGCGGCGCTGCAGCAGCGCGGAGTTGGCGGGGCGCAGTAGCTCGGGCGCGGGCGGGGGCCGCGGGGGCAGCGGCGGCGGGGTGCTGCCGCGCGCCCCCGTGCCCCCGCTGCCCCCCGCGCCCCTCTCCCCTGGGGACCCGCCCGCGCTTGCCTCCGACCACGACGACTGGGGACAGACACATCATACCGACTTAATTCAATATACCTCTCGACTCAAAAAACGTCTCTTATTAAAATTAGGTACTAATTTTGTAAATGTTATTGAAAATGGTATAGATAAGTCCATCGTGACTATAGATATTATAAGAAATAGTAAAAACTGAGTACTAATGAAAGGAAATACACTTCAGCCATTTTATCGTCAAACCTTAACCCACTTGATTTTTTTACTAGAGGTGCCTAAAACAAATAAATTAATCCCTCCAGTTGAGTTATCACAATCCACCTACAGTTGTGTTAAGTTATAATAGCCATAATTTTACTGGGAAAGGCTGGGTACACAATGTACATGTAATTTCAATATCACATACATACATATCTTCATGCCAGATCCCTTGCGGAGTAGACAGAGATAACCTAGTGTACCTAGATACATCACGATCCTTGCAAATTTATCTCGCTTCCTACACATTCGTTACCCTCTTCATACAACCACACCGGTAGCGAACTCTTGACCACCACCTTTAGATAATATTCTAATATTCTGATCATGGTATGTCAGTCTCGGTCTTTCCCGGCACCCATATTCTTCCACATTCGCACGGTATATTTGTTTTGTTAAACAGGCGAGCTGGCGATACACAACCTTGCTCGACGCCAATATTGACTTGGAACTAGGGCGATATATTGCCGTCCACTGGCATAAATGCTTTGCAATACCAGTATAAGGATTACAAAGCACGCAGCAGACGCCCGTATATCCCATAACTGGGTAAAATTTCCCAAAGTTTCTAATCATTAAAAGCACAAATCTCTGTATTATAATACATTAAAACCATGTTTATGTGTTTGTGTATGTATGGTATGTGGCGCAGTGGTGTAGATTAGTGTAGTCCAGTGGTGGGAGTGGTGTGTGGACTCACGAGGTGCGGCGTGGCGGGCGAGCTCTGTATTATAATACATTAAAACCATGTTTATGTGTTTGTGTATGTACGGTATGTGGCGCAGTGGCGTAGATTAGTGTGGTCCAGTGGTGGGAGTGGTGTGTGGACTCACGAGGTGCGGCGTGCCGGGCGAGCTCTGTATTATAATACATTAAAACCATGTCTATGTGTTTGTGTATGTATGGTATGTGGCGCAGTGGTGTAGATTAGTGTGGTCCAGTGGTGGGAGTGATGTGTGGACTCACGAGGCGCGGCGTGCCGGGCGAGCTCTATGTTATAATACATTAAAACCATGTTTATGTGTTTGTGTATGTACGGTATGTGGCGCAGTGGCGTAGATTAGTGTGGTCCAGTGGTGGGAGTGGTGAGTGGACTCACGAGGTGCGGCGTGCCGGGCGAGCTCTGTATTATAATACATTAAAACCATGTCTATGTGTTTGTGTATGTATGGTATGTGGCGCAGTGGTGTAGATTAGTGTGGTCCAGTGGTGGGAGTGGTGTGTGGACTCACGAGGCGCGGCGTGCCGGGCGAGCTCTATGTTATAATACATTAAAACCATGTTTATGTGTTTGTGTATGTATGGTATGTTGCGCAGTGGTGTAGATTGGTGTGGTCCAGTGGTGGGAGTGGTGTGTGGACTCACGAGGTGCGGCGTGCCGGGCGAGCTCTGTATTATAATACATTAAAACCATGTTTATGTGTTTGTGTATGTACGGTATGGGGCGCAGTGGCGTAGATTAGTGTGGTCCAGTGGTGGGAGTGGTGAGTGGACTCACGAGGTGCGGCGTGCCGGGCGAGCTCTGTATTATAATACATTAAAACCATGTCTATGTGTTTGTGTATGTATGGTATGTGGCGCAGTGGTGTAGATTAGTGTGGTCCAGTGGTGGGAGTGGTGTGTGGACTCACGAGGCGCGGCGTGCCGGGCGAGCTCTATGTTATAATACATTAAAACCATGTTTATGTGTTTGTGTATGTATGGTATGTGGCGCAGTGGTGTAGATTAGTGTGGTCCAGTGGTGGGAGTGGTGTGTGGACTCACGAGGCGCGGCGTGCCGGGCGAGCTCTATGTTATAATACATTAAAACCATGTTTATGTGTTTGTGTATGTATGGTATGTGGCGCAGTGGTGTAGATTAGTGTGGTCCAGTGGTGGGAGTGATGTGTGGACTCACGAGGTGCGGCGTGCCGGGCGACTCTATATTATAATACATTGAAACCATGTTTATGTGTTTGTGTATGTATGGTATGTTGCGCAGTGGTGTAGATTAGTGTGGTCCAGTGGTGGGAGTGGTGTGTGGACTCACGAGGTGCGGCGTGCCGGGCGAGCTCTATATTATAATACATTGAAACCATGTTTATGTGTTTGTGTATGTATGGTATGTTGCGCAGTGGTGTAGATTAGTGTGGTCCAGTGGTGGGAGTGGTGTGTGGACTCACGAGGCGCGGCGTGCCGGGCGAGCTCTATGTTATAATACATTAAAACCATGTTTATGTGTTTGTGTATGTATGGTATGTTGCGCAGTGGTGTAGATTAGTGTGGTCCAGTGGTGGGAGTGGTGAGTGGACTCACGAGGTGCGGCGTGCCGGGCGAGCTCTGTATTATAATACATTAAAACCATGTTTATGTGTTTGTGTATGTATGGTATGTTGCGCAGTGGTGTAGATTAGTGTGGTCCAGTGGTGGGAGTGGTGTGTGGACTCACGAGGTGCGGCGTGCCGGGAGCGGCGGAGTCGCGGCGTTTCCGCGGCGGCAGCGGCGGCGGCGCCGACACGCGGCTATCCGCTGACATACACACAATACGTTACTCACAATACATTAAACGATAACAAAATCTTTTAACATCAAACATTTTATTGAATTAACGAATATTATACACAGTGCTGGAAACGGTATCTACTCATTTGAAACTACAACTTTAGAATATTTTATTTATTTTAGACCGTACAAAAAATAACCTAAGAAAACTTCATTAGACAAGATTTAATTTTTAAGATTTCATAATTTTTACATATGCTTAATATTCTGTTTACAAAACTTTGCGATACAGTGTAATACGTTGTAATTTATTAGTAACAACCTAGTACATTAGTAAAACTCATTATCGTTTCGTAGCTTGTAAGTGGCTGAATTACAATTATAAAGTTAAATTTTAGTATTGTAATTCAGCTACAATCGAATATTACACAAACGCAGATTGGCATCGTAAACGAAACGATAACGAATTATACGCGAAGACACCGGCACTAAATGTTAATAAAAATTGGTATGCTTACTTTTTTTTTAATTTAAATAAAATCGGTTATTTTATTGTTATAAAGTGTTAATATGGATTAGTGAAAGTTGTATGTAAAAAAAAAGATAGTTCCAGTGGAACTTTGTATATTCATCACAAATTACAGTTTTAATATTTTTATTCAATGGTGCC
This sequence comes from Apodemia mormo, assembly GCA_036924255.1. Lineage (NCBI taxonomy): Eukaryota > Metazoa > Arthropoda > Insecta > Lepidoptera > Riodinidae > Apodemia > Apodemia mormo. The sequence goes on from JAUPFN010000030.1 coordinate 16,012,142, forward strand.
AATCAATTCTACCACGGTATGGTGTACAAATGTGATAGATTTTTTTTTACATTTATTCGTTTATTTAAATTTTATTTTGACAAAGGATTAACGTAATATCGTTTGGCTTTTTAGTTAAGAGATGGCTTTTTAGTAACGTGATCGCCTGTCTGAATATAACAACTATATTTAACCAAACGGTCAGTGTTTCGATACACAATAAAATAGTATTAGTATAGTATAGTATTGTCATAAATAGAAACAGGAAAACTTACAATTCATAAGTGCCGACGGCGAAGTGGCCGACGGGAAACTGAACGCCGCTCTGAAATACAGAATACTGTTAGCTCACAACATGAGCCAGGTAAGTTTGTTGGTAAGAAGTTAATGCATGCAATGGCGCTACCATAAATTTAGGCAAGAATACAACTCAATTTGCAAGCTTCTGTGGACTTTTAATGTGTGCAATGCTTTAGAAAAGAAAATTAAAAATCGAAAGTTTAAAGGATACCCTTACGGCACAATTATAAAATATTTAGTACACAAAAGTTAAGGTTGCACATAAAACCTCATTCGTTAATGACAACTGCAGGTTTTTTGAAGTTTTCTTTATATTCTAAGGTAGCAAGCAAGCAGTTGGTTCTTCAGATGGAAAATGTAAGCGGTGTGTGACTATACGTCCGACGGCAATGGAACGCCACATACATAAGTTTATATTTTTTAAAAAAATTTTGATTTGATTTTATTTAAACATAAACTCTTGTACAATCTATGTTTAAGAAAATCAATATGATGCGTTTCACTAAGTGCCGACGATGAAAAGCACAAATTTTGATTTACTTATATTTTTGCATCACTCAGTTATAATATCGGTCAACACAAAGAATCATAATTATTTTATCAATCACATAATATTTTTATATAATATTTTATTTTAGCAATATATTTTGTAATGTTTAGACCAACACTATATTACCAATGTTCGACAATAGTGGTGACAAGTGGTGTACGTGTGGCGTGTGGTGTGTGGTGTGTGGTGTGTGGTGTGGGCTCACCGGTCGGCGCAGGCGGGGCTGTGCGGCGGCGGCGCCGGCGACCGCTTGGGGGACAGCGCCGGGCTCCTGCACACACACACACACTCGTATATCGTAAACACATTTTTATACATTCTAAATGTTATTTTACCTAAAAAATGTATAATTTTAACCTAAACAACACGCTGAAAATAGTTATTACTTTATTGATAAGAATATATTTTTTTTATTTCATAAGATAGCAAACAAGCAGATGGGTCTCCTGATGGTAAGAGTCAACTATCGCCTATAGACACCAAAGATGTTAATGATGCGTTATCTTGTGGCGAGGTCTAATGCCACATGCATAAGTTTACCGGCTACCTTACCCTCCAAACTGGAACACGACAGCGACAAGCACTGACGCTATTGCGGCAGGAATAGGTAAGGCGGTGGTACCAGATCTGGGCGAGACAATGCAGCACTCTACCACCTAGTAGCCACAATGGTAGTGACTCGCATAGCTAATCGGTCGCCTTTTACGACCTGCCTGGCAGAACGGCAGTTGGCCTATTCTGCAAAGGAGGCCGGGACCAACACGGCGTAAAAAGAAACATTGGAAACAATGTTTTTAAAATAAGCACAATAAATTCAATAGTAAAACACAGAATATTTTTTTTCTATTGCATAATTTTTACACAATATGCTGTATGTATGTTCCAATTTCATTGTAATTGTTTCACAAATAATTTAGTACTACTTCGGCTTAGTTAATGATATCATAAGCTCCATCAGTAGCGACGTACGGTTAGTGAAATAGTATTGCAATAACCGTAATTTAAAAAATTAAACAAGCGTTAATTTAAAGAGAAAGATAGTTTAATTCCAAGATTCGGGTATTAAAAATGATAATTGTTGTTATCAACATATTATTCTACCAACAAATTGTGCAATTATTAAAATCATTTTAGTAAAGCTATTCAAGTGAGTTGTTTAAAATACTTTTGCTTTGTAGTAAAAATATAGAAAATAGTGGTATAAATGGACTTGTCTCGAACATGCGCGGAAAGTGTCATTACGTTTTAATAAAGAGCAAACGAAGTATCGTATTTATGTACAGAGGCATTGTACAGAAAAATGAGTTTCTGCCGGACCGTTTTTTTTAATTTCGAACAATAAATACACCAGCAATGTTGTACGAGAAGGTGCTGGGTTATAATTAAAATAAAGAACTCGTTTATGTTGGTACAAGTTGCGTTCACATGGTCGTAGCCACAAATGAGTTTACATTTCCGCACAGTCGGAGAAAAAATGATCAGACGGTAAAGCAAAGAGTTTGCCTCGAACCTCTATTCATAGATAATAAACATAATTAAACATTTGTTTCGACGGTTACGAAAGTGAAATGGATATTGATTGCTGTCCACCAGATCTAAGATTGGAAGCCGAATTAACAATGGGAAACCTGCTTTCAGTGGAGTCAGAACAATTAAATGAAATTATTATACAAATATTATTTTTTAATTTTCTTGCATTTTTTTGAGACAGGCACTATATACATATAATCCAGTGGTAATGGCAATTGCATGTCTCGTATCACTGAAGCCCTCGCCTATGGATCGGTCTTCAAATTCATACTCGACCTGCAATTGCCTATTTCTCGGCCTTTGCAATAATGTATTATTACGCACAGAATGTTCACTACAATATAATGTGGTAGGTGGTCAATGTAGGTGGTGTATGTGTGTGTGCGTGTGTACTGACCGGAAGAGGTCGTGGTGCTTGGGGCTGGGCTGCGGCCGGTCCGGCGGCTCGGGCGGCTCCGCCGGCGCTGCGGTACACACACGCACAAGCGGTCAACACCTCGCACACTGCATACACTAGCGGGGGCTAATTCCCGCAAATTGCCAATGCGCACGAACGCCATTATAGTGACGTCATCCATATATAAGCTCTATAGACAGACAGTCGTTTGGTACACTGCCGACTGAGTGCGTGACGTCAAGTGGATGTTAATTTGACGTGGTTCCAGCGCATAAGCATTTTACGGAAATTATGAGTGCCGACACAATATTATATTCCATATTCCTGACTATACCTAAGATCGGGAATTTTTTGTGCTGTATAACACTTCAAATCGTTTATTCCTTAAGACATGGGCGTCACCGGGATTACTTTCAGGGAGGTGCATAACATCTACACATCATAACTTCACTGAAAAATAAAAAATAATACATATATAATGAAAGAATAATACATAAATATTGTTATTATTTTATACATATTTTGCTTCCTGCCAGGGGGTGCAAGCGCACCCCCCGCACCCGCTGCCGGCGCCCATGCCCTAAGACATTACATCTATATTATCATTGTTAAAAGAAATAAAGGACTTAAGAGCTAATGTTAACAATATTAAATACTGGATAAAAATGTGCATGATTTATAGTATGTATAGTAATATATTCAACGAGTATGGGACAGTGTGCCGACAAATTAAGAGAACATGCAATTTTTACGTTCTTGTCACAATAATAATTTCTTATTTTGTGTGAAATAGTAAATTTGCGTTTTACGATATTTTCTTATTTTCATGCCACGAAATGTAAAGTGAACATTGCTCCGACTCTGCGCTGCGGAACTCCTGAATCAGCGTTTTTTTGCCGCGGTATGTGGCATATTAATACATTGCTTATTTTGTGAATTTCCTTAAATATTACTATTTTATTTTAAAAAAATCACTGTCTTAAAGTAAATCAAATTATAAAAAGTTAAAAAAATTATCATCTCACGTGTCGTAGATGAGACGTTACCACAAACAATCACACATCAGAATACAACACATTGATTCATTGATTGATTGATTGAAATACACAATACATAGCGACCCTAGTGCCTAGCGAACCACCTAGCGAGTAGCTTAGTATAACGAACATTCCAGAATATTCGCGAATAGCCACACTGCGCGCTTGACGCCAGTCTGATTACTTAGCGTCTACAATCGATATCGAAGCCAAAAATATAGTTTTTAGAATTTTTGTCTGTTTGTATGTCCGGGGTAAACTCAAAAAGTTCTGCATGGGTTTACTTCAAATTTTGCATGAATATTACTAACAGGTCGGGTCAACATATAGGCTACATATTATCACGCTATCACCTACGGGGGGAGAAGCAGTGCGGAGTAAACGAAGTCGGCGCGGACGAAGTCGCTGGCAACAGCTAGTCAAACAATTTACATTGGCAATATTTGTCGATATGGAAGCGCATAAACAAAACCCCAAAAAAACATTCATGGCGGTCGTCTCAACGGCACGCACACGTTCGCCCCATTAATGTATAATATTTGAACTTCGCACACGCATTGCTTTAATCGACCTTGAAAACTGTTTACTGGTAGTTACATCATTTAAATCTATTATGGTGGTGTCCAGGGTCACTTTTGTAAACAAGAAAACAAAAACATTAAACAAAACATACAGTGTGTTCTAAATTGCAATACATACGAATTTCACACATTGAACAAATTATTATTTTTCCCAATTTTTCCCATTAAATACAAAAATACATATAAAATGTGTTTGTATGTCTGTGTGTGTGTGTGCGATTCACATACAGGTGTCATGTCGTCGCGGCAGTGTGCGCGGCGGTTGGTCACCGTCGGGTGGTGGAGGCACGGTCATGAGCACGGCGGATGCGCTGGACACTGTGTGTGTGTGTGTGTGTGTGCGCGGTCTACATACAGGTGTCGTGTCGTCGCGGCAGTGTGCGCGGCGGTTGGTCACCGTCGGGTGGTGGAGGCACGGTCATGAGCACGGCGGATGCGCTGGACACTGTGTGTGTGTGTGTGTGTGTGTGTGTGTGTGTGTGTGTGCGCGGTCCACATACAGGTGTCGTGTCGTCGCGGCAGTGTGCGCGGCGGTTGGTCACCGTCGGGTGGTGGAGGCACGGTCATGTGCACGGCGGACGCGCTGGACACTGTGTGTGTGTGTGTGTGTGTGCGCGGTCTACATACAGGTGTCGTGTCGTCGCGGCAGTGTGCGCGGCGGTTGGTCACCGTCGGGTGGTGGAGGCACGGTCATGAGCACGGCGGACGCGCTGGACACTGTGTGTGTGTGTGTGTGTGTGTGTGCGCGGTCTACATACAGGTGTCGTGTCGTCGCGGCAGTGTGCGCGGCGGTTGGTCACCGTCGGGTGGTGGAGGCACGGTCATGTGCACGGCGGACGCGCTGGACACTGTGTGTGTGTGTGTGTGTGTGCGCGGTCTACATACAGGTGTCGTGTCGTCGCGGCAGTGTGCGCGGCGGTTGGTCACCGTCGGGTGGTGGAGGCACGGTCATGAGCACGGCGGACGCGCTGGACACTGTGTGTGTGTGTGTGTGTGTGTGCGCGGTCTACATACAGGTGTCGTGTCGTCGCGGCAGTGTGCGCGGCGGTTGGTCACCGTCGGGTGGTGGAGGCACGGTCATGAGCACGGCGGACGCGCTGGACACTGTGTGTGTGTGTGTGTGCGCGGTCTACATACAGGTGTCGTGTCGTCGCGGCAGTGTGCGCGGCGGTTGGTCACCGTCGGGTGGTGGAGGCACGGTCATGAGCACGGCGGATGCGCTGCACACTGTGTGTGTGTGTGTGTGTGTGTGTGTGTGTGTGTGTGTGTGTGTGTGTGTGTGTGTGTGTGTGTGTGTGTGCGCGGTCTACATACAGGTGTCGTGTCGTCGCGGCAGTGTGCGCGGCGGTTGGTCACCGTCGGGTGGTGGAGGCACGGTCATGAGCACGGCGGATGCGCTGGACACTGTGTGTGTGTGTGTGTGTGTGTGTGTGTGTGTGTGTGTGTGTGTGTGCGCGGTCCACATACAGGTGTCGTGTCGTCGCGGCAGTGTGCGCGGCGGTTGGTCACCGTCGGGTGGTGGAGGCACGGTCATGAGCACGGCGGACGCGCTGGACACTGTGTGTGTGTGTGTGTGTGCGCGGTCTACATACAGGTGTCGTGTCGTCGCGGCAGTGTGCGCGGCGGTTGGTCACCGTCGGGTGGTGGAGGCACGGTCATGAGCACGGCGGATGCGCTGGACACTGTGTGTGTGTGTGTGTGTGTGTGTGCGCGGTCTACATACAGGTGTCGTGTCGTCGCGGCAGTGTGCGCGGCGGTTGGTCACCGTCGGGTGGTGGAGGCACGGTCATGAGCACGGCGGATGCGCTGGACACTGTGTGTGTGTGTGTGTGTGTGTGTGTGTGTGTGTGTGCGCGGTCCACATACAGGTGTCGTGTCGTCGCGGCAGTGTGCGCGGCGGTTGGTCACCGTCGGGTGGTGGAGGCACGGTCATGAGCACGGCGGACGCGCTGGACACTGTGTGTGTGTGTGTGTGCGCGGTCTACATACAGGTGTCGTGTCGTCGCGGCAGTGTGCGTGGCGGTTGGTCACCGTCGGGTGGTGGAGGCACGGTCATGAGCACGGCGGATGCGCTGGACACTGTGTGTGTGTGTGTGTGTGCGCGGTCTACATACAGGTGTCGTGTCGTCGCGGCAGTGTGCGCGGCGGTTGGTCACCGTCGGGTGGTGGAGGCACGGTCATGAGCACGGCGGACGCGCTGGACACTGTGTGTGTGTGTGTGCGCGGTCTACATACAGGTGTCGTGTCGTCGCGGCAGTGTGCGCGGCGGTTGGTCACCGTCGGGTGGTGGAGGCACGGTCATGAGCACGGCGGATGCACTGGACACTGTGTGTGTGTGTGTGTGTGTGTGTGTGTGTGTGTGTGTGCGCGGTCCACATACAGGTGTCGTGTCGTCGCGGCAGTGTGCGCGGCGGTTGGTCACCGTCGGGTGGTGGAGGCACGGTCATGAGCACGGCGGACGCGCTGGACACTGTGTGTGTGTGTGTGTGTGTGCGCGGTCTACATACAGGTGTCGTGTCGTCGCGGCAGTGTGCGCGGCGGTTGGTCACCGTCGGGTGGTGGAGGCACGGTCATGAGCACGGCGGATGCGCTGGACACTGTGTGTGTGTGTGTGTGTGTGTGTGTGCGCGGTCTACATACAGGTGTCGTGTCGTCGCGGCAGTGTGCGCGGCGGTTGGTCACCGTCGGGTGGTGGAGGCACGGTCATGAGCACGGCGGATGCGCTGGACACTGTGTGTGTGTGTGTGTGTGTGTGTGTGTGTGTGTGTGTGTGTGTGCGCGGTCCACATACAGGTGTCGTGTCGTCGCGGCAGTGTGCGCGGCGGTTGGTCACCGTCGGGTGGTGGAGGCACGGTCATGAGCACGGCGGACGCGCTGGACACTGTGTGTGTGTGTGTGTGCGCGGTCTACATACAGGTGTCGTGTCGTCGCGGCAGTGTGCGCGGCGGTTGGTCACCGTCGGGTGGTGGAGGCACGGTCATGAGCACGGCGGATGCGCTGGACACTGTGTGTGTGTGTGTGTGTGTGCGCGGTCTACATACAGGTGTCGTGTCGTCGCGGCAGTGTGCGCGGCGGTTGGTCACCGTCGGGTGGTGGAGGCACGGTCATGAGCACGGCGGATGCGCTGGACACGCTGCCGCGCGGCAGCAGCGGCGGCACGCGCTCCTGCACACATAACACTCCGCTACTGACACTGGCTACTCTCCTCTGATGCTACTACTGTCCAACACTGACTGCTTCATCTATCTATCTACAAAGCACTATAGATAGACGATGATAATTTTCTTCTTTTACTTTTTTACTGTTTTTACTTTTAACGCAAGAGTGAGTAGTAAGGTAAATAACCTCACGCCGTATCAGTGGGTGTGTTAGAGCCAGTACGTAGGTGCTTACGCAATATAAATACGGCGTACGCTTATCAGCTGATCAGAGTGTATTTCACTATAAGCTAATAGCCGTAACAGTTATTATTTACTAATGGCTATTAAGAGGGAATATTAAGGACGAGAGAATTGAGAATTGATATTTGTAAAATCTAGTGCTCTGTCCCCGTGCTGTTTTCTCTATCGCATCCTATGGGTATATCGTGGAATGAGGTAAAGACCTTGCCTAATCTGCCTTTTGGATATTAACCCGGAAAGAAATTACGGGGGAACAAACGATCCCCACGCGTGTCCTCGGTCTAATGAAAGGCAGAGTTCTTTTAACTTAGCTCGTTCACTTTTTAAATGCTTGATCTGTGTATAAGTGCCGATGATTTTAATAAAAACAAGGACATTTCGGTAACTTTGAACTATAAAAGTGTCGGTCAAGCTATTTAGTTTAATAGTTAAGAAACAAGCCAGGATTTTACTGCATTATTTTACTTATGAAATACGAAATTTTTACTACTTGTCAAAAATTTCACTTAGACACTTACACTCGGTTTCTTATATTTAAGTATAATAATTGAGGTACCTGTTGGTCGATTTTCTTGGCGGCGATGTGGTCCGCGCTGCGCGAGTAGAACACCTCCGCGTCCACCACTGCCGACCGCGGCGACAGCGCCGACCGTCGCGAGCCCGACCACTGCCTGCCACAAGACACACACGTCAGCGCACACGTGGCGACGGTACTCATCACCTCACCGCCATCACCACCACCACTCACCGGTCATGGCGCGGCGACTGCAGCTCCCGCGGCGACGGCGGCTCGTCCTTCAGCGAGCAGCTGCTTCTGGAACGAGAACAAGCGTTCATTTACTGCGTGTCATTATTATCACCACACATACAAATAAGCAGAGATAACCGAGTGATGTGTGTGTATGTGTGTGTCGTCACCTGGAGTTAAGCACCGCTACGGTCTTGCTCTTGTCGAAAAGCGCGCTGAGGCAGCGGGTGTGTGTGTGTGTCATCATCTGGAGTTGAGCACCACCACGGATTTGCTCATATCAAAGAGCGCGCTGAGGCGGATGTGTGAGCGTGTGTGTGTGTGTGTGTGTGTGTGTGTGTGTGTGTGACATCACCTGGAGTTGAGCACCGCCGAGTATGTTGTCGAAGAGCGCGCTGACGCGGGTGTATGTGTGTCGTCACCTGTAGTTAAGTACCGCCACGGACTTGCACTTGTCGAAGAGCGCACTGAGGCATGTGTGTGTGCGTGTCGTCACCTGGAGTTGAGCACCACCATGGATTTTCTCATGTCGAAGAGCACGCTGCGGCGGATGTGTGAGCGTGTGTGTGTGACGTCACCTGGAGTTGAGTACCGCCGAGTATGTTGTCGAAGAGCGCGCTGACGCGGGTGTATGTGTGTCGTCACCTGTAGTTAAGCACCGTCATGGACTTGTACTTATCGAAGAGCGCACTGAGGCATGTGTGTGTGCGTGTCGTCACCTGGAGTTGAGCACCACCATAGATTTTCTCATGTCGAAGAGCGCGCTGCGGCGGATGTGTGAGCGTGTGAGTATGTGTGACGTCACCTGGAGTTGAGCACCGCCGAGCATGTTGTCGAAGAGCGCGCTGACGCGTGTGTGTGTGTGTGTGTCGTCACCTGGAGTTGAGCACCGCCACGGACTTGCTCTTGTCAAAGAGCGCGCTGAGGCGGGAGGCCAGCGGCGTGTCGGCGGGCAGCAGCGACAGCGAGCCCCACTCCGCGCCGCGCGGGCTGCCCGCCAGCCGCTCCTCGCGCCCTGGACACACCATAAACCCCGTTGCAATCAACCAGACACATCTCACGACCACAATCATCAATTAAGAAAAATAGCCCAATCAGTCCAGGTAATCAACGTGTGATTTTTAACAAAAAATAAAAATCACCGCTCTGGACCTCTTGCTGTACATGCGGGGAGAACCGAACGTCAACAAAGAGGTTTCAGAGTCCACGGTTTATCGTTCTATATAACTAAAGTGAATGACTTTACTAGAACTCAGAGGAACAAATAGAAATACAATTGAACTTAGAATTCTCTAAATTATTAAGTTCGGCATTGGTGAGATCAACGAAGTAAACAAGAGTAGCTTACTTTTACACCCACACAATAACATCGATATACACAAACGATACTCGAATAGACGCCCACAATAGTCGAATATCTAAAGCCTTTTTAGCAAGGAGGGGCAAACGAGCAGTGTTGAGCCTAATCGTAAATGATCCCATATGAATTTCTGCAAACCAGCCCCACAATTCACGTAGTTGAGTCAATGCGCTTAGGGCTCGCACACACATTAACACGATAGAAGTGGAGACGTTCTACGACGCAGAACAAAATGTAAGAAAATGTGTAAGAGTCTTAAACGCTTCGATTCGATTGCCATTTGATTACGTGAATTAAGCCCCTGAGATCTTGCAGTTGCGTTGCGGGATTTCAAAAATGAGTAAGCTCTTTTCTTAGAAGTCGTTTCCATTCAGAAACGGCCCCGCCAGTAAATGTTTTCGCAAAAAAATAGTGCGACGCAAAAATGCAGAAGAAACGCTCAGTTGAGGATTTCCAGGCATCAATGTTGAGAGGGTAGAACTTTGAAAATTGACACGGTCTCCGATGATCGAATTCAGCGACAGGAATTAATATAGACAATTCGTCAGAACACTGTCCATGAAAGAAGCGATAGAAGATGAAAAACGAAGCTACTTTTTTGCGTAATGGCAGAGTCAGTCCGTTTAGAAATTGCCTGGTCATCAACGATTCAAACCACTCTACGCTGAATGCGATCAAGACGAATAATTTAGTACTGGGCAGCTCCGGCTTAGAGATGAGAACAATACTCCACGTAAAGTCGAATTTGTACCTTAAAAAGTTGGAGGCGAGCCGTCCAGAAGTATTGTCTCGCTGTGGTGAGCACACTGAGCTTTTTAAAAGCTATTCTAGCCTTTCCAAATTTCCGCGAACTGAACATTGTTTGATACGTCGACTCCTACAATCCCGATATTGGCTGAGGCTATCAGGAGAAATATCCCAAATCAAGGATCACCTACAAATGATCGTATCAACGACAAATGGTGTCTTTTTTTGCGGCGAACGTGCAAAGCTGTGTTTCTTTGACTTAAATGAAAAAGTTTTGACAATTTCATTCCGATACATCAGTAAGTTCATTCTCAATTCTAGTCACAAGCTGGTTTCGGCACACTTCGACATATTCCCAAGAAATATCGCTGTGGCCGGAATTTGTAGCATCATCAATACTGTCATCTATATAGCAATTACTAATTTTTAACATGTAATTGATACGCAGAAAAAACAGTGTCTATGATAGCACGACACCTTAGGCCATGGTAGGCCATGGTGACTGACGACCGTCACTAATTAACTGGCGCCCTTCAATTTCAATAGGCAATTCCATCAAGGATAAATCGGATATTGTATTTTCCAATGATTAAATATGAAATGGAGATAACAAAAAACTAAAATATTTGTTATAAAAGATAACTAATAATATTTTTGATATAATTTCGGAAAAATAGATATTTAGTCACATGACAGTAAACGCAAATCTGAATATATTTCATCACGTCGTGGTAAAAAGTCATATTTTTTTTATAGAAACGACAGAGTGTATAATGTATGTATAACCATGGCGTAATGCCTTTCAAGACGTCTGATTTTTTACAATAAATGTACGAATATTAAAGAAATATTTTTTGCTTAATATAACTAATAAAGTAAAGTTTTTTCAAATTAAGTCAACTACCCTATTGTCGTTAGAAATAGACCATTATTTTAAGAACAAAAAACAATTCTGTGAGCAAAAAACAAAACATAAGTCACAAGATAATTTTACATTTCAGATATCCTGTTCTTACAAATCTAAACAAATACTGTTTTCGAATCCTGGTCACGGCACCAAATTGTGTTTAACACCTCCGGTGTTAGTACTATAATACTGATGTGTCTTATTTGTTCTCAATATTACTGTTTATATATTACCATACTAACGGTTTCTCCTTTCTCCAATTAGACTAGTAATATCAAAACATTATATTAATTTAATCTGCTACCTTCCGTAAGACAAATATCTAGAATACATAATTAAATTCCTTGTCCTTTAATAACAGTTAACAACCCTACTTTATAAGGAATAATAACATTTCTACTTTATAATTCCTTATAAAGTGGGGTTAATAATAAAGAGATTGAATAGAATGAAAAGGTTAACTATATCACTCAAGTTAGATGAATGAATTAACACTAGACGTATCATTTGGCCAGATAATATTATATCTCTGTGGACTTCACCATAAGCTTAATATAACAGTCAATCTAGTTATATTTTACATGTGAGTTTAAAAGGTCCCTTTTAAACTCACATGTAAAATATAACTAGATTCGAGAGGGTTTGTTACTGGGTAAAATCAAATAGTGTGATTTATCCAATGATATTATTATTAGTTTTTATTTGTAACTGAATTAAATAAAATCTTAATAGTCTAAAGCTTTTATTTTTTGTAATTATTTCGTTCTAAATAACATTGATAATAACTGTGTGCAAAAGTAATTGTTTTTTACGGCAAAATGTACTTTACGACAATTGATATTTGTATCGATATAGTTTTAGTTTAATTTATGTTAGACAGTGGAATGTTATGTGTTATGTGTGTACTCACCGTCGTCCTGGTGTATCGTACTGGTGGAGTCCCAGGTCGAGCTCGTGGGTGACACTTGTCCCGCACCTGCGCACACAGACAGCACACATATTGAAATATACATTTTGTTTTGATCCTTGCTCCATCCGCAGGGGGTTTAATTAAGTTAAAAACAGTCCTATCTCAAACGCAGATCAAACGGAGAGAGTCGGACCAAACATTAGATGTCTATAAAATTTCATTGAAATCGGGTCGGTAGTTATGAATCCATCGAGAACAAATTATAAATATTAAGATAAAACAGCTCACAAGCAGATGGCTCTCCCGATTGAAAGATTAAACATTGCCTATAAACACCAATGTTAATGGTGCATTGATGTCTTTGTGGCGAGATGGCAATGCCACATGCATAAGTGCACAAACAAAAAAAAACTCGTGGTACATGTACCATGTTTACCATGTGTGTATAATATCAATGTGTAATTTTGAAAATAGGCACTTCTCGATTTACAACTTTCTCTAGGGCTTAGGTGATATAACTATAGGTACTTATTCCTACCCCAACTAAACACATGAAGCCATTAATTGAATGACTGCGATAGCTTTATGATGGGTAAAATACATTTTACGGTTTTTGTATGGTTTCTTTTGTTTTTTTTTTCCACAAATCCATCTTTACATAATGATAGTATGATATTGGTTAAATACTTAAGCCGCTACTCTTTTCGGCAAGGTGCTGACAGAATACCAGCGTTACAGTCTATGCTGTTACATACGCTAATTCAGTAACCCTTTCCCTAAAGTGATACAATAATGGTATTTAGGTTAATTACTTATAGTTTTCGTCTTATTCTTAAGTTAAATACCTAGTAGTGGTATGTGGTAGTGTGGTGGCGAGTGGTGGTGGGTGGTAGTACTCACCGTGTGAGTTGTACGCGCAGCGAGACCCCTTGATGGGCTTCAGCGACAGGTGTGTGGTGTGTGGTGGTGGTGGTACTTACCGTCATCACCGTGCGAGTCGTGCGCGCGGCGCGACATCTTGACCAACTTCAACTTCAGCTCCGGGTACCGCCGCGGCTGGAACAAAAACACTCTGAGTGGAAATCGATTCTGCGCATACAAACTTGTCAAAACACAAGCCGAATACAAGTCCGTATAGAAATATTGTTTATTTTAAAGATTAATCTTAATTTTGAAGCAGACATTTTGAGCCTCCTGATCTAGCGGTCTATAATCCGGCGATGGGCATGATCACTTATCCTACAATTTTTCTTAATTTTTATACACGAGCAAATTAGTCAAAGGCTTGTCGAGATAAAGGGGCTTGTAAGAGGCGATTCAAAATGTAATGTTGAAATGTGAATTCAGTTTTAGTGCGATTTCGCGGGAATATGGCATGCCTGTGCTTGTCCATATAAGATGTTGTGAGGGCGCCGAAGAACATACGGATGCTCGCAAGATTTCTCTCGCGGTTCAAAGGGAGAAGTCCACTGGAGGTTGGCCCTTGGGAAGGAGGCCCTTGGGGCTTGCGTACAGCGGCAGAAGCGGACGAGTGTCGTCATTTCTCCATTGAGAATGCAGCAAGACCGTTTTCTCAGGAGGGAGATGTCATAGTGACCAAAACTCGAAAGATAAACTTGTAGGCAGTCAAGTTCACAGAGTAGAGCCTTAGAGCAGACTTTGTGCATCTCCAGCGTTCACGGCTGTAAAACCGAAGGGTCATGGGTTATTAGTAGGTCTATCCAATACAAGGTGAGGTGTACTCACGAATTTCGGCAGTTGTTTGGTGGGCCCCCGCGGCTCGATCTCCAAGCTCTTCTCGTACAGGTAGTTCCGCACTTCATTATCGTCCATGCCCGGAAACGGATCCAGGGACTCCAGAAACGCCTGCAAAAGACATTAATTGTATAAGCTCACTGCCCCTACGAATAAACTTTTTGACAATTTGAACAGAAATTTTGAAAATTCCTAACATTATTGACATAATTACCTGCCTAATTAGTAGGAGTGTTATTTTTCGAATGAACGTATGTATGTATGAAGGTATGTCTATTTATTTGTGACACTAATCGGCTTGATAGATGTTAAGCAAATGTGTCGTTAGACTTATCTTCATTGTGAGACTAATATAGGCAACATAGCTTTCCCCGACTGCGCTATAAACAGATAAAACGCTCAATGAAACTGAAACTTTCAGATAATAAAAACGTAACACGTCACTTTCTTAATCTAAGTAACAATTTTTATATAAATTGTTAGAGCGGTTTTTAGGAAACCCAAATAAAATTGAACGTTCTCCAGTAAATTACGATTAGTTAGCAGCTTGCCTTACTGACATCTTGACGCCTCTACCTCCGCGAGGAGTAATCTGGATTTCTACAAATTCTTATAAAAACTTAATGGTGCATAATAAATGGCAAACGGTAAAACGGTACAACTTACCCTGGTCCTCGGCTCAACGTTAAGGCAGTAGGGTTGGTTCTGGTACTGCTGTATCTCGCCGGTGATCTCCGCCACCTTGCGCCGTTTTGAGAAGTTGATCAGCTCCGAGTTTGGAAGATAGTCTGGGAATAATATTATCCCTTTTAAAGTGGCGAGTTTATAAAATTGGGAAGTTGTCTCAAGCACGGAATTATACAAAAAGTGAATATTACTTGTCAGATAAAAAAGTTGTTAACACTTTCGATGTTAAAACAGAGTATCCTAATCAGTTCGCTTTACAATATTTAATACTTTGCGGAAATCTACAATCAAAAGTTGAAATTAATTTGTTAGTCATAGAATAGCAAATTTAAATAATTTCACCTTTTGATTCCATAAAAGTATAGATATAAGGAATTAGATGAAATTATTAAATATAGGGCAATCTTATTATTATTATGTAGTTATTACCAGGTCTAACACCACTGGATTTTTTATTTTGTGGTGACGTTAAAACTAATTTTGTATAATCAGATTAAATAGCTGCAGTAACAACAGTACACGGGCATGGATTCACCACGCGGTCAAAATAAAGAGCAGTAAAAATGCTTGTTTCTTATTGAATTCACTTTTTTGAATTTATTGCAAACACATTGTCTTTATATTTATTTCTTATATGTACTCTACATTTAATCGACACCTGTTGAAACTTAATTTTAAGTAAGATTAAGAATAATAAGATTTTTAGTTAATACGGTAAAAAGTAAGCTTCAATAATTTAAAAATGGGGAAACCAAGTCTAGTGTGGGATTCGTAGTATAGGATGTTTGAACAAAATCACGAGGATGTTTATTGAATAATGAATGTGTTTGTTTGTGGCGGGTTACCTTGGTTGCCCTCCTCGATGTGCAGGATGTTGGTGAGGTACATGCCGAAGAAGGGCACGCAGGGCGGGTTGATGCTGCGCAGCCGCTCTTGGTACAGCCGGAAGTGGTCCGAGTTCAGCTCACGGAACTCCTCCAGGGCTTTCATCAGTTTTAGAGGCACCAGCTGGGAAAACAACTCTATTATTATATATGAGACAATATCTTTATTATATATAATAGAAGACGACAGATGAGTATTCAGGGAGCCGTAGCCTTATTTAGGGCAGTGTAATAGAGTTCCTGGAGTAAGTGTCCCTATTTAGGGTGACCGGACGGTCCTGGCAAGCCTTGCTCCCTAATCGTCCTTACGATCGAGTATTGTAATAATACTTAAAGCGGTTAGGGAGCTGTCATTTAATAAGTACAAATTCCTCCTCTCCCATTCTTAAATATTTTTAAGAATCTACTGTTTCTAGCAGGCCTACTCTTGAAAACAATATAAATTTTACACCAATATTGATAAAAAACAATAAGTTTCGAATACTGTCAAAAAACGGTACTCTTGAAATCAATATTGCCCACATTGGTTCAGTATAGTAACGACCTCATTATTGGAAATAGATGTCATCGTTACACGTCAAGCTAGTGTTACAAGTGGAAATTTTAAGTACCGTTTTAAACAAAATAACGAATAAAAGCAATAATGAGTAGTTCAAACAAATTTCAAAATCTGTGTGGCGCTATCGCCGAATCCAATAAATGAATATAGTTTTCCAGAGTACGAAATACTTCAAAACTCATTAAATATTCATTTAAAATTGAAATCGGTTTTCAAGAGTAGCCCTACAGATCATTGACCGCATATAGGAGTTTTTCTCCTCTGATGCGACCCAAGCCACAGCAATCGGTTTTTTAATGGTTTAGATAAGATAGGAGCCCTGATACGTCTATATTCAAGTTCAGTGCAGAGTAATAATCGACGCACTTTCAAGAGGCCACGCCCTCCGTGACTAACGGGTCTTGAATAGCGTGTAGTGTAATAGGCCTATTACTTTCCAAACCAGAACACTACAGTGACAAGCACCGACGCTAATAACGCGGGGTGCCATTCAACTGAACTGAACACGAAAGCTTCAAATAATTTTTTTTTTCACTGTAACGGTAACCAACTGAGCGGTAACAAATTCTGTCAAAACGCTGTACCGGTCGTTGCGCTTATTGGCCAATTCATGGTCAAGTATTGCACTAGAGCTGTGCGTTAAAATATTTGTTACTTGACCAGTTTAACTTGACTGTATTATATGGTTGTAAATTGAAATAAAATCAAAGTTTATTGTTACATACCGATGAAACGTGATTCTGTCTGTTTTATAATAATTCAACGTCTTGCTGTTTTTTCGGTACTTAAACTTAGGGTATTTTTAGTGCGAGCGTGAATCGCTATTTATCAGTGACTAATCACTGATCAGTTTCGGAATTGGATATATTGCTACTCCATACGGTTATGTGCTCAATGATGTACGTCTATGCCAGCACACGTGTGTGTGTGTGTGTGTGTGTGTGTGTGTGTGTGTGCGTGTGTCACCTGGAAGGTGCTCCGCAGGCGGTGCACGGCGGCCGAGCCCGCGGCGGCGGCCACGGCCAGCACGTGTGTGTATGTGTGTGTATGTGTGCGTGTGTGTGTGTGTGTGTGTGTGCGTGTGTCACCTGGAAGGTGCTCCGCAGGCGGTGCACGGCGGCCGAGCCCGCGGCGGCGGCCACGGCCAGCACGCCGTTGAAGTTGTTGAGATCCCGCAGCGCTATGCCCGTCTCCAGACAGCGACACACCACACCCGCGCGCTCCTCTATGTTCTCGGTCTCCACAATCCACTTCTCCATCCATCGAGTGAACTGCTCGAAAGACACGTACATTACATTCGTCGCATTAACGATTACAACCACATCAAATAGAAGTGGCCTTAAGCATGACACTTGCGAAACACCTAAGATTCTTTCGTGGCTTCGGATTTTGGTTATTACGAAACTAACCTTCTTGCTCGATAACACGTGAAAGGCAAGCAAAAACTAAAAGAACGAGACATTGACGTATTAAAGCTCAGCCATACTCGCCCGAGTACGATTCGCTCATTTACTCTTCCTGCTATGTAATCAATGTTTTATCGCTATCGTATTTCGGCAATCCTTGATATAATGTGAAATTTTACAGTTAACTTTTTTTTAACACAATCTTGCTTAAATACATTTTCAACTCAAATTAAAGCTGGTTTTTTTTTTCAAATTAAACTTTACGGACAGTATTGTGGGTAGGAATACGGCCACACACCAAAATCCGCCGAAAGGAACTCATGTGATGAGTCTTTTTTTCGGTATTTTTTTCAAATTCATTTAGTGTACAATTTTTAATCAATTGCAATATTTAAAAGAGATTAAGCTTTTTTATATTTTTTTACAAGCTAACTTTTAATGGCCCTGGAGATTTTTTTTGTGTGTGTATGTATGTGTACGTGTGTGTTATTAGCTTGTGAATACGTACATAGCACATTATTTTTGAAACTAATGACGTTTTACATACTGTCTGCACATATAAAAATTAAACAATTCAAATATTTAGTTCACAAAAATTGATTTTTTTTTTGAAAAAAATTGTGTGGCACTGTAGCGGCTCAAACAATCACAAACGCTACAAGAAAAAATAATAAAAAAATGGACAAAATCAATAACAAATGAAAAAAATGAAATTTAAAATAAAATCCTGAATCGCGATAACACAATTATTTTAGCAAAACTAAAAATTGTTACCCATGATGACTTTTAAAAATTTAGTAAGCTTCTAATATAGTTTGATGCTTTAATATATTCCTAATTCCGCCGTTGGTTGGCGGTTTGTGGAAAACAATTATATTTATTATTGAATTTATAAAACAACTATGACTCTAGACTTTTACGAAATGCTTAGCAGTAAGGCAGTAGATTTACTATTTAAAAAGGGTCTGGGATCAATACGGGGAAAAGTGTGTCTTCTTATACTTTACTTTCAGTGATTATAATTTCTAAAAAGATGTGCTGATTTAAATGATTTTAATTTGACAGAGGATATTCCAGGTAAGCGACTTTACTATTTAAATTAGGTAAGATGATGAGATTCTAACGTTGAGATAAGAAAACAAATGAGGTGATATATACATTAAAAACAAAGTGAGAGGTACTCACATTCGTAGTATGTTTAATTATCCTAAGTAGGTTGGGACTAGTTTTCTCCTTGTCTTTTTTGGTCCAGACGGCGCCCACCAGCTCCGATGGCTTCACCTGCGGAACACACCTCATTATTAACAAAACACCAAAACCGTCCTTGTAGTTATATTATATTACATATAATATATAAGGATATGTTTATCGCCGTAAAATCAAATACTAGGCCTTCAAACACTGCAACTCAACATAGTATACATGTGTGTTTATTACAATGTATGCCACATCAATGTAGTGTGTGTAGTGTTTATTTTAATTTTAATGTATATTTAATGCATTTTATTTAAAAATATTGTATTTGTGCAGTGGAGAGCCGCGTGCTGTCGCTACAGCCAGACCCACTACTGACAGGACGCCTATTCCCATTCACCCACGGATTATACGCGCCCCCATGGTTTTCGTTTTTGCGTTCCTCAACTAGTCACTTTTTATTTAAAAAAAAAGAAACGCGATTAGTTTTTTGAAAGTATAATTATATTTATATACACCGAAGTGCCATGTGCTTTTTTCCTCTCTATACGAAATTCACGACAAACTATCTTTGTTAACTAACTAGAGTTTAAGCAAATAACAATTGTATGAATTAGAAAAAAATACTATTAACTAACATGAAGAAAGACAATCACTGTCATTATTCTGTTGGTTTTCACACACATAGCCAATATTATTCAGTTCTAGATTGACCTACTACGTTATTAATGCGCAAAGAAATTCAGCCGAGTGCTTCCCTAAGCTAACTATACTGTCTGTGAATAAGCCTACGGATTTCTTCTCGCTCATGTTTGCACCAGTTAATTACGAATTTAATATAGTCGTCGTCCATCATAGTCTCTTGTCAGTATTAAGTGCATGATTTGTTTGCAGTATGTTTTGGATTTACATAAAAGTAAGCGCAATTGTTATTATAAATGTTTATTTGAATAGACAGAAACGATTTTAACAAGTCTTCACAGTCATTCACAGAATGATAAAAATACCTAGTCTAGCCATAAATTCTGTTACTGGCTGTTTACATACATTTAAACAAACATGAATTTGAATTTCGAACTTACTTATTAGCTTCTACGATAAAAAATAGACTTCTTTCCCGCCATTATTGTATGATGCGAAAGGGCATGCTCCATTGATTTGGACATGAACGATTAGTAAATGAAAGGTTAACAAAACAGATATATAATGCAAATGTGGATGTAGGTACCAGGGAAGACCAAGACTGACATACCATAATCAGATTGATCGGATGCTGTCCAAAGGTGGTGTAAAGATTTTTCGCAACCGGCCTGTTTGTAAAAGAGAGTAATGAGTGTGGAGGAAGCGAGCTAAGAAATTATTTGTTTTGAAAATGAAGTGGGGCACTAAAGAGAATAGGATTGCAGTAATTGCACTGTACAAAGTAGGTAAGGAGCCAACCGACATTTTTGATACATTGAAAAAGCTAGGGATTAGCTAAATGTTTGTGCATCGTACCATCCAAAGGTACACTGAAACCATGTCTGTTGATGACCGTGAGAGATCCGGCCGACCGCGGTCTATTCAAACAAATCAGGCCGTTAATGCAGTCAAGGCTAGAATTCGTCGAAATCCCATAAGGAAGCAGAAAATCCTTTCCAGAGAAATAACAATCCCACCGAGGACACTTTCTCGGATTATCAAACAAGACTAAGGTCTAAGAGCTTACCGAAGATACACAGAACATACCTTAAATCAGGTACTAAAACAAAAGAGAGTCGAAAGATCAAAACAGCTGTTACTTCGATACGCGGACGAAAACACAGGAAAATTCTTTTTACTGATGAAAAATTTTTTACAACCGAGGAGCACTACAACAAACAAAATGATCGAGTGTATGCACACAGCTCTAAAGAAGCTTCCGAGATAGTGGCCAAAGTTCAGCGAGACAATCATCCAGCATACGTCATGGTTTGGTAGGGACTCCTACCTACAGTTTACAAAACTCCATTTTTGTGAAAAGGGAGTGAAAACTCCAGCCGAAATGTATCAAGATACCGTGTTAGAAGCGGTAGTTAAAACTCTCAACAACACCTTATTCAAAAACGAAGTGTGGACATTCCAACAGGATTCAGCCCCGGGTCATAAGGCATGCACTACCCAAATTTGGCTTGAGCATAATGTTCCAGACTTCATAAAGGCTGATGATTGCTGAACTCTTTGGACTACAAATTGTGGTCTGTGCCAGAGGATATGGCCTGCTCTAAGCGTCACCCAAATATTGAGTCACATAAGAAATCTTTGGAGGCAGCAGTGACCAAGTTTCCAATGGAAACCGTTCGTAAATTCATTGACGAATGGCACGACCGTTCAAAAGTGTGCGTTAAAGTTAAGGGTGGACATTTTGAATTTTGAATTAGTTTAGTACGTTAACATATCTTTTTCACTCTACATTATCACATATAAAACTTTAAAATAAAATTATTTTTTTAGAAATTATCGAATATTTTCTTTGTAACAGAACTTATGGCTAGACTAGTTATATAATTTAATGTCAGAGCAATGTTTTAGAACATCGAGGTTTTTCAAGTGCTGTGTTGTGTAGTGTCTATATAAAGTAGTTAGTGTGTTTAGCGGATTTCAAATACTAAGATAATACAGGTAGGAAATGTATTGTGTACACACACACGCGTGTGCACGTGTGCGTGTGAGTGTTCCGCAGGCAGTGCACGGCGGCCATGGCTAGCACGTGTGTGTGTGTGTGTGTGTGTGTGTGCGGCGTCACCTGGCGGTAGAGCTGGAACTCGAGCAGCGTGAGCTGTCGCGCCAGCTCGAGCGGGTGCAGCGCCAGCGGGTTCCAGTGGTAGCGCTCGGGGTCGGCCAGGTGGCGCAGGCTGGCGGGCGGCAGCCGGTCGAACACGTGCGCCACGCCCTCCTCCCCGCCCCCACCCCCGCCCCACCCCTCGCCGCCGACCCCGCACCCGCCCCCGCCCCCGCCGCCGCCCCCGCCGCTCTGGCACCACACACAGACACAGGCTCAGAACACACATCAAGATAACAATCGACTAAGTGAGGAACAAAACCCCGTCCGATCGTCAAAGGAATTATTTTATAACTTAATATGACCATATATGTGAGGTATTTTATGGCTATTGATAGATACATTTTTTCGATCAATTTATACGAAATTTTATGAGCCGACAAACATCAAGCCGACCATCTTAGCGTGCCGCTAGTGTAAGGATGAAAACGAATATTTTTAAATACCATATATTTTTGTAAATTTTTTGTTACAAATGTAATCGGTCTACCTATATATTTCGAGTCAGACAGAATTTTTATTATTCATTAAATACAATGGACTACAGATAGAGATTAGACATACATAAAAAGGAGCAGTAAACTGAAGTTTCAGTGGATTAATTAGATTATCACAGAACCGACAACCGTTGGAGTAGACGTATTCTGGAGTAGAGACCATGCCTCAGTAAGTGTAGTGCAGGACGTTCTCCAGCTAAGTGGAGTGACGACTTATGAAACGTGGCTTCAAGCGGATGGAGACTAAAAGATTAAGATCGAGCTCAGAGGCATGCCATTGAAGATTGGAACTTACGTCCAGCAGTGGACGAAAATAAATTGATGATAATGATGATTGAAAAAACCAGATATAGCAATAAAGATGATGACGATGCGTATTTATCTACTTGTAAAAGATTTGACGTATAAGGTGTAGTCCGTACCAAATGATTTAGCAATAAAGTGCGTTAACCCCTCGTCAGAGATCGATCTGACAGCTGACAAGGTGGTGTGAGATAACCTCAAAACGCGACTTTGTTTTTATTCTCTTACGTTTGAGAAAGTAAATAAGTGCTATAGTGTTGTTATTTGTGTAGTTTTGTGTACTGTTTTTCGTGTTATTGGAAAAGGTTTGTAGAAAAGCTAATAGTAAAATCTAAGAATGAGCAAAGAAAAACCTCCCGATCCCCCTCATCCTCCCGATCCTATTGCTTCAATACCCATGGTAGAAGATACGTTCGAGTTTACACCAATAATGTCTGGCCCTTTATCCAAGTTTTCTGAGATGGAGGCATCAGTGAATAGAAAGAGGCCTTGTGAAAATAATGACAACCCACCAAATAAAGTTCCCCGCAATGAAGTTGGAAGACAAACATACACTGCCCTAGATAAACCTCCATACCTGGTACATGTCATGAAAAGAGAGACAGAACCATCTGCTGGCACCTTTTTACACCCGATTAAATTTGGTCTGTTTTTAATGAAAAATAATTTCCACAACATATTGCAGGATGGTATTAAGAAAGTAGGACGCAACCGCATATCAGTTGAGTTTAAATCTGCAGAAGATGCAAATTCTTTCTTAAGCAATCCAACACTTACTAATAATAATTATGATACATCAATCCCTACTTTTAATATTACACGCATGGGGGTTGTTAAAGAGGTTCCAGCAGACTGGACTGACACTGAAGTAATGGAAAACATAAAAGTCCCATTAGGCTGTGGATCCATCCTTAAAGTGCGCAGAATAAATAGAAAATTTGTGACTGAACATGGCAATGAATGGAAACCTACCCAAACAGTAGTTGTTACATTTGATGGACAGGTACTACCAAAACGAGTATTCTGCTGCTATTCAGCATTACCAGTCGAACCATATCGCTATCCAACCATCCAATGTTATAACTGCTGTCGTTTTGGTCATACAAAACAACAGTGCCGTTCTAAACCTTGCTGTATTAAATGTGGTCAGGGTCACCCAAGTGACGGCTGCTCTGTCCCTGAAGAACAGTCTTTCTGTGTCCTCTGTTCCGGAAACCATTTTGCTACGAGTAGAGGGTGCCCGGAGCTGGGTAGACAGAAAGCCATTAAGATTGCAATGTCTGAGAGATGTGTATCATATGTAGAAGCCAGTAAACTTTATCCTAAGGTATCCCGTAGTTATGCTGATGCTATGAAAAGCCATAATGTAGGACCCTCTCAACACTTAACTGACACACAACCAATGCCACCAGCTCCCAAACAATCATATAAAAAAACCATGCACTTAAAGCCCAAAACGCGTGCCCCAGTAATTCCGGGTTATGACAGACAGGCATATAATAGTCTAATTAAAGATATCACATTCTCTCCATCAAACAATGGATGTGCACTGGTAGAAAATAACGACTCAGAACTACATCATGTAAATAACACACACACACATAATAATCAAATTCAAAATGAACTGTACAACACATTCGCTAGAATTTTAGTTAACTGTATCACCTCATCCCAAACTGTACCTGACCACGTTGCCAACAATATGATATCATTAATTAAAAGTCTTAAATATGGGTCTGGTGCTCCTGCAGTGGAATATTAGGAGCATCAACAATAAAAAATATGACCTAATCAATATTTGTAATAAATACAGGCCGGCTGTGTGCTGCATAGCCGAGACCTGGCTAAAACCAAGTTTTAATTTCAACTTGCAACACTATCATTGCTTAAGAAATGATAGGGTTGATGGCTATGGAGGAAGTGCCTTGCTGGTTACTAGCAGGGCGCTGTTTTCACCTCTCTCAACATATAACATTCCTGAAAATACAAATATTAACATAGCCAAAGTGGAAGGCATTACCTATGTGTCTATTTACATAGCCCATCCAAATAACCATATTATTAATCAGCTTAGGCCCATCCTGCAAGGTTTGGAGAGACCATTTATCATCATGGGAGATTTTAATTGTCACCACTATAGATGGGGCTCAGATCACTGTGACAATTCAGGAGATCTGCTTGTGGACATGATCGATGACTTTGACATGTGTGTTATGAATGATGGCAAACCAACTAGATTAGAAGTTCCCTCTCAGAACAAAAGTTGTGTGGATTTAACTATTTGCTCATCAGACATAGCCTCTCTTTTGTATTGGGAGAGGCTAGACTCTACTTATGGAAGCGACCACTACCCCATAATTGTCCAAATTCCTCAATATAATATGACTAACAGACAGACAGCACCCTTTCTTAAATACAGACTACCTGAAAAAGCAGAGGACTGGTCCAACTATTCGCAGTCATTAGACCACAAAATTAATCTTCTAACAAACACACCAAATCAACAAGACCTAGAAGAATGTTACCTGTCATTCTCCAATGCAATAGAAACCACAGCCAAGGAAAACTTTCCACTGAAAAATGCATCAATTAACAAAATAATATCACCCCCCTGGTGGGACTCTGAATGTACTGATGCTATTAGAGACCGCAAAAAGGCTGAAATGATCTATAGAGACAACATGAATTTGGAAAATCTTATCCAATTTCGAAAGATTCTAGCAAAAACCAAAAGGTTTTTACGTAAAAAAAAAATCCAGGGCTGGAAAAAGTTTTGCTGCTCTCTTTCCCCCACCACCCCACCTAGTGTAGTATGGAAAGGCATTAAAAGGTTCAGATCAAGTTTCTGCCCCAAGCCTATCGCCACAATATCTAAGGAGGTTGCAGCTGAATTTATGGACAAATTGGCCCCCCCATATGTACCAACTAAAGAGGAAGCTGTAGGATTTGCATTTATACCTTCTACCCCTACTATACTGGACCCCCTAGAAGCCCCGTTTACACTTACTGAATTAAAGTTTGTTCTTTCCCAAGTTCATGACTCTGCCCCTGGTGTGGATGGTTTTCCATATTCATTTATTACCAATTCAGGTCCATTATGTCAGAATTATTTCTTGTATTTAGCTAACCGTATATTTGAGGATGGCAATATCCCTCCCTCCTGGAGAACACAGATAATTATACCAATTCCCAAATCAGGAAAAAATCATAATGACCCAAATGGCCTTCGTCCTATTGCACTCTCTTCAACCCTTTTAAAATTATTAGAACACCTCCTCAAAAATAGACTGGAATGGATAATTGAAAATAGAAGCGTCTTACCAAACACTCAATTTGGATTTCGCAAAGGGCTCGGCACAATGGATAGTGTAGCAACTCACAGATATTCGAGTTGCATTTAGTAATAATAATTCAGTTGCTGCTGCATTCTTAGACATAGGCTCAGCCTATGATAATGTACAATTTTCAGTTCTCAGGCAAAAGTTGCAAAATCTGAGAATCCCTCGTAAAATAGTGCAATGTATATGCAACATGCTGCACACTAGAGAAGTTATCCTAAGGGTCCCTGGAGAAGCACCAGAAACTAGACTGTTGTGGAAGGGGCTTCCCCAGGGATCAGTGTTGAGTCCCTTGTTATATAATATTTATACATATAATATAAAGTCATGTCTCAATGATAACTGTGCTTTCCTACAATATGCTGATGATTTGGCATTATACGTGACAGAACCCCTCATATCGAATGCTGTTACTTCCTTAACTATCTCTCTTAACTCCCTGAATGAATGGCTCCTAAAACATGGTCTTAGCCTGTCCCCGAGCAAAAGCTCCATTGTCATCTTTAGCCGAAGTCGATTAATTCCTTCCATTTCTATCAGGTTACAGGATCAAACAGTACCTATTAAAAATAGTGTAAAGTTTCTGGGTGTAATAATTGACTCAAAGTTGATAGGAACAGATCACATAAATCATATTATAAAAAAATGCGAGAGGTCCCTCCCAGTGTTAAAGGCAGTCGCAGGAGTTTGGTGGGGCGCCCACCCGTGCACTATGAAACTTCTATATAATGCCCTTATAAGGAGTATCATAGATTACGGAACATTCCTGTTCCCACCCTGTAGTAAAACAGCTCTCCATAAATTGGATTTAATCCAGTCAAAATGTTTGAGGCTTATCCTAGGATGTATGAAATCTTCTCCCATAAATGCTCTACAGGTGGAATGTGTTGAACCTCCACTTGATCTCAGGCGTCAACTCTTTGCAGATAAACTAATGTACAAAGCAATATTTTTATCTTCTCATCCACTCGTATCTAAAGTGCAGACATTAAGTAACTATGTCAATAATCCAGGCTGCACATACTGGAAAAATAAAGAAAGCCCTTTGCTGGTTAACGCTTTAAACAAAATTAAAAGCCTTAATGTTAAGATTAATCAATATCCCAAACTACCAATATTTTGTTTCCCATATGACACAATTACATTCCAACCAAACATTCATTTAAACCTTGGAATCCCCAAAGATGCTACAGCTGCAAATACCTATTTTAACGCTTTTATAGAGGATAGATGGCAGGACTGGCATAAATTTTTTACTGATGCCTCTAAATTATCTCCTTCTGGCTATACTGGAGTAGGTATATATTATCAAAATTCAAGGATTTTATTACAATTTCAATGCCCCTCTGAGTCTTCTGTGTTTACAGGAGAATCCATTGGCATATTAGAAGCGTGTAAATATGTTGAGTCACATAATATTCAAAAAGCAGTCATATTCACTGATTCACTTAGCACACTACAATTACTAAACCGAAACCCTCATAAAGATAAATTGCATTCTGGGATTATATTACAAATTAAGGAAACTATATATACTTGCACCAAAAACAATAAAATGATTAGTCTAGCATGGATTCCAAGCCATTCTGGTATACCTGGAAATGAGACTGCAGATTCATTGGCAAAACATTCAGCCACTCACCTAGTTGATAGATCCCATTTTGTTAACCAATGCTATGACCTACTGAACCTTTCTAAAAGAGATCTCCTAAAGTTTTGGGAGCAAAGGTGGGAGGAGAGTAGTGTATGTAAAGGCAAACACTTTGCCTTCATCCAGCCTGTTATCCCAAGTAAACCTTGGTTTTACAAGTACAAAAATACTTGTAAAGCTGTTGTGTCTGTAATATGTAGACTGAGGATTGGCCACTGTTGCACTCCTGTATTTTTAAATAAAATAAGAATCCGTGACAACTCTCTTTGTAAGTGTGGTATTGATCAAGGTACACTGGAACATATTTTCTTTTCCTGTCCCAATAATGACCCATCTTTCCCATTATATGAACAACTCTCGCATCTAAATGTACCTCTGCCTATAAATTTTGCAGCTCTCCTTACTTTCTTTTCTCATGATTTAACCAAACTCTTAATAAAATTCATCAAGAAAAATAATATTAAACTATAAGATTTTGTTGTTTAATGTTAGATGTCCTGTTTATATGAAGCCTTTCTACAAAATACTTTTTGCATCATATTTATCATAACATTAACCTGTATCTATATACTTATATATATGTGTCTGTTGTTCTAGTGTTACTAACCACAGCAACTACTAAGTACATCCAAGAAACAAGAAAACGTGCAAAATTATACACTTGACACTGGCAGAATCGTCTCCAATACAGTGACGGTAGTTGCCATACGGAAAGAAAAAAAAAAAAACCCCTCGTCAGCTAACAGCAAATTTTTTAAATTTTACCAAAATCGATTACAATAACATCAAATATCATCGTTTTTTATAAATATTAAATATAGCACTAGAACACACTTATTTGTTAATATTTTTTTAATTGCAAAGCGTTTTTTTTTTATATCATAAGATAGCAAACAAGCAGATGGGTCTCCTGATGGAAAGAGTCAACCATCGCCTATAGACACCAAAGATGTTAATGGTGCGTTGCTATCTTGTGGCGACGTCTAATGCCAGATGCATAAGTTTGCCGGCTACCTTACCCTCCAAACCAGAACACGACAGCGAAAAGCACTGACGCTATTGCGGCAGGAATAGGTAAGGCGGTGGTACCAGACCCGGGCGAGACAATGCAGAACTCTGTCACCTAGTAGCCACGATGGTAGAGACTCGATAGCCAATCGGTCGCCTTTTACGACCTGCCTGGCAGAACGGCATTTGGCCTATTCTTCAAAGGAGACCGGGACCAACACGGCGTTTATCGAGCGATTATGTAATGTTATGCTTTATCTATCTCTTTTTGCAATTATTTTACTTGAATTAAAAAAAACTTAAACACTACAACCTTTTATATACTCGTATATGTCTGAACTCGAGAATCGACTAACCGATGTCTCGGAATGGGATCGTCAAAATCTTGTTACATTTAACCCCAAAAAGACGCAGCTTTGCGCGTTCACCGCAAAAAAGACACCCTTTGGCGTGTCACCTCGATACGAGAACATTCTCCTGGCAGCTTCAGTGAGTATTTGAATTCTGGGAGTCAACATATCGAACAATGTTCAGTTCCGCGGTCATTTGGAAGGAAAGGCTAAACTAGCCTCCAAAAACTTGGTATACTCAGCAGAGCGAAGAAGTACGTCATGCCAGTCCATCGCCTCCAACTTTACAAGGCCCAAATTCGACTATACTGTACTGTTCTCACTTCTGGGCCGGAGCTTCTCAGTACCAGCTTCTTTCTCTTGATCGCATTCAACGTAGAGCAGTTCGAATCGTCGACAACCAGGCTATTTCTAATCGGCTTAACTCTTTGTCGTTGCGCAGAGATGTAGGTTCGCTCTGCATCTTTTACCGCACTTATCATGAGGAATGTTCCGACAAGTTGTTCGGGTTAAATCCTGTCGCTAAATACCATCATCGGACATCGCGTCAAAATTTAAAGTTCCCTCCTCACCACCTCGATGTCTGGAAATCCACAACTGTACGATTTTATCGGCACTTTGTGCCTCG
The DNA here is from genome assembly GCA_036924255.1 of Apodemia mormo. Taxonomy (NCBI): domain Eukaryota; kingdom Metazoa; phylum Arthropoda; class Insecta; order Lepidoptera; family Riodinidae; genus Apodemia; species Apodemia mormo. The sequence goes on from JAUPFN010000030.1 coordinate 16,041,649, forward strand.
CACTATTCATTTGTGGAATGCAATACCCGCGGGGTTGTTTCCGAACGGATACGACTTGGGGACCTTCAAGAAACGATCTTACTCATTTTTAAAAGGGCGACAAGGCAGCTGCAAGACTTACCATCAGGTGCACCCTCTGTTCGTTTGCCCCCTCTACTATATAAAAAGAAAAATCTTACGAAACTACTTCCTGAAAATAATATAAAACGCGAGTTGTGCCATTTGCCTCGAATATTTTGTTACTTCAGACACCAAAGATGTGTCGGCTTCGGCTGGCAGGCGAGCCCGTTGTTTTTGTTTAGTATTCGGACAGCTCCTGCGTGTGTACGTTCTCAGTAATTCCAACTATCAAAAGGTCAACGCACTTTATTTTCAATCCATTTGGCACGGACCTTAGCAAAGACTACCTTGCTGTTAAAACCAAAACATAGATCCTTCATAGAGTCTCGTGGGAAGACAATAGTACCACTGTGATTTTCTTTATTTCCTATATATATAATACTAGCGTACCCAGCCCGCTTCGCCGGGCTTTATTTAAGCATACAGGAATTGAATTATTAACTAAGGGCTTAACCAAACTTATCTTTTTAATACACTTTGGACCGATTCGAGCCGATAGATTTTGAGAAATCTCAAAAAAACTACAAAAAAAAAATTTTTCAAATGGGGTATTTTTCGATTTATTTTCAAACGGCTTTATCGATCGATTCTAAAAACTAATCAGCTTTTAACATCGAAAGACCACGTCGATTGCCGCCAGTTCCGTCAAAATTGATTCGTTCGTAAGTTATCGTTGTCGAAAGAAAACTGAAAAAAGTGTTTTTTTGGAATCACTCTGAAATTCCTAGTTCAATCAATCCAGCTTCGCTGGGTGTTGCATCAGTAAACGGATACATTCGCGGCACTATAACTTACCTTGAATACTTCAAAATCCATAATTATTATCTTTAATGTACTTCAGTATACTTTATTATGCTTCATTATACTTCAATATACTCCATTATAATCCTACATGGTTCATAATGACATAAATATACACAACGCATGTGTCAATACAAATTTGGGTTATAAAACAATAGAGTATCATCATAGTAAATAAAAGCTGTATTTGACAGTTCAAAAATAGGAGTGCTCCGATCGTCACCAAACTTTACAGGATTACTCGCCAGGTCAATCTGAAGATTCCCTGAAAGTTTCATTGAAATCGGTCCATCCCTTTCTGAGCCTATACGGAACATACACACACACTTTCTCTTTTATAGATATAGATATATAAAAGATCATAGGATAACAAACAAACAAACAGATGACTTTGTCTGATGAAAGGAGTTACCTAATGCCCGTGAACACCAAAGATGTTAATGGTGCGTTGCTACGAGTATGAAAGCGATTTAACGCCATCTACCTTACCGTGTACATTATCTGTCGTGTCGACGGATAAGCCTTGACGTTATGGCAGGATAGAGTGAGATGGTGGAACTGACCCAGGCGGAACGTTGCATAATTTGATGCGTCGGTTCCTTGGCAAAATAATCCCAATATATAGAAGTTAACATATTCATGATAGTGACAAGACAAGGTGTTAAAGTATGATGTATACATAAAACAATGCCATAACAATGTAAAACTCGTCTGACCTTCCTCTGCACAGTCTTGAGCACGCTCTGAACCCATTTCTTCATGGGCTTCCCGTCCACGGACTCGAGGAAGGTCTTCAGCTTGTCCAGCAGCGCGGGCTCGCGCTCGAAGTCGTAGAAGTGCTGGTCCACCCAGTGCCGCAGCACGTTGATGACCCTGACGCAACACACCTCATGCCGTCACGCTGGACCCCACTGGCTCACACACAACCCAACACGGGACCGACATCGTTCAATACTCTTTATCGCCACGATTCACCAGCTTATCGATTAGCGCGGTGATTATCGTTTCTTAATATGCGGTGCTGCTGTGATCAAAGGCATTCCACAAGGCTCTATTTTTGGCCTTTATTTTTTCTTTTTTATCTATTTTTATAAAATTTGATAAGTATGATGAATTAGGAGCAGTTAAATATTCAATTAGGAGCAGTTAAAGAGCACAGTGGAGGTACACAACATGACATACCTGAACTTAACGGGTTGCTGGAACTCCTTACGGTACCGCTTCCAATCCTCGCGCGCCGTGTTCTTGCTGAGTTTCTCCGCATCGCTGCTGCCCGAGATTTCCACGCACTCCGCTGACACACAGACACACACACGGTACATATCTACTGATCTAATGGTTTCACAGACATGAGGCTCATTAATCCCCGACAAAGGCAGACGTTTATATGATGATGTAACTATTTTTGCATTTCTAGGTCCAAGTGTTTTATTAAACTTATTTACAGCATTGTATTTTTTCTTTTCAGTATATTTGAGTAACACCCATATTATTTGCCTACTTGGAGGTTAGATCAATTCATGTGGTATGTCAATCAAGCTGCCAAAAAAGAAGAGGTTCTCAATTCGGTTGGTTTGTTACCTCAAAAATCGGGCATTTATGCACAAATTTCGATTTTTTTTTTTGTTTGCGAGGGTATACTTCCCGTGTGATCCTACTTTAATTTGCTGTACATCTGATGAGAACTTTTAGAGATACAGAAAAATAGTAAATCGAAAATTTCACTCCGTTTAAATTTCTCAGTTACATTTATTTATTTAAAGATTCACACCAAGCAAGCCCTGTATCAAGATTGAAAAAAATAATGTACATTGTTTATTTGTGTACCATGTGGTAGAGTTCGCAACTTTTCACTCGGGTTTGGTACCATCGCGTTACTTAATCCTGCCGCAAACTAACTCTCAGTTCATATGGCATTACACTTCTGCCACATGAAAACTCAACATTAACATTTTCGTCTCTAAGCGATAGTTTTCTCTTTTCATCTTAAGTGTCATATTCTTGTTTGCTATCACCTACTGTAAAAATATATAAATTTCAATGCCTATTATATAGATTACAGAACCCAGACAGCAAATATTGCCAGTCGAAAATTTTCCTGCCTGCACCTTCGCGTGGCGGTATACTTTACAGTCGTGTGCAGAATATACGGTATGTAACAAAATCCCAGACCGAACGTCAAAGGCATTCTTTTTTTATAAGATAGCTACAAGCAGATGGGTCTCCTGATGGAAAGAGTCAACCATCACCTATAGACACCAAAGATGTTAATGGTGCGATGCTATCTTGTGGCGAGGTCTAATTCCACATGCATAAGTTTACCGTCTACCTTACCCTCCAAACCGGAACATAACAGCGACAAGCATTGACGCTATTACGGCAGGAATAGGCAAGGCGGTAGTACCAGACTCGGGCGAGACAATGCAGAACTCTACCACCTTGTAGCCACGATGGTAGTGACTTACATAGCCAATCTGTCGCCTTTTACGACCTGCCTGGCAAAACGGCAGTTGGTGTATTCTTCAAAGGAGCCGTGAACCAACACGGGGTTCTTTAGTAGCTTAATACAATCATACAGAGTTACTTTTAAAAGTCTGGCCAAATTTTTTTCAATTAGACACCACGGCCACTAACTCGACGTGGCGTTGTCAAATTTAATATTTGCTCATTTTTAGCGACATTAATGAAAAAAAAAAACAAGCGTTTTAAAATACCATAACTTTTTTATACTATTTAATAATATTATTTCTTTTGTGATTTCTTTCTCTTTCAGTTCGGCCAGTATCTTTGTTACTCACAGTGTAAAACTGAGGGATCGTTGTTCTAACTATATATAATACCTATGTCCAGGTCGAGGTCGAGGTCCAACAGCGACGCGTTTGGACTGACGTCCTTCTTTATTCTGATCCTTTGGACTGGCGTGCACAAACATTACAACCGAGTTATACAAGGAAAGCAATTTGGTTTACTTATACTTAGCAACCTAAACCACTATCATCCATATACAGGATTCAGGAAACGGAACGCAAAGAAAGAATGAAAACGGAACGCAAGGACAGAATGAAACGGATAATTTAATAGAATTATTTAAAAAGTAAAAACCAGCCCATTTTATTCACAAATAGATCATAAAAATACACATTTTTTTGTTTAACAGGTGTAACTTCCATAATACAAATTTGGAGGTATTTGTAAAAAAAGTTTTACTCTTGTGTTGTAAATGTATACCAACAATTTGTGATGTGCAATTTTAAAAAAAGTAAATTACTCAACAACCTGCGTGGTGAGTTGTTTTCAATTATTTGATATAGATGAAAGGCATGATTAGGACCCTATTGCCTAGGCTAGTATAATGAATAAAAGAGAAGTAAGTTGATTTATATATAACTAGCGACCTGCCCGCGGTTTCACCCGCGCAGCTTTTGTTCCCGTGGAAATATCGGAAAGGTTTATACACTTAAACCTTCCTCAAAAATCAATCTATCTATTAAAAAAAACCGCATCAAAATCCGTTGCGTAGTTTTAAAGATTTAAGCATACATAGGGACATAAGGACATAGGGACAGACAGAGAAAGCGACTTTGTTTTATACTATGTAATAATACATAATTTGATGAGAGTAAAAAATTGGTTGTCTGTAAAGTCGATTTACGGACGTGAATTTTACGTGATAACGTCATCGTGTCTCTCTATCGTTTGTTCCGCGCTCTCACTTGCACACTCGGCTCAGGCGGAACGTGAAAATGAGTCATGCTTTTTCGTGCGTGCAGCCGGCGTTCATCGATTTATAAGACGTTATCACATCTGTATTAATCCGTTTAATTTATCCGTATGTACAAGTTTACGTCTGTACAACAAACAGATGTCGTAAACAATGCGGAATAAAAAAAGAAGTATACAGAGCGTCGTATTGCTCCGATACAGAAAATTTTGCTTATAATTTTATAACTTTCGACAACGAAAATTATAAACAGTGTTACTTACGATCTTTTAAAAGTTTTTTTGTTAATTTGCTGTAAACGGTGTGCACATATTATACGGTTTTTTACTGATAGCGATATACATACACTTGTGATTAGAAACAGTTTCACGTCTGTTTAAAAAGCTGAGCTTTACCAGCGTATATATTGTTATTATTATACGAGATTTAGTATGTGTATTTGCGTTTCGCTCACAAACTATATCTTCTTCATACTTAAGACAATATATTCTTTACAGTTACGCAATTCCTGGCTCCTTACCGTATCTACCTCTCTCACACATCTCCGACACAGTTTCGTAATTTATCTATCTTGCTCTCGCACCATTTTTTCTTAAATTTTCTATCTTATGCAATTAGATACTTAATTTGTCTCGCTTGAAAAAAAACTCTACTTCATTTTAATATAAAACCTATAACCGCTCACATCACTTTGGTAACTAATGAGATCTCGGATAAAAATCCGTTAATACACTATGGTCTCTATAGGGACCACCGCTAACTTCATACAAAAAACAACATTTTCACTATTTACCAGTTTTAATACAATACTCTGGTATTTTATCGTTTTCGAACGGAACATTGTATAGAATAACATCCAATTGGCATTCTTTTTTCAAATACGCTCTTGGGGAAAAACAAAAGAACTTAGTTCGCCATTTTGATTCATGCTGCGTGTTTTGTGTTGGTTGCACTTTATGACACAGGTTATTTTAAAAGTGTTTTGGCGTATTAATCAACAAGTAAACTTTATTTATAATCAAGATTAGTTCAAGGTCTAACAGTTTAGAAAATAATTTTGTCAAAAAACCGTAAATATCAATTAATAAAACATATATTTCGTTAATGACCAACTTAATGATATCAGCGCTTTGGGTATGACGGTACCTATTTTTATTTATTTTCGTAAATTTTAGTGTTGATATCTATGATCTCAAAAAAATCACATAATGTGAATGTGAAATATCTTAAACAATATTTAAAAAAAAAATTAACATAGCTGTAAAATTGAAAAAGAAATAAATTATTTAAAAATTACGAAAAAAATTACGTATTAATTATAAAAAAAAAAGATATTAATATTTATTTACATAAATATTTTTGTACTATAATATATGTTTTTTATTTTTTTACGTATATATATGTTTACCAATTATATAAAAAAATATAAAAAGCATAGGTCATCGATTTACTTTTTGAATTAAAAATCCTCGACTAACAAGTAGTCATATTTTTCTCAAAGTGTCGTGTTACACCTGAATTATTTTGTAGCTTAAGCCATTTAAATTAAACAATTCTAACACCAGTGTATTGCAGTGCTCAAGACCTCTTAAAAAATATACACTTTACAGTATCGGATTCAATCCAAACAACTCATAAACCATTTTTGTGACCACGGTCCACCGGAACGGACTCGAAACGCGTGCGCGTAACGGTCCGTGTGTTTTTAGAAAAAAATACGAAAATGGCAGGTGGTGTGAGCGGTTAATAAAACGTGTGAAAAATACAGCTAAAATTTAAGTGTTAATTATGACATCTCCACCGTTACATACTTTATTTATCTCGCTCACACAGCATATCTTTATCACAATAATATAAATCTCCATCACCGATTTCAATTAATAACAACTATGTTCGGCTATATAAATTAGGAGTAATAATACTAAACCTTATTTCTAAAATAGCTTTTAAATTTACACGCTTTGTCTTTCTCGCTCAAACACCATATGTTAGTGATGCGCGATGACGAGATGTTTTCTACGATTGTCTGGATCGTTCAAACATCTCGACATCTCGAGATGTTGAGGTTAACTAACGAACGGTGACTGACGACACTGACGTAACGAGATTGAGTATAAGCGAGCAAACGACAGGCGAGAGCTTGATGATTCGGACGGGTGAAGGAGCAAACAAACACTATAAAGCAAAACTTATCGGAACAATCGAGACAATCGAAAAACATCTCGATTTAGTTGGTAAACGGGTTATCGGTCATCTCGATTGTAAATTTCGGATATTCGCGATTGTCTCGATTGTTGAAACATCTCGCAATCACGCATCGCTACCATATATACTGCGCTACCAGCTACGCACTGGCGCAGTCTCGCAAACGTGGTCTCTCGCGCGCGTTACCTGTCCTGGGCGTGTCGTACACGAGCGCGGGGTCCGGGATCTTGAACCTCTCTATGAGCAAGTCCAGCAGCTCAGCGGGTGAACAGAACGACCTGTACGTCGTGAGAAATGTGCGCACGAGGTTCAGGTCCGCGTAGATGTGATATGTTAGTCGCTCCACTAGCTTGAGCAGTGTGGCGCCCTGGAAATAACGTTATATTATTTTTATTTTTATATCATGAGATATCGAACTGAGGGCTCTCCTGATGGAAAACAGTCATCACCTATAAATAACAGAGATGTTAATGGAGCGTCGTTGGAATGTCATATGTAGTATATATGATATATAAGTATGGCGGTTTTCTTACCCTCCAAACCGGAACACGACAGCGACAAGCACATTAATGCGGCCAAAATAGGTAAGGTGGTGATCCAAGCCCGAACGACGACGTTGCAGAGCTTTACCGCTTAGTTAGTAATCAAGATGTTAATGACAAATGTTAAAATTATTCCGTATTTTGAAGAATAGATCAACTGCCTTACTGCTATGTAACTCGTAGCAGTAAGGCAGTTGATCTATTCTTCAAAAAGAGGTCGTTCCAAGTACTTTATTGCATCCTCACCATAGTTATGAAATTGCAAAAGAATACAGTGTTAACCAAACATCAATATACAGTTCTAGTTCACTGTGGTACGCCAGCACGTCGGTTAGTGAAATGTGTGTTGATTCCCATCGTCTCATGTTATCGACTTGCAAGTCAGATGCTTGTTTACAAAAACTGGGATTGCCTTTATACGTGCTCATCCGAGGTATGAAAGCGTTATACATCCTTCTCCAAGACCAGACCACCAGTCTCCAAGCTGCTACAAAGATATTAACTTTTGAGAATAACCCCGAAAATTTTTCAATATAGTTGTTACGCAATCTAGAACTTTGGCTGTAGCTAATCGGGCACATGGACTGTTATCGTTTAGCGGAGTTAAGGGCTCACTGGGTTTCCAAGTAAATGTTTATTGAGCAGCTTACTAATTAATGTCACAAATATGATCGGTTGGTCGGCCAACACGTTATCTTCTTGTAGGACCGGGAATCTTTTTGAATTGCAAGAAGTACTCAAATTAAAATGCAGTGCAGCGCACAAGTGTGGCACCCAGCATAATATAGCGTCGAGAAGCAACACACTACAAGAGGAGGAGGAGTAGATAATGGGTTTAGTGGATATTCCCTTCGGTCGGATTGTCGTGTCACACACCTAGAGAGCTCAACGTAGCCTGATAGTGCATTTCCTTTGTGCTATCTAAACAACAAGAAGCATTGGGAGGGCTTGAAACTGATTGAGTGGGATTTGCTATGACCGGGTTGGATCACGTGGGTTCGGGTGAGATCCTGTGAAATCGTGTGGGATTTAGTTAGGTAGGTTGATACCTACCAACCCATTTATCAAATTCCTAGCCCGCCCATCTACCTGGATGGGCGGGTTAGAAAGTAGATAGGTGGGTAGCTAGATTAGAGGGTAAATATTCTAGCAAGCCATAATTGTTTCGTAACAGCGATCTCACGACAGTAAAATTTATTTCTCGGATAGTTTCGACATTGGAATTTTTGAGACCGACAACAAAATCTGTGAAAGCCGGCATATTGACAACTTACTCTTTATGTTGCCAATGTTCATGAGAGTGATTACTGCCTTTGTTCCTAATTCAGATCCATCTTCGTAGGAACACGCTAATTTTGGAACCTTTTCACACGACCAGCAGATAGCTTGCAATCGATTTGATCAAAGTCTAGATTTCCTTTGGTATATTCATTCGTCTACATTCGCAGCGTATATACATATTGTAGTTGAACTATTGTTTTCCACCTAAGAAGTCTAACTTTTATTTATACTACGTTACAGTGAGTTTGTCCTTGCACTTAACACTTCACTGCTAATAGTCTTAAAATACTTCAATCTTTCAAGAGTTAGAAGGTGACGAGAATATTTTTCGAGCACATAGTTTTGTGATGTGGCAAAGTCATTCTTCGTTAGCGTACGATGAGCATCTCGGTTCATCATCAACTGACTGCATGTGCGCGATGCGTTTATACGACTGCGCCATCCAGCCCCCACGAGGGTGATAGCGATGAGCATGGGTGAAAAATAATAATAGTTTTATTTTAATATTCGAATTATAAGTAAATTAATTAGAATCTTATATAAGAACTTAACTAAAACACCTGTCGGTACAACTCCGGGGACCTAAATCCCCACGCCCCTTTTATGTAGATGAACCGCTGGGGAGCTTAAGTACCCAAGCCGAAAATGGCCGACCGTTAGTTGTCGTCGATTTTTGTACATTATCTCTTTAGCCAACATTCTAATAACACTTTTGTATGGAATTAACGAATCTTTTGTATACAGACACAATTCATGGAGATAACGAATCTTTTGTATACAGACACAATTCATTGTCTGAATACGGTCATTGAGAAAAAAATATCACAAATGGCCGTTAGTCCGTTCATATTAGTCACGTGAGTGACTTATGTTTCTGTGTTTTAAAATTGTAAATTGTGAAATTATAGTGATATTCGATGAATAAATTATAATGATATTTATTTTTAGGTCAAGATCTAATAGTGTAGTGATAACTGTGATGAAAAATCGAAACATCAAATATATTATCGTTTTATTTTTGGCGTATATCCCTTATATTGCGTCAGCCGAGTCACTTTGTCGAGGTCAGTTTTAAAATACATATTACAATAATGCTTTAATTCTCAATTAAGGACGAAATGACAGCCCAGAACGTTATCGCGGTAAATTTCAATGTCAGTTTAAAACGCGAAAATTTTATTATAAATGTACGTTATTTAACAAAAACAGTTTTGGTAAATATATGTAATAATGTAAGTTATTAAACAGTTTTTCAAATTTAGTCAACTAGCCTATTTATTACAGGTTGACACGTTATCATATTTACATAGTCGATCTTGTGATCGGTTGTCTGTGGAGGCTGACTTTTAACATGTCTCCAAAAAATAAAAAACACATTAATTTTGGTTTTTCTGGTACTTAATATAAGATTATTTTGCAGCCATTTATATCTTAAAAACATACCATTCTCTGTAGCAGTTCTAGCATTTTCTCATCTTTTTCCATAAAAGAGAATTGCAGTATAGCAGCATAGTATTCTATATTCGAAGCCTTTATGTTAAGACTGTTTATTGCTTTTCATAGTATAATATGTCCATGTCTTGGACATATTATATTATGAAAAACAGTGGACCCAGAATGTTGCCTTCTGATACACCCAACTCTATAAAAACTACTGAACTACTGGCCATTTTAACAAGCTGCTTCCTATTCGAGAGATAATTTCGGAACTATTGCAATGCTATCCCACGAATTCCCATCCCTTACAGTTTATGTAGAAAAATGTGAGAAAGTGTCAAAAGCCTTTGTAAGATGAAGAATCACCCCATACCAACATAAATTATCAACCAAATGAGTCAATATTAGGTTAACCAGCTGCTGCACCGTTGCGGCGTACATCCCAAAGCCAAATTTTCGCCTCGATAGCAACCTGATTATCATCAAGAAATGTTTTGCTTGGTTTTAATTTACTAACATCAACCGGTTTCGCGTTTTAACGTATCATCGGAACAACAAATACATATTGTTTATTCATTCTTTTCTCTTTTTGAGGTATATTATGATTTGGTGAAAAAGAGTGTACGGGGGCTAGAAAAAGAGTATTAGCGGGTTTATTTGTAATGTTTAATTTAGCTGCCAGACTGTGATTCTTTTTTTTTTGTTCAAGATTTTGCTAGTTAATGTCTAACTAAAGCAAAATTGTCATTACAGGAATGCTTAATCACATTCAGGTCGATCGAGTTTGCTAGAAGTCCAAGATCTTCTGAGGCCAGCAAACAAGAATTAGCGGGTCCATTTGTGATGTTGAATTGAGCTGCTAGACTTTACTGCGATTCTTTTGTTTCGTCCAAGATTTTGCTGGTTAATGTGCTCAACTGAAGTAAAATGGCCATTAGAGAAATTAATAGATATATTCGGGTGTTTCGAATTTGCTAGAAGTCCAAGAGGAGGTTTTGTTATTTTCCACCTTGAAGTGACATATTGTCCTGATAGAATTTCACAAAGCTTTGGTATTATTGTGGTTTTTTAGTTCCTAATTATGTTTATTTTTTTGTAATAAGTCATTAAGATATTATACTTTATATCTATAGCTGGTGTAAGATGTATTGATGATAAGGTTATCTAGTTATTTTCTGGCGAGTAAATGTAAACGGTTTCAATGCCTAATGCAAATAATAAGACCAGGTGTGACCCAAGACATCCATTTAATTTTTTTTAAATTATAATTTTTGTATATTTAATATTATAATTTAATTGTGATCCATTTAATTTAAATCGAATAATTTTTGTTTGGTTAGTAAATTTTTGCATTGCTTTTATTAGAATTGTTAAAATTAAAAACTTGAGACTAATCAGTGTCTTTCAATTCTTCCGCAATTTTAGCGTGATCAATACTTGTCTTATACAATTGAGGGTTATTTTTTTCGATTACCAGGTCTAGTATCGTTAGTTTGTGATTAGTTACATCAACTTTATAGACAGTACCTAAAGTAGGCAAACATTTTATAAAAATACTAGCTGACCCGGCAAAGTTGTTCTGCCTTTTTAATTACTCTTATTTTTTTCTATATATCCTCACCTTTTAAATCTTCCCTGAACTTCAATAATTAATTCAAAACCAAAATTAGCCAAATCGGTTCAGCCGTTCTTGAGTTTTAGCGAGACTAACGAACAGCAATTGATTTTTATATATAGGAAAATGATCTAGGCATGGTCCTAACCTAGCTGTAAGAGTAATGGCTTGAAGAAGGTACTATTCAGCAGTCATACAAAGATATCCAGTTGGATTGTATCTGTTTTGATTTTGATGGAAGGGGATAGAGGAGTAGGCTTTCCGAATGTGATAGGAAGTGATCAGTGTGTGTGTGTGTGTGTGTGTGTGTGCGTGCGTGTGTGTGTTTGTGCGCGTGTGCGAGTACCTTGATGAGCGGCGCGGGCCCGGCGCGGTCCTCCAGCACGATGTTGCGCGGTGTGTGTGTGTGTGTGTGCGTGTGTGTGTGCGTGCGTGTGTGTGTTTGTGCGCGTGTGCGAGTACCATGATAAGCGGCGCGGGCCCGGCGCGGTCCTCCAGCACGATGTTGCGCGGTGTGTGTGTGTGTGTGTGCGTGTGTGTGCGTGCGTGTGTGTGTTTGTGCGCGTGTGCGAGTACCTTGATGAGCGGCGCGGGCCCGGCGCGGTCCTCCAGCACGATGTTGCGCGGTGTGTGTGTGTGTGTGTGTGCGTGTGTGTGCGTGCGTGTGTGTGTTTGTGCGCGTGTGCGAGTACCTTGATGAGCGGCGCGGGCCCGGCGCGGTCCTCCAGCACGATGTTGCGCGGTGTGTGTGTGTGTGTGTGTGCGTGTGTGTGCGTGCGTGTGTGTGTTTGTGCGCGTGTGCGAGTACCTTGATGAGCGGCGCGGGCCCGGCGCGGTCCTCCAGCACGATGTTGCGCGGTGTGTGTGTGTGTGTGTGTGCGTGTGTGTGCGTGCGTGTGTGTGTTTGTGCGCGTGTGCGAGTACCTTGATGAGCGGCGCGGGCCCGGCGCGGTCCTCCAGCACGATGTTGCGCGGTGTGTGTGTGTGTGTGTGTGTGTGTGTGCGTGTGTGTGCGTGCGTGTGTGTGTTTGTGCGCGTGTGCGAGTACCTTGATGAGCGGCGCGGGCCCGGCGCGGTCCTCCAGCACGATGTTGCGCGGTGTGTGTGTGTGTGTGTGTGTGCGTGTGTGTGCGTGCGTGTGTGTGTTTGTGCGCGTGTGCGAGTACCTTGATGAGCGGCGCGGGCCCGGCGCGGTCCTCCAGCACGATGTTGCGCGGTGTGTGTGTGTGTGTGTGCGTGTGTGTGCGTGCGTGTGTGTGTTTGTGCGCGTGTGCGAGTACCTTGATGAGCGGCGCGGGCCCGGCGCGGTCCTCCAGCACGATGTTGCGCGGTGTGTGTGTGTGTGTGTGTGCGTGTGTGTGCGTGCGTGTGTGTGTTTGTGCGCGTGTGCGAGTACCTTGATGAGCGGCGCGGGCCCGGCGCGGTCCTCCAGCACGATGTTGCGCGGTGTGTGTGTGTGTGTGCGTGTGTGTGCGTGCGTGTGTGTGTTTGTGCGCGTGTGCGAGTACCTTGATGAGCGGCGCGGGCCCGGCGCGGTCCTCCAGCACGATGTTGCGCGGTGTGTGTGTGTGTGTGTGCGTGTGTGTGCGTGCGTGTGTGTGTTTGTGCGCGTGTGCGAGTACCTTGATGAGCGGCGCGGGCCCGGCGCGGTCCTCCAGCACGATGTTGCGCGGTGTGTGTGTGTGTGCGTGTGTGTGTGCGTGCGTGTGTGTGTTTGTGCGCGTGTGCGAGTACCATGATAAGCGGCGCGGGCCCGGCGCGGTCCTCCAGCACGATGTTGCGCGGTGTGTGTGTGTGTGTGTGCGTGTGTGTGCGTGCGTGTGTGTGTTTGTGCGCGTGTGCGAGTACCTTGATGAGCGGCGCGGGCCCGGCGCGGTCCTCCAGCACGATGTTGCGCGGTGTGTGTGTGTGTGTGTGTGCGTGTGTGTGCGTGCGTGTGTGTGTTTGTGCGCGTGTGCGAGTACCTTGATGAGCGGCGCGGGCCCGGCGCGGTCCTCCAGCACGATGTTGCGCGGTGTGTGTGTGTGTGTGTGTGTGCGTGTGTGTGCGTGCGTGTGTGTGTTTGTGCGCGTGTGCGAGTACCTTGATGAGCGGCGCGGGCCCGGCGCGGTCCTCCAGCACGATGTTGCGCGGTGTGTGTGTGTGTGTGTGTGTGCGTGTGTGTGCGTGCGTGTGTGTTTGTGCGCGTGTGCGAGTACCTTGATGAGCGGCGCGGGCCCGGCGCGGTCCTCCAGCACGATGTTGCGCGGTGTGTGTGTGTGTGTGTGTGTGTGTGCGTGTGTGTGCGTGCGTGTGTGTGTTTGTGCGCGTGTGCGAGTACCTTGATGAGCGGCGCGGGCCCGGCGCGGTCCTCCAGCACGATGTTGCGCGGTGTGTGTGTGTGTGTGTGCGTGTGTGTGCGTGCGTGTGTGTGTTTGTGCGCGTGTGCGAGTACCTTGATGAGCGGCGCGGGCCCGGCGCGGTCCTCCAGCACGATGTTGCGCGGTGTGTGTGTGTGTGTGTGTGCGTGTGTGTGCGTGCGTGTGTGTGTTTGTGCGCGTGTGCGAGTACCTTGATGAGCGGCGCGGGCCCGGCGCGGTCCTCCAGCACGATGTTGCGCGGTGTGTGTGTGTGTGTGTGTGTGTGCGTGTGTGTGCGTGCGTGTGTGTGTTTGTGCGCGTGTGCGAGTACCTTGATGAGCGGCGCGGGCCCGGCGCGGTCCTCCAGCACGATGTTGCGCGGTGTGTGTGTGTGTGTGTGCGTGTGTGTGCGTGCGTGTGTGTGTTTGTGCGCGTGTGCGAGTACCTTGATGAGCGGCGCGGGCCCGGCGCGGTCCTCCAGCACGATGTTGCGCGGTGTGTGTGTGTGTGTGTGCGTGTGTGTGCGTGCGTGTGTGTGTTTGTGCGCGTGTGCGAGTACCTTGATGAGCGGCGCGGGCCCGGCGCGGTCCTCCAGCACGATGTTGCGCGGTGTGTGTGTGTGTGTGCGTGTGTGTGCGTGCGTGTGTGTGTTTGTGCGCGTGTGCGAGTACCTTGATGAGCGGCGCGGGCCCGGCGCGGTCCTCCAGCACGATGTTGCGCGGTGTGTGTGTGTGTGTGTGCGTGTGTGTGTTTGTGCGCGTGTGCGAGTACCTTGATGAGCGGCGCGGGCCCGGCGCGGTCCTCCAGCACGATGTTGCGCGGTGTGTGTGTGTGTGTGTGTGCGTGTGTGTGCGTGCGTGTGTGTTTGTGCGCGTGTGCGAGTACCTTGATGAGCGGCGCGGGCCCGGCGCGGTCCTCCAGCACGATGTTGCGCGGTGTGTGTGTGTGTGTGTGTGTGCGTGTGTGTGCGTGCGTGTGTGTGTTTGTGCGCGTGTGCGAGTACCTTGATGAGCGGCGCGGGCCCGGCGCGGTCCTCCAGCACGATGTTACGCGGTGTGTGTGTGTGTGTGTGTGCGTGTGTGTGCGTGCGTGTGTGTGTTTGTGCGCGTGTGCGAGTACCTTGATGAGCGGCGCGGGCCCGGCGCGGTCCTCCAGCACGATGTTGCGCGGTGTGTGTGTGTGTGTGTGTGCGTGTGTGTGCGTGCGTGTGTGTGTTTGTGCGCGTGTGCGAGTACCTTGATGAGCGGCGCGGGCCCGGCGCGGTCCTCCAGCACGATGTTGCGCGGTGTGTGTGTGTGTGTGTGTGCGTGTGTGTGCGTGCGTGTGTGTGTTTGTGCGCGTGTGCGAGTACCTTGATGAGCGGCGCGGGCCCGGCGCGGTCCTCCAGCACGATGTTGCGCGGTGTGTGTGTGTGTGTGTGTGCGTGTGTATGCGTGCGTGTGTGTGTTTGTGCGCGTGTGCGAGTACCTTGATGAGCGGCGCGGGCCCGGCGCGGTCCTCCAGCACGATGTTGCGCGGTGTGTGTGTGTGTGTGTGTGCGTGTGTGTGCGTGCGTGTGTGTGTTTGTGCGCATGTGCGAGTACCTTGATGAGCGGCGCGGGCCCGGCGCGGTCCTCCAGCACGATGTTGCGCGGTGTGTGTGTGTGTGTGCGTGTACCTTGATGAGCGGCGCGGGCCCGGCGCGGTCCTCCAGCACGATGTTGCGCGGTGTGTGTGTGTGTGTGCGTGTGTGTGCGTGCGTGTGTGTGTTTGTGCGCGTGTGCGAGTACCTTGATGAGCGGCGCGGGCCCGGCGCGGTCCTCCAGCACGATGTTGCGCGGTGTGTGTGTGTGTGTGCGTGTACCTTGATGAGCGGCGCGGGCCCGGCGCGGTCCTCCAGCACGATGTTGCGCGGTGTGTGTGTGTGTGTGTGCGTGTACCTTGATGAGCGGCGCGGGCCCGGCGCGGTCCTCCAGCACGATGTTGCGCGGTGTGTGTGTGTGTGTGCGTGTACCTTGATGAGCGGCGCGGGCCCGGCGCGGTCCTCCAGCACGATGTTGCGCGGTGTGTGTGTGTGTGTGCGTGTACCTTGATGAGCGGCGCGGGCCCGGCGCGGTCCTCCAGCACGATGTTGCGCGGTGTGTGTGTGTGTGTGCGTGTACCTTGATGAGCGGCGCGGGCCCGGCGCGGTCCTCCAGCACGATGTTGCGCGGTGTGTGTGTGTGTGTGCGTGTACCTTGATGAGCGGCGCGGGCCCGGCGCGGTCCTCCAGCACGATGTTGCGCGGTGTGTGTGTGTGTGTGTGCGTGTACCTTGATGAGCGGCGCGGGCCCGGCGCGGTCCTCCAGCACGATGTTGCGCGGTGTGTGTGTGTGTGTGTGTGCGTGTGTGTGTTTGTGCGCGTGTGCGAGTACCTTGATGAGCGGCGCGGGCCCGGCGCGGTCCTCCAGCACGATGTTGCGCGGTGTGTGTGTGTGTGTGTGTGCGTGTGTGTGTTTGTGCGCGTGTGCGAGTACCTTGATGAGCGGCGCGGGCCCGGCGCGGTCCTCCAGCACGATGTTGCGCGGTGTGTGTGTGTGTGTGTGTGCGTGTGTGTGCGTGCGTGTGTGTTTGTGCGCGTGTGCGAGTACCTTGATGAGCGGCGCGGGCCCGGCGCGGTCCTCCAGCACGATGTTGCGCGGTGTGTGTGTGTGTGTGCGTGTACCTTGATGAGCGGCGCGGGCCCGGCGCGGTCCTCCAGCACGATGTTGCGCGGTGTGTGTGTGTGTGTGCGTGTGTGTGCGTGCGTGTGTGTGTTTGTGCGCGTGTGCGAGTACCTTGATGAGCGGCGCGGGCCCGGCGCGGTCCTCCAGCACGATGTTGCGCGGTGTGTGTGTGTGTGTGTGTGCGTGTGTGTGCGTGCGTGTGTGTGTTTGTGCGCGTGTGCGAGTACCTTGATGAGCGGCGCGGGCCCGGCGCGGTCCTCCAGCACGATGTTGCGCGGTGTGTGTGTGTGTGTGTGCGTGTGTGTGCGTGCGTGTGTGTGTTTGTGCGCGTGTGCGAGTACCTTGATGAGCGGCGCGGGCCCGGCGCGGTCCTCCAGCACGATGTTGCGCGGTGTGTGTGTGTGTGTGTGTGCGTGTGTATGCGTGCGTGTGTGTGTTTGTGCGCGTGTGCGAGTACCTTGATGAGCGGCGCGGGCCCGGCGCGGTCCTCCAGCACGATGTTGCGCGGTGTGTGTGTGTGTGTGTGTGCGTGTGTGTGCGTGCGTGTGTGTGTTTGTGCGCATGTGCGAGTACCTTGATGAGCGGCGCGGGCCCGGCGCGGTCCTCCAGCACGATGTTGCGCGGTGTGTGTGTGTGTGTGCGTGTACCTTGATGAGCGGCGCGGGCCCGGCGCGGTCCTCCAGCACGATGTTGCGCGGTGTGTGTGTGTGTGTGTGCGTGTGTGTGCGTGCGTGTGTGTGTTTGTGCGCGTGTGCGAGTACCTTGATGAGCGGCGCGGGCCCGGCGCGGTCCTCCAGCACGATGTTGCGCGGTGTGTGTGTGTGTGTGCGTGTACCTTGATGAGCGGCGCGGGCCCGGCGCGGTCCTCCAGCACGATGTTGCGCGGTGTGTGTGTGTGTGTGTGTGCGTGTACCTTGATGAGCGGCGCGGGCCCGGCGCGGTCTTCCAGCACGATGTTGCGCGGCGAGTCGGGCTCCGCGAACCGGTACAGCGCCACCGGCGGCAGCTGCAGCGGGTGCTTGCGCTCCAGGTCCAGCAGGATGCTGTCGCACACGCGATACTCAATTAACCTTCTAATTGTACGGGATTTTCGCATTTACTCGAGCGCCTCAGATTAACATAGGGGAATACCTCGCATACTGTTGAGGCTTTCCACCAAATATAAACCCTTTATATAGAGACGGGTAACTAGGGCAAAAAAAAAACAAATTTTCAATAACTTCCGCTTGTTGGAATTGTCAGATTATATTTTTTTCATTATTCTTAGAAAATTTCCTTTATAATAAAAGGAAATCCAGACGCGCTCGAGAACGTCAATACAAGGTTCTCTTTGTATATTTGTGACCCTCCCAATCCCTTAGACTACACGTAAATCGGCATATTTTCTAAATTTTAGCTGGCAATTAACCCACCATACCATCTAATACGATTTAGTGTTTCTATATCACAGATTTTTTAAAACATTTTTATCTGTAGATTTTTTCCCCACCATTGAAATGAAAAACATTATATAACTTTTTATTTTTTCTATAATTTAATCTATAACATCCAATAGGTCCCTACGACGCTCGAGTAAGTACCCTTAAAGCATCTTGGGTTCCCCTACTATAAACAACCAGATGGTACAACTATTACCTATACAAAAGCTGCCCAAATGATTTTGAAGAAGGGCCACTATTTCGATTCTGTATTAGCCGACAGGCCGCCGGGCAGCTATTTCTGATAAATTTATTTTATCTTTATCAAAACCGCACTATTACTCGAGTGGCAATAGCAAACAACTGCACTTGGCCTGAGTGTGGACAACTTTAGCCTATACACGCCAATAGATGACAATGGTGCCTGACTATTCGCGTTGCGCGGCGATAATGCCACATGCATAAGTTTACCGGGTATCTAGCTCTCCAAACTGAACCAAGCATTTGAATTTTTACGGTTAATATAAGTAAGAGCGATGGTACCAAACGAAAGACAAACGCTGAAAAATTCCTCTACCCAATAGTCACAACGGTAATGACACGTTTCAGCTCGACAATCTTTCGTCTTTAAATCTAGAAAAATGTAAGCTGGCATATTCCTCACTTTTCTTATGCTGATCAACTTTACAGTATCACTTAATATGATCAACCATGATTTACTTATCTCCGTACTTCATCGTATTTTCATCAATAATAATTTGGTTATCATCGTATCTTCGCGGTCAACTGTCAAACGATTCAAGTAGATCATATGTTAGTTTATATTGCACAGAGTTGACTGCAGGGATACCGCAGGGCAGTATATTAACTCCATTGCTATTCTCACTTTTTATTTATTAAAAACATTCGTTTTTTTTGTTATCTTTTTTGTTTACGCAGATGGTTTGCAGCTTTACTTACATTATTAATGTCAATATTAGTATTTAATGTCAATAACAAATCTCCGATCGGTGTTAGGCGCCCCATAGACCTACAATAACATTGCGGAATACTATTATTGTGCAATAATATTGAATACCCCCTTTAACACCAAACGTTCAATAAATTCACTCAATAAAATTGACAAACCAGTCTGAGACCAATATTTTCGAGCGAGTAACATGTCTGACGACGAAGTTTTGGCGACAATCATGCTGGTGATTTTGTTAAATAAATTAAATTAAAGTAAAAACTCCCGTTCTTTATCTTTTATATCATTCTTGCTCGCTATTTTGCTTAAATTTACGATACGACCATACAAAAAACACCGTGACTGACCGAACGCGACCGCTCCAAACTCTGAAGTGAAAAATATTGTCCAATATTAAGCCTACACAGTGCAAGAAAAAAATATTGCGCAATAAAAATTAAAGCCGCTCAAACTTTCGTTCAATCATTGTGCAACTTCACTATTAACCCTAAACGGTCAATAATATTGCGCAATATAATTGTAGGTCTATGGGAAACCTTAGATAAGGCAGTAGGCCCAGGTGTGGCTAGTGTACCTGTCGAGACTGCGGTCCAGCATGGGCTTGGTGTTGAGCATGACGAGGTCGCACATCCAGTTCCGCTTCTCCGCGGAGCTGGCGGTAACTTGGTAGGGGTGTGGCTAGTGTACCTGTCGAGACTGCGGTCCAGCATGGGCTTGGTGTTGAGCATGACGAGGTCGCACATCCAGTTCCGCTTCTCCGCGGAGCTGGCGGTAACTTGGTAGGGGTGTGGCTAGTGTACCTGTCGAGACTGCGGTCCAGCATGGGCTTGGTGTTGAGCATGACGAGGTCGCACATCCAGTTCCGTTTCTCCGCGGAGCTGGCGGTAACTTGGTATGGGTGTGGCTAGTGTACCTGTCGAGACTGCGGTCCAGCATGGGCTTGGTGTTGAGCATGACGAGGTCGTACATCCAGTTCCGCTTCTCCGCGGAGCTGGCGGTAACTTGGTATGGGTGTGGCTAGTGTACCTGTCGAGACTGCGGTCCAGCATGGGCTTGGTGTTGAGCATGACGAGGTCGCACATCCAGTTCCGCTTCTCCGCGGAGCTGGCGGTAACTTGGTAGGGGTGTGGCTAGTGTACCTGTCGAGACTGCGGTCCAGCATGGGCTTGGTGTTGAGCATGACGAGGTCGCACATCCAGTTCCGCTTCTCCGCGGAGCTGGCGGTAACTTGGTAGGGGTGTGGCTAGTGTACCTGTCGAGACTGCGGTCCAGCATGGGCTTGGTGTTGAGCATGACGAGGTCGCACATCCAGTTCCGTTTCTCCGCGGAGCTGGCGGTAACTTGGTATGGGTGTGGCTAGTGTACCTGTCGAGACTGCGGTCCAGCATGGGCTTGGTGTTGAGCATGACGAGGTCGTACATCCAGTTCCGCTTCTCCGCGGAGCTGGCGGTAACTTGGTATGGGAGTGGCTAGTGTACCTGTCGAGACTGCGGTCCAGCATGGGCTTGGTGTTGAGCATGACGAGGTCGCACATCCAGTTCCGCTTCTCCGCGGAGCTGGCGGCGGCCAGTAGCACGGGCGGGCCCACGCGCGGACACAGCTCCATCAGGTGCCGCGACTCTGACACAACACACACACACACACACATTAACCTATCACTCTCCATTGACTGCTACAAAGCTGCAACCTCTCGCTCCACTTTAATATCACTATTTATTCACACGCAACACAACAATTATTTTAACGTATGTTCAACCATCTTCCTAAAACAGGAGGTAATGAATTCGTTTATATTTGTTACCTCAGAACTTAGCCATTTGTAAACAGGTTTTGAAAATGTTGTTTGACAGTGTACACTTTCCGTGTGCTCCCATTTTAATTTGGTCCGATGCAGGGTCCCAGACACACAGGAAATGGAAATTTGGTTGCTGCCATGGCACCGCTGGTGGTTTTACTCAATATTTTGATATTGCTTATTTAATCCTCCTTGAATAACTTTCCTTACATATACACATAATTCCCTACACAATGTTATTTGATTATTGACTTTTTACACACATAACAGCAAGTGGACAGCAAGTAGAAGTTAACAAGAACCCTTACATTATTAAATGATCCGGCTCGAAGGACCATGTACTAGACACTATTAGATTGATAAATGATAGATGACATTGATTATTGATTATATTGATAAAATATTGATACACTTAATAGTTAATTAATAAATAATACACTTAATAGTTAAAGTAGTTCTCGTGATGGCCGAATGCGAACTGTTTTATTATATTAATTAAAATAATAATGAATGTGTGTCGTGTAAAATGATGAATTGCAATATGTTACGGTTACACCGTACACTTGTAATAGATGACGCAGCTATCGCCGGTAGATCCAAAAATTTATACTACATAGAAAATCGTTACACGAAATTTATAAGATATCAGCTACTTAACTCCAAACCCGAATATGACAACGGCATGCAGTGATAATAGTACCAGTGCATGTAACTGTCGTGGTCGAGTCATGGAACAAGTGACCAGAATTGACAAAGCGGTTGTACCTTACTTCATGTTTCAGAACTCTACCAGCACCACCTTTTTCAAATTACCTGATAGAGTAGCAGATGATCTATTTACCTGCTAACATCACACACGAGAGAACTGTTATGGCACAACTGCAGTTTTTCGTTTCTCAAATGCCTTTGAACATGTGGTTTGTCAAAACTTACTTAATAATTTAAATTACTATACTTTACCTTTGTTAGACCAACAAATCAATCAAAAGCGTTCGATTGTACCGATCACCAATTTTTAATAAACCTAATGATTTGAGTTATTTTGTAGACTTATCAATAACCTTAGGAATTGTGAGTCATTAAACCTGAATTTATAAACTGAATTACCATGTTGTTGATTTGTCAAAAGCCTTCGACTGCATGAATAGTCAAATCTTACTTAATAAACTGAATTATCATGTTTTTGATTTGTTAAAAGCCTTCGACTGCATGAATAGTCAAATCTTACTTAATAAACTGAATTACCAAGTTGTTGATTTGTCAAAAGCCTTCGACTGCATGAATAGTCAAATCTTACTTAATAAACTGAATTACCATGTTGTTGATTTGTCAAAAACCTTTGACTGCATAAATAGTCAAATCTTAATAAACTGAATTACCGTGGTATTGATTTGACAAAAGCCTTTGACTCCATGAATAGTCAAATCTCATTTAATACACTGAATTGAATTATCATGGTGTTGATTTCTCAAAAGTTTTCGACTTTTAGTCGTCACACTTAATCAATTACATTTCCATGTTGTTGATTTATCAAAAGCTTTCGACTGAATGAATCGACAAAATTCGTTGAAATGTCGAACTGTTACTACTGTTGCAATATTACCTCAAGGATTATTCTGAAATTAAAATATAATCCCGTATTGCTTAAAATTACAATTACGTTTTTTTTTTAGTATTCCTTTGGCTTAATTGTAATTTATCTTATACTGGCGTTGCAAACATGTTGTGTGTGTGTGTGTGTGTGTGTGTGTGTGTGTGTGTGTGTATGTGTGTGTGTGTGTGTGTGTGTGTATGTGTGTGTGTGTGTATGTGTGTGTGTGTGTGTGTGTGTGTGTGTGTTTGTGTATGTGTGTGTATGTGTTGGTGTGCGTGTGTGCGTGTCTCACCGTCGGTGTCTGGGCGGTCGCCGAGCTCCAGTTTGCGGATGTGCAGTTTCTCTTTCAGCTTGAGCTGCGCCGGCCCGCCTGCCGCCACCACACTGTTCACCGCCACCTGCCACACACCCACCACCACCACCACCATCACCATCACTCACCACTTACACTACTTTTCCGTTACCTTGGTGTTAACTATCTATTATTATAACTATTGAACGGCAGACTTGTCTGAATCCTATTACACATTTTGTTATCAAAGAAGTAGATGGCTCTCCTGATGGAAAGAAAAACTATCGCATATAGGCACCAAAGATATTAGTGGTGCGTTACTATCCCTGTGACGGGATGGCAATGCCACATGCATAAGTTTACCGGCTACCTTACCCTCCAAACCGGAACACAACAATGACAAGCATTGACGCTGTTGCGCCAATAGGTAATGCGGTCGTATCAAATACCCGGGCGAGACGTTTCGAAACTCACCACTTTATACTCACGATGGTAGTAACACTATCTACCCAATTGTCGCCTTTTAAGACCTGCCTTTATTATGACTTATAAATTTATTTACTGGTGGATCTCTTATAGTTTCGGGAAGTTTATTATTAAAGCGTATACGTTGCCCCATAAAAGAGTTACTCTATGGAGACAACATACATATTACATATGCACAACAAGAATATTTTTCTTCCTTGTATTTAGCGAGTGTACATCAATATTTTCTTTAAACAACCCAATATTCCTACGAACGTACATTAAGTTTTCAAATATATATTGGGATATTGCAAAAAACCTATTAGGGCAATTTACTACGTACGAGAGTTCTCTGAAAAAAAATTCAAAGAAATAAATATTCTATTGATTTCTTTGAATTTTTTTTCAGAGAACTCTCGTACGTTGTAAATTGCCCTAATAGGTTTTTTGCAATACAAATATAGTACACATCTGGTTGGTTTGTCCACGCCTGTGCCAGAAGTGGATGCTTTTTCACGTTCCCTGTTAGACCTTTTGCTGGTCTTTCACCCGGACAATAACATAATAAAAGTTTCCGTAAATACTCCACTTGTTCTTCAGACCATTGCCTCATACGGAATGAAGTCATATCAGTGTGGTGCGTGGTGTCCATGTAACAGTGTGGTGTCCAGGTCAGAATATGGTATGTGTAGTTTCCATGGCACAGTGTGGTACACATATCATAGTGTAGTGTCCATGTAACTCTGTGTTGTCCATGTCACAGCGTAGTGTCAAGGTCACAGTGTGGTATCCATGTCACAGTGTGGTGCCCATGTCACAGTGTGGTGTCCATGTCGCTGCGTAGGTTCAGGTTACAGTGTGGTGTCCATGTCAATATAAGTGTGGTGTGCAATGTCCACGTCACAGTGTGGTGGGCATGTCACTGTCTGTTACTCACCAAACTGGTAATCGGCTTACAAAGCAGCAGGAGGCCGTCGAATAAAAAAGCCCGTCGTTCCGCTATCCGCTTGCCCGGACCGATCTTGGACAAGGTGTCCTCTGGAAATATAATGCTTTCATTGTAACTGGCGTCTGTAAGCTAGACAGATGTATTTAGTGTATGCCTTAAACCAGGGTTATATCGAATATAGAATTCCAGCTAGGCTTTTAGCCGAAGCGCCGAATATTTAGCCTGCGAATATTCGGCGTCAATGTTGTTTTTTTATCATTGGCCTACTAAGACGTGACTGTAAGTCGATTTTAGTCACCTAGTGGTTCAATGCAACAACTAATAATCTTGCTGTATTATATTGCTAAAATTATTCTCTATAAAGATATCCATGAAGAAATGCTGAAAAAATTGTTTTCATTCATAAAAACTTGTCTTGATAAATTTTAGGTATTGATTGTAACATTTGTTGTTAAAGTATGTTCTTTTTTCGTAACATGTGCGATATTTTCTCATAATTAAAAGTATTCAGTCGATAGTTCGCAATGTTCGGCCGAATGCCGAATAGTAACCATATATTCGTGGTTTTTATTAAACAAACAACGCTCGGACTAGAGCAAGTATTAAACAGTACAATGTCGATACTATTGTTTTTTACTTGCGTATTTACGACGCCTTCTCTCTCGGTTCTAATTGGCAATATACAAGTGTACACAATCAAACATACATACATACATTATATACCAGATAAGAGTGGAGAGAAAGAGAAAATCAAGTAACATGAAACATTGTATAATGTATTTCATGTTTTATGTTTCATGGAATTTTAATTCCAAATGATTAAAGATAAGTATAATTTCAACAGATTGCTGAACCTAGTTTTAAATTTAAAAAAATAGTTTACAATTGACTGATTTTTTTGAAGAAGAAGATAGGGCAAATAAGCAGATAGCTCACCCGGTGGTAAGTGACTAGCACCGCCCATTGATATCCGTAAGACCGTTTCCAACTGACAGTCGATATAAGATATTTAATAGATTCAGGCGTTACTTTGCGGAAATCCATAATTTAAAGAAGAAATTATGGTATTTAATTTGCAAATTTCCGCGAAATGTTATATGGAACTGCCGTGATGCAACAGAAATGAAAGGTAGTGTAAGGAATAGGGTAAAATTATCCAAAGTCTGAAATTATAGAGGACCACAGCGGCACAATAGTCCACCCACTTCCACGACACTTTCTTCCACGTCAGAAGCAAAGGCAGTAACACACAAGTTATGTACTCAACGCACGTTTCACTTCGCAACCGAAGCATCTTCAGGAGAGTCGAATAGCACTTCCCTCTATACAGTGAAATGCTATTCGACTCTCCTGAAGATGCTTCGGTTGCGAAGTGAAACGTGCGTTGAGTACATAACTTCATTTTTGTTGCATCACGGCAGTTCCATATAACATTTCGCGGAAATTTGCAAATTAAATACCATAATTTCTTGTGTTGTGAGCGAATGCCCATCACAGTTATTAATTTTATATTTTCAACCTAAGGACCAGTCCACAATAAACTGCAGTTCTAACTATACGTGTTTCAATTCGTGTCAATACCTGCATACGAAAGTCAGTTCTAGTATTATACAAATAAAGCACATCTTGTCAGTCGCTATGTTCTTCCGCATTAGCATTTATTATTAGTTTATGTGTAACATGACCGCTATAAGTATAGTTATAGTTGCAGAGTTGTAAATGGCGAGTGTGTGTGCTTGTGTATTTATGTTGGCGTGTGTATGTGTGTCACCTCTGATGAACTCGTTGCAGCAGTGCGGCACATCCCTGGGGTCCCAGTTGTCCACGAGCCGCGCCAGCTCGTTACACTTGTCTATGGCCGCCTGGCGCCGCGCGCGCGCCGCGCCCCGTACCGCGCCCTCGCTGCACACACACACGCACACTCACACACTGACACACACACTTGTCTATGGCCGCGTGGCGCCGCGCCCTCGCTGCACACACACACGCACACTCACACACTGACACACACACTTGTCTATGGCCGCCTGGCGCCGCGCCCCGCACCGCGCCCTCGCTGCACACACACGCACACTCACACACTGACACACACACTTGTCTATGGCCGCCTGGCACCCTCGCTGCACACACACGCACACTCACACACTGACACACACACTTGTCTATGGCCGCCTGGCGCCGCGCCCCGCACCGCGCCCTCGCTGCACACACACACGCACACTCACACACTGACACACACACCTGTCTATGGCCGCCTGGCACCCTCGCTGCACACACACACGCACACTCACACACTGACACACACACTTGTCTATGGCCGCGTGGCGCCGCGCCCTCGCTGCACACACACACGCACACTCACACACTGACACACACACTTGTCTATGGCCGCCTGGCGCCGCGCCCCGCACCGCGCCCTCGCTGCACACACACACGCACACTCACACACTGACACACACACTTGTCTATGGCCGCCTGGCACCCTCGCTGCACACACACGCACACTCACACACTGACACACACACTTGTCTATGGCCGCCTGGCGCCGCGCCCCGCACCGCGCCCTCGCTGCACACACACACGCACACTCACACACTGACACACACACCTGTCTATGGCCGCCTGGCACCCTCGCTGCACACACACACGCACACTCACACACTGACACACACACTTGTCTATAGCCGCCTGGCGCCCTCGCTGCACACACACACGCACACTCACACACTGACACACACACTTGTCTATGGCCGCCTGGCGCCGCGCCCCGCACCGCGCCCTCGCTGCACACACACACGCACACTCACACACTGACACACACACTTGTCTATGGCCGCCTGGCACCCTCGCTGCACACACACACGCACACTCACACACTGACACACACACTTGTCTATGGCCGCCTGGCGCCGCGCCCCGCACCGCGCCCTCACTGCACACACACACGCACACTCACACACTGACACACACACTTGTCTATGGCCGCCTGGCGCCCTCGCTGCACACACACACGCACACTCACACACTGACACACACACTTGTCTATGGCCGTCTGGCGCCGCGCGCGCGCCGCGCCCCGCACCGCGCCCTCGCTGCACACACACGCACACACTGACACACACACTTGTCTATGGCCGCCTGGCGCCCTCGCTGCACACACACACGCACACTCACACACTGACACACACACTTGTCTATGGCCGCCTGGCGCCGCGCGCGCGCCGCGCCGCGCACCGCGCACTCGCTGCACACACACACACGCACACACTGACACACACACTTGTCTATGGTAGCCTGGCGCCCTCGCTGCACACACACACGCACACTCACACACTGACACACACACTGGGAACGGCAGCGGGCCGAACGTGCAACCCTGAGGGACTCCAAGTAAGGCTTAGATAATTAATCCCTTTGCTGACTGGAGCAACCTTCCCAACCGCTTCCTTCCCTTCCCAACAGCAACCTTTGTTCTTTAGTCGAAGCGAATTAAAAATTTATTAATTCAAGAATTTAAAAGATTGACGATTTATTAAATTAAATAAAAATTGACTGAAGAAGGATGTACATCCATAACTAATCTGGAACTAACGAGTGTTCATTGATAGGCATCAAAAGATACGCAAAAAATATATTTTCATATTTTCAAAAAAGAACACTAAATTCGAATTTAATCGAAACGTTAAAATTTTAATGAAAATACCTAAAACTTTCTCTGTCATGAATTTTTTCAACAATGGAAATTTAAAAGTTTAGGCTCCAGTCCACTCTGCACTAAACTTAACATTATAAAACACTTACGGTTTTGGTCCGTTCCCCAATGCTTTCGTTAGTAATTTTTTGATTGGATGTAGATTACATTCCACCTGAAAATGGAGAATTACATTAATAGTACGGGTAATATTACAAATTCAATATATTTCATAATATATTAATAAGTAACTACAAAAACATCTTGTTTAAGTCTTGTTAACCGCATAAAAAAAATATATGTTTACAATTTATTGGCGCACCTTGGCTGGTAAAATCGACTCGTGCGCTGTGACGTCAAACGGCTTGACGCTCTCTCTTGTGCTGTCCATTAATTTTTAAATAAAAACTAATTTCAGAAAAGGAAGGTTTTATTTTTAAATATTTATTATCTTTAATGAAGTATTATTTTATGCCTATTTTGTACACAAAACAATTTCGATGTTTCAAATCTGCTGCTGCAAGCTTATTCTTTTCATAATCCTTATTGATTACAATTTTATCTGTTACGCACTTTTTTATATAGAAAAGGGAACAACAAGAGGCTCTCCTAATGGTAAGTGATAACGTCTGCCCCTTAATAGCTGCAATACCAGGGGTTTTGCAGCAAGTGCAAGAGTAAATTATTTTTTTGAAGATCCCATGTCGTATTGATTCAGAAATCATCTGCTAGCAATCTGATTCACGAAGGATGGGAAATAAAAAAATGACTTGAGAATAGCACCGCAGTGGACTTTCACAGACCAAGATGGTGAAGAGTGGAATTCCAAATTTTTGCGAATTTTCCGATGGTGGCATTCTGTGGATGGTATGGTTGGTTCACTACGTGGTAGAGTTCTGCATTGTCTCGCTCGGGTCTGGTAACACCGCCTTACCAATGCGCTGTATGCAGTTAAGAGGAAGAAGCTGATATAGTGAAGATGAGAACAGTACTCCATGTGAGGCCAAGTTGCGGTTACAAACGGGCACGTGGCATGAGGTACTGTATCGCCCTCTTAGATACCAGCATAGTATTACTCTCTGGTCCCCAAATGACTCGACTCGACTTACGAATATTTAAGGAAAGTAGAGCTTTGTGAACAGAGGTCTGAAGGAATTTAGCATCTTGCATCATCGTCATTACATTTTGGTGTATTTTTTTTAATCCAAGGTAGAATTATTTACAAAGAGGAAGCTCAAAATATGGGCTTCTGGTTGGCAGTGTAGCCTGTAGGCCAGAAAGCCAATATTCCTTTAAAGGGATGGCTTACAGAAATTCCCTAAAACAGCTTTGGCGAGGGGCGAGAACTTACGTTCGTCCTCCGAGAGAGGTATGAGGTATCATCCGGATGATGTCGATCAAAAAAGCAAAGTAGGCTTTGGTAAGGTAGATCCCCTAAGGTTACAAAGTTTCCATGTGCAAGCGTAGTAGGGGGTGCCTCAGGGAGATTGCTCCGTTTACCCCGAGCTGTTTTGAGATCTAGCGCACTTTTGTTAGTGTGTACTGTATGTGTACATGTAATCTTACTGATCCAAGTTTTGTAATTGCTACTTACATGAAAGCGGAATTCATCAAGATGCATGTCTTCCTCGTCAAGGCTAGCCGATCGATTTAGTTCAGAAATTCTAGACATGTGGGTTTCTTGTTCCATAAAGACGATGTGTTTCAGCCTGTAGTGTGATCGTTGGCGCGTCATCTCACCCATCTGTGTAAAGCTGTTGCTGTGGTCGTTGGCGCTGTTGTCTCACCTGCTGGAAGCTTTCGCTCGTGTCGCTGTCTGTTGGTCCCTGTGTCTCACCTGCTGGAAGCTGTCTGTGTCCCACTGACCTGCTTGAAGCTCTCGCGGTCGTCGCTGGCGGGCGCGATCTGCAGCAGCGCCAGCACATAGGAGTGGTACAGCGCCACGTGCGTCACCGGCGCCAGCAGCAGCCGCGGCAGGTAGTACTTCACCGCCAGCCGGAACCCGTGCCCCGCCGTGTCCAGCCGCTCCGACAGCTGTCACACACACACATACACACACGCGTGCCCCGCCGTGTCCAGCCGCTCCGACAGCTGTCACACACACACACATACACACACGCGTGCCCCGCCGTGTCCAGCCGCTCCGACAGCTGTCACACACACACACATACACACACGCGTGCCCCGCCGTGTCCAGCCGCTCCGACAGCTGTCACACACACACACATACACACACGCGTGCCCCGCCGTGTCCAGCCGCTCCGACAGCTGTCACACACACACACATACACACACGCGTGCCCCGCCGTGTCCAGCCGCTCCGACAGCTGTCACACACACACACATACACACACGCGTGCCCCGCCGTGTCCAGCCGCTCCGACAGCTGTCACACACACACATACACACACGCGTGCCCCGCCGTGTCCAGCCGCTCCGACAGCTGTCACACACACACACATACACACACGCGTGCCCCGCCGTGTCCAGCCGCTCCGACAGCTGTCACACACACACACATACACACACGCGTGCCCCGCCGTGTCCAGCCGCTCCGACAGCTGTGACGGCATACATACATACATACACACACACATCACCACACCACGACACACATGAAATCTGCCGCTTGGACTTGCAATTATAACAACCAACCACTGTCTTTATTTTCGTGCTTCGTGCTCATGTTAATGCTCAGCTGTGACCTAGATGACTGACTGGATCATAAACCATCACAACTGATGCTGAGTCGTTATGTAACACACACAAACATACATACAACACGAAGCGCTTGAGAGGCCTGCTGCGCATTCATTGCGCATTAGAACAAACCATAAATGGTAGTGATATCAAGGAGGTGGATTTATCCATAGTTTGAGTACATTGGATTTGCATTTACAAGAAGCAAATTGATAATCTTCGGACAAATCACTAGGGGGTTTATGTATTGCAAGATAATGCTTTTCGTTCTCACAAACTTCTTCAACAGTCCCCAGTTTTTTTTAATACTACACATAATACTCACGACGGGATCGTCCACGATCTTCTGCAACGCGTCCCTGGACTCCTTCCTGGTGACGATGTTGGCGTAGCGCACGTACGCGCGGAACTCCTCCACCTCCGCCAGCTCTGGACACACGTACATATATATCATAAGATAGCAAACAAGCAGATGGCCCTCCTGATGGGAAGAAACGACCATCGCCTACAGATACCAAAAAACATTAGTAGGGCACATATATAAGTTTACCGGCTACCTTACCCTCCAAACCGGAACACGAAAGCGACAAGCACTGTCGATATTGCGGCAGGAATAGGTAAGGCGTTGGTACCAGACCCGGGCGAGACAATGCAGGATTCTACCACCTAGTAGCCACGATGATAGTGATTCGCGTAGCCAATTGGTCACAATTTACGACCTGCCTGGCAGAACGGCAGTTGGCCTATTCTTCAAAGAGAGTTGGGACCAACAGGGAGTGGTTTATTCCACTACAAACGTACCCTCGAAGCAGCTGCCGATGTATGGCGTGGGCGAGTCCTGGCTGACCTCCATGGCGTCCTCCAAGTTGCCCAGCAGCGTCACCGTCAGCTCGTAGATGTCCACGATGTTGCCGAATATCAGAGATATCGACTGAAACCACACAACACAAAAATTAGATTTAAATTACATTTTACTCAATGAAATTCACGAGTTAGCGACAGGCTCAATTGATTGAGAAAAGTTTAGTTCCCTGAGTGATCGGGAAGTGGCTCAGAAATCACTGCAAAATGGTAAATTGTAATTGTTATTAAGGAGTAAACCCAAATCGCATGTCGGAGCTGACACACAAAGGTTTATTTTTATATTGTAGTAGAATTCTTTCTTTTTCAGTTTTCAGAATTGAAGTTTTTGTTGGTTGAACACATAGAAGATAGACAAACAGACATATTTATAAATGTAATGCGTGTTATTGATAGAATCAAGGTGTGTACATTTTTCTTTCTCTGTGTATTGTCAGTCTCCGAATGTATGTCTGTGTATGTGCGCGTGCGTCTCTCTCTCCCTCTTTCTCTGTATGTGTATATATGTATGTATGTCTGTGCCTGTCTCACCCTCGGGACGTCACGCACGAGCCGGACAAGGTCGTCGCCCAGTATCTTGTCGAGCTCGTCCTTGAAGACGCGCACGAGCAGGTTGAGGTCGCGGAGGAAGGTGTGTGTGTGTGTGTGTGTGTGTGTGTGTGTGTGTGTGTGTGTGTGTGTGTGTGTGTGTCTCACCCTGGGGTCGTCGCCCAGTATCTTGTCGAGCTCGTCCTTGAAGACGCGCACGAGCAGGTTGAGGTCGCGCAGGAAGGTGCGCTCGTCGCTGAGCAGGTCCCGCACGAGCTCGCCGTAGCTGAGCGAGCGCGCGCCGCCGCCGCACACGGCCAGCGCCAGCTCCGACTCCTGGTAGAACATGTCCATCAGCACCTGCGCCGGGACACACCAACATCAACATCCACATCCACACCACGGAACCAAACACAATACTCGCACATGTTTACCACATGACACCTGTTTAACGGTCGGCCAAATGCCATGTATTGCAACATTTATCTATTGAGCTATGGGAATGATCTCCATTGCCGCATTTTAACTATTATCTATCTAAAGCCTTCAGTTCAGTGTTTCAAAGTCCTTATGTGTATAATAAAACAAACAAAATTCTTAGTTTTTATTCATTAAATAAATACAAATGTAAACAGAAACTGACAGTTTTGTTAAAAATCACAAAATTATGAACAAATAGAAAAAATATTACAATAGTCCAATAGGCGAGCCATAGGAATAGTTAAATTGTTATTAAGTTACAGAAGTTAGGTAACAATTATATATATAAAGTAATTTTTTACTTTATTTGTATTGTACCATACCTTTTATTGACCTATGCATCGAGAAGTAGTTAATGTCTAGAACACAGGCCGGGCCTAGTTTAGATACCAACAGTAGAATGTTATGAGTACATCTTAAACAAGAATTAATATTAAAAAAAAGTAATTATTATGCTTAAAAGAATTATAGTTTAAGTAGTGTACTTAAAAATATAATCTGACGGGCGACAACATATTTTTACAAAACATTGGTAGATCACAATGTAGGTAACGTAATGTACGTAATGTAGTTCGGCAGCTCATGCAGTTAAAAAAATGAGAGTTAACTGATGTCGACACAGCAAGAATTGTATACTTTAGTTACTTCCACAGCATTGTGTCATATGGAATTCTTCTCTGGGGAAATTCTGCTGAAATAAATACTATATTTGTATTGCAGAAAAGAACTATTATTTATTTATTTTTTAACACTTTACAATCTTACAATTTACAATCTTAGCCCGAGGGTTTCCCTGAGAGAGAAATTCAAAGACATTAATATCCTACCTGTTATATCCCAATATATATTTGAGAACTTGATGTACGTTCGTTAAAATATTTGCTTGTTTAAAAAAAATTGTGACGTACACTCACAAAACACAAGAAACAAAAACAATCTTGCTGTGCATGCATCTCGTCTCCACAGAACAAGTAACTCTTTTATGGGACAATGTATACGCTTTTACAATAAACTTCCCGAAACTATAAGAGATCTACCAGTCAATAAATTTAAAAAATGTGTTAAAACAAAACTGTGTAAAAAAGGGTGTTATAAAATCTCAGATTATTTGGAAAAAACAAGCATGGAATGAATTGCTGCTCATATCAATCTCATATATATGTTTTGTAATTATGTAATTTTGTGATATTGTGTATGTATAAAAAACTATATGTAAAAAAGGCAAGCCCGCTGAGTTTCTTCCGCCGGATCTTCTCAGTGTGTGGCCGCGTTCCGATCCGGTGGTAGTTTTAAAGAGTGTTGACGTGTCAAAATAACTTGTAAAAAGTTTTATTGAATAAAGTTCTTCTGATTTCTGATTTAGGTATTGTAAGTTGATACTACATTTTTATTTTTTGTTTGTTAAATTTTTTTGTATGTACTTAGATCTAATTAATAAAGATTATTATTATTATTATAAAGCAAGCTATACCACACTCAGCCACACAACGGGCCATTGTGCATCAAAGTAGTGGCTATTCCTGTCAACCTCCCAGCTCCGTATATATGCCACCCCCTTTGAAGATCTAGGCCATTAGTTAACCAATTTTTCGCACTTAAACAGAACATGTTGTGGAGTTTCTTCATGGTGTAGGCATACCCTACATTGGGGGCTGACAGTTAACCTCATAGTGTACATGTTTGTTTGTGTAGTTTATTCATTGGACAGTGTCCTGTTATTGGACTACAAAACTTCTTTATGATTCAACTTTTGGTAGTTTAAGTCAACCCATCCTATCTATCTTGGTAGTTTGAACACCCCGTTGGACGAGTGCGACCCTGACTACTCAATCAATGGGGTCCGGGTTCGATTCACGGCAGGGACAGGCATTTGTGTGATGAGCATAAATGTTTGTATTTCTGGGTTTGGGTGTTCATTAAATATATTAGAGTATTTATATATGTTTTTCTATGTATAGGTATCATTGACTGACACCCATACTACAAGC
Organism: Apodemia mormo; assembly: GCA_036924255.1. Lineage (NCBI taxonomy): Eukaryota > Metazoa > Arthropoda > Insecta > Lepidoptera > Riodinidae > Apodemia > Apodemia mormo. The sequence continues at coordinate 16,076,125 of JAUPFN010000030.1, forward strand.
ATTTAATTTGCTTACTTTGGGGTCAGATCAATTCATGTAATTTGTGCAGTGATATTTATTATTCTTTATTATTATTATTATCTGCTTGTTTATATTATGATATAAAAAAATATATATTCACATACTATATAAGTTGGATTAAAGAGCTCACCTTATCAGCACACATGGCGGTCTTGATATCGCTGCAGGTGATGACCTGGTAGCCTGACTTCTGGGAGATCTTTTTCACGAATGTGCCTGCCAGCTTTAAGATGTCAGTGCTCACGTACTCCAATATGGCCGCCATGAAAAATGACACCGACATGTCGATCTTGTAAAGTAGCACCTCCTATAAATATTAAATATAGATTTTTTTAATAATTCAAGGGTTACAATGTGGGCATCCATAACTAAGATGTGAAATTAATTAAATTTACTATCTTCCTTGAACTGTTTTATGTGATCACTGTGATACTACTGAAAAGAAAACTCCGGTTTAATAAATGTATAAAACTCACTGATGGTTCAGACAAAAAAAATACTCTGCAGCACAAGTATCAACCCACATCTACCACACTTTGACCCACGTCGGCAGAAACACAAAAGCACACAATTTACGCACACAACGCACGCTTCGACACCGAAGCGAAACTTCAGAAGAAACTAACACTACCTCATTCAACACGGATGTAAATAATACTTATTCGCGGCGTAATTTTTATTAATTAAAACTATTGTGTAACAAGGGTGAGTTTGGTAAATTTTTCTGTTTGTATACCAGTACAATTGAATTGAAATTGTGAAACATAGTACCAAGCACTATGACACATTTCAACATGAGGATCCAGGCAACTTTTGAAGAATATGTCAACTGCCTTGCTGCTAGGCATCTCGTAAAAGCCGAGAGGAGAGTAAACCGCTTTACTAACATTGTGATTTTTAACTAGATGGGTATAGTTTTCTACAACATCTTCTCCGGGTTATGTATAACCGCCTTACCTATTCCCGCTGCAATAGCGTCGGTGCTTGCCATTGTCGTATTCCGTTTTGCAGGGTATTTAGCCGATATATTTGGTGAGGGTGATGACACTGTCAATGACTAGAGGCTATTAAGCTTTGGTCGGCTTATATGATTGGTTGCTGAGAAGATGGTATGGTTGTTGCTTTTGTGGTCTGCACTTTCGTCTGCCAGTGGATTAACATGACGTAGATATAGTTTCATATAAACTTTCAACCTCTATTTTTTTTTTATATCATAAGAACCCATCTGTTATATCACAAACAGATGGGTCTCCTGTTGGAGTCAACCATTGCCTATAGACACCAAAAAGTTAATGGTGCGTTGCTATCTTGTAGTGAGGTCCAATGCCACATGCATAAGTTTATCAGCTACCTTACTCTCCAAACCGGAACACGACAGTGACAAGCACTGACGCTATTGCGACAGGAATAGGTAAGGCGGTGGTACCAGACCCGGGAGAGACAATGCAGAACTCTACCACCTAGTAATCACGATGGTAATGACTCATATAGCCAATCGGTCGCCTTTTACGACCTGCCTGGCAGAACGGCAATTGGTCTATTCTTCAAAGGAGCCCAGAACCAACATGGGGAAGCCCTTTAGCAGTTGATTTCTGAAAAAAAAGTTTGCCTATTTTTGAATGCGGACCTACAACTATCTAAATGCCAAATTTCATTGAAATCGGTTCAGCAGATTACAGAAAGACTCACATTTATAATATTAGTATGGATTAGAGGACAATTACAACTTTCAATAAATAAATATATTTATCTCCGTTCAATACATTGTGTTGTTGAGGGGTCTGCCATATTGGAATTATGTACCTAATTTAGATTATATGTTACTAAAACTTGACAAATTGCCAAATTTAAACTCAATTCATTCAATGTAACTTATACTCTAATATTCTTTTTTTTATTCAGAAAGTATTTTTTTAAGTAAACTAATGAAAATAAAAAAAATGAAAAAATATTTATTTGCAAGAATATGGGTGTCACAAGTTATTAAATTAAATTACCAACCAATCCAAAAAAAACCAATCCATCCAAATCCAAATATCCTACCATAATATGGCGTGCAAACATTTTAATTTAGGTCAATTTCTTTCTAACATGCTACAGTGAGTTTTTTGTTACAAAATAGTGTAAAGATTATATAAAATACAACAAAATCTTAGAAAGTATTATCAAGCTGGTTCCCTGGCGGATAAGGGTATGAAAAGGAGTGTCTATAAGACTTTCTGATTTACGATTCACTGGTTAGTCCGTTGGTGTGATCCCCATCATTATATTTTACTGATCTGATAACAATTACCATTTATTTCTAGCGATATTGGACGGCAAGCTAAACTTGCTCATACAAGGTACAGATGTCTTCCAGACCCCAAGATGCTAATGAGATTTACATTTTCGAGATGAACCTCAAAAACCTCATGATCTATGAAATAGGCTAATCCCTAGACAACAACCTTTACTTCTTAAGTACTTAATATTGGTAGGGGAATTATTAAAAAGGTTAATTTGCATGCAAAGGGAAGGTAAAGTGCTAAAACCAAAGTCTGGCAATTATATATATATATATATATATATATATATATATATATATATATGTGTGTGTGTGTGTCTTCATACCTTTTGAAGTAGCTGATGCAGCTTGTCAAAAGGTAGCAACAGCTTCCGCTTTTTCTGTGTGACCACTTCCCGAGCATCTATGATCGTCCAGCGGTCCAGTGGTGTTGGGAACGTTCGAGCCACACGTTCCTCCACATCCTGCAATCACACGACTACAGTCACAATTTCATTAAGACAAGGTGACACTACTGTGTGCTCATTATGATTGACCTTGTTTTAATTTTTCCTGCTAATGCCCTACAAGCATAATATGGATATGTTTCATCCTTACTTAGAAATTGAATTATACTTGTGGGGAAATATTTACAATATGAAAATATTAATTGCTCAGAAACAATATGTTAGGGCTAAACACAATATAAGTCCATGGACTCATTGTAAGCCTCTATTCTTAAAACTGAATTTATTAACATTTTTATCTACATATACAGCATGTCCCGAAACTTAACATCATACTGTTATAGGCTATACCAGTTCTGGTAAAGATAAAAAAAAAATTAGGTCACTTGATTCAGAAATAATTGTAATATTTTTGCAAATGCTGAAAATTGATACCACTGACGACATCTTTAAGTACCATGTTCGCACATTTTATAATTTTAGAATAATTTTTCCTTCTATGTAATCTTTAGTAACTAAGCTATTAGTTGCAGTTATAAATCCAATTTATAATCTGTTAATAAGAAAAAAAACTTTAATTGATTCATAATCAAAAAACTTTTGTCAGTGTCTGTCACTGCATCATTAAAAAAAAGTAGCTGGGCGATGGAGATGACACTTGCCTAAATCAGTTTTAATAGTAAAAGACTATCTTTTTTAAAAAATTTCGTCCAAATCATTAGAACCGTTTCGGAGAAACCTATTACATACAAATATGTACAAGAATTACTCATTTAAAGTAAGGATAGAAATAAGTGTTCCAATAAGTATAATTTTATAAGGAAACTAGCTGTTGCCCATAACTTCGTCCGCCGCGTTTCACCCACTTAACTTTTGTTCCCGTGGAAAAATTGGAAAGGTTTATATACTATAACCTTCCTCAAGAATCAATCTATCTATTAAAAAACCGCATCAAAATCCGCAAAGATTTAAGCATACATAGGGACAGACAGAGAAAGTGACTTTGTTTTATACTGTATACTAATACTAGCTGTTGCCAGCGACTTCGTCCGTGCGGACTTAGTTTACTTCGCACTGCTCTTCCCCCGTAGGTGATAGCGTGATAATATGTAGCCTATATGTTGACCCGACCTGTTAGTAATATTCATGCAAAATTTGAAGTAATTCCATACAGTACTTTTTGAGTTTACCCCGGATATACATACAGACAAACATACAAAAATTCTAAAAACTATATTTTTGGCTTTGATATCGATAAGTATTCTTTTAAAAAATATACAATGTACAGTTTTGACTTTCCTAAAATTTTATTATATGTATAGATAAAGGTACCAAGTGTTGTACCATTATAAAATCTCTATTTAATGGTTCATTTTTCGAAATAACTTGTCTAGGGTTAACCTGCACATTTTTTTAAATGTTTAAATGCCAAAATTCACTGGCAATTTTTTTATTAAATGTTATTTTTTTCTCCTTAACTGACCATACAATTTATTGGATTTATAACTACAATCGATTTTTTTTAGGCTTAATTCTGGTGGGTTGCTTTTTTCATAATTAGCCATATATGGTAAAAATCCTTCAGTTTAAAGATAAAAAAGATATTAATGTTGATTTTTCATTTATATGGCAAGAATGTAATGCCACATGTATAAATGTACTGACCACCTTACCCTATAGTAGTAATGACCATGTACACCTATGACACATGCCCATGCCGCTCAGCACATACCTATGTGGCACCTCCAGGAGAGGAGCATAACAGTGACAAGCACTAACTAACTAAAAATATTACTGCTCAGTAGATACAGTATATAAGGATATACAATAGACATTTACCTGTACGGTGAGTGGTGATGGCACCGCACAGAGCATGGACAGGAGCCGGAGGCAGAGGGTCTCTACAAACTCCAGGGCACTATCTTCGGCGGTTAACGTCGGATGGACTGACTCGAGGGCCTGAAATAACACATTAGAGATCAGGAACAATGTCAATAAATTTGTTTGTTCATCTATACCAGGTAAAAAGGGCAGCTTTTTAGGGACCACTACATTTGTGGCAGGAATAGGTAAGGCGGTGGTACCAGCCCCAGGTGAGACAATGCAGAACTCTACCACCTACTAGCCATGATGGTAGTAACTGCCATAGTCAATTGGTCGCCTTTTACGACTTGCCTGGCAGAATGGCAGTTGGTCTATTCTTCAAAGGAGCCCGGTACCAACACGGGGAAAGGTGCACTTGGTGGTAAGCAATTTTTGTTTAAAATGTTAATAGACATTTATATACCCTATTAAGCAATGCTATATCTCTACACAATACCAAAGACTCAAGACTGTTAGACCGTGGTCCCAGGGACAATTTAATTTTGATTAATAACAAGCTGAATTTTTGTAAACAGTTTCGTTTTCACAAGACCATTTTTTCTTTTTTCATAAAATCTTGAATTTAGTAACTAATAAAGTTAGGAGGCTTCAAACATGTAAATTTTGTGGATGGAAAATATTGATTAATAACTATTAGGTTTTTACTTTAATTCCCCAATTATTTGTGAAAAACACGAAAAAGTTTTGTCCTACACATTCATTGGTTTTTCTGATGAGTCCGACATTCAGATGTCAGAATTATGAATTTGATACATAAAAATTGATTAGTAAGATTTTTAAAAAAATTGATAAAGATTGTTTTCATTTTTTTATCATAAACATTAAAGATTTTATTTCACAACAAATGTAAATAAAAGAAATCGGAGACTAAAGGAGTAACTCACTGAATCCTTTTAAGTAGCTTAACGTCTATTACTTATTACATTAAATAAATTAAAATTGATATATAGGGTAAGTAGCCAAATGTCGGCCCCCTAATAAAAAACACAGCTATAGGAGCTGACTAGGCTTAAACCGTTATCATAAAAACATATTAATTTGCTTTTTCATATTTTTTAATATTTAAATTTTACATGATTGATGTTTCGAATTGACTTCAATAATGAAATATATGTTTTAAATTATTTCCCTATTGTTGGCCACTATTTCCCTAATTTGGGCCTCCTTTTTTCCTAATGTCAGCTGCCAGTAAAGGATGTTTTAAATTGAAAACAAGGCAATAAATATGAATAAAATTGTAATTCAATATTTTATAAAAACATTATATGTACTTAATTTATTATTTATCCATATCTTTACTAATATTACCTTAACCTTAACTTACCTTAACCTTAAAAAATCAAGAGAGTTTGTTAGAATTGGAAAAAGCACTACAAGATATAAATTACGACATTCTAGGATTAAGTGAAATGAGAAGACTCGAAGAAAAAACAGTAGAATATGACAATTTCATTTTATATCAAAAAGGTGAAACGGCAGGTAAATGAGGTGTGGGTTTTTTTATTTAAAAATCATTTAAAAACTATATCCAAGAACTCATTGGAATCTCAGACAGATTAGCAATACTATACATTCAAATACCAGGATACAAAAAAAATTTGGACCATCATACAAGTATATGCACCTACTGAGCTGGCATCCAACTGTGTCATTGAAAATTTCTACACCAATCTATCCGACATTGTACAGCAGTCTCACTATAATTATCTTATAGTTATGGGCGATTTTAATGCACATGTGGGTACTAGAGTAGCTGGCGAAGAAAGGATAATGGGAAAACATGGACATGGCAAGAGAAGTAAAAACGGACACAAGTTAACTGAATTCCTACTTCAAACAACTTAACGCTGTTCAACTCAGTCTTCAAAAAGAAATCAAACACTAAATGGACATGGATATCACCTGACGGAAAGCACAAAAACGAGATAGTCTACATCATAACTAACAAGCCAAAATTCTTCAATGATACACACATAATACAGAATTTAAACTTTAACACAAATCACCGTATAATTCCACAAAGGTTAACATTGAAGTAAATAATAAAAGCTTTGAGTATGTAAGCGCATATGTTTACCTAGGACAAATTATCTCCCCTACGAACTCAATTTCAAAAGAAATAAACAAAAGAATTGCCTGTGAATGGAAAAAATACTGGTTCCTGAAAGAAATAATGAAAAGCAAAGATATATGCATACACATCAAGAGCAAAACTTTTAACACTTGCATTCTCCCTTGCATAACATGGGTGTGAAACATGGTCTCTAACAAACAAGCATAGAGAAAGACTTGCAACCTGTCAAAGGGCAATGGAAAGAAGCATACTAGGAATCAAATTGAGTGATAAAATTAGTAACTTAGAAATAAGATCAAAAACTAAAGTAAAAGATATAATAGAGTAAATTGACTACTTGAAATGGAGCTAGACTGGACATATGCTAAGATGCAAGGATAACAAATGGAGTAAACAAGTGACCCTATGGTACCCAAGGGAGGGGGAAAGAGGCCAGGGGCGCCCCAACACTAGATGGAGAGATGATATCAGCTTGACCTTCGGGCAATACTGGAGTAGGGTTGCACAAGACAGAAAGCACTGGAGAGAGCTGGAGGAGGCCTATGCCGAAAGGCACACCTAATTGCTGAATTTCGTATAAAAATGCTTTGAATTGTACTAATTTAAACTGTACTTGTATAAAATTCAGAAATAAAGGCTTTATTATTATTACTTTTATTATAAAGAAGAAATATTGTATTTTTTATTTGTTTGTTTGTTACCGTTTAAATTAAAACCTACTCAATATACAATACATCTAAGTGTATTTACTATTTAATTAAAAAGAGTAGATTTAAATACATTGACAAAAAACAAATTATAGCATTAGATTACTATGCGCTCCAACTGAGAATAGGACCAGCATCAAAATTTCAAATTTAAGATCAAAAATTAAGTATATCTCTCCCTAAGAAGTAAGCGATATAATCAAAGGTCTACACAATAAAAAGGCCCCGGGGCCCGATAAAATCACTAATAAGGTAATTAAATACCTCCCCCTCTCCCTAATATGCCTACTAGTGTGCATCTTCAATGCACTACTAGCCGGCTGTGCGTTTCCAGACGAGTGGAAAGAAGCCACCGTCATAGGAATTCACAAACCGGGTAAACCCCGCAATAAAGTCAGCAGTTACCGCTCCATTAGCCTAATAAATACGTTAGGCAAAATCTATGAAAAAATAATTCTCGCCCGCCTTAAGGCATTTGTTCACGAGAAAGGCCTCTTAATAAATGAGCAGTTCGGGTTCCGAGCGGCTCACTCTTGCACTCATCAAGTGCACCGTCTCACCGAATATATCCTAAACAGGTTAAACGCAGCCCCGGGGCTGCAAATTCCCACAGGCGCCTTATTCTTCGACGTCGCAAAGGCGTTCGACAAAGTCTGGCACAATGGCTTAATATACAAGCTATACCAAATGGGCGTGCCCGACAGACTCGTACTCATCATACGAGAATACCTCACCAACCTCCGATTCAAATTCCGCGTGGAGGGAGCCTTCTCCACCCACAGATCGATTACAGCAGGTGTCCCGCAGGGCTCCATACTGTCACCCGTATTATTCTCCCTCTACACGTGCGACGTACCACGCGAGCCGCACGTCGAGCTTGCGTTGTTCGCCGACGACACTGCCCTCTATACGTCTGCGGCGTCTGCGTCTACGGCTGCGGCCAACGCCCTTGGTGATTGGTTCAGAAAATGGCGTATCGAAATAAACCTCACAAAAAGTGCAGCCGTGTACTTTCGCCGCGGTAAACACCCGCGACAACAAAGGCGCGGTCTGCGTAAGCTAGGCAACATTACCCTGTTCGGAAACGTCATCCCGTGGGAAAGGAAAGTCAAGTACCTCGGGGTAACGTTGGACAGCAAAATGTCATTAAAACCGCACATACAAAGAATGAAAGTTAAGGCTAAGTTCGGTTATATAATCTTATCAATAAACGCAGTAAAATGTCACTTAGACACAAGGTGACACTTTACAAGTCGTGCGTACGCCCCATCCTTTCTTACGCTTGCGTAGCGTTTGCCCATCTCCCCCGTACGGACTTGCATCCGTTACAAGTGGTACAAAATAAATTCCTGCGTATTGCCACGGGAGCACCGTGGTACATGCGCAACGTAGACCTCCATAACGATCTTGAATTGCCGAGCTTAGCAAAGCATTTCAAAGACATCTCTAAAAGATACTTCGATCGTGCTATCTCGCATCCGACCCACTGGTGGTAGCCGCGGCTGACTACATCCCAGACCCTAATCCCTATCCCAAACTACGTCGGCCCCGCCACGTTCTTACCGATCCCGATGACCTGATAACTCTGGCCAACGGTTTACACGATAACACTACAAACCTACATTCGCGACACCGTCGCCGCCGGCGGCGACGAGGACACTTGTTTCGCCCTTCAGCGAACCGAGCCCAAGGGCAAGGTTCGGCGGACGGACAAAACAATGCCACTAGCCCTCTCATCGCAAATCACGACCCCACCCTAAGCCGAGGTTCGGTCTCACAGGAGACACCCTTAGGGCGGAGGGCGTACAGCCCTACACCTTTAAATTCTGGCTGAGCACTCGCCCCCGCGACCGGTGAAGCTGTAACAGCCCATAAGGCTAGCAGTAATTGAGCCATTCCGAAAAAAAAAAGTATATCTACACCAATTTTAAATATTGTTCAAAATGACCAACACATACATTTTCAAATATTGTTTTTGACACGATTAAGTACAAAAGGATTGAGTCTAATATTAATAAATGCGTCTGTAATCCATACCTTTAAAATAGCTTCTTACAAAATATGTACTGGGTAGGGTTTATCTTCTACTGTCCTTGGGAATGGCACGGTACTGTAAACTTAGGCATTGGTTGACCACTAACATGAGGTCCCACGAAGGTATTCGACAATTCGGGAACAATTCGGGATAGAGGCTGATACCACCCACGACATTGTTATTGTAAATAGCGTAAGCACGAACTATCTCCAAATATTATTCCTTAGATGGAAATTAATCACTAATACAAAACAGCTAATGAATAAAGACAAATTCGCACAGTGGACGCAAAATTGTAAATATGCATAAAAAACATATTGTATAATGCGGAAGCGGCGCACGCATGTACTAATTGTTATTGTCAACTGATGTAGCCAACTTGCGAGGTCGAGGGATGAGTGCAGGAGTGAGGGATCGAGGACGGCGTGACAATGTTAAGCGGAGGCCGGGGCTGCGCCGACGGCGGCGTGTTACCTGCATATTTACGTAAACCACCTATTTATCTAGGTATGGGGGCGTCCATAAACTATGTGAGGCGTTTTTTAAAATTTTCTGTCCCTCCCTGCCCTCTGGTGAGATGTCGTGAGGTTTTATTCAACCCCCTCCCCCATCCCCCAATCTTATGTGAAATTTTTCAAAATATGGGTTTCTTAAATATGTAAACGCGTTGGATTGTTATTGTAAAAAGAAAAAAACAATTGCTTCGTGCCCTTATTTACGAATACTTAGTTAGGACCAGTAATCAATTAAAAATTTAACAATAGAATACTTAACTCGTAATTATTGCAATTAAAAAAAGAATATCTACTGTAATTCCGTGCATGGAGAATCATGCGTGTGTTGCACAATATAGTGGTTTGACAGTCAGTACTAAAGTATAACATCGAAGTATGAATTATTTTTTTTTTATTTTTGCTGAGTTATGGCTCCGCTAAACTTTTAGCGATTCCGCTAATGTCAAGGTTGATGTATGCACGTTTATTATCAGATAAGCGATTTTAGTGTTTTCATATATTCCTGTCAAACATAGAGAGCCACTGGAAGACAAAACACAGCAATATTAGTATAATGTTAAAATTAACATACACATTGGGGTTAAAATGTACTTAGGAGGAATATTTTACAAATATTCACAATGTTAACTGGACAAACAATGTTATGCTAGATAAAAGTACATATTGCTAACTACAATCTAAGTTTGTTAATTTTGATGAATCTGGCAAGAACTGATACTCGGGGGGAGTGGACTTGAGATAATAAGTAATTTAGGTTGATGGGTCGAGGGAAATTTTTTGGCAGAATGTCATAAAGTGGCACTGTAATTTTAGGGCAGAAAAAGAATATGTGCTCAAGAGAGCCTTCCTCCAATCCACATTCACAGAGGGAATGATCTTTTATATGAAGTTTAGCAAGAAATACAGGAGTTACAACATGCCCTAAACGGAGGCGAATAATTGTGGAGGTAGTACTTTTGTCAATACTATTGAATTTAAAGAACCATGGTTTGTTGGGGATGTCGGGTTGTAAGGAAGCATAATGTTTCCCTTTTTCTTGGCTAGAAATTTGCCACTTATCCATCCAGATCTTATCCAATGCAGGTTTTGCTAAAGTTTGTAAGTCACGAGAGTGTATAACATAGTGGTCATCCAGGCCTATTATGGTAGCCTGTTTAGCCCAACCGTCTACCACTTCATAGTCTGTAATTCCTGAATGGCTGGGCATCCAAGCCAAAACAACTTCAATCCCTGCATTATGACATTTATGTAGTAGTTCTCTTATATGAAGAGTCAAACTGAAATTAGATTTAGCATGAAAGGGATGTTTTATTATAGCTTGCAAGCAGCTGTAAGAGTCTGTGAATATGAGGCTTTTATTGAGTCTATGAGAATAAACTAGTGAGACTGCTTCCCAAAGAGCAACTGTTTCTCCCGTGAAAATAGAAGACTGAGGCGGTAGTTTCTGAGATAGAACACATTATGTTTGGGAATCCAAACTGCTGCCCCTACAGGTTGGTTTGTCATTAACTTTGATGCATCCATATAGATATACAGCCAGTTTTCCCAGTGTGTAGCTAGTGTTCCGTAATACTTTCTATTAGCTTCTAGGGATTTTTTCTTGACACCGAAGTCAAGAATTACCTGAGGCTGGTATGTGAGAGATTCGTAGGTAACTTCATATAATGGGTTTTTTGTATGTTTGTTCACAGGAATTTGGAGAGAGTTTATGTTATTATAGCTATTAATAAGGAGGGAAGATTTTTTATGGATCCAATACCTTGAGGAGGGAATGAATTCTGACAGAGGTTGTAATGTGTGTAGCAAAGGATGAGCGGGAAATTGGGTTACATTAGATAAAAAACGGTCGGCCAAATACTGTCTACTTAATTGTAGAGGTGGGTCTAGGCATTCAACCTGGAGTGCATTAACAGGCAAAGATTTCATCACACCAGTGATGATTCTAAGAGCTTTATATGGAATTTTTTCTAATTTGTTTAGGGCTGTTTTGCTAGCTGGTTCTAATAGAAATGTACCATAGTCAAAATGGCTTCTAATAATGCATTATAAAGTAGCTTCTGGCTGTAAGGGTGGGCACCCCACCATACACCAGCTACAGCACGTAGAACATTAATCCCTTTTTCACATTTGTTGCAAATATAATTTAAATAATCAGATCCAGACATTCTGTTATCCAATATAACACCCAGGAATTTTAACCTTATTGTCAAAGGGAATATTTTGGTTATTGACTGAGATTTATTTGAGGGATAGTTCTTGCGTGAAAATGTAACTGCTTTGCATTTTTCGACTGATAGTGACAGGCCATGATCCTTAAGGTATGAGTCCAGATAAAATAATGCTGAGTTTAGCTTAGAGGAGATTTCAGAAATGGATGTAGAATTTGCATAAATGGCTATGTCATTGGTATATTGTAAAATTTTGCAAAAGTTATTGACAGATTTGTCTATGTCCCAAGAGTAGAGGTTATAGAGCAATGGACTTAAAACCGAACCTTGGGGAAGGCCAGTCCACACTTGTCTAGACGGTAGGGATTTTCCTTGGACTCTAACGGTGATTGTGCGGGACATAAAGAGATTGCAGATAACGAGGACCAATCTCACCGGAATGCTAAGCTGTAGCATTTTCTGCCTTAGCAAGGGAAGTTGAACACTATCATATGCAGAGCTGATGTCAAGGAATACTCCTACTAAGTGTTCATTCTTAGAGAATGCAAGACGAGTTGCTGTTGTGAATATGCTTAGTCTGTCCATAGTTCCCAAACCTCGTCTAAATCCGAACTGAGTATTAGACAGAATACCATTGATCTCTAACCACCACTCCAGCCTGTTTTTAATTAAATGTTCCATTATTTTTGAAAGAACAGAAGACAGAGCTATAGGCCTGTATGAAGAGCACTCACTGGGGTTTTTGCCTGGTTTTAAAATAGGTACAATAATTTGTGTTTTCCAAGTGTCTGGAAAGATTCCTGAGTTAAATATTTCATTAAGAATGTTTAAAAAGTAAATTTTTATAGACGTAAAGGAGTTTATTATAAAGGAGTATGTTATCCCATCTATGCCTGGGGAAGTATCTTTTAAACCGTCAAGGGCACAGGTTAATTCAGCATAAGAAAATATCTGATCCAGATTATTTGAACTAGGAAGAGGTGGTAAATTTGTAGGTAGACAGTCTATATTGGGAGCATAAGGAGGGGATAATTTATCAATAAACTCAGATAACCACGGTTCATTTATATTACAGTTAGGATTATTATCATTGAAAGAGTTTCTAAACATTTTAATTTTTTTCCGCACTAGTGAGGAGAAAGAGCGTGGGGATAATGTTTTGCAGAAAGACCGCCATCCTTCTGCCTTTTTTTTGACAGCAATTTCTTACAACGGGCCGATATCTCTTTATATTGCAGATAATCCTGCATGTTGAGGCTTTGAGCACACACCTTTTCTGCTGTTTTTCGTTCATTAACTGCAGCAGTACACTCAGAGTCCCACCATGGAGGAGAGGAAATTCTATTTTTAGCAGAGTTTTTTAATGGGATAGCCTCATTAGCTGAATCAATAAGAGCTGAAGTAAATTTTGAATAAGAAAGAAGAAAATTAGAAGGGGTGACCGGGGGAAGCAAACTAACCTTCCAATTCAGAATATCAGAATACTTACCCCAATCAGCTGCTGCTAATCTATATTTTAAAAGAGGTGCTGGGGGAGAATGGGGAGATCTAATTGATTGTGATGAGGATAAAATTGGGAAATGATCACTGCCATAGGTGTATTTAAGTACTTTCCAGGAAAAGGTTGAAACGAGACTGGGAGAAGACAATGTTAGGGTCAACCGCACTATTGTTTTGTAAGGGTGATACCTGTCGGGTGGGAGTGCCATTATTAAGTATACATAGGTTTAGTTTGTCTAATATATCTATAAAAGAGTCAGCCAGAGTGTTGCAATAGCTAGAACCCCAAAGAGTGTGATGAATGTTAAAGTCACCCAGTATTACACAAGGGCCAGTAAGGATATGCGTGAGTACAGTTTCAAGCTCATTGATTATGTTTACACCAGGGTGGGGGATGTACACTGACACATATATAATATTAAAAACTTTAACTGCTACAATACGCAATCCTGAGCAGTGGACAGGTATTGGTAGTTGTGAGAAAGAGGTAAGTAAGTTAATGAGAAGAGCACTACCAGCCCTGCCATCATCCCTGTCATATGTGTAGCCTGGGATCCTGAACCTAGAACCCGGCTTAAGCCATGTCTCAGAGATGGCAAAGACAAGAGGGCTATAGGTATTAATTAAATGAATAATTTCAGAATTTTTGCATATAATACTCCTACAATTCCATTATAGGAGGTTCTGGGCCATTATAGCTGCCAGAGAAAAAACTTTCCAGTGTTTGTAGCGCTTGCTGAACCAGTTGAAGGATTTGGGGAGGATATATATCACTGATAGAGGTAACTGTATTTTTGAGAAAGCGTGTAAGAAGAACCATCCTGGGTGGAACTTGGAGTAGTTGTGTGTTGGAGAGCGCATCCATTAGGTTGAGATGATTGTGGAATACCTATGATATCATGATGAGTTTGAACATTGTATGCTGGAGCAGAGTGGATTCTAGGCCATAAGGTGTTGTATGTAGTTAGCCGAAGGAAATATAAGAAGTTCTTATATTTCCATATAAGAAGACCGACTTTGGGGTAAGACGGATGTGGTTGATGAGGCTTTAGGGGGTGCAATGTTTTTCGCTAAGTCTACATAAGGCAAGCGTGTTTTAGGAAAACAAACTGCTGCTTCGGTATAGCTAATAAAATCTTCAGACATAACTTGTTTTATTTTTTTTTTGTCTACCATGTTCTGGGCATTTACTGTATGTTGCCATATGTCTACCTGTACAGAGCAAACAGGTGGCATTTTCTTTTGCTATCTGACATTGGTCTCCCCTATGGGGTTGTGAGCAATGGTAGCATCGCGGGCTGGAGCGGCACTGCTTGGCCACATGTCCAAAACGACAGCAGTTCCTGCATTGGATTACTGGGAGTTCATATAATGAGACTGGTAGAGATGTGTAGTAGCAAAAAACTCTTTCTGGAAGAATTTGGCCAATAAATGTAAGTACTACTGTGGTGGAAGGGACCCATTTACTTTTACCTTCTTTTTGTACACGCCTGTTAAGGCGTCTAGCTTTGATGACTGATACCGATTGAATGGGGCATTTTAGGTTTTGGACAAATTCTTCCAAGGTCCAATCACATGGCACCTGTTTTACAACTCCCATGCGAGTGACATGGAATTTGGGGATTGTAGCAATGAGAGTGTTTTCCTAGTACTTCTGATTTTTTAAAATTATTAGCATCAGTACCCGTTTGGAATTCAACTGCCATCTTATTTCGGTCAATGGACTTAATACCGCCTTCAGCTATGCCAATTATTTTATTTTTATGCAAAAATTGTGCGAATTTTAAGATCTTTAGTGATTCCCCAATATTTTCCACATCAGATTTGGAGACATGTACAATATAGGAGCCCTTGTCTCCCTCCCTATATTCCATGTCAGTAGTATCGTATTCGGGTATCACATAAGTGTCTTGCAACGCTGGCGGGGGGGATGTTTTTTGGGAGGAACTATTTCCTCGATGCTATTGTCAGATAATGTATGTTTTGTAGCTTGTTTCCCATGAGAGTGTATATCTACTGATGTAAATGTTAAACTAGTAGAGGAGGCATCCAGTGGCGTCATTGTAAGACCGCCGCCACCATCAGGCGGGTCTCCCGTGTCCTCCTCCATAACAAAAAACACTTACCGACAACACCAAACACTTAATATTATATACTATCACCACAAATATATACAAACACAACACAAATAGATAGATAAACAGATTAAGTTCCGTAGCTCAGTATGAAAATTTTTGATTCTAACTCACGCACGTACGTCAAACAACACAGAGACGGGCAGAATCTCGATGAATTAATTTATTTTCTTTGGAACGAATTAGTGAATCAATCAAAAATCAGACAGAAAAAAAATTGTGTGATATTTGCCGAGACCCCTCCCCTCTTCCCAATGTGATTAGATGAGATTTGACTCAACCCCCTCTCCCCCTAAACATTTCACGTAATTTATGGACGCCCCCTATCTGTTGGTATACGCGTTACTTGCACGAATGTGTTGGTGCATGTAAATTATGAATCGTGGATAATTAGGTTAAAATTTAAGAGTTTTTTTTTATTTGGAATGAGAATCAGATACCTTATTACCCCCTTCAAGGTTTAGGTCGACTTACCTAACAGGGTGTATATTATATATATGTAATATAATATATACAAGAATTGCTTGTTTAAAGGTATTACTTATATGGATATAGTTGAAAGCAAAGTTCCAATTCATTAAAACCAATTTAATAATCTTTTGAACATGTAAAAACCATCACATATCTATGTATATTTTAATGATTGGAATTAGTCCACTCTTTCTACTGTGTAAGCATTTATGAGTGAAGAAGTTTGTTTTGAAAACCATGATTGTACATAACTTAGTTTCATGTGTGAATTGTATTTATATACCCATGGCTTCACGGTTAGATTTTAAGGCACAATTGACATTAAATTATCAAAACTTTTATAATTTAATTCATAAATGTATATTGCACCAAATGTTTACATCGAAATATAAGAAAATAGGCAAATAGGGCTTGAACTTGACCTATTCTTTTTTCAGTTTTGTAAAAAGATTGAATACTCGTTTAGTAAAATTACAACCACTTTTGATTGCTAAATTATGTTTATCGTTAACAAAATTGACCTGGGAATGTATTTAACTCAAGTCTTTGTAATAAAAGAAAACAATGCAATGTTTTGAATGTTCTCCTGACATATTGTACACAATACCTTTCGAAAGGAGGTGATGAAAAGCCCTCGCCATTTCTCCACATTCTCGGGGTCCAAGAAGTCGTAGCCACGGCTCTCCTCCACCGTAGGCAGCATCGTGGCCGTATTACCCGCACCAAAATCATGTAAACACCTTATTCACACCAATATCACATACAAAAGCATTTCGCTATTCGCGAATTCATCACTGCTCAACACGCGGCACACCACGAACTATATTAAGTCTTTTCTAGAGTAAATGTATACAATTATCCGTTCCTCATTAATTTTTTCCGAATTTAATCACACAACATATTTCATGATTCATTTATTCGGCTGAACGCCATTTTCGATTTATTTATTAAGTTTGTTCTCTATGAATATATCAATAAATGAAGCATAAAACATAGTAACGTGTCCTGATTGGATTTTGGCAATATGATGTCAAAGCAACACCATAATATTATTGGTGGGTATTTTGTTGACGTTTCTTTGACGTTATCTTCATTTTTAATGGGCGTGTTCGGTTAAATTATTTTCTAAATATAAGTATCTAAGTTAGAAAGTCAAATTATTTGACTGAATATTCCGAGTAGGTAGTTTACAAGCCTGCGGACAAACCTGCTGGTTTTTGCAGTGCTTGAGGGATAAATGTTTGATCTTATACTTTTTGTTTAAAATAAATGAAAAAAAAAATGGCATATGTGTGGGGAACGTGTGGCACAATTAAGTATAATTGTACGTAACTGACGCTGACAGCATATTCATAGCGGCCCCTAGACCTACAATAATATTGCGCAATATTACGTATTGTACAATATTATTGACCGTTTAGAGTTATTATTGAAGATTGCACAATGATTGAACGAAAGTTTGAGCGGGTTTAATTTTTATTGTATAATATTTTTTTCTTGCACTGTGTAGTAGACATGCGCAAAACGGTACTTCGAAGTGTAATTCAACATCACACATCACCTTTGAAAAGGTAATATCACCCGCAAACATCACTCATCACTCATTACTCATCACATCACCTTAAGGAAATATCATCTCGAGTAGCGTTTAGTGTCTTGCGTTGCATGTGATGTATGCATCGCTTTTTTGTGCGAACTACTAGTCATTACACTGAGTATATATTTCTTTCCGAACCAGATTACCATAATAATTGATGATTAAACTGAGTAATAATTTTGTCTGAATGAAAGTTTTATTATAACGTTACAATTATATTAATCGTAATTACATTTTCAATTAGTCATGTAGGTACCTGATTTAAAAGTATCATCACGCCGGTACCTATGTGGGATAAGCAGAATAAACCAAACGTCTATAGACTTTCAGTTCTCCACAATTCACCAGTTTCTTGGTTGGCACACCATTCCGCCAGACTCCGAGCTATTACTGACATTTTAGATTTTCGAGTAAAGTATCTTCACGCCCGTATCCCCGAAGGGGTAGGCAGAGGTACAACAAGTGCACCCATGATTAGCCGAAAATACTTGGTCCCACAAATGTGATAGGTGGAAAGCCTATCGCCAACCGGGCACTTTCCAATCCCGGGCAACTTTGTGTTTATCAGAAAACTGAAAAAACACTTTTTTATGTGCCCGACCCGGGAATCTAACCCGGGACCTCATATAGTCAACGCCAACGCTGGACCACTAGACCACAGAGGCGATTTTCGAGTAAATCCTCTATAATACTTTTGCCCAATCGGGACTTCATGGTCAAAGTATGACCCCTAGACCACGATGCACAAAACAAACGACGCGACGTGTGACACACAGAACAATTAAAATGTCTTAACTCAAACAGTTATTGCATAATACCTAAGGGTACTCATTTTTATTATTAGTAAGATTGTACATCTTACTAATAACAAATATTCACCGAATTGTTTTCACCAAACGTTTCCAATTCAAATCATTCTAACATACTTAACGTACTCCTATACCCGTTCTCCCAGCTCGAACCAACGATCTCGGTATTATTCGATTTATTTGAGTTATACTGCCAGTTGCATATCTCCCGCACGTTGCGCACCACACTCTTTTCTAAGTAGTATAATATCATATGTGATACGGCCAGAAACGACACTAACCGAACTGTGCCGAGTGATGAATGAAGTAATGTGTGATAGTTGAAACGCTAGTGTGATGTGTGATGTTGTATCACCTTTCCGAGTGATATTACTTTTGTGACCTACCCATGTCTATTGTGTAGGTTTAATATTGCACAATTTTTTTTCATTTCAGAGCTTGGAACGGTCGTGGTCGGTCAATCGCGGTGTTTAATGTATGGTCGTGTCGTAAATTTAAGCAAAATGGTGAGCAAGAAATGTTCGTCATTTCGCGGTAATTTTATTTATTTTGTTAATTTAATAGTTCATTACTAGAATGGACCACAATTTCGACCACTGCCGAAACTCAACATTTGGCCGAATGCCAATTAGGCTTGGGCCTAACCGGTCACTACAGAGAGCGCTCAATTTAATTCAAAATCCAAGGATGAACTAGTTCGTTCTATTAGTTCATTAGTTCTTTTTTTGAAATAATTTATTAAGAACAATAAATAAAGAAAAAAATATAGTTATGATTATTGTAAGTTTTGTTTATTGTTATTTAAAAAAATACAAAGTATTACATGAAAATTTTACACGTCCATTTATGTAATATGAGATTTTTTATTTAAATAATGAGAAATAAAATAATTTATATTAATGATTAGTCAACAGCTAGGTTAGTTCCTAGTATAATGTGTAATTATATTAGAATACTTAAAAAGTATGAATTTTTACAATTAAAGTTGACTTTTTTGTTATGGCACATAAAATCTTTTATCGAAATAAAAACGAAAAAAATAAAATGATTTATATTAATAATTAGTCATAATTAACGTGATATATAATAATAATAATCAATTATTTGTAACAATAAATGTGAATAGAAGAGAATTTTTTTAATTTTAATTAAACTTAAAAAAATCTCTTCGTAAATAAGACATAAATGGTATTAGTTTTCTGTTTGATAATTAGCCAGCAATACTTCAGTTGACGATTGTTATGATTTCATATGATTTGATAAAATTTCAACCATGGGGATTTGAAGTTGTTTAGTATCGATATCGATTATCGAAATATCAAGGCGCGCACAGTAAAAGTAAATAACTCGGTTGGTCACATAGTGCCACTGTCTAGTAAAGTAGACGCTAACAAAAATATAAAAAGAACTAAGAGCGGGATTTTCAATGAACTAGTTAGCATAGTTCACCTAAAGGAGCGCTCTTCCCACCTAGGTCGCTCGCGAACTACCCAAGACTAATGCCAATTCACTAATCAATATAAGTGTTGATCGAAACAAAACCAATCAATAAAAGATGAAAAACGGGAGTTTTTACTTAAATGTATAGAATTGTATAGATTTATTTAACAAAATCACCAGAATGGTTGCCGCCAAAACTTTGTCGTCAGATGTATTACTCGCACGAAAATATTGATCAGACTGGTTTGTCAATTTTATTGAGTGAATTTATTGAACGCCTGAAAACAAAAGGGTATTCAATATTATTGCACAATAAAAGTATTGTGCAATATTATTGTAGGTCTGTGGGACACCTAATGCTAAAACGATTTCGACCCGTACCGTGACGGATGTGCTAAGAGCACAGTGCCCCATAGATTTACAATAATATTGCGCAATATTTCATATTGCTCAATATTATTGACCGTTTAGGGTTAATATTGAAGATTGCACAGTGATTGAATGAAAGTTTGAGCCGTTTTTATTTAAAAGGAGCAATATTTTTTTCTTGAACTGTGTAGGGTTAATATTGCACAATATTTTTCACTTCAGAGTTTGGAGCGGTCGCGTTCGATCAGTCACGGCGCGGCGTTTAATGTATGGTCATGTCATACATTTAAGTAAAATGGCGAGCAAGAATGCTATAAAAGATAAAGAACAATATTGCGCAATATTATTGTAGGTCTATGGTATAGACTAGTATATATGTCTAGGGGGCACCTAATACTTTATTTTCTATTTCAATAATTGTTTGTTACTGATCTTAACTGTGCGATCTAAAATTTTTTTTTGTACTTTTTTAGTAGTATAATTTTTTTTAATTTTCGAAAATTGACTCTTAAGTTGGAGAGCAGAAACTGATTTTTATATGATCCTGAAAATGGCAGCCAGCTGCCAGAAAAAACTTAGTGAGGGATATCTCTATTACTATGTAGAAGTGTGCTTATGACATGTACAAAACAAAAAAAAATTGTTGTCAAATTACCATTAGTTATAATTGGAATATTTTTTTAATTCTGATTTTTTTAAATCCAAAATAAAATTTTGGGAAGCTCTCACCAAGCCACCCATCAATAGAAATTTATTAAATTTTGTAATTGAATTCAGTTTTTAAAACATGGTTTCCATTTTTTTTTTGTTTATTTTTACCTCAGAAAATTCTGAAGCTAATAAATAATAAGAAATAACTACTCTAAAACTCATTTTTTGGAAAATTAAAAAAAATCTATATAAAATATATATAATAAAGAAGTTTGAGCGGATTTCATTTTTATTGCACCATATTTTCCATTGCATCATGTAGGGTCAGTAATATTTAAATATTTTTCATTTTCTGTGGAATGTTAAGAGTTAAAACAACTACGCAGTACCGAACGATTCGACAAGTTGATTTCTGTCATTCATTCACGCCACCACCACCGTCCGTCCGCCCTTGTTCCCGCGGCACAAACAAAGCATTGATCATTTCACTCGCAAATACGCAGCCGTGCGGCTTCGTCTCCCGGCGTCGCTGTTTGCGCGTTGTATGTTAGCGTAAATAAACCTCCGTTAAAATTCCGCATAAATTTGGCGGAAGCGGATGCGGAGGCAGAGGTCCGATTCTTTGCGGAGTTCCGCAGTAACGGAGATGGAGGCGGAGTTCCGTTACTACCATAATAAATACCCTCTCTCCCCATATTGGTGTGAGCTTTCCTTTAAAGAATAGGCTAACTGCCGTTCTGCCAAGCACGCTGTAAAAGGCGACCAATTACCTTTGTAAGTCAATAAAATCGTGGCTACTGCATTGTCTCGCCCCAGTCCGGTACCATCGCCTTACCCATTCCTGTCGCATTGGTGTCAGTGCTTGTCACTATCGTGTTTCGATTTAGAGGGTAAGCTAGCCGGTAAACTTATGCATGTGGCATTAAACGAGATAGCTACGTACCATCAAACGGTTTACTAATTGTAACAATTCTTCTAACTTATATCCATTTTCATTGTAATGTTTCTCATTTGATATTGAACATAATACACAACACATTAAAAATATTGGGCACTGTGGGGATACTTAAGTTCACTCGACTTTGGTAGAAGTATTTTTTGATAATTGCCATTCACACTAACAAAAAGATGAGAACAATCATGATTTGGCGCACTGCTGGCAGACATATAATAATTATTGTACATATTATGCCATAATTTCATGATCTGTTTAATATTTTTAATCTTCAATCCTTAGCGTACAATCTATAGCATAATACTGTATGTATACTAGTCTATGGTACAATTCTTAGAAAATAAAATTACAGGTAAAAACTTCATCGTTTTACAAATGTTGACGGTTTTCTATTCTAACCTTATGGCAAATTTTTAATAATATGAGCATATTTAAACTACATTTTTAATAAATAATGTTTTACAATAAAAATTAAATATAATTTTATAATGTACAATAATTTTGTTAAAGCAACCGTAATTTGACGGTGGTGGTTCAAAAGGTAATATTTTTTCACGGGTCTGCCAACACTGATTTAGCGTCTGTCGTGGTGACATGTGACCTGTGATTGATGGTGACAACTGACATTTGCTGTCGCGGTGACTGTGGCGCGGGGCGCTTTGTTTTGGACTTTGAAGACGTTTCAGGAGCAAATAAATGAATAAAAATATTTAATTTACAAGTAATCGTATCAAGCAAACATTATGATGTTAAATTTAATTATATGCTTAATTTTTAACGCACTGGTATGTGGTGCTAAAAATGAGTCTTATTCAAACGGCACACACAAGACTTTTATATATAGTAATACGTAAGTTTTTCCGCATGTTTTGTAATAGAATACAAATAGAAACTAATTAACGTAGTATTTGATTAAGCAACTTAATGATATTGTCTTGCTAAATTTAATTCAATCTTCAGAAATTTTTTGCTGACTGTGTCATAGAACTCTTGCTAGAACACTTCTTTGCCTTCTACTCGGGTATTCCCCACGGGCGTAGCAAAATATAGATGTCATTAATGGTTGAAATTTTATAGTAGTTAAAAGTTAATTGAAAAAAAATATCGATATTTTTGTTGGTTAAAAATATTAGTTACCTAATATTATTTGTCAAGTTCAAGATTTGGTTTTTGGTTGATGTTAATTCGATTGATTATGGTTTTGATGGGTTTCATCAGCTAAACTTTTTCTCATTCCCTTATCAAAATGGTCCTATATTTCCGCATTTTGTCTGTGCATTTTGGTAAACAAAATTAACTTCCTCGCAAAACAATGACTCAATCAAATAAAACTTACCATTAACAAGTAATCATCAAATCACATTATAGTGAAACCATGGGCAGGTCGCTAGTACAGTATACAACAGAACATATAAAAAAAATGATTTTATTTGTCTAAACTCATATAAGAGTTTGAAACATCTGAAATGTCACTAAATTTAACATCTGTATCTGTGACGGATATTATTAATGATGACTCCATTATATTGTCAATATGGATATGGATGTCACAATCCCAATCAGATACAATACCCCTTTTTTGTTTTATTCACAATCTTGACTAAACTTCAGGTTTAACATTGTTGATGGCCTCTTGTAATAGAGCCAACATTTTATTTGCTATAAATGGTGGCAAAGTATTATTTCTTGCTGTGTGACCTATTTATTTGGGCCCAAATCAGCTCAATAGCATTATACTGGCAATGGCAGGGTGGTAGTCTAATGACTTGGTGGCCTTTTTCTTTTGCCATTTCGCCCAGCATTAGAATGTCCCTGGTCGACTTCAGTAGCATCTGTGAGCATCATTTCACGCAAGCCTGCGTCTGCTCCGCTGTCAGTTCATGAGGGATCCAACGACAACAAAGTTTCCAAACTTTCAATTCTTCAAGTAAAATTTACTGAATTTGGCTCACACCAATCCCCAATAGTCCTCGAATTGTCTCATAGGTAATCCGGGGTTTTCTTAATTTAACCGCTTAACAGTAGCCACATTATTTTCGTTGATGGCAGTTGAAGACCGCCCTTCACGAAATTCGTCATGTAAAGAAACTCGACCTCTCTCAAATTCATCAAACCATCGCCTCACGGTGCTCAAACAAGGTGCTTCTCTCCCAAAATCATTTTGTAAACGAGTGGCACAGTCTTGCAGAGAATGCTCTAAAATCTTTTCGACTTAATTCCATTTTCGTTGCGTACGTAGAATTTTGATGTGTAATAAATAAACAATTGACAAATCATTTCCTGCCAATTGTTTTTTTTTTATTACTAAGAAGGTTGCAACATTTTAAAAATATAACATTCGAAATTCAAATAGTTCCGATTAGCTAGAAGTGCAAAACTTTTAGTGTGCCCCATGTATTTGAAATTTTGTAGGTGTCTTAGTTTTGTGAGTTTACCAAACTTTCATATCTATGAATTTTTTTAAACTGCTGTGTTTTTGCAAATGCATATGATTCAAATATGCCCACCATATGAGATTTATTTTCTTGATTGATATATACTTATTTATAATGCATTTAAAATATAGTTTAATAAGTAATCATTTAACAAAAAGGATCCTGTTCTACTTCTAATTTGTATCTATTTAAAAATCTACGTGCATACAAGTACAGAGGGGACTTAATGCTGTGTGGCATTCTCTACTAATCATAAGATAGCAAACAAGCAGATGGGTCTCCTGGGAAAGTGTCAACCATCGCCTATAGACACCAACTGTGTTAATGGTGCGTTGCTATCTTGTGGCGAGGTCTTATGCCACATGCATAATTTTAATTTAGTTTAGACACGTAATATAACTTTTTTTAAAAGTTGTTAATTTTTCAGTTACAAATATGACGACCCAATAGACATAACAGTGAATGACGTAATAACTCAAGTTTTGGACTTTACAGAGGTAAGATGATTCTCATAAATTTACTGTTAAGTGTTATATAATAATTTATTTACTCATCACAAAGGTTAGTATTTACAATCCTAGTTTTATACAGGTTGTAAACATGCACCGAACTACTTTATTCCATTTAAACTTACATTTACAAATATATTCCAACTTTGTGAGAGTCTGATGCCTGAAGAAGGTTAGGAAACCTGTGTTACAGGTACAGTTGCCACTTGACACTTTTTGGTTTACCAAAAATATTGGTTTTAGTTTTATTTTATGGGAGACACTTAAAGTGGCGTTGTTTTATAATACCCATGTTCTATTGTACTAATTATGGGTTCCTAAATATTTGTAGTCTGAAAAATACGGTAACCTGTGAAATATGGGACATTTGGCCACCCTTGTCATAGGTCACCAGCGCTCTCCCACTGCACACAGCACACCTTTCACACACTGAAAGAAAAATTATGTTGTATTCTCTCAAAATAGAATCAAGTGTTCAAATGTTACAGCTTTTCAAATATTAGTGTTATATTGTTTTCAATTAATTTACTTCAGATTTTTAAAATAGCTCCAAGATTAATGTACCAATTAGTTTTAAAATCTATTCGGCTTTTCTAAGCTGTTTCAATACCAAAAAAGGGTGAATCATTTATTTTATTTATTTATTTGCAAGAAATAGGGTTACAAAGATCTTATATCTAGTTTATATATTCGCCTATTCCGCTATACGTTAGCATGCAAATTCATTTACAATTATTTTGAATTAAATTTATATTTTTTATGTATACAATAATTATGTAAGAAATAAAATAAATCTTTTATATTATAGCAAGATATGTACGACTTAGATTTAGACGAAAGCCGTTTGTTTTTGTTTTTCAAGATAGTGCCATTTATCTATGCCGATTTATGTATTGCTTTTTGTGACTATACCAAGATATAATTTAAAGTGTTATAGTAAATGCAATGTCATAATACAAATCTCAAATGAATACACGTCCAGCTTATAACCATACGATTTCTAAAAGATATTGATATTAATGTTTGTAACTAAATGAGATAAATTTAACAACATTCATTAAACATTGAGAAATAAATAAAGTATGTCATCATCAGAATGGATCATTACATAATAAAATCATTACATATATCTTATTCATTAAATCACTGATAATGTATATACAATTTGTTAATCTAATAATAATAATAAAAAATAATTTAAAAAAATGTTAGATAAATTATTATAATATGTCAAAATGTAAAACCACTGTCAGTATAAGATCTATTTTACAAATAATGTCAATAATTTAATTAAAATGTCAAATAATGAGATAATATAATAACCTAAATAAACAATGATAAATAAATTAAAAAAAACATTTTTGTAAAAATCAAATTTGTAGTAAAAAACTATTTGCTTTCAAAAAATTCCTTAAGAGTATAGAAGTTTATATTTAGCAGCCAATTTTTAAAGCAATTGTATTGTTTCCCTGTTGGCAATTCTCTTATTTCTTTTGGTATTTTATTAAACACCTTAAATCTCATCATATAGCAGTTTTGTTTGAAAATAGAACATTTACATGATGGAAAAAGTAATCTGGTGGGGTCCCGTAATCCCAGTCTTGATGTATCTCTAGCTCTGTTGTACAACTGAGGGTGTTTATTTATAAAATTGGCTACATCTAAGATATACATGTCAGTTAAGGTTAATATCTTATTATTTTTAAATAAAGGTTTGCGTGACTCTAATGGACCGACATTACAAATGGCACGTATACATTTCTTTTGTATCAAAAAAACATTAATAGCATTGCAAAAATTCATCCAAATGATTAGGCCATACCGTAATAAAGAAGCGACGTATGCATAATATGCCGTCAGTGCGGCATCTTTACCTATATTATGTATAATTTTACGTAGAACAAAAACATATTTATTTAATTTGTTGCATAACATTTCTGTGTGAGTTTTCCAGCTTAAGTGTTAATTGATATGAAAACCGAGAAAATTTGTATTACTTACTTCCGTTGTTATTTGGCCTTGATACTGAATATTTAGGGTTACTTTGGATGTGTTGTAGTTAGAAAATTGTATAAATTTTGTTTTATTTATATTTGCCATTAAATTATTTAATTTTAACCATTTAAATACTACTTCTACTAAATTATTTAATTTTTCGGTAAATTGATCATCACTTTCGACTATTAACGCGATATAAAATAAAACATACTACAATAAACATACTACACTGACAGTCTAAAATTCAGGATTTATCAAAGATTAAATTTTTGAAAAAAGTGATTTTTTTTGTCGTTACCCTGGCATTTTTCAACTAATCTACTAAAATATTTTAAATCTCAATAATTGTGTTGAATACCTTATGATAGATCAAAATCATTATGTTAAAATACAGACTGTGTTCAAAATTTTAGAAATTAAAATTAAATTATTAAAAATGAAGCAAAATCAGTTTCTTATACTTAATGTTTTGTTCCTAGCCGACGGATGAATTATCAGGGTACCCTACCCGAGTGCACGTGGGTACCAACGACTCCATAGACCTGAGCTACCCTCTGTTCGTGACGGCTGCGCAGCAGAAAGGTACCGCTCAATAAATAAAGTGTATAGAGTGTTCTTAGCGGTACACTGTTCCTATCACTTATAGAGCCGTAAATTGTGTCATCATAGTAATATATATATATATAATACTAGCTGTTACTCGCGATTTCGTTCGCGTGACATAAATCATTAGTTTCCTTTGCCTACTTGAGTAAAAAATAGCCTATCGCTCATGGAAAATGTAGTTTTCTTTAGATGAAAGAAATTTTGAAGTCAGTCAAATAGGTTTGAGTTAAACCGTAACAAACAAACAAAAAAACTAATATTTCCTCTTTATAGTATTAGTTTAGATTAGATTATAAATGCGAAGGTCTGTCTGTCTGTTAAGCTTGTCTAAACCTGAACTGATTTGGATGAAACTTGGCATGGAGACTATCTCCATCCGAATCCGAATAAAGCAAATCCTTAGATCCAGTAAAGTCAAACAAGGGAACATTTTTCGAAAATAGGGGATAAAAGTTTGTATGAATAATATATCGATGACATGCTAATCTGAATGCATGCGAAACTGCGCAGGTCATCTTGTATATGGCTGGAAATAGCTAAAATTTAAGCTGCTACCCAAACATGATACATTATACAGAGTGGTTTTTAGCCGTGGGGCGGAATCAAACCCGTGGAAAATTACGCTTATACATATCAAATATATTTAAAAAATAATAAAGTGTTGAATAACCAAGACAACAGCAATTGAAATGTTGTCAATAGTCTCGTAACTCATGGTTACCCTAGTCATCGTAGTTGTTATGATAATATTTATGATTCACGAATCGTCATAATAATGTTGTGTCGTTTATTGTTGTGTTGTTTTAAACTAATGCGAATTGTGATTTATTTTCCCTTCATATTTTTCCTGGTTAAGTTAGGAAGGATAGGCAAAAATGCCTAGGCACTAAATAATAAAAAATGTTTTAAGCGTGTCATAATTTATAAAAATAAACTAGGCACAAATAAAAGTGTAAGACTCAGCTAAAATTTACCTTAGTGTTTCTGGCGTAAATTGAATCATCCTCTCCAGTTTTCACAATGATCGAACTTGACTTGATTAATTATTAACATTTGACAATAATCTCAATTGTTGAATTATTTTTCTGTATTTGGCGATTTGGGACACATAATCATTATGTAACGCATAGGCACGTCCCATATCCCAATATTTTCCATTAGAACACTTATAAGATGACATAGTTATTATTAATCGAACACTGTCACGAAAATACGCACAAATTATTCACGAGAACACATCCAGACATCGCGATTCACTGATACAACTAAGGAGCGCGCGGGGCTCCGTGACCGGCGCTTACGCTACAAGACTATTATGTAATTTTTATGCTAGTGAGCGTATTATTTTATGGGATAATTAGGTCAAAAATTAAGGTCAAATATTTTATAGATACTTGGGCTCAGAATCGAATACTGAATACACTCCTTCAATAGGTCACACGGCTAAAAAAGCAGCCAGTATATATGTTTAAATCTCTGAATGCTTAATGCATCTTTTCATAATATAAATACTCCATCGTTTCAATTCCTAAAGCACCAAGAGTTTTCATTTTAATTAAAAATATAGATATTCATTATTATTTTTATTATATATACAACAAATTGCAATAATGAACTTTGTTTAACAAACAATAAGTAATTGTTTTTTTACTAAAAATATTGTCCCCATAGTTGGAAAATTAAATAAGTCCGATTTTGGCGATATTGACTTGATTATTAATGTGTTATTTAGTTATAGTAGATAGAGTTCAGTTTGTTAAAGCATAATGTAAAAGGTAATAAGGTCCAGAAAAAATAAATTACTCACATTAAAATTGCCTCACATTTTTTTAATAAATAATAAATAAATAAGAACTCTCAGAGCTATAAAATCAGAGTTATTTAATTTTCCCACTACGGGGACGATGTGTATATGTGTGAGTGTGGGGTAATGTCCGTGTACGGTGATGCGCACTGCTCTGTGGCAGGGGTGTCGTCGTGGGAGATCCCGCTGGTGGCGGCGGCGGCCCGCCGGTTCTACCACATGGAGCGCACGCTCTGCCCGCACGACTCGGGGCCCAGTCAGTATGCACCGCTCACACACCGCTCACACACCACTCACACACCACTCACACACCACTCACACACCACTCACACACCACTCACACACCACTCACACACCACTCACACATACACTGCCCTAACACTGCATACTGAAGGACGTCATATTTCATGGACATAAATGTAACCAATACAATACAATACCATACAATAACTCTTTATTGTGCATGATCCGAAATAATCGTGCTACTGTATGCACGGTAACTCGCTACATTCGACTTTCATCTGATTGTTTTACGTCACCAGTGAATCTCCATTCTATAATGGAATATCAACGGCCCGAATAGCCACAGTAAGAAATTTATAAAATGCTGAATCTCGCAATAGCAGTGTATAAAGTTGGTGTCAATAGAAAAGATGGATAATGAAATATGTAAACAGCTTTATTCTGTGTAATACTGCTTTAATATACTTACTTAATTTTTTATAAATTCTTGTCTTTATAGATTTGTATATATGTATATATATATATATATATATATATATATATATATATATATATATATATATATATATATATATATATATGTATATATATATATATATATATATATATATATATATATATATATATATATATATATATATATATATATATATATATATATATATATATGAAGGGAAAACTTTGTACTCGATTTTCAGATAATGACACTAACTGTGGAATATGAAATTTAGCACAGTAAAAGTTTATTATGGCAGAGTACAGCAGAAAATAATATATTTAAATGGAATGCATTAGAAATATATTAAATAATTAAAAATTAAACATATACATTACACACACTACACTCATGTGACATACACGATACTATACACATGTGTATACTAAACTATTTTCTTTATAGCTGAAGTCAGTTTTCAAACTTAAAAGAGATTTTATTGTTTAGTTTATGTTTGAATTTCGCCACAGGTGATCGCTAGTAGTATGAAAACCAATATCCGATTCGAGTTTTGTAGATTTGTATTTTCCCGGATTCGGATCTAATACAGTATATAACTGCTTCTACTGTTAATGTTGGCGTTTTACCTGAAATAAAACGCTTATTGAAATGATTACCTCATTCGAAGCGTAATAGTAATTGCTACCTGGCGACGTAAAATGCCCTATGACCAAGAACGAGTCGCCCATTCAAAGCGCGCCTCACACTTGTTTAGCTATGTCATGAGAGCAGGACAGGTATATAGTTAAGAACGAGAGGGAAAATAATAATGGAATCAAGGTATAGTCTATTAGTTTAATATTAGTTATTATGCTTGGAATAACGGTCAAGTGGTTTAGTTTTTTGTTCAGTATTTAATAACACCTGTATTCCTTAATGTTATGTTTTAAAAGCATAAGGTAAGTTTGAAGAATAGGCATTCGGCCAGGCAATTTGTAAATGGACAACAAGTGGCTAAACGTATCACCACCACTGTGAGTACTATGTGGTAGATTGTCACAACGTCTCGCCCGAGTTTTGGTACCACAGCCTTATCTATTTCTGCTGCAATAGCGTCAATACTTGGTCAGTGTCGTATTTCTATTTGGAGGGTAAGGTAACCGGTAAACTTATATATAGATGTGGCTTTACCATCCCAGAAAGCAACGCACCAGTAACATCTTTTGTGTCTATAGGCGATACTCTTTCCATCAGCAGAAAGATCTGATTGATTGCTATCTCATGAATCATGATATAAAATATAAAAAACATCCAGCCAGATCGCTCGTGAATGGTGAAAAATAGACTTAATGTGCCACTACAGACGTACCTACGCACAGTGTATCGCGTGGAACATGCTAGGTGGACAATATTATTTTATGTTATATAACGATGCTCTTACTTATTTCAAATATGGGTAGTCATGTTTTTGTAATAAAAAACGAAAAAAATTATGATAGCAAAAAAATATTTTCAAAAATAATATATGAGCAACAATTAACTTAGGGAGTACTATGAATGCTGTAAATTGCATGCAGTTCAGATCGAATAAGTATCAAGAGGTATGTACAATATAAATCTAAATACATAAAATTACAAATAGTAACAAAACAATCATAGGTTTATTTACAATAAAAGAAAATATATGCATGAAAACTAAAACTAAGCAGCAAAGATAATATTTCATAACGTAACCTAATAATCATCATCAGAGTCTTCTGATGAATCGTTTACTGTGTAATCGTCATCATTTTGTGGAACTGTGCGATAATATGATGACGTTTCCAGTCTTGATTCTACTATACTAGGGCTTAAAATTAACTTTAAAACCTCTGAACATATTTTTTCCGGCTTTTTTTGGGGAATCTCTCGAAGGCTATTGATCAAGGGATCAGATGTTATAACCAACATTGACAGCAAGTCTCTGTTCGTGGCAACACGCGAGCACTTGCGGGTGTTGTACTCCCTAAATCTGCGGCAATCTTTATTACGTGCTTCCTGAGCCTCTTCGGAAAGCTGCCCAATTGGAAGCAATGCAGCTTTGATGACCTCTGTACTATGAATTAATATTTTATGTACAGTAGCAGGCATACAGTACCACGAATAGAGACTTAGATAATGTCTTCTGGTTTCAAGACAAAATTTATTAAATTCAACTAAGTTTATCTCGAATCCAGAAGACAAAGTCCTCAATATTACATCGAACTGTTTGATGATTTCAACATCCAATCCCGTGATCTGAGCACTCATCTCAGCATTCTTAAAAAACCGACGAGCCGTGTTTCCATCGTTTGAAGAACCAAATCCTGGCTTTGGTTTATCTACAATAAGTCCCATCTCGTTCTTAAATTTTAACTTAATTTCGTCGGAACGAACCTTGATATCTGCTTTGTCTTCGTTGCTTCTAGCCTGCCATTTCTTAATATTCAACTTGTAGCTGATATGTAAAAGGCATTCGAAGCAACGAATCCAAGCATGAAGTGTAGATAAACCAAAGCCAAAATGATCTTGGTTGCTGTTGAAGTTCGCGGGTTCATCATTCATCGTCTTGGGGGTGGCGCCACAGATGAAACACTTTTGAGTTGAACGAGTTTCCGTTAAAGCGTTGCATACCTTTCCGTCTGTCATTGTCAGCAAAAGTTCGTGTTTCACAGAGTTTTGAGAATCACCAAAGTCGATACGTGTTGGAAGAAGAGCGTTAACTTCTTCCAACAATCTATTTGTCTCCGTTAACGTGAAGTCATTCGTTTCTTTAGCAAATATTAATTTGATTGGGCGACAATACAATGTTGATGAAGACCGAGGATTTTGCCAAACAATTTTGGCCCCATCATATAATCTAAGGGGAACTAAAGAAAATACGAAAAGAAATTCGTCCGTATCTTCAGTGTTCTCAAATCTCTGTTTGTATGTGCTGTGCCCAGAACTTCCATCACATCCCCATTTACTTACAAGTGTAAAAGACGAACTTGTTGCGAGGACACTGCTGATAACTTCATGCTGTGCTAATACTAAACGTTCCACTGTTTTGTTTAATAATGCTTGCAAATTTATTTCAGCACGTGTTTCTGTTACAGCAATGTGCTCCTGTGCAGGATAACAGGCCTGTTTAGATTTTGTCAAACTATAATATGATGGAAACACATTATGTCCTGCCTTCATAGACCACTTTCTTGTTTGTTTGTACGCATGTGTTGTTGACTTAGAATCTATATAGTAAGCTAACGCTTCGTCACTACTTAACTGCCTAGGATTAACATTACTGGTATCCTTAGACTTAACATTAATAACTGAGCTTTGACTAATGTCTCTAATTACGCTGGCAATTTTCCGTTGTCCTGCTGAACGCGCAGCAATTTCGGCAGCTGTCACCAATTCACTGACACTTCGCGATTCTACGAGATCCACGACTCGACGTTTTTTGGTTTTAAACGACGATTCTTCGAATTCTTTGCGAGGCCTTCCTGCTGAAATCACAGCCTCACTCGAAGTTGATGGTTGTGGCTCAAAAGAACTCACAGTAAACTGTATATCTTCTTCATCCAGCCAGGTCTTATTTTTAATTAAAAAACGCTCCTTCGATTTTCCTGAAGCCAACCATTTGACACCAATTTTATTGGAAAAGTTGGATATCTTCAACTTTATTTCTTTTTGGCTACATTCAGTAATGTTACCAAAGTGAAATTTTGAAGAAAGGTACTCATATATACCCGAGTTCTTTTCATTTTTTGTGGGTTTCAACCACTCTTCAAAAAATTCTACCCTAGAAATAGAGTATAAGCGTTCTGAAAAAAAAAGAAAAGAATATGTTGTACTGAAGTGTGCTAAACAATTTGTGTATTTTTATGAAGAATAAAGTATTTCCTATGATATATCAAAGAACTAGCCCGGATAAAGGTGAATGTCTGCAAAATTAACTCTTTAAAACTATTCTTTCATAAAAAAAATACGTTAAAATATATAAGCTATGTTAAAATTATACCTAAAATTCATTTGAACAGATTCAGATTTTAAAAAAGGTTTTTTAAATAATAGGACTTACCCTCCGTGTTGATATCCATCACAAACACTCAAAATATTAACTATAAGCCACTATGGATGTGTACGAAAGTGTCACTAAACTGCAACTGATTGACTGTAACGATTTCATTAAACTCAATACCTGACTTCTAACCACTATTCCTTATCAGTTAAGCATTTGACAAACAACCGATTCTTGGAATCTGGAGATTAGGGGTGTTGTTTACGTTTTGCAATTAAGATTTCCTGGAAATGATAACATGAATTTTGTCCACCTAGCATGTTCTAGGCGAAATACTGTGCTACGCGGTGATAGAGTTGTACAACATGTCACCTTAGTTTGCTCGCCAGCTTACCTATTCTTGCCGCACTAGTGTCAATGCTCCTCACTGTTGTGTTCCGATTTGGAAGGTAAGTTGTAGTTGGGAAAAGTTTATGACATTTCAACTCAGCCACACGGATAGTAACGCGCCATTAAAATCTTTGGCGTCTATAGGCGACGGTTATCGTTTTCATCGCGAGAACCATCTACTTGTGTGCTATCCTGAGAAAATATAAGAGATAGCTTTGGGTGTTAACACAACCACTATTTACCAAATTTCGTTTATATAATTCCGTGACATATTCTAATGATGCCTCAACTTCAGACGCAAGTGATTTCCTCCTCTCATTTTTGCTAGCGAAATATTTCTGTGCTGTCATCTGCATAACAATAAATGTTGTGCACTTGCAACATGTCAATTATATGTATAATAAACAGCATAGGCTGCGGCATAGAGCCTTGGGGAACGCAAGCATTAATCGTTTGCGTGTTAAAGCATTCTTCGTCGACAACGATCTTTCTCGCTACGGATAGTATAAAAAGCTGAATTTTCCCAGCAGGCAGGACGTACAGCTTTATGCTACGTCTGATGAAATGCTTTTGCGATATCTAGACTAACTGCTCACCTCTCATTTGATCTCAAAGGTCTTAGCCTAGCGGTGA
Source organism: Apodemia mormo (assembly GCA_036924255.1). Classification (NCBI taxonomy): domain Eukaryota; kingdom Metazoa; phylum Arthropoda; class Insecta; order Lepidoptera; family Riodinidae; genus Apodemia; species Apodemia mormo. Next base: position 16,111,261 of record JAUPFN010000030.1, read on the forward strand.
GTCAGAAGCGCTGAAAGATCCCCAGCTCATGGCGTCAAGGTCATGGCGAAAGCCTTTATGTTTATCACTAATCAGTTGGTTATATTCCAAGTTTTCAAGCATTTATAGGCATTTTTTTTTTAAATTTGTTCCTATGCCAATTTTTATGGATTGTTGTATGTCAAACGGTTCTCCTTATAGTAAAGATGTGTATGTGAATTATTTGCAGATATAACATACCAAGGCCGGCCGACACTGACACTGTCGACGTCCAGCCCCAGTAACATTTCCGTCCGGATCAGGCTGACGCGAGTTCAAGATTTCTACTTGGATATTGAAGCGGAGAAGGTAAATTTTGTACTCTTTCTGGCTTAAGACATTTTTTTAAAACACTAACTAGCTGTGGGTTTCTGAACGGTTTACGCGCGTAATACCTTAAAAACAAGCCGTTGAACCGAGAGCGGACACCATGGTCATATTAGTTGTGATGCATTTCGATTCCGAAGTAACTATAAATACTAAGGATGAAAACCGTCCGAAATGCCTGGAAAATAATTTTAATAATGTGTATAGTAAACAATAACGTATTGAAAATTAAACTTAATTAAAATTGGAATCCTACAAGGTGGCATTTTAGGTTCGATCTTTTATTTGCTTTTTACTAGTGACATTCTGAAAATGAAAATAGCTATTGTTACAAAGTTGCTGTAACAGAAATAAATAAAATATTAATTTTCAAAGAGGCAAATCATATGCTTGATATGCATCAGGAAAAATAAACGATTATACGTTTTTCACAGCCAGTGGAGCTAAACGTGACGCCCAGTACTCCACAGTACTACTATTTCTCATTCGATCGGAACCCCTGGAATTATACAAAACCACGACCAAAGAAATTCTTACCCAAGTGAGTATATTCTTTATTTGGCATTCTCTCCACGAACATACTATAAATCACGAGCGAGTCTTGTAGAAGTCGCATATGTGCAACATCTGACATCCAAGTTATTAAATTGGTACAATTTTAAAGCCAACTCTGCCACCGCGCGCACTCATTGGTCAATTCAAATAGCGCGCATCCCCAGCCCCTGTTGCACCCTTCAGTTGCATTTCACGAAATCATTTCCATAGATTGCAGAAAAACAAGCGAAAAGATGTTACATATCAATAATTGTAAAATTATTGATATGTAACATCTTTTCGCTTGTGTTTGTCACTATTTGTGTCACTATTTGTTATGTGACCATTAATTCCATTAGTATTGTTAGGGTTCTATTGGAAGTAAATAAAGTGCACTGCATCTCTAAGGTTACCATCTCCCGTATTGGTCCGTTTCTCCTTTGAAGAATAGACCATATGTTGGTCTGCCAGGTAGTTCGTAAGAGGCGAATGATTGGCTGTATGAGTGCCTACCATCGTGGCTACTAGGTGGTAGAATTCAAATTCACGCCCGGGTGTGATACTATCGTCTTACCTATTCCTGCCGCACTAGTGTCAGTGTTCCATTTCCACTTGTGACGGAGTCCGCCCGCGACTGTCAATGTGTTTTTGAACTAATATTACATATGGTTTTGTAAAAGTTCTTCAAAAGACTCAACCACAACACAACAACTGGCTCAAATAACACAACATATAGGCCATTTTTCATATCGTAAAATTGTTATGTTCTAAGGTGGGCTCTGTATCAGAGATAGTTATAACTATAGAACGAGCGTAAGCTAATGTAAGATAAGCTTATTGGTTCTAGTAATAACTAAGTAGCAGATATTAAAAAAAATATTCTCATTTTTTTTCAATACGCGTATGTAGAGAAAGTCTAGCGCTTAAAATCGATAATTGGGCTAATATGCGTGAAAATTAATTACTAGTGAACTAGAGCAGATATTTTCCACCGCGGATTAAACTCCATAAGCTTTTCAAAGCTATTTCTTAGGTTGTTAGTGTAGCTTGCATTTACACACAGAAATACAGAGTTACAGCACGTAAGGACGAAACAAAATTACTCCAGGAATATTTTTTACGGGTTTTTTTTGTGGGAATTACCCTCCACACAGTGTCAGTATATTGAACTTTATTTGAGTACTTCAAGCAATTTTTTTTTTTTTTTATAGTAGAGGGGGCAAACGAGCAGATGGTGCACCTGATGGTAAGTGATCACCGCCGCCCATGGACATCCGCAACACCGGGGGTATTGCAGCTGCGTTGCCTAATTATTAATTTATACTACCAATCATTTATTATGTAATACGATATAATTAATATTAATTTATATAATATATTAATTTATATAAATTATAATTAATTTTATATATATATATAATTTTAAATACTTTGCTTGCTTTGGGGTTAGATCAATTCATGTAATTTGTCCAACAATATTATTACTTGAACGTGCTTAAAGCATCACACTGGCTTCAACGAGAAATGTATTTACAGATTCAACTACACGATCCCGAAGAGTGTTCTGCTCAAGATAGAGTCTGATGATGACGTGTGTGCTGAGATCTCCATACAAAATAATTCGGTACGTCATCATCACCATGTTATTGAAGCTTGTACTGTCATTATTTTATCATCGTTATTGCTATGTACCTACACTACAAATGAAATTGTTTTGATAGTTTATGCTTTCATCTCCGCCGTTATTACCACCAAACGTACTGTCATTGTTACTGTTTTTGTTACAACCCTATTTACTGCTAACACCAGCGTTATTATTACTTCTTACATTTTAGCTACTGTTATTTTCAATTTTGCCATTGACGTGGTCTGTGTTGCTATCACAACTATCATATTTACTACTATTCCTAATGCCGTTACTATAACCCTATTAATTACTTCCTTTGTTGTTATAATTACTGCCATTTTTACTGCTACGAATACCGACCTCACAATAGCCGTAATTACCACTGTACTTAAGACCATAAATATCGTTTACACTGTTACCATAGTTACACTCTATAACATCACTAGCATTACGGTCGTGTTTGCCATGTCGTTCTCGCTACTACAAGTAATTTCACTAAAATTATCGCCGGGGACCAATCATTTATTATGTAATACGATTAAGGGGGAAGGGGGAAGTGGGATCAACCAAGTCTTATTTTTTCTTACAAGCGGGTGGGTAAAAAGTATTTAATGGAATAAGAAATAAGAAAGAAATTAAAAAAGAAGTTATAGTATGCAAGACTCCCTATACTTCTTGCGTAAGATTACAATAATGTAAAAAGTTAAAATTAAACTATGAAAAAGCGCAGGCAACCGCGCCATTGACGATGTGTGCTCGGACGCATGTAGCTGAATGATTGAAACCGAAGTTATATTACGACCAAAAATTAAAAATGACTAGTCTCTTTGAAAGTAGAAATGTTTACTTCTAAAAATTTATTGCTTGGTCCTTTAGATTCGTATGTATTAAATTTTAAACAGGGAGGCAAGGGGTCGGCATATTCTTATTTTTTCTCATATAGAGGTAGGATTCTAATTAAAATAATCTTATGTAATAAACGAATGGCTCATCATGCTTTTTTTTATATCGTAAGATAGCAAACAAGCAGATGGGTCTCCTGATGAAAAGAGTCAACCATCGCCTATAGACACCAAAGATGTTAATGGTTGATTAGGGTTCTACGGGATTAAAATAAAAGGTGGACTGTATTACAATAGGTGACGTATAATTCGCTAACAAAATGTAAAAAACAACAGAAATGATGAACCGACAGCGATGAACACAGAAAGCTCGTGGTGCGGGTGTCGCTCCCCCCCCTCCCCCGGCGCCCGGGCACCGCCGCCCGCAACACTCGTGCGCCCAACTCATTATGTCAACAATGGTGTCTTTCTATCTCGTGGCGAGGTTTAATGCCACATGTATAAATTTACCGGCTACCTTACCCCCTAAACCGAAACACGACAGTGACGTTTTTTCGTTTATAAAAACCGATAAAAATCAGTATCTATATTATGGTTTCAAGGTCTGCGTATGCCGTTAAATGAATTATTTGTTGCAATTACGATGTTGCGATGATAATTGCAGTGTCCCGTGTTCGACAACGAGAAGGACATCCAGTACAAGGGCTACCACTTCACCATGACCACCAAGGGAGGCATCACCGTCACGGTGAGTATCGGTTTGTTGCACACATATCTTATGACTACATATACGACTTGTGTTGTCGCAGGCATCGTGAAAACTGAGGGGTTAATATATTTGAGATGTTTTTATATTACAGAAAACAGAAATGAAAAGCCACTAATGTTTACAGAATTACCTTACTACCTTACCTTCCAACCCAAAATACAGTGACAAACATGGTTGATATGTGGCAGGAATTGTTGTCAAATAACTTATTTGACGCTTCCCATTTTGATTAAATCTAATAAGATTTTATCAAAAAAAAAACAGTTAAAAACCTGGGATCAAGCTTAGACAATTTTTTTTTACAAAAATTAATCCCTAAAGTGATGACGCTCTGCTCGCGGGCGAAGCTGCGCTAGTCAGTTAGTATTATTATGTACATCCATGTCTATTTACATATAAACGTATACACGCAATTCACACAAACAAACACAATCATGTATTGTTGACGCGACAGTATGTTGTGTGCAGCAATCGCAATTCCCGCTGGGGTTCTACGTGGTGTTGCTGGTGAAAGAGACGGATGAGCAGTGCTCCGGGACTGCAGGAACCGGGCCCCGCCTCAAGCGGTTCAGGTCAGTGCCCACCACTGACTCATACACCGAATACAAACACACAGAACAATGCAGTTCTCTGGTCTTTCTTCTCGGTGGATTCGATTTCATCTTAAAAGATTGGTTTTCAAATACACTTCCATTCTGACGCTAGACATAACAGTAACTTACGTATATGTCATATAAACCATATATTTTTTAACGTATTAGATCTTTTCAGAAAGCAATTCTTTTGTAAATGTTTAATTATTGTTATAATGTCATTATTTATACTCAATAAAGTAGGCGAGTCTATCAATATTCGTATATGATGTGTAACATCTAATATCTAAGTGATTAAGTACAATCTGCTGGATAACTACTACCGGGCGCGCTCATTGGTCAATTCAATTAATGCGCACTCATCGGTCAATATCATTAATGCGTGTGCATTGGTCAACTCAATTAATGCGCACTCATTGGTCAATTCAATTAATGCGCGCTAATTAGTCAACTCACTTAATGCGCGCTCCATTGGTCAATTCAATTAATGTCCGCTCATCTGTCAATTCAATTAATGTGCACTCATTGGTCAATTCAATTAATGTCCGCTCATCTGTCAATTCAATTAATGTGCGGTCATTGGTCAAGTCAATTAATGCGCGTTCATTGGTCAAATAAATTATTGCGCGGTCATTGGTAAATTCAATTATGGGCGCTCATTGGTCAATTCAATTAATGCGTGTTCGCTAGTCAACTCAATTAATGCACGCACCTTGGTCAATTCAATTAATGTCCCCTAACTGGTCAATTCAATCAATGCGCGTTTATTAATCAATTCAATTAATGCGCGCTCATTGGTTAACTTAATTAATGCGCGCTCATTAATCAATTCAATTAATGCGCGTTCATAGGTCAATTCAATTAATGCGCGTTTATACGCTCACTTCACTTTGGTAACTAATGAGACCCCAGAAAATTACTATGGAAAATTACTACCGTTAATACACTATGGTCTCTATAGGGACCAACGCTAACTTCATCCGAAAAAGCCATATTTTCACTATTTACCAGTTTTAATACAATACTCAATGATATTTTATCGTTTTCGATCGAAACATTGTACAGAATAACATCAAATTGGCATTCTTTTTACAAATACGCTCTTGGGGAAAAATAAATGAACTTAGTTCGCCATTTTGATTCGTGCTGTGTGTTATGTGTTGGTTGCAATTTATGATACAGGTTAATTTAAAAGTATTTTAGCGTATTAATCAACAAGTAAACTTTATTTATAATCAAGATTAGTTCAAGATCTAACAGTTTAGATAATAATTTTGTCAAAAAACCGTAAATATCAATAAAACATATATTTCGTCGTCAAGTCCTCGAATTGTTTCATAGGTAATCCGGGGGTTTTCTTCAATTAGCCACTTAAGAGTAGCCACATTATTTTCGTTGACGGCAGTTAAAGGCCGTCCTTCACGAAATTCGTCATGTAAAGAAACTGGACCTCTCTCAAATTCAGCAAACCATCGCCTCGAGGTACTCAAACAAGGTGCTTCTCTCCCAAAAGCATTTTGAAGACGAGCGGCACAGTCTTGCGGAGAAAGAGAACTTTTAAAATCATAAAAAATTGCCTCTGTGGTCTAGTGCTCCAGCGTTGGCGTTGACCACATGAGGTCCCGGGTTCGATTCCCGGGTCGGGCACATAAGAAAAAGTGTTTTTTCAGTTTTCTGAGAAACACAAAGTTGCCCGGGATTGGGAAGTGTCCGGTTATCGATGGGCTAGCCACCTATCACATTTGTGGGACCAAGTATCTTCGGCTAATCGTGGGTGCACTTGTTGTACCTCTGCCTACCCCTTCGGGGATATGGGCGTGAAGATACTTTTTTTTAAAAATCATCCCTCTAAAATCTTTTCGACTTAATTCCATTTTCGTTGCGTATGTAGAACTTTGATGTGTGATAAAAAAAACAATTGACAAATAATTTCCCGCCAATTGTTTTTTTTTATTACTAAAAAGGTTGCAACGTTTTAAAAATATAACATTCGAAATTCAAATAGTTCCGTGAAGAAATAAGAAACAAATAAAAGGTGCAAAACTTTTAGTGTGCCCCATGTAATAAGTTCTCACAATTGTCATTCAGTGAAATGATTCGAATTGTGTCTAAAAGTAGATGTGTACCCGAGTTACAATTAAACCAGCAAAAGTAAACGTAACTCGTAAGTTTCACGTTAAAAGTTGTGAAACGTATAACGGGCTCTGTGATTCGGGATATTGTTGCCGTAGAAGATGTACATGAATAGTAGTACGTCTAAGACTTGTTCGGTTTTCATCGTTTTTGACTTAGAGATCCGTAGCGTGGCTGTGGCCGTAGGTTCGCTTCACGGGCTTAGAAGAATTTTCCCCGCGTTGGTCTTCGGCTCATTTGAAGAATAGACTAACTGCCGTTTTGTCAGGCAAGTCGTAAAAGGTGACCGATTGGTTATGTGGAGTCACTAAGATCGTAGCTTCTGGGTAGGAGAGTTCTACATTGTCTCGCCCGGGTCTGGTACCACCGCCTTACCTATTCATGCCGCAATAGCGTCAGTGCTTGTCATTGTCGTGTTTCGGTTGGAGGGTAAGGTAGCCAGTAAACTTAAACATGTTGCATTAGACCTCGTAACAAGATAGCAATGCACCATTAACACCTTTGGTGTCTATGGGCGATGGTTGACTCTTTCCATCAGGAGAGCCATTTGCATGTTTGCTATCTTATCATATAAAAAAGGATGGCAATTTTTTGATATGTTCTTTTCTCTCGTTTTTCTATAATATGTGGGAATGGTTTCGTGAAATGCAACGGAAGGGTGTAACAGGGGCTGGGGATGCGCGATATTTGAATTGACCAATGAGTGCGCGCGGTGGTAGAGTTGGCTTTAACATTGTACCAATTTAATAACTTGGATGTCAGATGTGCACATATGCGACTCCTATAAGTCTTGCTCTTTTTTTGTATTAAATGACAGAACACTGTTTTAATGAAGTAGAAGTGGTAGGTAGTGATGAGTAAAATTGGTTTTGGTCTTGCTAAAAAGCAAGACCAAGACCATATGAACAAGACCAAGACTTAATAGGTAAGAGCAAGACTAGTAGTATTGAAGCAAGAGCAAGAGCGAACATGTAGGAGCAAGAGCAATAGCAAGAGTGTCCGAGGTTGGTGTTGTTGGTTTGGTTGGCATGTGGTGGTGTGGTGTGGTGTGGTGTCCAGGGTGGGCGTGCAGGCGGCGGTGTCGTACGCGGAGTACGTGACGGGAGCGCTGGTGGCGCTGGCGCTGGTGCTGGCCGTGGCGCTGCTGGGGCCGCTCGCCGCCGCGCTCTCCGCACCACACACAGGTGCCCGCTTATATACCACCAGTTAGGGACCTTCCTAACACCCACGACATTACGAAGGTACGGTCCATCGTTCTGATCTGATCAATAGGAGGATGGCTTCGATATCGATTGTAGATCACGCCCCAAGCATCTTTTAAAAAAATATTCAATGTACAGTTTTGACTTTCCTACGATTTTATTATAATATGTATAGATATATATTTTTTAAATTAACCATTCAGAAATTCGTTTATACTAAATATAGTTACATTTATTTATTAGTACATCTTTAACAATTCTGAATAAAATTATAGAATAATCGTCACTTTTTTATAACTCTTCCTTTTCTTCCGATTCAATTTTTTGAATAAGTTATTAAATATTTTTAACGTTGGGCCCAGAGCTGGGCGTTTTAAGGTTTGAAATTGGCAATTCTAAGTTATTTTAATCTGGTTGTACATTTTCGTGTGTATTCAATTTGTTTTTTAAAAAATGTGGGATATTTTCTAACAAATTAATTATTTCGAGTATATACATTGAAGGCAATGTCAATATTTTTAGTTTTCTGAAATGTGGTTTTCTGGTTGTTAAATGTTTGCAAGAATGCAGATACCCTTTTTTAAGATTTAATAATAGGATAAACTGCGAGGTCAATTTTTTTAAAGATTCTTTACTACAATTCTTTACTATAGTTACTATAGTTAACTAACCATATTGATTATAACATGGTATACTTAACATTATTAAAGTAATGCGTTAAATTATACTCTAAAAGTAATAAGCGCGACATCTAGATATTCGTGTAAATAATATTGAAGTGTATGTTTGTAATGTCAAGATAACAGCTTTTTACTAAGTGCATATCAGTGTTTGTACGTTACTTATATCAAAAAATATTTTAAAAATATTTGTCTGTCTGTCTGTCATGAAGCTGCTTGTTTCTGTTAACCTCTAAAATAGCTTGACTCATTTTAATGAAGCTATATCTCTGACTTATCTGTTACTAAAACGAGCAATTTAACTGATGCACTGCATAATTAGATGTAATATTGATACGAGTTTAAATGTCGTATTGTGCAATAAAATATTACTTATATTAAAACTGTGTATTTAAAACACAAATGTACAATAAACTACGATGCAATACGTAAATACACTGACGAACACTAACTAACTGGCTACACTGAATTATTAAATTAAAACATGTTTCGTATCAATAGACTGTACTTCGCTTTACACTGATTGTCCCAATTATCGCTTTTGAATTACTTTATAAAATTAATTGCTATCCGTCAATATATCCTTATTTATACCTAAGGTAAAGTTCGACCATGATCCTGAAAGTTTTGAAAATAACGCATATACAATCTAAATGTAATCAAGTCACACGCTATTTTCACCCTTGTGCCATATGCGAGGTCAATTATGGCATAGCTATTTGGGTAACGGCAGCTATTGTTTATCAGTAGAAGCAGCTATCTGTTTCTTTTATTTCTATATTTTTCCCAGCGCTCAGTTTTCTAGATAATTGTCAACAATATTAAGGTATATATGTAGTAAGTGTATGTTGAATTGGTTGCGTCCGTGTTGTCGGCAGAGGCGGTGGTGGTGGAGGAGGCGGCGGGCCCGTCGGGGGTCAGTGGTGCCGTCACCGAGGCCGCGCCCATGCTCGCACCCGACGACGGTAAGTGCTATCACACCGACCGACTCGCAGCCGGAACGAATAACTATAGTCAGAACCTTTATGATATAATATTGTTACGTGCCTCGAGTTCTTCTTGTACAAGAAAACACCACTTATATTAAATCGCGTATTTACAACACTAAGGTACAATAAACTACGATGAAATACGTAAATACACTGATAAGCTAACGTAAATACACTATACACACTAGTCACACTCGCTGTACTAAAACTACACTTAACCGACTACTAAAACACTTTTCCCTTCGCACTGGTTATTTCGAGTATCGCTCTCGATCGCTGTATAAAAACTGCTCTCTATTTGTCAACACATCTCTATTTATACCCAGGGTAAAGTCCTACCTGGTTCCCGAAAAATCCAAATTCATAGCGTAAAAATTAAACAATTCTAATTGTAAACAAGTCCAAGTACACGGCATGTTCACCCTTATGCCCTATTACAGAATATCCACTATGGCGTAGCTGCCTTGATAACGGCAGCTATTGTTTATCAACAGAAGCGGCCTACTTTCTTTTATTTCTAGATTTTCGCAGCGTTTTAATTCTTCACTTTTCTAGATTCTTCGTAACAATATATAAAGTCGTTGAGGCAAATTTTTCTTTTACAATACAAGCCGTGCATTTCCAATACCGGTTTGCCAGTGGCAAACTGGTTTGTGCCCTTCAGTGTCGCCGTAGCTTGACACTTATAACCTCGTTTTTTTTTATATCATAAGATAGCAAACAAGCAGATGGGTCTCCTGATGGAAAGAGACAGCCATCGCCTATAGACACTAAAGGTGTTAATGGTGCGTTGCTATGTTGTGGCGAGGTCTAATGCCTCATGCACAAGTTAACCGGCTACCAAACCTCCAAACCGGAACACGACAGTGACAAGCACTGACGCTATTGTGGCAGGAATAGAAAAGGCGGGTGTACCAGACCCGGCCGAGATAATGCAGAACTCTACCACCTAGTAGCCACGATGGTAATGACTCGCATAGCTAATCAGTCGCCTTTAACGACCTGCCCGGCAGAACGGCAGTTGACCTATTCTATAAAGGAGCGGGGCCAATCCGGGAAAAACTAGTATAAAGCTAGTAAGCACGATGTCGGTACGATAGGCGAAAAGTTCTGGACCACATTTGAGGTATAGACTGTATCTTCCAGTATGGAGGTTCGTAACAGACGAACTGTAATACGGGATTTAAAAATATTTTTTCATTACATAGTATAAAACAAAGTCGCTTTCTCTGTCTGTCCCTATGTCCTTATGTCCCTATGTATGCTTAAATCTTTAAAACTACGCAACGGATTTTGATGCGGTTTTTTTTTAGATAGGTTGATTCTTGAGGAAGGTTTTAATATATAAACCTTTCCGATATTCTCACAGGAACAAAAGCTACGCGAGTGAAACCGCGGGCAGGTCGCTAGTTTTAAATATAATTGACTATGAAAAATATTTACAATTCAGGTGTTTGTTGGCTGAGGATTCTGAAAAAGACTGACTTTTTTACTATCGATAGGTAAGCGCTTGAACTCGATCTCACCTGATGGTAAGCTAAGATGAGGCCTAAGATGGAACGCGCTTCCCTAGAAGGTACCTGTTCACTCTTCTCGTGAAGATCCCCAGATTGTACTCGTCGGGGAACACAGACTCAGGAAGCATGTTCCAGTCCTTTGCGGTTCAAATGAAGAATGTTGAATCGAACCGCTTTGTCCGGGTACGTGGAACGTCCACCATATAGCAATGCTTAGAATCTGTGCGCCTCGGCGATCGATAGAAAAACGGGGATGGTGGAAATAAATCGTGCTCAGGGCACTCCAAAGTGTACCCGATAAAACACCGATAAACTAGTGGCTCTGCGTCGTGAGGCGACAGTCTCTGTACAACGAAACCCAATACACCACGGTCTAACCAGCTAACACATCGCTGATGTGGGCAACAGTTTCATGCTAATTCACATCTATAACAGAACGAAGAGATTTTTTCCCGGTGTTGATTCCGGGCTCCTTTGAAGAATAGACCAACTGCCGTTCTGCCAGGCAGGTCGTAAAGGGTGACCGATTGGCTATGCGAGTCACTACCATCGTGACTACTAGGTGGTAGAGTTCTGCATTGACTCGTCCGGGTCTGGTACCACCGCCTTACCTATTCCTGCCGCAATAGCGTCAGTGCTTGTCGTTGTCGTGTTCCGGTTTGGAGGGTAAGGTAGCCAGTAAACTTATGATGTGGCATTAGACCTCGCCACAAGATAGCAACGTATCATCAACACCTTTGGTGTCTACAGGCGATGGTTGACTCTCCATCAGGAGACTCATCTGCTTGTTTGCTATCTTATGATATAAAAAAAATAAAAATAAAAATGTACCATAATTGTGGTTACTTGGTGGTAGAGCTCTGCAACGTCGCGCTTGAATTTGCTACTTTTCCTGCTGTAATTGCTTCAGAAAACCTGTGAGAATGGCACTAAATCCACCATACACATGGTTACACATCATTGCCCTCTTTGGTGTCTATAGGCTATGGTCAGCTCTTTAGGATTTGTTCTGTTGTTTGCTATTTTGTGGTAAAAATCTAGTAACATATTTGTATATCGATTTGGATCGAATAGTTTCAGAGACATTGAGTGTTCAGATTTTCGTATATTAAGGAGCAAATGTTATTTAGACTCGGAAGGAGAGTCAGAGCCAGAGCAGGAAGAGCTGAGGATAGCGCCGCTCACTGTGGCCGGGCTCAGCCGGGCTAGGCCAAGAGCACACGCCAGGAGATCTAACAGGTGACATACACACACGCAGCGGGACAAATCCAACAGGTGACAGACACAGACACAGTGGGACAGATCCAACAGGTGACAGACACAGACACAGTGGGACAGATCCAATAGGTGACATACACACACGCAGCGGGACAAATCCAACAGCTGACAGACACAGACACAGCGGGACAGATCCAACAGGTGACAGACACATATACAGAGTGGGACAGATCCAACAGGTGACAGACACAGTGGGACAGATCCAACAGGTGACAGACACATAGACAGAGCGGTACAGCTCGAACAGGTGATAGACGCCGCGGGACAGATCCAACAGGTGACAGACACACAGACACAGTGGGACAGATCCAACAGACAACAGACGCACAGACACTGCGGGTCAGATCCAACAGGTGACTGACACACAGACAATGCGGGACAGGCCCAACAGGTGACAGACACACAGACACAGCAGGCACACGCCAGGGAACCAATAGTTTACTGATACATACATTCTACTACACTAATAAACGCTTCGACATCACTGCCTCCTTAGTAGTAGAGGATCCCACAAGGGGCTTTTAGTATCACTCGAGCGCGGCAGATTGACGTTACGGGGGTACCGCGCGTACTGTTGAGGCACAGAATACTGGAGACTAACAGAACTCAGTGTACATACAAGTTATATTCGAGCACAGCACACATAGACACCTTTCACGGACGCGATATTTCGGAATGGTTTGGGACAGTTTGTTCCGCACCAGTCCGAGATATCGCATCCGTGAGAGGTGTCTAAGTGTGCTATGCTCGAATATTATTCAATCCTCACCATCTCGATTTCTGGAAATCCGATTCTCCCGACACTTGTACCTCGCACTACTCTGTTGTGGAACCAATTACCGGCAGGGGTATTTCCAAACGGATACGACATAGGGACCTTCAAGAAAAGAGCTTACTCATTTTTAAAAGGCCGGCAACGCAACTCCAAGACCTTTGGTATTACGAATGTCCATGGGCGGCGGTGATCACTTACCATCAGGTGCACCTTTTGCTCGTTTACCCCCTCTTCTATATAAAAAAAACATTACTTGTATGTGACATTGACTTCTGTTAGTCTCTAAGTATTCTGTGGCTGTATGGAGTTGCTCGTGTGGGCCACAGTGTGTGTGTGTGTGTGTGTTGCAGGTACTTCTGGAGCGCGCTGACGGTGGCCGTGGTGTACGCGCTGCCCGTGGTGCAGCTGCTCGTCACCTACCAGCGGGTACGTACCACCACCACACGAGCGACCACTTGTTGTTACGGATATTTTCATTTATTTCAACTAAAAATCTGCAGCTAAACATAGATATAGGTATAATTAGCGACAGGATCTTGTATGTAATAATAATAGAAGATAAACTAAGTTTTTTCATAAGATAACAAACAAGCAGATGGGTCTCCTGATAGAAAGAGTCAACTATCGCCTATAGACACCAAAGGTGTTAATGGTGCGTTGCTATCTTGTGGCGAGGTCTAATGCCACATGCATAAGTTTACCGGCTACCTTACCCTCCAAACCAGATTATGGCAATGACAAACACTGATGCTATTGCGGCAGGCATAGGTAGGAGGGTGGTACCAGATCCAGACGAGACAATGCAGAAATCTACGACCTAATAGCCACGATGTTAGTGACTCGTAAATCCAATCGACCGCTTCTAACGACATGCCTGGCAAAAAAGCAGTTGGCCTATTCTTCAACGGAGCTCGAGGCCAACACGGGAAGAAGATATTACAAATTGGAATTACTTTATTTATAAATTACTCAATTGTAAAATGACAAAAAGTGATATAAGAATAAAGCAATACATGTTACGTTACCGAGGTTTCCAGCTGTGTATTTGACATAGTGTTTGTCCGTCAGATGGTGTTCCAGACGGGCGACCAGGACGTGTGCTACTACAACTTCCTGTGCGCGATGCCGCTGGGCATGTTGTCGGACTTCAACCACGTGTTCTCCAACGTGGGCTACGTGCTGCTGGGGCTCGTCTTCATGCTGCAAGTGCGCTGCCGACCCTGGCTAGACGAGACACAGGTGACGCTTAATATACCCTCTAACGCCATTGCGAAGGTGCTTATACGTCTTATAAATACTCTGCGCGCTCAGCTGAACTGGCTTGTGCAATTCACTACAGGCCATAACAGTTATTATTTTCTCGTGGCTATTAGGAGGGAACATTAAAGACGAGAGAATTGAAAAAAGAGTAACTTCGATATAACACCCAAGTTCCGAGGTTTATCCATTCCGCTTACTAACTATTTAGGGCTTTTGGGTATTAACATCATGTCCAATCTCAACTTCGGCTAACAAATTGAGTCTATGGCACACATAGCTTCCAAAAAGTTAGGAATCATTTTGAAGGTTCGGCGGTACTTCAGCTCCGAGCAGTTACTAAACCTGTACACGGCCCAAGTTCGATCATGCATGGAGTACTGCAGTCACCTTTTGGAGGGTTCAGCCAAATATCAACTAGAAGCTTTAGACTCTAGACCAGGGGGCCTATTGCCTATCTTTGACATTTATAGTGATCAACTGACATTTGATGAACACTCAAAATTGGTTGGCAACTGACAACAGTGAAAATTGGTATTGCGTATCGCTTTTAGTGGCGGTGACTTTCGTCGCTTTCCAGCGTTCGTTCCAGTGGTTTGACTTGTCACCGCACTATTTTATCGATATTATGCTTCTAAATAAAAAAGCTAGATAAACGCAAATGCCTATAAGGGTTTATTATGGTCCTTTGTTTTGGTCGGTTTGTATTCTTCAGACTAATGTCAATTGTCAAATGTCATAACAATAAACAAATAACAATAACCTCAAAATAAGTTTAGACTAACAAAATTAACTATTCAGCTTTAAAATTCCTTTGTTGATCCCACTTTCTCCACTTTTATGTTTGTATATAGATTTATGTACATAGTATTAACTCCTAATCCATAATGTTGTAGTTGTGTAAGTTTACTAATCTTTGTGTTTGTTTTGTTTTAGATTCCTCAACTTGTAACTGATATAGTCACCGGACAACTCTTTTTATGTGACTCTCCCATGACTGACTTGATATTGGCAGAATCTGTACTAACTGGATAGCCACCAAACCAATATAATAATAATAAGTTTAGAATGCTCTCTTGAAGCAAATTAATAGTTAAAAGAAATTAAATTGTCGGTCGAATTTGCCAAAAGATACCGAAATGTTACAGTCACTTCTCCGGAGGCTTTCTATCCAGCCAGACTCAATGGCAGAGAGCAAGTTGAGTAATAACTTAGTAGTTTAGATCTATTGATTGTCATTGCATTGTATTACTTACCTTTTACATAAAAGTAGTATATAACATCTGCATATAAACAGTAACAAATATGATCTAATTGAAAAACATGAATAATCTGGAATGAAGATAAATCTAGCCAAGAGGTAAATAGCAGAACCCCTAACTTGCTTAAGATATTATATTCATTGATTATAATAGTTTTTAGATTACTGTTAGGACTAAGACATGATATTGGTATTATTGAAGTTAACAGGTAGTAATGTAAATTTAATATTTAATCAAATGAAAGTGTCTAAAGTGTGCTAAATTTTCTACAACTAGATATGTATGATCCTATCCAATAGCTAGAGCTTTGAGAGGTAATAAAAAAAACATACAAATTTAATTTTTTTATTACTTCCGTATTGTCAATATGACAAAATAATTAGACAGTCCGTTTATCTTTATTTTATAAAAAGAGTTGAGAAAAAAACATAAAACTTCATACTGCATGTTAGTAATAAGTGCATAGTTGCACCTCTGACTCGCCCAATGTTTGTGTTGTGTTGTAGCTTACAAAGTTTTTTACCAAAAGTTTTTCTGTTTAAGGTAATCTTCAGAAATTGAATTATGTGCAAACAGAGACAAATGCAACGATAAAGATATGTATAGTGCATCATCAGGTAACAAATCAATACAATAATCTCAATAATTTAAATAAGGTATTGATTTGTTACTATCATCAGTAAAAGCGTTAAAATGTGAAACTGGTTGGTGTAAATGAATAAAAACTAAATAAAACAGTACTAATTATTATAAAATAATATCAATACAAATCATCATGGAGTTTTACCAAGTGCCGATGCTGTTCAGTGTTCAAAGTATAAAGAAATGTGTTTTAAGAGCCTACTTAGGAATAAGTGTGCTGAGCTCATGAAACAGATTATTTGCACATTGTGCACATAAGGAATGTTGAAAAAAATAATTTAAAAGTGTTAAATTGAGAATAATGGTAAATGAAAATATTCATATCTTCATTCAGCATTGTGTGGTTATACTGTATACATGTTATATTTAGTACATTAGATAGATGTATAAAGCTCATCACACATGGTTAATATACTATAATATTTGATCTTAAGATACCCTAATATAATATATCTTAATGTATATTTCAAAATATCGCTCCCCATACAAATCCACCATCACACACAACTAAGATAATATATATTTTACCTTTAGTATCTTAAGATACCGAACGATATGGAAATATATATTTCATATCTTAAGATACAAAACATAAAATAAATGATGTTTTTATTTCAGGATATAGGTGATCGCAGAGCCTCATCTATACATATAATAAAATTGTAGGAAAGTCAAAACTGTACATTTAATATTTTTTTAAAAGAATACTTGGGGCGTGATCTACAATCGATATCAAAGCCAAAAATATAGTTTTTAGAATTTTTGTCTGTTTGTCTATATGTATGTCCGGGGTAAATTCAAAAAGTACTGCATGGATTTTCTTCAAATTATGCATGAATATTACTAATAGGTCGGGTCAACATATAGGCTACATATTATCACGCTATCATCTACGGGGGAGGTGCAGTGCGGAGTAAACGAAGTCCGCGCGAACAAAGTCGTGGGCAACAGCTAGTAATCTATATATTAATATAATAAATGCAAAACTTTGTTACTCTATCACGATGGATGGATGGATGTTTGTTACTCTATCACGCAAAAACTACGATACGAATTTGAATGTAATTCGGCACACAGGTAGATTATAACTTGGAATAGCACATAGGCTACTTTTATCCTGAAAAAACTAGGTGATCCCGCGGGATTCGCCAAAAACTTTTAAAATGCAACGGGCTGCACGCTGCAGCTAGTAATATTACAAATGCGAAAGTTGGGATGGTAATGTGGGGTGCATCTAGTATTATAATAGTTACTACTGTAAGCAGTGCGGGGTGCTCCCGGCTTCGTGCCGCATCCAGGCAAGAGGGAGAGGGGGGAAAACTACACAAGAAAGCTATTGCCTTTTATGTCAAGCTAGGGGTCCACCCTTAAACAATTGACATGTCTTTGATGGTTTTTCATTCAAAGTTAACTTTATTAGGAATGTGTTACTGCAATTTTCATTTTACATTCTATAATAAAATCGTCTGAAGAGCTGTCTAACAAATCAAGAAGTAAGACCGTATCACTCATAGTTAATCAGCTGTATATAGAACTCCTACAAAGAATATGTGAGGCAACGAGGCAGACTCATGATAAAATGAACAAATTTTAATATTATTGTATCTTAGCCATGTGTGATACCTTAAGATACTGTATACTTTTATATTAGGGTATCTCAAGATAAAATATTATAGTATCTTAACCGTGTGTGATGAGCGTAACAGTTATAATTGAACTAATTCCTACGTTAAAATAAAGTTGTTTGCATAGCATAAGACAAGTTTCTCTTTTTATATTATAGGATAACAAACAAGTAAATGGCTCTTGGAAGAATTAATCGCCCAGACACCAAAGATGTTAATGGTGTATTACTATCTGTGTGGTCATATAATAAAATAAATTTATATGAATACATTGTTTCTTTTATTACTATTGTACCTAAGTATTTGTTTTAATATTACCTAATCTAACACAGATTTTCTTTTTTAAAGTAAGGGGGGGAAAAAGGAAAATAAATTTAAAATTGAAGAATTAGAAAAAATAAAGAATTTGCCAGATGATAACTGCCTTTTTTATATCAAAAGATAGCAAACAAGCAAAGGCTCCCCTCACTGAGAGTCAACCATTGCCTATAGACACTAAAGATGATAATGGTGCGTTGCTATCCTTGTGGTGGGGTCTTATACATGTATAACTTTACCAGCTATTTCATTGTCCAAAAGAAACAGTGATAAGCAATGACATTATAGCGGCAGGAATAAGTAAGGCTGTAATACCAATGCAATGCAAAACAATACAAAACTCTGCCACATATTAGCCAAAATTTTCAATTTATAAATTAATATAGGCTATGCTTTATTAGACAGAAAAAAACCCATATCTTCAACTAATATATTCAATTTGCATAAAAGTATGCTAGATCAGTAATGTACCAAATTATTCCTGCACAATAATTTCAAATTTTGAAGTTAAAGATTTTGTCAGTTGAAACTGTCTGAATTTATCATTTATAATCACAGTATGTGTTATGGTTTAAATATGTCCAAATATACATAAAACCTACTAAGCCAGTAAAGCTACATAATAAGTAAACTAGCTACGCTGTCTTGCTAAGTGCATAAGTAGCATTCACATTATATTTAAAAGCTGGAAAACATTTTGTATAATGTATTCTAAGTGTAGAAGTTTATTATTATTGAATAAAATTAAATCTTATGACTGGTTATTTTTCAGCTAAAAAAATTTTACATCTTGTTATAATTATTACAAAACTGTAAAGTTTTTTTAGTAGGTACAAGGTAAAAATAAAACTGCAAGTTAATGCTTTTTCTTTTCACATAGTCTTTATTCAAAAAAAAAAACAATTATATTAAATCTTTTGTCCTTCTCATATGTGGTTCCCTGTTAGTGCCTTGCCTCAAGTTATATAGATCTGTCAGGGTGCTGTTTTGGATCACTTAGTATTGCTGGTAGCAATTCACAATGTGATAGGTACTGCAACTCTTGTATTGAAACAGTTGTGTTTGATGTTTTGGCTTCGGCATATAGAGCAACATAGGTATGTATTAGGATATTATTTAGTAGTGTTATTGGGTTCGAATTTACTCTGCTTGTTAAATACTACCAATTCACTCTCTGCACTCTTATACACTTTTCAGTAGTTAGGACCCACCAGCAAACATCAACATAGAACTTTTGTGACTAAGAAGTTGTAGCTGATTAATGAAATATTAAATCTGAAATCAAATAAAATATTTAAAATGGTGTATGCAAGCATCACTGCATCAACATGCTATAGTTAATAGTGTAATGGTTAATCCTCAGACCATTTTTGTTGGCCTGAGTGTTAATCATTAAAAATTGTAAGTATATGGTACGGTAGGTACTTTAAGCTTTAACACAATGATAATTTTTTCTAAGAGAAGCTCTCTTCATGTTCAGAATTAATAATAGCTAGATATAGGAGTTTAATAGTACCTACATAAAAGAACACTAAGTTCTAATTTATTGATAGAGTCATAAGTTCATAAAGGCAACAAAATTAATAATTAAATTTATTTAGATAAATTGCTTTTTGATTTGATTACTCTTGTAAGTAATATGTAAGTATACATACTATTTATATAATTACACTTACTCTAGCACAATTACTTTTTAAATCAAGGGGATTAGAACAATTAATAATAATTTGCCAGATAATAATTAGCAGAATCCTCCATAAAATAAGCTCATTTCTTTCACTAATAAAATCACTAATAAAATTAGTTGGCAAATTTAGCATTTACAAATTCAGTATTGGTTGTGATCACATAGAAAAGAAAGTCATATCTTCTTCATCTATGGTTAAAGATCTTAAAAATGTGATATAACAAACCACATATTTCCATAATTATCAAAAACTCTTGTACAATCCCTTTTTGAAATTAAAGTTCCAACTTATAACTATTCTAGAAGGGTTTGCCAGGTGATAATTACTTCAATTTAGCATCTACCAAATCAGTATCGGTTATCATTTATTAGGTCCATAATAGAAGTTCATTTCTTTCACTAATAAAATCACTTTGCAAGCTTAAAGATGCTAAAGCCTCTACTACTCTCTTACAAGTCGATTTTTTCTTCGGCACAAACAGAATACTGCATAAAACATTATTGTTACCATGTGAAATTTTATGTATTAGTCTTAGATATGTTATTCTAATTTTATTGCAGTATTGTGTTATGACTTATGTATCCTACATTATTTATTATTTAACAATAATAACCTTCTAAAAATGGTATTAACAAACTATATATTGTCAATAGTACATTTTCTGTACCTTTCAAACGTCGCCGGTTAATAGTGTTAATCACTATTTTGATCATTAAAAACTACTCTAGACTAGTTGCTTTCAAAACATAAAAGTGATCAACGATTTGACGTCATTCGTTGGTCACTAAGCATACGCAATACCAATTGTCAAACTACCCATACTAAAAGTGTCGTTCCAGTGCACGATAGTGACTTTCGACGACACCAAGTACTTGTGACGTCATTTTCGTTGATCACCCATGTTAGTCAATACGAAATAAGGGAACTGACAGCTAATTGATGTCAACTTTGCACAGTGATTATCACTTTGATTGTCAGTTCAAGATAGGCAATAGGCCCCCAGGACTCCCCAACCAGGAGGGCACGCTTCCTAAGGAGGCGTAGAGTAATGTAAGGGGGGGGGGGCGCGTCGTACGTAATATGTAAGATTACATTTCCAAAAAGAAAATAATGAACGAGTAGGTAAATAAGGCATATAAGGGGAGCATGAAAATATTGTTTTTGGCTCGGAAAGGCTCGGTGAAATAAAGGTTGGCAAAGCCTGCTGTAGACCGAAGAGCCCGTAGGCTAATAAACGTCGACAAACTCACAAATAGAAAGTTACAAACACTTGAGCATCGTTGTAAGGTCGCTAGCCTATCAATTTTTTACAGAATTCACTTTGGTGAGTGTGCGAAAGCTCTCTTCGAATTTGTTGGACCCTCACCATTCCTTTATCGGACTACTAGACGCAGGCAGAAGTTCCTTCCGTACGTTGTTGATGTACCAAAAAATCAAACAAAAGGTTATGACAACTCTATTTTGGCTTGAGTCGCCAAGGCTTGAGACGAACGCATGCAGGAAAAAATAGACGCAGGCAGTGTCTATTTTTCCTGACAAACATAGTCCTGGAACCTTTAAGAGTAGAGTGAATAAGATTCTTTTGGATAAGCGTGTGCCACCTTCGTCTTCATCCAATTCCAATTAAATCTTTAAAAAAAATAGTTATTTGTGAAATGTAGCGATCTGTCGCCTTGCAGTTTTCTCAATCGCATCCTAAGAATATGCCGTAGAGTGCGATACAGGCAACTGCCGCCTGGACCGAGTGAATCTGTTGTAATATTAGTCGTTTCTGATGAGCGCGGCGGGAATTGTCCAATTTCAAACGTTCTTGTTATTATTATTACGCAGATCTATAGCTTATTACTTTTTTGGGGTTTTCAGTTATAAACATTATGATCAGTTATTAATATAAAAGGCGCCCGTATCCCCGAAGCGGTAGACTGTGGTACAACAAGTGCACACACGATTTGCCGAAAATACTGGTCCCGCTAATGTGATAAGTTGTAATCCCGGGCAGCATTGTTTTTATTAGAAATTTGAAAAAATATTTTTTTAATTGCTCGACCCGGAAATCGATCCCGGGACATCATCTGGTCAAACGCAAACGCCAACTAGACCACAGAGGCGATGAATAGTAACATCAAACTTACAGAGTAGATTATCAACTAAGATACCGTCGGCCGAGGAAATATGTGAAATTCGTGAGGTCGTTGTATTCTTGTGGTATGCTTTAGTACAAGGTGTCTCTCAAGAAAATTTATATTTGTTTTGGTTACTGCATGAATACAATAAACCTGAGGGCGCGGGAGGCATGTCATATCAATCAATAGCTCTGTTTTTGGGAATTTAGTCGCTATGGAGCGTTTTTCCAGATCGGACCGCCCTTGGGTGTGCGAGAGTTTTACAAAAACTCTGATTCGGCGTCTATAGCGGTAGAAGATTCTGCAGTAATTCGAGAATTGGTATCTCCCGTGTTGGTCCGGGCTCCTTTGAAGAACAGACCAACTACCGTTCTGTAAGGCAGGTCGCAACAGCCTTCCCGTGTCTCTACCATCGTGGTATTATTACTAGATGCTAAAGTTCCGCTACGACTCGCCCAGATATTTGATACCACCACCTCACCTATTCCTGCCGCAATGGCGTCGACCTTGTTTGGAGTTTGGAAGATTAGCCGGTAGATTTATGAATGTGGCATTTTCATCCCGCCACACGGATATCAATGCACCATTAACATTTTTGGTGTCTATATGCGATAGTTTCTTTTTCCACCAAGATGGTCATCTGCTTGTTTGCTATCCTATGATGTGATGTGCGCAGCATTCCACTTATACGTAAATGGGTTAAACTGTTGAAGAAACTGGTAGTCCGGGCGATCAAGGTCATCAGCGTGGTGAGCGTTAGTCCATTCGTGACGAATCGGATCTGTCAATTTGGAATCGCGCATGTGCTCTAAATATGCATAGATCATTGTTACATTGTAACGGTTACGATTATCCGTTACATTCGCGGTCCGAATGGGTCAACACTAGTAGTGATGCACCGGCGTCGGGTTCTCCTCCCCCGCCGATGGGTATATAACCGGACCCGCGCCGTCCACATGTCCCTAACCTGCGGGGCGGATCGCACGTCGTGGTGTGTGGAAAGCGGGGGGGGGGGGGGGGCATCTAATCTTCTTCCCTATATAACTACCCTAAAATAGATAACCCAGTGCAAGGGGCTTCCCCCCCGAGCTCAACCCAACGACCTAGCCGTTTTCACGGCTAGCGCTTGAATCCATGGTCATGGGGCACCAACCCCGAAACCATCTCCCCGTTCCCCTGCCGGGAACGTGCGATGACTACGAGACCACATGTCTTTATTCTTTGTCCGGGGATCTACGGCGGCGCTCGTTGGTTGACCGGTTTATAAATTATAGTTTATAAAATATAGATTTTAGAATTTTTGTCTGTTTGTCTGTATGTATGTCCGGGGTAAACTCAAAAAGTACTGCATGGATTTACTTAAAATTTTGCATGAATATTACTAACAGGTCGGGTCAACATATAGGCTACATATTATCACGCTATCACCTACGGGGGAGGGGCTGTGCGGAGTAAACGGAGACCGCACGGACGAAGTCGCTGGCAACAGCTAGTTAATCAGTATAATTAGGAGACGCTCATTGGTCAATTTAAATGAATGTGTCCAATTCAAATAGCGCGCGCTTTTTCAGATTCCTGTTACCATTTCATTCCATTGCATTTTATGGAATCACTTTCACAGAATTAAAAAAATATGTAATACACAAAAATATTAGATTAAACCAACCAACCAACCGTAAGTAGAGGGCGGGAAGTGAGATGGTGGTGGTGTTACCGCAGGGTTTGGGCATCCCGCAGCACCGCGGGCTGCTGTACTCGATGGGGCTGGCGCTGGTCATGGAGGGGCTGCTGTCCGCCTGCTACCACCTCTGTCCCAACAAGATGAACTTCCAGTTCGGTGAGACAGCGGCACACACTCGTCACACACTACCGCGTCTGACACACTCCAGCACCGCGGCTGCTGTACTCGATGGGGCTGGCGCTGGTCATGGAGGGACTGCTGTCCGCCTGCTACCACCTCTGTCCCAACAAGATGAACTTCCAGTTCGGTGAGACAGCGGCACACACTCGTCACACACTACCGCGTCTGACACACTCCAGCACCGCGGCTGCTGTACTCGATGGGGCTGGCGCTGGTCATGGAGGGGCTGCTGTCCGCCTGCTACCACCTCTGTCCCAACAAGATGAACTTCCAGTTCGGTGAGACAGCGGCACACACTCGTCACACACTACCGCGTCTGACACACTCCAGCACCGCGGCTGCTGTACTCGATGGGGCTGGCGCTGGTCATGGAGGGACTGCTGTCCGCCTGCTACCACCTCTGTCCCAACAAGATGAACTTCCAGTTCGGTGAGACAGCGGCACACACTCGTCACACACTACCGCGTCTGACACACTCCAGCACCGCGGCTGCTGTACTCGATGGGGCTGGCGCTGGTCATGGAGGGACTGCTGTCCGCCTGCTACCACCTCTGTCCCAACAAGATGAACTTCCAGTTCGGTGAGACAGCGGCACACACTCGTCACACACTACCGCGTCTGACACACTCCAGCACCGCGGCTGCTGTACTCGATGGGGCTGGCGCTGGTCATGGAGGGACTGCTGTCCGCCTGCTACCACCTCTGTCCCAACAAGATGAACTTCCAGTTCGGTGAGACAGCGGCACACACTCGTCACACACTACCGCGTCTGACACACTCCAGCACCGCGGCTGCTGTACTCGATGGGGCTGGCGCTGGTCATGGAGGGACTGCTGTCCGCCTGCTACCACCTCTGTCCCAACAAGATGAACTTCCAGTTCGGTGAGACAGCGGCACACACTCGCGCACACACGACCGCGTCTGACACACTCCAGCACCGCGGCTGCTCGATGCGGCTGGCGCACTCCCTCAATTCACGTTTCAAAACCTTAATCGAATCATAGTGGTCAGGGCTCTTACACACATAAGCACGATACAACGTTCGTCGTAGCACGACGCCTTTAGTCGTGAAGCCTGGGTTAAACCTAACTACAAACAATTTTTTTGTTTAAAATGTTTGTAAGTTTATACTGACACAGGGCTAGTGATGAAAGCCTTATGTAGTGCTTTAAAATTAAGTAGTAATTTAAAATAGGAAGTCAGCAAACGTTTGGTTCACCACAATTCACCGATTTGTCAGTTGCCACTTCTACCCGGCCCGGGAGTCGAACCTGGGATTTTATGACTTAACCAGATAAAACGTATCAGATCAGTAAAATGCGTCAATAAAAAAACACCGATAAGCATCACGCCATCCGACAAATCGGTGAATCGGTGTTAGAAAGTTGTTGAAATGTGTGTGTGTTAGACTCGTCGTTCATGTACGTGACGGCGGTGCTGGTGGTGGTGAAGCTGTACCAGGCGCGCCACCCCGACGTGAACGCCTCCGCGCACGCCACCTTCATGCTCATCGCGCTGCTCATCGCCATCGGTCAGTACCACACACCACAACCCATGACAACTCGCCCGCTATATAGATACACTGAGTAACACAACCACTGCCCCCCTGAAAAGAGACAGCTTAATGACATTATCTAAACAAATAATAAACTTACAATAAAAAACGAAAGAGAGATTGATCGACAATTTGATCGTTTGATTTAAATAGAAAAGGACGAAAGAGGGAGTGATCGACAATTTGATCGTTTGATTTAAATAGAAAAGGACGAAAGAGAGAGTGATCGACAATTTGACCGTTTGATTTAAATAGAAAAGGACGAAAGAGAGAATGATCGACAATTTGATCGTTTGATTGAAATAGGAAAGAATGAAAGAGAAATCTCGTAGAGATAAATTGCAGATGTCAAAGAAAAATGCTTTTCGTATTTTAGACATAAAAGTTGCCGTAAAACTCTTTGTTTTTTGCTATTTGTATCTGGCTGATTTTGGAATCATTAATTAAATAAAATTTTAAATATAAAATACCGTGTAATGTGTTCTATCTCATTCTTTCATCTGCTTAATCTCATACATTTATTTATGTGTTTGGTTATTTTTTATCTGAGTCATTTTTCTTTCACATGTCATATTACAGTTCTAAAGTACTTCAAAAAATATGTTTTTGTATTTTAAAATGTTTCCGTTTACACCTTTTAATCAAAATTAAGTAATTTTCTCCCAAAGTTTGCAAATTAATTTGTTTTTTAGTTATGAATTTCCCCAAAGTAACGCCTGAATCTATAAATGTATAATACGATTGTTTTCTTTATATTACAAATAAGAAAATAAGCAAATGGCTCTTATAGAAAGAAAAATCCATCGTCTATAGACAACAAAGATTTTAATGGTGCGTTGTCATCCAAATAGCGGGATGGTAATGCGTAAGTTTACCCTCCAAACAGGGAAATGATATTGACAATCATTGACGCTATTGCGGCTGAAATAGGTAAGGCGTTACCTACAAAACCCCATGGTGACATTGCAGACCTCTCAAACCTAGTTATGTTGTGTAACATGTTATTAATTCGCTCTCCTTCGTCATTTCCTGAAACATTGTTACTATGTAGGTTTCTACGGCATTATGTACCCCACCATCGTGTTCTGGAGTCTGTTCACCGTGCTACACCTGGCTGTGTGCTTCTCCTTCACGCTCAAGATATACTACGTGGGCCGGTTCAAAATGGGTGAGATTATTCAAACACATCATTTTCTCTCTCTCATGAGCTCTTATTTCGTTTTGTCATTTTGTGACTACATCAATTAATACGATATTGATTTTCTTTTCTTAATTAGTTTTAAATTATTGCTGTTTCTGTCAAACATATCTGCTGGGGTTGATTTACTTACTGAAAAACATTCATGAAGCCTGTGGAGATTGGCAAGATTCATTTCCAGTGTTATTTGTTTTGTATAAGGCATTTGACTGTGACCATCAATGCATCTGAATTTAGAATTTTCACGATTATAAGTAAGAAGACATAGGGCCAAGCCTTCTGGCTTCTTACTTAAGTGGAAAAAATCAGAAGGTAGACAATAATTGAAGAAGATTTATTGATGCTATTGTAATCATGAGTATCCTGTAGGGCTCAATTCTTGGTCCGTTTTTGTTTGTTATACAAATAACTGATTTTATTTTTATTACTTAATACATATTATAGGAATAAATACATATTGGGGAAGGCATATGGGTAAATTGACAGGTATTTTTAGTTCAGCGTCATAAAAAATAAGTTTTCAAATTGATATGTCGACATTTTATGAGTTTTTTTTTTTTTTTTATATCATAAGATAGCAAACAAGCAGATGGGTCTCCTGAAGGAAAGAGTCAACCATCGCCTATAGACACCAAAGATGTTAATGGTGCGTTGCTATCTTGTGGCGAGATCTAATGCCACATGCATAAGTTTACCGGCTACCTTACCCTCCAAACCGGAACACGACAGCGACAAGCACTGACGCTATTGCGGCAGGAATAGGTAAGGCGGTGGTACCAGACCCGGACGAGACAATGCAGAACTCTACCACCTAGTATCCACGATGGTAGTGACTCGATAGCCAATCGGTCGGGTGTTCCGGCGCAGCCCGGCCACAGTAAATTTTGTAATTTATAGACATAAAATTTAAATGTTCTTTTAATGTTCTTGCAGTACCAATGAATAAATTAAATGTACCTCAAGTATATCTCCTTAAAAGAGCACTTTTTGGTGGCCGGGAAGTAACGTATACGCTGCAGCCCGGCCACGGTTATATTTTCCAGTAGGATGCTCAGAATGTTCTTAAATATAAGCAAAATAAATGTTCCATTTGCGTTCTTTGGTTTTTTGAATGTAATATACGAACAAAAACGACTATATAAAGAAAAAATGATTTCAAATTAAAATATGCACTTAGCGCCTGTAGAATTAAAGTAGCAAATCTTCTTATTTGTAAAAAGCTGCTATCGCAATTTTTTTAGGAGCAATTCTCTAGAAAACCAGACGTAAAGAAAAACAGTAAAACAGTTTTGATTGTAAAACGATGATGCATTTTCCTATATGATATTATTATAAACAAAGTAATTGTAAATATGTTATATGTATTTAGATGTACGTAATTGCATTAATAATTTTGTAGTGAATGGGTACTTATTGTTATATATAATTTAAATATTTATAAAAATTAATCGCCCCGTTGGTCGAGTGGTTAGCGACCCTGACTACGCAATCGAATGGGCTCAGGTTCGATCTCCGACGGGGACAAGCATTTGTGTGATGAGTATAAATATTTGTATTTGCGGGTTTGGGTGTTTATTAAATATGTTCTAGTTTTTATATATGTATTTCTATGTATTAGTATCGTTGACTAACACCCATAACACAAGCAAATAGTTTGCTTACTTTGGGGTTAGATCAGTAAGTGTAATTTGTCCCGTGAAAATTTATTATTATTATATCTATGATTTGTCTTCTACCCTCACATTTTTTTATATCATAAGATAGCAAACAAGCAGATGGGTCTCCTGATGGAAAGAATCAACCATCGCTTATAGTCACCTAAGATGTTAATGGTGCGTTGCTATCTTAGGGTGAGGTCTAATGCCACATGCACAATTTAACCGGCTTAAGGTTTAAGCACTGACGCTATTACGGCAGGAATAGGTAAGGCGGTGGTACCAGACACGGGCGAGACAATGCAGAACTCTACCACCTAGTAGCTACGAAGGTAGTGACACACGTAGCTAATCGGTCGCCTTTTACGACCTGCCTGACAAAACGGCAGTTTGTTTATTCTTCAAAAAAGCCCGGGTCCAACACGGGGAAAATCATGCCAGACCCTGTCAAAAGCCTTCGAGATATCAAGGAAGATAGCTAGTGCTTCACCATTATTCTCGATGACCGCGCTCAAGATGTAGGTAGCATACGCTAGAAGATCCTACCAATAGAGATAGTACACAATTATCAATATAAATAAAAATATGTGAGTGTAGAAAACAAATCGTAGATATAATGCAATTCCAATTCCCTACAACATTTAACATTTTTTTTATTATTTTAATATTCTATGCAATTACGTACATCTAGATACATATAATATATTTATAATTACTTTGTTTATAATAATAATATATCATATAGGAAAATGCACCATCGTTTTGCAATCAAAACTGTTTTACTGTTTTTCTTTACGAGTGGTTTTCTAGAGAATCGCTCCTAAAAAAAATGCGATAGCAGCTTTTTACAAATAAGCAGATTTGCTATTTTAATTCTACAGGCGCTAAGTGCACATTTTAATTTGAAATCATTTTTTGTTTATATAGTCGTTTTTGTTCGTATATTACATTCAAAAAACCAAAGAACGCAAATGGAACATTTATTTTGCTTATATTTAAGAACATTCTGAGCATCCTACTGGAAAATATAACCGTGGCCGGGCTGCAGCGTATACGTTACTTCCCGGCCACCAAAAAGTGCTCTTTTAAGGAGATATACTTGAGGTACATTTAATTTATTCATTGGTACTGCAAGAACATTAAAAGAACATTTAAATTTTATGTCTATAAATTACAAAAGTGACTGTGGCCGGGCTGCACCGGAACACCCAATCGGTCGCCTTTTACGACCTGCCTGGCAGAACGGCAGTTGGCCTATTCTACAAAGGAGGCCGGGACCGGGGCAAGTTGCAAATTTTAGTTACTTTTATTATAATATTATGTTTGTATTAAGGTTTTTTAGCGAAGAAATTCAAAGAAACATTATTCTGAGTATAATATATTTGAGAAATTGATGAGTGTGTAAAAATATTTGCTCATTTAACCGCTCACACCACCAGCCATTTTCGTATTTTTTTCTAAAAACACACGGACCGTTACGCGCACGCGTTTCGTGTCCGTTCCGGTGGACCGTGGTCACAAAAATGGTTTATGAGTTGTTTGGATTGAATCCGATACTGTAAAGCGTATATTTTTTAAGAGGTCTTGAGTACTGCAATACACTGGTGTTAGAATTGTTTAATTTAAATGGCTTAAGCTACAAAATAAATCAGGTGTAATACGACACTTTGAGAAAAATATGACTACTTGTTAGTCGAGGATTTTTAATTCAAAAAGTAAATCGATGACCTATGCTTTTTATATTTTTTTTATATAATTGGTAAACAACATATATTATAGTACAAAAATATTTATTTACATAAATATTTATATCTTTTTTTTTCATAATTAATACGTAATTTTTTCCGTAATTTTTAAATAATTTATTTCTTTTTCAATTTTACAGCTATGTTATTTTTTTTAAAAAATTGTTTAGGATATTTCACATTCACATCATATGATTTTTTTGAGATCATAGATATTGTTACGTACTCGGGTTCGTACTTGTAAGAAAACACCACTTGTATTAAATCCGTGTATTTACACAACACTACACAACTAATACTAAAATACACTTTACACCCTAGTCACTCGCTATACTATCACTGAACTTAGAACACTACACAATAAAACACTTCTTGCTTCGCACTTGGTCACTTAATGTATCGCTCTCGATCGCTTGATAAAAACTGCTCTGTGTTTGTCAACACTTCTGTATTTATAGGCAGGGGAAAGTCCTAGCTGGATCCAGAAAAATCTAAATGTATCGGGAAACAATGAATCACTTCTTATCGTAAACATGTTATGAGTCATAAATCCTAGTACACGCTACTTGCAACTTTATGCCATATCCTACAAAGTCCATTATGGCATAGCCCAGGTCAACTATTTGTTTGTCAATAGGAGTAGCTATCTCTTTCTTTTATTTCTAGATAGTTCCCGCGTGTGCGCTCCAACTCTACACGCTTCTAGATTATTCGTAACAATATCAACACTAAAATTTACGAAAATAAATAAAAATAGGTACCGTCATACCCAAAGCGCTGATATCATTAAGTTGGTCATTAACGAAATATATGTTTTATTAATTGATATTTAAGGTTTTTTGACAAAATTATTATCTAAACTGTTAGATCTTGAACTAATTTTGATTATAAATAAAGTTTACTTGTTGATTAATACGCCAAAACACTTTTAAATTAACCTGTATCATAAAGTGCAACCAACACATAACACACAGCACGAATCAAAATGGCGACCATAGTGTATTAACGGCATTTTCTCAGAGGTCTCATTAGTTACCAAAGTGATGTGAGCGGTTAAGAAAAAATATGATGTTATTAGTGGAATCCTATCAAAGAGCTATAATATTAATTTGTGATTTCAGAGTATACCTGAGAAAAAAAAATGTTTTAAAAATAAATTAATATTATTTGTTAAATATTATGACTAAAAATAATCTTGACTTTACTGTCATTTGCAAATAATTCGATTATATTCCCATGTCCTATGTAATAAGGTAATTAATTAGTGTATACAATAAACAAAAACAAACCAAGAATGGAAACTGTGAAACACTCATGATTTCAGCACCACCAGTAGTATATATTGTTTCATAAGTTTTGGATTTTTTCATTTAAGTTCGAAATCAAAAACTTAAAAGGTATTTTTATTATATGATAGATGTAGTGAAACACAAGCTAGTTGATTCAACACTGATTTATTTTTATCTACCCACAAAGTAAATACATATTTTATAACAAACTATTACTACCATATATATATATATATATATATATATATATATATATATATATATATATATATATATATATATGTGAGGAAGTATGTGAGTATTTGCAACCTAAGGTAGCGTAGCGCTATCTAGAGTAGAATAAAGTGTATTTGACTTATACGTTGCGTACGTCACTTACGTCATTTTATATCTTAACAGTCATCCATCGGCCAGCATATATCAAATATCGCCTGTCGTAACGAAATCCGAGTCAGTAGATCGGTTTATAAAAGGACTCACAGCTAGAGAACCGACCGTGCCTAACGTGCGCACTGATTCAGTGATAAGACGACTATATGGTGGTATATTATAATTTATTGTCTTCTGCGAAAGCAGCGGTGGGATCAAATCCAATGCGTCTAATATTACTATCGGCCCACCAGTTCATGAACGTTGAAAACGAACCAATTTGAAGAAAATGGTGATGCAAGTGCAAAATAAAATTAAAAAAGTGCGAAACAAGGATTACCGTATTCATCACGAAATAAAGATTTCCTTTATTTCATGGTATTCATTCATTTACAAGGCCATGCTCATAAAAGGGTGTCAAAATCACCCTTATGCAAAACATTGGATGAAATAAAGGAATGTTAATCACGTCAGTTCGCTACTATTGGAAGATTTCACGACATGGTGCAGTATACTAGTAATTGCGATTCAACTTATGTGGAGAACTCTATAAAAAAAAAACCTAGTAATGGTGGATGAAATAGAAACTGGGTGGAGCGAGGTGAACAAAATTGTAGACGTCATCTCAGGTATCTCCGACTACCAGGTACGGTCTGATTTATTAAAAATACTGGCGAACAAAATTGAAGTCGTCATCTCAGGTATCTTCGACAGCCAGGTATGATCTGATTTATTAAAAATACTTCTAAGTAGCAGTTACTCGCGATTTCATTCGCGTGATCAAAAATCAATGCTTCTATTTGCCCAGTAGGTAAAATAGTGGCCTGTGTCATTGCTAAATAATGTGGCTTTCTGGGCGTGAGAGAATTTTTGAAATTGGTTAAGTAGTTTTTGAGTTAAATTGTAACAAATGAACGAGCAATCAAATGTAAAGTCTTTATAATTTTAGTATAGATAACTTCGTGGCACTTGACAGATATTTTAGCACTACACATAAATTGGAAATTACAAACGTCCTATCAATCCGTAACTATTTATGAATTACCTTAAACGTTATTGACTAGAATACAATGCTGTGGCCATTGGTCAGACCATCATAAGTGCACTTTTAGCTGAACAATGTTAATAATACAATTAGCATTGCGAAAAACGGATCGATTGATCAGATAGACATATCTCTATCAATACTGTACTCTTCTACAGTCTATGAACATTTCAAGATAAGTTAAAAAACAGAATATTACATTTGATCATAACAATACATACGCATTGTGCATTGTGCATAATACATGTAAAATTATTTTTGTAATTATCACTTTCTGATCTGAGGCCACAGAACGATCGTATAGTGTTACAAATATTATAAATCGAGTTATAACGCAAAATGTCGAAATTTTTAATAAAAGTTTAGATTTGTAGCCTTAATTCTAGTGATGAAAGTGTTCAATCAATCAATCAATCAATTCTTTATTAGCTTAAAGTAGGGTAACAATGTGTTAGACGTTATTTAATTACAAATTATGAACTTACACCTAGTTTGCCAGACAAATGGCGTGCTAATTTTCAGTGATCTTATTGTCTGAAAGTGGGACATACGGAACAGGTGTATTTTTCTAAACGAGGAGATGATAAGTATACAAAATCAAGTGTTAGTAAGTCTATATTCACAATCAGAACATAAATTTAAGTATTTTCATGCCCGTATCTCCGAGGAGGTGGGTGGAGGTGCAGCCGGTGCGCCAGCAATTGGCCGAGTATGTTTGGTCTCACAATGGGTGGCGGGCCGATTGCCGGCTGGGCACTTATCTAATCCCAGGCAGCATTACTTTGCAAAGGTGAAAAGCACATTCTTTAATTTGCCTGACCCAGAAATCGAGCCCGGGACCTCACGTGGTACCGGCACTGGACCACTAGACCACAGAGGTGACAAATCAATAAATTTATGCGTTGGGATCGATCTCAAGTTTTAAGTTACAATGTTTAGTTAGCGGCTCTGATTGTTCACCTTGTGACATCATTATCGGGCGGGATGTTTATTTAGTCGACCCGGAATAAACCTTTCATTATAAAAACAAAGGTACGCACAGTACAAAAAAAAAGTTCAAGTGGATGTTTATGTTTTACAGAGCGCAGACTTACATGATATTGAGACCAATATTACTATCGACGATAGACATGGGTGTTTTGTTATTTTTCAGCATCGATACACGTCGTTGTTTCGTAAACGTTATCATTGTCAACATCGTTGTTTCCAACAACGGTGTCGGACAGCTACTAGCGTACTGGCTGGGAAACGTCAAGCACGTTGATGGTTTGGCGTTTTCATAAACGTTGTGATACTGTCGTGCATCAACGTAAAAACATTTAGGAGAGTAAATGACAGTTGATGTAAATAGATAAACAAAATATTGAAATATAAAGTTTTTTTAGTTTAGTTAGTTAAAATTTGGATACGCATTTGAAAGGATGATTTTCTACTCAAGCACGCAGTAAGGTTGGCATTTAGAATTGGTAACGTTGCGCTCATCCGTTGTTTATTCACAGTTGGATATTCACAGTAAGGACCATCGGGCATCGACGTATTATAATTGGCGGCGTCGATTACAGTGTCGTTATTCGACATCTGCCATCGCGTTGAATTTGAGTGTTATTCCCATCCGTTACTGGGCATTTCGGCACCGGATGTCGTCACCATGGACCGACATCGATCGTCAGCAGCGTTTCGTTAGAAACGGCCACCTCTAATCGACGATGATATTGCCCGTCTATATTACTTGATTAAAAGGGTTTGAGTTTGCACAAAGGGCAATTCCCACTATTTCATTACTATGTGTGAAATAAAAATGAGACTTGAAAATTTAAATAAAGTCGTACTACACCATCCTTAACCATTAATCTCTACAAAAATAAATTCTGTAAAGGATATCACTTCCAAAATAAGTTCATAACCCTCTACACTTGCCTTGTTATTCTTTTTTAAAAAAAAAAGGGGACAGATAGCCTTTGTTTTATTTCAGAGATTTAAAAGCTAAAAACCATGCATGATAATTATTATCTTTCGATGAATATCAGATGACAATATTATCAATATTTGACTCTAAAAATGTAGCTATTTATACGTCAGCCGTCTCGGCTATGGAACTGTACTATCGCAAAAATCGACACTCAAGTTAATTTTATCAAATAAAGAAAAAGCCAAAGCCCTGAAGCATTTCAGGTACTATTCTTCTCAGGACAAGTTTCAAGGATGTCATAAACTACAACGGCCTTAAGGCATTTCATCATAAAAAAAAAAGATTTAGCTCCTTGAATACATAGATAATACATGGGCCTAGGTAGGCATTTTGATGTGGAGTACAGGAAAGGGATACCACACGTTTATTATTTTAGTCGTCAATATGGTTGGTTTCAACTCGACCAGAGGCTAGACCCTGACACTAACTGGATTATCCAGGCTTTAGTAAACGACACATTCGAAGTAATTTTTGCGGTCATTATATGTTATGGAGAATAAGCTAGCTTCATAAAAATTTTCAAATTATAAAAATATGTTATATCACGTAATAGTTCTTAAAATTATAATAGGCAACTTATTCAACACTTTCATGAGGATTCAAAACATATAGTTTGAGATACAACGTTAAATAAAATACGAAAACATATATGGTTTTCCAACACTACCGCTTGTGCCAGAACATTATATGTTCACCAGTGCTTAACATGTAAAATTGATAAAATACCATCGGATAGTTTAGCTGCTTAGCTTAAGCCAGGATGGACGAACTAGCTTGTGCCGATAAAGCACGCTTTAATAAGAGTTAGAACGAAGTACATTTTTTTTTATGTAAGCGATATAGTTTTAGTTGAGTAAAATCCTAGGCTAATTAATAAATCAGTGTATTGGAAGCTCCGCGCTTAATGTAATAATTAAGGAATTACATTAGAAGCTTAGCGCTTCGTGTAATTAATAAATCAGTGTATTAGAAGTTCTGTGCTTTATGTAACAATTAAGGGAGTACATTGGAAGCTTAGCGCTTCGTGTAATTAACAAGTCAGTGTATTGGAAGCTCCGCGTTTCATGTACCTAACAATTAAGAAAGTACATTGGAAGCTTAGGGCTTCGTGTAATTAACAAGTCAGTGTATTAGAAGCTCCGCGCTTCATGTAACAATTAAGGAAGTACATTGGAAGCTCAACGCTTCGTGTAATTAATAAGAAAGTGTATTGGAAGCTCCGTGCTTCCGATAACTAGCAATTCAGATTGTAAAGGAAGCTCTGTGCTTAGTACAGCTCCCAGGTCGGCGTTGTGTGTCGTTTTAATATTCTTGTGCGACGTTACTATGAGCTTTATGTGCTTTGTATCACACCAAAAGACAGTAAAATTTTAACGAAGTGGAAATTTCTATTACGTATTGCCTACAGGCTTGTAATGTTACGAAGATAACTGTGCGACACGCGAGAGCGCGTTGTCTGTCAGAATGGCCGTGTGAGGAAGTATGTGAGTATTTGCAACCTAAGGTAGCGTAGCGCTATCTAGAGTAGAATAAAGTGTATTTGACTTATACGTTGCGTACGTCACTTACGTCATTTTATATCTTAACAGTCATCCATCGGCCAGCATATATCAAATATCGCCTGTCGTAACGAAATCCGAGTCAGTAGATCGGTTTATAAAAGGACTCACAGCTAGAGAACCGACCGTGCCTAACGTGCGCACTGATTCAGTGATAAGACGACTATATGGTGGTATATTATAATTTATTGTCTTCTGCGAAATATATATATATATATATATATATATATATATATATATATATATATATATATATATATATATATATATATATATATATATATATATATATAACAATAGTGATGTAACTTCTTTAAGAGGTTGTTATAATTTATAATCGATACAATCTAAGTTGTCTAAGACAATTTACAAAATACACGAAAGTTCGAGGCTGTTTTTTTTTAAAATTTGTATTGTGATTGTGTTTTGGCTCTTTGATTAAAGTAATGTTTTAGCAGTTAGTTTGATTGAAGAGTTGTGTGAGTTGACACCGGCAAGCTGTGTGTGTGGAGGCGCAGGCTGACAGTAGTGTTGTGTGGTGCAGAGCGCGCGGTGTTCCCGCGCGCGTGGTCAGCGCTGCGGACGCACAAGTTGCGTGCGCTGCGGCCCGCCTACGGGGCCCGCGCCGCGCTGCTGGCCGTCGCACTCACCGCCAACGTGGCGCTGGCCTCCTACGGGTCAGTCAGTCACACACACACACACACACACACACACGGGGCCCGCGCCGCGCTGCTGGCCGTCGCACTCACCGCCAACGTGGCGCTGGCCTCCTACGGGTCAGTCAGTCACACACACACACACACACACACACACGGGGCCCGCGCCGCGCTGCTGGCCGTCGCACTCACCGCCAACGTGGCGCTGGCCTCCTACGGGTCAGTCAGTCACACACACACACACACACACACACACACGGGGCCCGCGCCGCGCTGCTGGCCGTCGCACTCACCGCCAACGTGGCGCTGGCCTCCTACGGGTCAGTCAGTCACACACACACACACACACACACACACACGGGGCCCGCGCCGCGCTGCTGGCCGTCGCACTCACCGCCAACGTGGCGCTGGCCTCCTACGGGTCAGTCAGTCACACACACACACACACACACACACACACGGGGCCCGCGCCGCGCTGCTGGCCGTCGCACTCACCGCCAACGTGGCGCTGGCCTCCTACGGGTCAGTCAGTCACACACACACACACACGGGGCCCGCGCCGCGCTGCTGGCCGTCGCACTCACCGCCAACGTGGCGCTGGCCTCCTACGGGTCAGTCAGTCACACACACACACACACACACACACACACACGGGGCCCGCGCCGCGCTGCTGGCCGTCGCACTCACCGCCAACGTGGCGCTGGCCTCCTACGGGTCAGTCAGTCACACACACACACACACACACACACACGGGGCCCGCGCCGCGCTGCTGGCCGTCGCACTCACCGCCAACGTGGCGCTGGCCTCCTACGGGTCAGTCAGTCACACACACACACACACACACACACACACACACACACACGGGGCCCGCGCCGCGCTGCTGGCCGTCGCACTCACCGCCAACGTGGCGCTGGCCTCCTACGGGTCAGTCAGTCACACACACACACACACACACACACACACACACACGGGGCCCGCGCCGCGCTGCTGGCCGTCGCACTCACCGCCAACGTGGCGCTGGCCTCCTACGGGTCAGTCAGTCACACACACACACACACACACACACACACGGGGCCCGCGCCGCGCTGCTGGCCGTCGCACTCACCGCCAACGTGGCGTTGGCCTCCTACGGGTCAGTCAGTCACACACACACACACACACACACACACACACGGGGCCCGCGCCGCGCTGCTGGCCGTCGCACTCACCGCCAACGTGGCGCTGGCCTCCTACGGGTCAGTCAGTCACACACACACACACACACACACGGGGCCCGCGCCGCGCTGCTGGCCGTCGCACTCACCGCCAACGTGGCGCTGGCCTCCTACGGGTCAGTCAGTCACACACACACACACACACACACACACACACACACACACACACACACGGGGCCCGCGCCGCGCTGCTGGCCGTCGCACTCACCGCCAACGTGGCGCTGGCCTCCTACGGGTCAGTCAGTCACACACACACACACACACACACACACACACGGGGCCCGCGCCGCGCTGCTGGCCGTCGCACTCACCGCCAACGTGGCGCTGGCCTCCTACGGGTCAGTCAGTCACACACACACACACACACACACACACACACGGGGCCCGCGCCGCGCTGCTGGCCGTCGCACTCACCGCCAACGTGGCGCTGGCCTCCTACGGGTCAGTCAGTCACACGCACACACACACACACACACACACACGGGGCCCGCGCCGCGCTGCTGGCCGTCGCACTCACCGCCAACGTGGCGCTGGCCTCCTACGGGTCAGTCAGTCACACACACACACACACACACACACACGGGGCCCGCGCCGCGCTGCTGGCCGTCGCACTCACCGCCAACGTGGCGCTGGCCTCCTACGGGTCAGTCAGTCACACACACACACACACACACACACACACACACACACACACACACACACACACACACACACACACACACACACACACACATGGCTAGCGCTGCACTCATCGTCAACTTCACACTGGTTTCCTATGGGTCAGTACACACGAACGCATGTACGAGCATGCACGCAGACACGCAAAACTGCGTACGCACACACACAAAACTGCGTACGCACAAGCACATTCAGAAATAGAAACGCACGCAAGTACGTACGTGCACACAGATGCGTGCACGGAAACACGCACACAGTTACACACTCACGCATACAGCTGCTTGCGCTCCGGCCCGCCTGTGGGGCCAGCACATGTGAATGTGATGTCATGTCACAGTTACGTAGCTTTTGAGGCTCTTTTTTCATCACGGGGCTGCACACATTTAAAATGGGCGTCTAAGTCTAATTAAGTCACAAATACAGAACAAGTGTTTGTTCGGGACATTGTATAGACACTTGCTTAGGATGTCACGGTGCCATTGTAAAAGACCCGACAATTCTTCAATAGATATTAACAAAAGATATAACTGTTCCGACCGAAACTAACATGAACAACCGACCAGAACAAAATGTTATCATCTACTCTGACTAGCTAAGTGGTTTACTTGGTTTAGTTAGAAAAAACTTAATTTAGCTGATAAGGTCTAATGTTCACAACGTGACTTTTTTTATGTTATAAGATAGCGAACAAGCAGATGGGTCTCCTGATGGAAAGAGTCAACCATCGCCTATAGATACCAAAGATGTTAATGGTGCGTTGCTACCTTGTGGCGAGATTTAATGCCACATGCATAAGTTTACAGGCTACCTTACCCTTCGAACTGGAACACGGCAGTGACAAGCATTGACGCTATTGCGACAAGAATAGGTAAGGCGGTGGTACCAGACCCGGGCGAGAAAATGCAGGACTCTACCACCTAGTAGCCACAAATCGGTCGCCTTTTACGACCTGCCTGGCAGGACGGTAGTTAGTCTATTCTTCAAAGAAGCCTGGAACCAACACGAGAAAAACCAACACGAAGAAACGGGGACTGCTAGAAACAAAAAATATGTGTAAAAAAATTTAACAATAAATTTTTGTAATTGTTAAAATAGCTTTGTAAATTGCAAATATTTTTATTAAAAAAGAAGAAACTTTTAATTGTAAAAATAACTTTTGTGATGTGAAATCATTCCTGTACATTAGGAATAAGTCCGTAAAATAGAAAAAAATAACAAGTCCGCTTAGTTTGTTTGCGCGAGAGCCCTAGTCGGCTATCCGTCTCTTTCCTTCTTGCATCCATCATATGTTCCTCTCATTTGGGCAAGATGTAGTCGCTGAACAGCGATACCGCAAGATCATACATCAGTCGTTCGAACAATCGCACCGCGCGTGAACGCGTACCAGTACACCAGTACGCTCGCAACCTCTAGACAAAGGCCAGCTGCCGCCGCTCAATCGCTCGCTATCTAGAGATACAGCTTGAGCCCGGTCACCGCCAGCCGTGCTAAGTGAAAACCAGTGACATTACCAAGGTATCTAACCATCAATTTAACATACCTAACCGCACACCTCTCGCAACGCACCGCACCCCGCACCCCGCGCCGGTCCCGTCCTCCCCTGGCTCTGCCCCCACATACGGCGAGACCATCCAGAGTTTCTTCCGCTGGATCATCTCAGTGCGTGACCGCGTTCCGATCCGTTTATAGTTCTAAAAATGTCGATAAAACTTATAGCCGATGGTTGACTCTTTCCATCAGGAAACCCCTTTGCCTGTTTGCTAACTTATGATATAAAAAATAAATAAAAACAAAAGTTTTAAATGTAATAATAGTAAAAATATGATAATAATTTTTAAATATTTACACACCATATTATGGTAGAATATGTTGGTACCTCAATTAAATTCTAATAACTGGTAACACCCATATTTTTGGAAATGAATATTTGAATTTCATTAAAAAATTAAAAAGTATTTTCATTTCGTTAAAATATAAAAAGTAGGTCTCCAGGAAAGAGACTAGCTTTATGGCATATTTACATAATGTTTTTACATAATTGTTTTTACACGATTGATAATTGTTACATGATGAATGTTTGATTTGCTAACATATGTTGATTCATATCATCTATATATTAATACATGAGGTGAAAAGCTTGTATTCTTTTTAAGACAACGAACTTTTCCGCGAACGGTGAAGTATACACTTTGGTTGAAGTTAACATTGCGGAGGAGAACAGAAATCTAATATTTTTAAATGCATTAGAAATACATTAAATTAATAAAAATAAAAATTAAACACATTAAATTCATGTGACATACAGGACGTTATACACACATGGATACTAAACTATTTTTATGGCTAAAGTCAGGTGCCAAACTAAAGAGATTTTTAAAAACTTTAAAAACAACAAAGAAAAATATCGACACGCAGGATTTGTATGCGACCGTCTCCCTAAAGCCGGGACGCTCTACCACTGAGATAATGTCGACAAGCTCGACGTAGCGAAATTCCTCTTTACTGTATGATCGATTCCGTCGATTATACTGTTCCGGCTTTAGGGAGAAGGTCGCAGGTTTAAATCCTGCGTGTCGATTTTTTTTTTGTTGTTTTATAGTTTTTCAGGTTTTCCAAACACGGGGTGACTGCTATAAGACAAAAATAAATCGAAGAGATTTTAATGTTTAATCTATGGTCGAATTTCGGCCACAGGCGGTTGCTGGTACGTAACAATTAAGTTTATTTCAGTTTATATGAACACAACAAAGACTTTGCCCGGCACCTCCTCGCCATCCTGATGGGTAACGCCATCTTGTACACGCTGGGCTACGTGGTCCTCAAGCTAGTTCACCGAGAAACACTGCCCGTGGCTGCGTGGATCTGGCTGCTCTTGGCTCATATCACGTGGGCTCTAGCTGCTGTACTGTTTTTGTCCTCAAAGACTAAGTGGGCGGTAAGTATCTCGTTTCAAATTTCTGCAATACCCCTCAGCAGGTGAAGGCCTCCTCCAAAGTTAACCAATCTTCTCTTGATTAGGCTGTTTGATACCAACGTTGATGGGCTGTCTTTATAATTTGGTCTTCCCATCTTGAATACGGTCTCCCCTTTTTACGTTTCCCTTGTGGTCCTTTCCATGTCGTAATCTTTTTAGTCCAGCGCTGGTCTCAAATACGTACATAGCCAGCCCATTTCCATTTTTCGGCTAGAGCTTGTGATAGAGCGTCAGAGAGTCTGAAATATAAGATGAAAATTAGTACGAAAAAGTATATGAATGACATGTTAATGTGGCATGCTGTCCACACAGCGGGCGCTCTCGCGGGTGAAGCTGCGTGGGTTGGCTAGTAAATAATAGTTTACCTTCATTACTTTGTTTGTTACGAGGGTCAAATAGAAAGTTCTTATAA
The DNA here is from genome assembly GCA_036924255.1 of Apodemia mormo. Classification (NCBI taxonomy): domain Eukaryota; kingdom Metazoa; phylum Arthropoda; class Insecta; order Lepidoptera; family Riodinidae; genus Apodemia; species Apodemia mormo. Next base: position 16,153,639 of record JAUPFN010000030.1, read on the forward strand.
AATCAAAAACTGAGCAAATTAGCAAGTTATTAGTTTATATATTTTCAAAATAGTGTCCATTCACATCAATACATCGCTGCATCCGACGGAACCACTGAAAAAAGCATTTTGCCCATTAGTCCTAAGGGGTCTTTTCGACGGTCGTTTGAGACGTAGCCACTGCTATCTCGGCGTCCATAAAACGATAACGGCGAAGTTTTTCTTTTATTTTCGGGAATAAATAAAAATCGCAAGGTGTGAGGTCGGGTCTATACGGCGGGTGACCCAGTAATTCCACGCCTGACTTCGCCAAGTAGTCGATGTTCGCTCGGCGGTGTATGACGAGGCGTTGTCGTGGTGAAGGAGGATTCTACTGCAAGGTCGTTTTAACTTTTTCCAAGATAACTGGCAAACAATAGTGTCACTCTGCAGTAACTGTTTTTTGATGTTCTAAAACAATTGTCGCGTTATGACCTGACCTTCCGAAGAACGAAGCTACTATTTTTTTCCCACATTTCGACTTCTTTTTACTTTGGTTGGCAACTCGGAAGGAAACTGAGCTGGCTGTCTTTTGGTTTCCGGATCAAACATTAAATCCAGCTTTCGTCACCCGTAATTAAGTCGGTCACAGCATTTGAGCCACCTCCGTTTAAGTCTTTGAAGCATTTCAAAGCATCAATTAATACGACGGAATTTTTGGGCTTCGGTTAAATTATGAAGTATGCACCGGGCACAAAGCTTCATGACCGCTGTACGGTGCAACCGTAACATATTGCAATTCATCATTTTACACGACACACATTATTCATTATTATTTTAATTAGTATAATAAGACAGTTCGCATTTAGCCATCAAGAGAGCTACGCGTCCTCACTAATCATTAACTATCAAGTGTATCAATATTAAATCAATCAATAATCAATATCATCTATCATTTATCAATCTAATAGTGTACTAGTTAGCAAGAACCCGTACATTATTAAATGGTACTTCGCCGTTTAACCAGTGATTTATAAAATATTAATTATTTTTTTAAGATAAAATTAATCAAAATCAACTATCAATTATCAATAACTATTTAGCACCATAGCACCAATAACTATTAAATGGTCCGTCGCCGTTTAACCAGTGATTTATAAAATATAAATTAATTTTTAAACTAAAATTAACCAATACATAACTATCGAATCAATCAATATCAATAATTATTAAATGGACCTTCTCGGTTAACCAGTGACTCATCAAACATTTTCTTAAACTAATATTAACCAATACAAACTACCAGATCAATCAATATATTAATCAGATCAATCAATTAAACTATCAATTTATTAATCAAAACTAATTCGTGTCGTAACTATAGCAATACTTGCTTCGTGAGTTAATGAACAAAAAATAAACTGACTTTCAAGTGTGTACCAGTGTGTGTGCAAAAATCTCAACAGTATCCTGACTACCGAACAACAGGAATTCTGCAACAGCAACTACCGTAAGCAGTCAACAAGGAGCTTTCAAGTAAGATCGTTGCCTTTTATTTTACTTTATTTCATCTATCACTATGGAAGCTATCTACCAAAACCAACAAGACATTCACGTCGCCATCAGTAAGATGATTACAAACATCAAAAAAGACTCGGCAGAACGCAAGTCTGCCGACTATTTTAAGAGGCGTTTAGAGACCCTGGAGTCGTATTGGGGCGATTATCAGTATAACCACGATCGTCTCAGTACGGAGGGAAGCAGGTCCCATGTTTATTTCGTTAGAGCAGAATACGAGAAAACTTACGAGCTTTACAAGTTAACTAAAGGTTTCATCAATGAACAACTTCAAGCATATTTAAAGAATAGGTCGGGGGTACAACCAGGTGCAAGCGATTCTCCGCAAGACGATAGGGATGTACCATACGAAGAATGTGAGCGAACCTCGCCCCTCAAATCATGTTCAAGGGGTTCTTCCAGTAAGTTGGATGAAATGCTAAAGAGACAAGCAAGCAACTTTAGAGCATTCATTCGAACCGTATCAGGAATACAACTGGAATATCTTAACCAAAAATGGGAGTTAGAAGATGCTTTAAGTACTCTGCAATCGAGGTGGTCTATTATTGATTCTCTGCACCTGGAACTAGATAGTGAGTTAGAGGGTATGGATGAATCCTATGAAATTTCGTTTACAAAACACGAGTTAATGTACAATAAGTTAAAAAGGGAGATAAATTCAAAGTTGTGGTCAGTGTCGCATAGGGAAAACTGGTCCCCGAAAATGGATATTCCCGTATTCAGCGGTAATTATCAACAATGGGTATCATTCAAAGATTTTTTTTCCGAAGCAATTCATAACAACATTGCGCTTTCAAACGCTCAAAAAAATGCAATTTTTAAAGGGCAAGCTTAGAGGAGAAGCTGAGCAGTTAATTCAACACCTACAAATCAGTACTGAAAATTATCCCGTTGCTTGGGAAATACTAAACAACCGTTATAACAATGTTAGGTTGATTTTTGCGACACACGCAAACACTTTACTAAATTTACCGACAATGCAGCAGCCTTTGGTAAGCCATATTAAAAGAATACATGACACTACTCAAGAGTGTATAAATGCCATTAAAAATCTCGGCGTAAATACAAGTAGCTGGGACCCTTTGATTGTACATATTTTATTGCAAAAACTTGATCATGAGTCACACAATCATTACTTGGAATCAATGAAAAACCCTAGAGAGTTGCCTGATTTACAGAATTTTTTGAAATATCTAGGAAATAGATTCACCACGTTGGAATCCTCTAGAAGAAGATACGAATACCCTAAGACATCAAATAACGCAAATTCATCACATTTCAAAATAAAATCAAATAATTATTCTGTTTCAGCGAATAAGGGAAATCAAGTATTGGCCAATATTAATTTCGCTAAATCAAATTTTGTTTGCCCACTCTGCAAAGAAAAACATAGAATTTATTTTTGCAACAAATTTTTAAACCTGACTCCGCAATTAAAACGCAAAACATTATCGCAACTTCAGTTATGCGAAAATTGTCTTTATAATCATGGAAATAGAGCATGTATTTCGGAACATCGGTGCCGTAAGTGCAATGGTAAACATAATACACTTATACATGAAGCGTGCAATAACTCATTTTGCAATATCACATCAGTCGACGAAAAAAGTGTTGAAGAATCAAATCATGAAAATTTTGTGTTACAACATAGCAGCAACGTCAAAGAAATATTGCTAGCAACAGCAATGATCAAAGTTCAAGCAAGCAATGGATCATATCATCAAATGAGAGCACTTATAGACCAGGGTTCTCAAACCTCGCTTATATCTGAAAAGGCCTTACAGGTTTTAGCTTTACCTGAACGTCAGTGTAAAGGAGTACGAATAGTATCAGGTATAGGAACTAACCAGAGCAACTGTAAAGGAGTCACAAAAATATCATTTTCATCACTTTATAGCGACTACTTTTTTCAAACAGAAGCTTATATCATGAACACATTGATGAAAAATTTACCTAACAACACATTTAATAAGCCTTCATGGCCGTATCTAAATGGCATACAACTTGCAGACCCAGATTTCAATGTTAGCCGCCCCGTGGATATATTGTTAGGGGCAGACGTATATTCACAAATTATAATGGATGGAATCAGCAGATCAGAACAAATAGTACCCACAGCGCAACAGACGCGTTTGGGCTGGATTTTGTGCGGGAATGTGCAAACGCTGCATTGTAACGTTGTACTTAACCATGTGGAGGAAATTCATAAGTTTCGGGAAATAGAAGATATTACTGAATCATCAGTATTATCGCAGGAGGACAGTCAGTGTGTTAGTTATAATAAATCAACCACGCAAGATCGACCTGACCGGTCATATGAAATCAGTATTCCACTCAAGGAGAACTTCGTAGAACAGTTAAGGATCCCTAAACACACACCCATTGCCCAAAATCGCCAATTAAAACAAAAATTTCATAATAGTAGCATTGAAAAACAATATAAATATTTTATGAATGAACTCCCGACCATAGGACACATGAAACCAACAATTAATTACTCGAACCCTGAGCGCTACCTACCAAACCATTGTGTATTGCAAAATGACTCTACTACCACTGATCATAGAGTCGTTTTTAATGCCTCAAGAAAAACAACGTCTGGTCATAGTCTCAGTGACGATACATTGAAAGCGCTGAATCTGCAACATGATCATCAATCTTTGTTTTTGAGATGGAGACAACTTCGCTACGATTTTACTGCGGGCATAGAAAAAATATTTCGCTTCATCTGCATTAGCCAACAAGATCAAAGCCTACAGAAAATTATTTGGCGTGATGCGACCGACTCAGTTATCAAAAAATCTCAACTATGTACATTAACATATGGTATCAAGGTCGCACCGTTCTTAGCTATGGCTACGCTAAGACAGTTAGCTGAAAACAAGAAGAAAAACTATCAAGAGGCTGCTCACGTCCTTTAACCGTCGTTTTACGTACGATCAACACTCAAATCACAGCAAGAATTGATTCAATTATCAAAGTCAAGTGTATTCAACCTTAGAAAACGGAGATTAGATTTACCAGAAATTTTACAAAACACACATATAAAGAGAAATCAAGATGTTTTTGACTTTATACAGGCTGAATCAACAAAAACATTAAGTATCAGATGGAACTCGAAGCGAGATTTATTTACTTTTCAATCATGGGTAAAATTTATCACTACGAAGCTGATCAAACGAAACTTGCTCTCTGACATATCCAAGTTATATGACCCCCCGGTTTGGTTATCCCCAGTATCAACTAGATTAAAGTTGTCATTTCAGAAAGTATGGATGTCCCATATCCAATGGGATGAACAGCTATCAGATGAATTCATCAAGGAGTGGTTATTTATCAGAGAAGATATATCTTGCGTAAACCAACGTCGACTACCTCGCTGGCTGGGAACTTCCGCAGAGCGCAACTTAATCAAACTTCACGGATTCTGTGACTTCTCAAATGAGCCATACGCTTGTGTCATTTTTCGCAGAATACATGGTAGTAGGAACATCAATTCATTCTTAGTAGGAGAAAAGACAAGACTGGTCCCCGATAACAAAACTTTATCATTGCTGAAAAATGAACTCGGGGGCGCTTTACTCCTAGCCAAACTGATATACAAGGTCAAAGAATGTCTGAATGATTATACTATACAAACATATGGATGGTATATGACTCAGAAGATCATACAAAATATTTTGAAACGATGGCGTATTGAATATTTTAATCAAATGACAGCAAGGAGCAAGTGGAGAAATCATCAGCATAATATCAAAATCAGTAACATAGTTACAATCAACGACGCAAACCTACCCCCAGGCAAGTGGGCTCTAGGACGCGTTACGGTACTACATCCGGGTAACTACGGCCACATCAGGTTCGTTACGCTAAAAACAAAAAAAACGGGTCTATCAAGTATCCCGTCATAAACTTTTCAATGTCATCTGTTTATTCAAGACGAGATCATGAGGACGAATCAGGCAAGTCGTCAGAAAAGGTTAAAAGAAAAAAAAATGTAACTTTATCTCTATATCAATGGCACTATTATTCTTCATAAGCATTATAACTGCATCATTACTCAGAAATGTGACCAAAAAAGGACAACCAAGAACTATATTTCGACAAAATGTCCGATAGAAAATTATTATATAACAAACTTATATCCGATATAAATAATAATTACAACAGACGAATGGAAGATATTTTCTATAATAACATGTATTCGCATTGGCAAGATACTACTTTACATGTAGCAAACACATAACCTACCTAAACAAACTTCGTAATAAACTGCAAGGTTATTCCCATTGTGACATAATATTCAATCAACTGCAACTTGAATACCCGGAACTAGAATACATACAATTACAACAAACCACCTGTTGTTGGGTCAGCATTTAGGCACGCGTCTAGACATGCGCCGGCGCCGTAGCCTTATCGATGGTGTCGGATATAGTGCAAACACCTTATTCGGTGTACTCGACAATCTTTTCGCAGAACAATAAACGGGATATCCAATTAACAAGAGATAATGACCACATCAAACTTTACTATGTCAATCAGCTTGCCATAAACTTTGAAATTTTAGATTTTTTTTGTGAATACGAACACAGTAGAATTGAGAAGTATTTTAAGAAAAAAAGGCATAGAAAATGATTCTTAAATTTTACAATATTCTTTATCTCCCTCTCAAGCAATGAGATGACCTCGACAAACATAATATCAAATCAAATTTTTTATCGATACATTCATCACCACATTGTAATGTATGCGATTTTCGAAATGATGTTAGCCATTGGAGTATTCTTCGAGATACAGCGAGAGAGTAGCAAGCAGCCCTCCCGCACGGCGGTGGAGAGGGTCGAACTAGCGACTGCTCATTCTACTATTAACGTTGAGCAGCCCCTGCCTACTAGTAGTTTAGTGTTTAAACCTATCTGTGCTTATATGAGTATGTAGTATCAGTGCGCGTAACAATGAGTGAGACATTAAGTGCGTTATTGAAAAATTAAAGTGAAATAAAAAATAAAATATACAGTGAAATCTATAAACATAAAGTGAACAAGTGTCTTAGGGACTCTAAATGTTTAGTATAAAGACTTAATGGCTTCACCTTGTCTCATCACCATAATCATCTATCATTAGTTTCTTTTCTCCCTTGGGAGCATGTACGGTGCAACCGTAACATATTGCAATTCATCATTTTACACGACACACATTATTCATTATTATTTTAATTAGTATAATAAGACAGTTCGCATTTAGCCATCAAGAGCGCTACGCGTCCTCACTAATCATTAACTATCAAGTGTATCAATATTAAATCAATATATAATATTCAATATCATCTATCATTTATCAATCTAATAGTGTACTAGTTAACAAGAACCCGTACAACCGCTAAATATTCATGGAGGACTTTGGGTACTTGCCTCATGCCGATGTCTAAGTTTTTCCGAATTTGCTGATAACTCACACTTTTGTCAGTCTCTATTATACGCCGCACAACACTGATGTTATCTTCAGTCGTCGTTATAGAAGGCCGTCCCTCACGCAGATCATCGATGAGATTAGTGCGACTATGTTTAAACTCATTAAACCAGTTGTCAACAGTGGATCGAGATTCTTCTTCTTCGGGCTTCTTCGTGAAAGGCCAATCGAAGTCTATCATAAATTTCTTGTTGTCTTAAATGACATCGAAAGTCATAAAAATCATACTGCGAAAATTAACTCGCGTTAAATTCATGCTGACGTGACACAGACAATTTTCAATTGCCGCCAAATCTTAAAACAAATGACATATATATACTCAATATTGGTAAAGAGTTCCATTTTCACAATTTAAATTCATTTTTTTTATTATATTGTTTACAAATGGCCAGTTCTAAAAACTTTTAGTTTGACCCTCGTATGTTAGAAGTGGAGTGTTTCCTTTACTCACTGGTGGTGACTGTGTGGGCCGCGTGCAGCAAACGGCGGCGCAGTCCCGCACGCTGAACGCGCCGTGCTCGGCGCTGCGTGTGTTCGACTCGCACGACCAGTGGCACCTGGCCTCCGCGGCCGCCATGTTCTTCAGCTTCAACGCGCTGCTGCTCATGGACGAGCCGCTCGCCAACACGCCACGGCACCTCATACCCGTCTTCTGAGCGTACGCCACTAATACTCTACTTTATATTACATTTTAAATTATAGACCGTGTAGTCCACAATATATGGTCCTTCGAGCTTTGTCATTTATGTGGGTTATTCGAAAATTAGAATCTTTGATATTATAAAAGGTTTACTTAGTTAATTATAATAATAAAAAAGTTTACGTGTTTTAAGTTTAATACGTGATAAATTCAGCATAATTGTAAAAATCTCTTTATGTTAAGAGCAATTTCAATTGATACAATTGAATGGTTACTTTAAAAATCAAATGTAGGAAGTTGATTCTTAAAAATTAAAAATAAAATAAGAAATCTTGAATATATTACAAGGAAAAAAATGTTTTCATTTCAGATTTGATTTTTTTACCCCTTAGAAATGAATTGATCGATGAGTTAAAATTACTATATTTTATTTAAAATGTTGAAATAACTAACAAGTGAAATCACAGACTAAGAAAATACATGGAATATTTATTGATTTATTTTTTATTTTTATTTAAGATGTTTTAAAGCAATATTAAGAATGCCAAATAATTTTTAATGCACTTAATCTGTCGGTAACGGTGACATCAGTCAATAAATGTAGTGTAATGTATTCGCGATTAGCCTAAAACAAATCGGGCTTTTTCAAATTATCCTTAAAATAATTTGTATGAATACTTATATGTTATGGATTCCTAATATCTATTATTCGGTCCTTTACACTTGTTTTTGAATTATTTTAAAGATCCTAGTTTTCTTATAAGTATATATAAGTATAATAAGTGTATATAAGTATGCCAAATGTTGGTCACTATGGTATGCTACCAAATAAATTCAAATTTTTATATTTTTATTATTAAAGTTTACGGAATTGGATAAACAAGTTTTAAAATTATGTTAACGTATTCTGCCACATAAACTACACAGATATTGGTTCAGTATTTTAACACTACAGGATCTAGTTTCCCTGAAAGTGACTAATGATTAATAGAACAAACTAAAATAAATATATTTTATAAAAATTATAAAATACCAACACTATAAAAAAATATTTAAAAAAAAACATTGAAATCTGTTAACTATAAAACAGTTTTACTAGGTGGTAGAGTTCTGCATTGTCTCGCCCGGGTCTGGTACCACCGCCTTACCTATTCCTGCCGCAATAGCGTCAGTGGTTGTCACTGTCGTGTTCCAGTTTGGAGGGCAATGTAGCCGGTAAACTTATGCGTGTGGCATTAGACTGACTCTTTCCATCAGGAGACCCATCTGCTTGTTTGCTATCTTATATACAAAAAAAGTTCATTAGCATGAGTAAAGTCTGTGTCGCGCATTGATCCAGTTTGCTCTATTGAAGAATCTGCTATTTTTAACATCTGATACAAAAAAATCAGAACCAAGTGACAAACATTCTTAATATTATATAACTTGATAGTAACTAGCGTTATAAGGAGTGTCATGACTGACTGGTTAAAATTATGAGTATCGTGTAATATTTTATAATTCGAGTACTTTTAAACTGACAAGATATCATTTTTTCACTGTAATGAAATTCATGATATATGATTTAAATTATACGGTGCTATTTGATAAAAAGTCTATATGAAATTGTCTTAAAGATAAGTATTTAGTTTAAGCTTTATATCGACGTAAATGAACTTACTTTTAAGTAATTTAAACGATTTTTTTAGATTTCATTAAATAATTAGCTGAAATTGGTTTTTGTATAAGTATATTTCTTTAGCATTGCTAGAGGCTTCTTCTACGCTATTTTTTTAAATTTCTTATACTATTTTATATGTATTTTATATTAGATTTTAAGCTTATAAAACTCATTGTCTATTTGGCTATTTGTCAATAACATTAAAGAAAAGTATTAGAACTAACATTGTACCCTGAAGCACTCCTATGAATAAAATAAAATTTTGTAATATTGAAATTTGAGAACTTTTGTTAATTCTTGTAAAGTTACCATTTTTTTTCTCAGCATATTTAAAATATTTAGACGCTAAAGATGTCATTGAGGCTTGAAAGATATTGTCCAGTCAATATCTTTTTATTCCTGTTATCAATAGTTGAATTATGTGTATATTGCATTTGTAAATAATGAAGTATATCTTTAGATACTCATGTATGCTGAATTACATCGCATCAAATAACCACGCTTCACCTTATGATAAGAGGCTGTGATTACTATTTTTAGATGTTCATGTCCAAAAACTTACGGTATAACCCGGTAAAAGAAAAAAAATACATTGACTTTATATGATCCTGAAAGTGGCAGCCAGCTACCAGAAAAAAAATAGTAAGGGATATTTGTATGTATTAAAAAAAAAATCAAAATCCGAAAAATAACTTCTTTAGATTTTTTGAAAAAAAGAGATGATATTTTTTAATTTTTCAAAAAATGAGTTATAGAGTAGTTATGAGCTCCAGAATTTTCTGAGATAAGAATAATGGAAACTATGTTTTTGAAACTAAAAAATGAGTTTAATAAGAAAATTTGATAAATTTCTATTTATATATGAGAGCCAACGATTTAAAACGTTATAATTTCGATGTATTAGCGCGTGTTAATTCGTAGTGAATTAACGTTATATTCCGGGAGGAATCGGCGCATGAGTACCGAAAACTATACCACCTCAATTTTTTTATGCGATCCTCTTCAAATTGCCCTACTGATGATATAAATGCATGTTGCCATGGGGCAACCCGGTGCCATATTGTTTAAACCGAAATTTTTTAAGCAATTGCAAGGAATTGTTATTTTTCAACCGGACAATTTTTTTTTATATTCTTTATTGAAATACCAATAAAAAAGGTCCTATGACTTTTCACGATAAAGTTAATATTTTTAAAGATATGAATTTTTAAAGGTTCGAAAAATCTCAAATTTGGGTACTTTCGACCCATGAAAAATATATTAAAAAAAAACATAATGTTTAAGTTATATTTTTTTTTAATTCTCTATACAGTAGTTAATAATATTGTTAATAGAGATTTAAAAAAATGTCAGTGTTTATATCTTTTTTTTAATTGTTAATTTCGCGCGCTCACAAGTGTGCGTCGCTTACTGGACTTCCTGAAGATTTTCATTTTGTTTGTGTAGTTGTATTTATCTTCGCCTAATTTTTTCTTCACTTGTGTAATTTGCATAACATGTTCTGTGCCACAAAAATGTTTGTTTGTCAAGAGAAGAATTAAACAAATTTTCAAATCGGATCGCAACCTCATCTTTTCGTCGATAAGTTGCACGTTGTACAGTTATATATGTATCAGGCTTCAGTTTTTTCACTACATCGGTTTCATTTTCACAAAAAATACATGGTAGGATAGTTAATTAAAAAATAATAATAGTAGATATTTTTAGTTTTTGTGATTTTTCGTTACAATAAATGTAAGTGTCATGTCGTTTTTAGTTGTTCCCAAGAAAAGAAAATATTCTGATTATATCCCATCATGTATTTTTTGTGAAAATGAAAACGATGTAGTGAAGCCTGATACATACATATATATATATATATATATATATATATATATATATATATATATATATATATATATATATATATATATATATATATATATATATATATATATATATATATATATATATATATATATATATATATATATATATATATATATGTGAGTGGTTACGCAAAAAGGGACAGGGATTGGAAACGGTTTTTTTTTTTGATAAATTCTGATTCTATGGTCCTTCATCTTTGTTTTGTTCTAATCAAAATAATTTTAGGTGCCGTAGTTTTTTTTAATGATTTTTTATGTAAGCCGAGGCAGTTTTGAAAATATTACACCTTATACACAGCGCACACTAGTTTCTTTTTCTAGCGCGCACATAAAGACAAGTAAAAGACGAATAAATAAGTCACCAATAATACAGCTATCGCAAACACGTGCTATTTCTCACTGACGAAGTCGCTCACTAACGACACTAACATAAAACACCCCGCGCCTCTCTCATTTCGACTCAACATTTTAAACGTGATTTACTCGAAATCAATTATTTTCCCTTGAGGTCCCTTTTTGCGTAACCACTCACATATATATATATATATATATATATATATATATATATATATATATATATATATATATATATATATATATATATATATATATATATATATATATATATATATATATATATATATATATATATATACATACATATACATATACATACGATGTATGTATTAAAATAATTTATAAATTAATATTATGGTATACTAGTTGGCGAACCAATCACGAAACAGCATGAAATGCGGCGAAACAGCATGAAATGCGCAAACATATCGATATTATAACGGATTAAATTCTTGATTACAATGCTTAATTTTGACACGCGTGCATATACAATGTTGCACTTCCACTAGAACCCTGTGTTCCGTGAATAATGTGTGTTAAAGTTTTTTGGATCTGAATAAATTTCAGACGAACATTGTGTATAAATCATTTAAATAAGAAATAAAATGTAATGATTTTTATAAAGTATTGGTTTATTTTTACTTTCGAGCATCTTTTTCGACTTTGTGGTGGAGCAAAAAAGTGTGAAGAGGGTTTTTATGTCATTCAATATTTGACAATCTATACATATAATAAAATCGTAGGAAAGTCAAAACTTTACATTGAATTTTTTTTTTTTTTAAATACTTGGGGCGTGATCTACAATCGATATCAAAGCCAAAAATATTTAGCTTTTAGAATTTTTGTCTGTTTGTCTGTATGAATGTCCGGGGTAAACTCAAAAAGTACTGTATGGATTTACTTCAAATTTTGCATGAATATTACTAACAGGTCGGGTCAACATATAGGCTACATATTATCACGCTGTCACCTTCGGGGAAGAAGCGGTGCGGAGTAAACGAAGTCTGCGCGGACGAAGTTGTGGGAAAAAGCTAGTAATCTTCTAAAGTCCAAACGTATAGGAAGAGATCCTCTCCCACCACCGTCAGAATTTAACCGGCCTGACTTGATTGGTGAATGTATCATAATAAATCAGCGAATTAACTACACTCCTTTTTAGGGCTCCTAAGTAAACTAGGAACCCTTATAAATTCGCTACGTCCGTCCGACGATAGAAAGCTGTGATTTGGCATGAATATACATATTAGTCACAACAATAAAATCCATACTTAATATTATAAATGTGAAAGTCTGTCTGTCTGGCATACATTTCGTAGACCGTGAACGATTGACTATACGAATCTCTATATCTAGTGAATATTAGGCGCGAGTAAAGTTCTGCAACATCTCGCCCGCGTACGGTACCTACCTACCTATCACCGCCTTGCCTGTTCCTGCCGAAATAGCGTCGAACAAAATCAAGTCTTTTTAATCTTGTATATATATATTTATTACGATATTCACTTTGAATCTTGGCAAGGAAGTCTTGGTCAGTCTTTTAACTGTGGAACTGGCATCTCAATATGTCAATTTAATTCCAATAAATACCAACCAAATCAGTTAAGAAAGTATTTTCTAAGTTAGGAGAAACGAAACAATGTGGCTTTAGGGTCTCGGATGGATCAGAATGCCCGAAATTTTAGGGATTAGGCGCACGAGCGAGGCAGTCTACCAGGCTTTTGGTATTCGGACTAAGTGAGTATTAGAGTTAGAAACATTAAGAACAATGCCACTCCATGGTATATGCTTAGAGCACAACAGGGGTGTCGGTGCTTTGGTCATATGCCTACTCCGGTGTCCATTTGTTGAGCAAAATAAGGCGGGTGCCAGTGCTTCGATCACGTGCCCACTCCGAAGCCAAACTGATATATTTTAAGCACATTAGACACTGCCGTCGCTTAGGTTATATGCTTACTCAGAAGCATATTCTCTATGCCTACACCCTATACTTTGAACACAATAAGAGGGATACAGTCTCGTCGGTCTAACGATGTCAGACAATGTCTGAATGGAGTGCTTTACGTACCGAGGTCTGGGGAAGCTGCCTCTTGCATGGACTGTATTTTGGGATGGTAGGCAATGCGTTGTAGTAGCCCATAGTAAGGTTCAAAGGAGTCAAGTTTCGGGCTCCTGAAGAATAGATCTTTTAGCTTTCTGCCAGGCAGTTCCTAAAAGGGTTGCAATTGGTCAAACATGTCATTATAACATCGTATTTGATATCAGGTTTGGCTTCCGGTTTGATTAAAAAAAGAGCGGTTTTTGGAGGAAAATTTTTTGTAACAGTTCTTGATCTGTTGGTTTGTATGTCAATGTATCGTACCTCGTGCGAGCACATCAAAATATGGGTTTCGGTAACTGCTTGAAACATGTGATAATCGTTATAGGTCAGTAAATATCGCGACAGGGATCGCCGCACATCTTACCAACTATCTAAAAGTTGCACTCTTTGTCCAGAATCGATTCTAACCCTTGAGTAGGGCAAAATTGTCGTTAAATGATGCATGCTCTGATAGAAGCGAGCATCAATGACGTCTCAATTCATGATAAACGTGACTATAACATGTTCTACTTTTTAGTCGTAACTTATTATTTTAACAATTAAAACAATAATTTAACAATTTCGATGTTTTGCTTAGTTTTAGGGTTCCGAAATGAACTGGGAACCCTCATAGTTTCGCTATGTCGTCTGCAGTCTAGCTAGGAGATCCTTAGTACCTATTAGAAAGCTGTATTTTGGCATGAATATACATATTTGTCATCGCAACAAAGTGGTAACATAAAATCTTGAAAAATATGTTTTGGGGTAGCTCCTCTACCTACTTGTAAAGTGGTGGGGATACTTTTTTTCTCGTGTAGGGTACACGAGTGGGGGGTATCGCACGATAGGTTTTTAAAAATATTGTTAATTGGTTCGTGAAAATAATTTTTCGATTAAGGGACTCGTTTGTAAAATATCAAGCTTTAAATTGCTTATTTTGTCATGCTGGGGTCGCACCTGCATCTATGGTCATAAAGCTTCGTGTAATGACACGATAAATGCAGATGATGCAATGAACGAGAATTCGCATACATTCCGTACTGCGTGTGCCTTAGCGCGCATATAATTTCGGGACGATAACCGCAGCGTGCGGCCCCAGCATTAGACTTAGATTTAAATGTCCCTCTGACCCCCTTTGTCAGCTAAACGGTTTTGGGGGTGGAAAAAAATACGGTAGTAGGAAATATAATGAAATTAAAAGGAACATCATCACGGCTTAGGCTTTACAAATTTTTGAGTAATAGTCGACCAACTTATAAAATGTAGTTGGAGAAGTTTTTACCGACATGATGCGGATATATCCGTCTTTGAACCTTAATAGAATAATAGTCATAGTATGAAATAATAAAATCCCTCATCCGTAGTCCACATTATTGTGATGGGCAACTTCCGAACTATCATATGGTCTGTTTTCAGATTTCAGAACCCTACATACGCGTGACCCGACACGCTTTTTACCAATTTATTTTACAATATGTAGCCGCCAATGGAGTATGGTCTATCTGTTCGTCTCGACATCAATCGGCCCGCGCCGCCGCTGGTTGTATATATGACAAAATTTCGCGTATATAGGTCAATTACTTTAGCGAAATTAAAATAAAAATTATTTATAAAATATTATACATTTTATGTATATAGATTGTTGTCTAATTTTAAAGTATCATTTTTGCACGACTCATAAGCGAAGTGTTGAGGGAGTACTCTACTCTCAACATGACAAGGTCAAGCATTTTTCTGGACTTCACTTATAAACTGTACCTCAAATTCAATTTAAAAATCAAAAAATATGTTTGATTTTTTTTTAAATTTTGAAACTGTACCTCAATATATCTGAAATACAATTATTCATATTTCACTAACCCTTTGGCAGAATTTGCGTGTATCGTCCAGAAGATAAACCCTTTGATTAAAACCCTTTGATTTTTCGCCAACCACCCGATAAAGCACACGCAGTCCGATTGTGTACAATAATAGCCAATACTAGCCGGTCACATCTGCATGTATCGTGTCAGTTAGTACATATAAGTCTTTAGTACAATACCAAATCCATGCGAGATGATGCAGAATTCTACCTCGTAGGTAGTCATGTTGAGCGTTTATTCTCCTTTTGTGGGCTGCGTGGCAGATGTCCTTTATTTATTAAAGGGCTTAAACCAGTAAGGATACTTACTAGTAATCATTTTTCCCATGCTAACAACCCGAACGGTTGTCTCTGAAGCATAGACGGTCTGAAATTCCGCCAGGTAATTCGTAAAAGGCGAACGATTGACTTTGGCTATAGGAGTCGCTATGAACGATCACAGCCTACGATCATAGACTACTAGGAAGTAGAGTTCCGCAACGCCTCGCCACAGCCTTAACTACCTTTTTCCTGCTGCAATAGCGTCAATGATTGTCATTGTCGTATTTCGATTTGATGGGTATAGTAGCCGGCAGACTTATGCATGTGGCATTGCTATCCTTGAATATCCTATCGGAGAAACATCTTTGTAGACTATAGACGATGAAATCTCTTTCCATCAGGAGAGCCATTTGCTTGTTTGCTATCTAATTATATTAAAAAAACCTTTAAAGCTTCACGAATTCAATGAATTAGGGTGATATTGTAGTTATTTAAATGATATACCTACTTAATTAAGTTACACTGGTGTTTTTCTTCAGAGCTACGTTAAAAGTGCTTTTGTTTTGTGTTAGTTACCTTCCTTTGAAACTGCGAGGATTAAAAGCACTTATTTATATTCAGAGTTCTTTATAAAAAAGCAGACCTATCACCTACCTAACTGCTTATATCTTTCTAAGTAGGTATTTAAATAATTTATAAGTCAGTAGTAATGAATGAGTGGATATTGAATCTCATTTTCAGTTGAAAACAAAAACTAGTTCATCATCTATTGACCTACATAGTAAATAATCACAATTATATAAGTATATATAGTAGTAAACACAGTTGACCTGACCGCCTTGTAGTAAGTAGGCACCTATATACTGTCGATGCCCTACTGGCACAGTTATGAGCTCGTACGGCGCATGTGCATTTCAGGATTTGAATGAACGAGCTGCAGGTGTGACAACCGGGAAGGAATTTTCCAAATTTGTGAATTATTCCTACAATAATGTTTACTATAACCGTTAGTGAAGATATCAAGCAGTACTTACTAGTGGCATGCTCGTTAAAAACTTTAATGTTTTAAAATGCTTTACATGTAACATTTCTTTTAACAGAAAATCTAAAATTGAAAGCGTAGTGTTCATATCATTGATAAATACATTGAGTGAAATTATGAGATTAAAAATAGTTTTTAATTAGTCGCTTGTATTTTATTATCTAGCAACACTATTATTGTTGTAGGAGAAAAATGGCCGACTCACGTAACGTCAAAACTCCTTGGGCGAGTTTCTGCGAAAAATAGTGATTTTAAATCAAATTTACAAGAAAAGTGCAATATAAGTGTCTGTGAAGTATTCAACTTGTTGTGCTTTTGTGCTTTTTTACAGTTTTCAGAAAATCACTTCATGGTGGAGGACAGAAAATTACAATTGCACTGCCGAATTTGATGCACAGTACGTATTTTGGGTATATTTACCCATATCCAAATGGTTTATCCTTTATATTAAATATTGTCTGCAGTGCAGTGCACTTGTAATGCAGTGAACATTTAATATAATCATCAGTAAATAAGTTTGTACGCGATTCACAAAGGACAACCTTGTATTATTTTCCTTGGATTTGTAGTCTATCTCATCTATACAAAGAATTAAGTACCTAAATTTATAATGCAATACTGATAAATTTTGTAATACAACATTGTCTTCACGAGTAACTGTGATATGATAACTAAATAATATCATGCTTTGTCTGTGTCAGACACTACAAATAGATTGTTTATTATATCAAACGATATATCGTGCGAGTGACGACTATTGTTCGTTTTTCATTTTCGAGGCTAAATATTTTACGATTAAATAAAATATCAGAGTAATATAAAGGGTAAGGTATTAGGAAATTATCGAGTTTGAGAATTAATTAACTTTGGACTTCTTGCATACCTTCTCTAAATACGTTTACATATTTTTTGTTTATTATTTTATAAAATGTGCTTATTGTGCTTATCCCACATACGAAACTGATTAATCCTAATTCTTCCTGAGTGTTTATAGTAGGAAAAATGTTACTGTATGTACATAATAATGTAGTCCAGTGTATGCATCTTAGACTCTAAAAGAATAATATTTCAGGAGTTTTAATCAAACAATTACTTAAGTACAGTATTCTATATATAGGTATTCAAGTTAAAAATGCTTTTTTATATCTTAGTAGGTGTTCCTCATGACTTCATTTATGTGACAAACACATTATTTCCTTTTACTCCCTCAAGTTCAAAGTAGCCTAGGGTACACTGTGATAATGTAGCTTTATGTATGTGAAAGAATTTTTAAAATTGGTCTAGCGGTTATGGAGTTTATCTATTACAAACACATCTTGTTTTTATTCTTTTATTGTACCACCCCGTTGGTCAAGTAATTAGCAACCTTGACTACAGAATCAACGGAGTCCGGGTGTGATTGATAAACATTTTGTGTGATGAGCGTAAATGTTTGTATTTGTAGGTTTAGATGTTTATTATATACGATTATTTATACCACAGACCAAATAAACTCTAAAAGATATGGTGTTGGGTGTAAAATGCCTAGCAGCTTATTGTGTCAAATGAAAAGTTAAGGCTTAAGAAATACCTCTGGAGTGATTTTATTTTATTGATAAGTATTATAACTGTATATCTCAATGTACACACAAGATATACTGATATCCTAAGAAATTGTATTGAAAGACATTTTAATTTATGATTTATACAGTAGAATCTCATTAATCTGGCACTATTACAAACCAGAGGGTGCCAGGTTATTAAAATATTTGGATTACTGGATTAAATAGAAAAAGTATTAAGAATAAAGCATTTTATGAAGAGAATATAATGTACTAGCTGATCCACACAGCTTCGCCTGCGAGATTAACATGTCGTCAAGATAGCTTTTCATACAAATTTCATCCCCTGTTTCAACTCTTTAAGGGTTAATTTTTGAATAAAAAAATAGCCTATATTTGACCCCGGCTCTTTAACTACTTCCATGTCAAATTTCATGAAAATCGGTCCAGCGGTTTAGCCGTGAAAGCGTAACAGACAGACAGACTTTTGCATTTATAATCCATACTAATATTATAAATGCGAAAGTAACTCTATCTGTCTGTCTGTTACGCTTTCACGGCCAAACCACTGAACTGATTTGTATAAAATTTGGTACAAATATAGTTTGAGACCCAAGAACTGAACTGATTTGTATAAAATTTGGTACAAATATAGTTTGAGACCCAAGAAAGTACATAGGATAGTTCTTATCCTGGAAACCTCACCTGAAAACTATGCGGGTTTTTATTTTAGAATTTTTTCCACGCGAACGAAGTCACGGGCACAGCTTGTATTAGTATGTATGTGTTCTTGTTCAAGTTTTATTTTAATTGTAACATATCTCAAAATTAACATGTAATTACATAGTCTTAAAATAACCTAACAGAGGGCAGTTTTTGCACAACTCATAGTCCTTGCTTAAAAACCTATTCTCGTATGTTTCGAAGAATTAAAATATCTTAAGATATGTAATTTTCTTTTGTCCATGTTATGCAGGTACTGAAACAATCAAATGCTTTATCTGGTTTTACTTTCACAGTTGTGGTTAGCTAGCTAGCTAGCTAGTAGTGGCTCCAATATTTCTACAAGGCTTTCTTCTTGTATTGCTTCACATATGTTATTATATTTGTGTTTCTTCATCTGTCATAATTTGTTCTGTTTATTCAATCCCTTCGAAACAAGAATTTAAATTTTCTTTACTCGAGGGTGCTGAATTATTGGACGTATCGGTCTATTGAAGTGCTGAATTAGTTAGATTCTACTGCACATGTATTTCTGTTGTATCATTGACTAACACCCAGACCACAAGCAAATATTTATTTTACTTTGGGGTTAGATTAAATCATGTGATTAGTCTAAGGATATTTATTTTTATTTTAGTTTTAAAATTTGTATAGACATTAGTAATCAATCTGATCATTTTTGTGTGATGGCTGATACTCATTACCTATTGGACTCTAATTATTGTGTAGTGAGTTACCCACAATTTTTATTAGTTTACTAGCTGTTGCCAGCGACTTCGTACGCGCGGACTTCGTTTACTCCGCACAGCCCTTCCCCCGTAGGTGATAGCCTGATAATATGTAGACATTATGTTGACCCGATCTATTAGTAATATTCATGCAAAATTTGAAGTAAATCCATGCAGTGCTTTTTGAGTTTACCCCGGACATACATACAGACAGACAAAAATTTTAAAAACTATATTTTTCGCTTCGATATTGATTGTAGATTACGCCTCAATTATTCTTTTAAAAAAATATTCAATGTACAGTCAATGTACATTCCTACAATTTTATTATATGTATAAATTTCAAATGCATTTTATTTTAAATTATTATGTTTACTGCAGTCCCCTGCAATGTAAACTTTAATATGCCAAATTTCGTACTTCACCAATCATGTGATTGCCGTAAAAAGGGGTCCAAAGTTTTTCCTTCACATATTAATATAAAGATTAAATTTATTAAACATGTAGAAGCTTAAAGAGATTACGCAAGAAAGTAGCTTTTTTCTTTGAAATACAAATTTCTGGATATTTTATATACATTCTGGATAGCTTTTCTTCTTTAAATTACAAAGAACACAGGCAGTTTCGGTTTTGTACATCCCTTATGTGTCTTTTGGAGTGATTAATATTAGATAGACTACAAAAAAATCTATTTTTTAATGAATTAAATAAAATATATTGCTAGGATTTCTATGTTTTTTAATGAATTAAATAAAATATATTGCTAGGAACAATCATATACAGTAATAACAATCATAGCTTAAAGCTAATTTCTTTTTTGTTTTTTTAAGTATCTAAGAAGTGTCTTGGCAAAACCTTAGCTCAGAATTATGTCAATCTAACTTAGATTTCTGAGATTAGCAGTTGCACTAAAGTCACTCAAAGACAAACACAGACTACTAAGGAGAGAACTGAATGTTTACATTAACCTTACCTGAATTCTGACTTTATTTAGCTACTATTCTCCGAGTTTAAAAAATATTTATTAAATGCGGATAAGTTTAGGAGTTGATATAGAATCTTACAGAATATTTAAACTTTAAGTTAATAATAACTAAGAAAAGGATGTATGAAGTCTAGTAAGAAGTACTACAAATGAGGATAACAAGATATAATATTAATTAATCTATTCTGTTACCACAATATTATTGCAATAGCCATAGTTGCCAATTGTGGTGCAATTCTGTTTACTCAGTAATTTTCTGCATCTAAGTCATTGTATTAATCATCAAGCAACTATATTGAACTGGATTAGAAAAGAGTTCACTTTATAGATGAAATTTTCTGTTTAAATCATTATTCTGTTGTGTATTACCACTGTAAAGTGATTATTGACTTAAAATGGGTATCATAACTTGTACATGCAACAAAAATAAATTGTGTAAAATTGATAAATATTTTATAGAGTAAGGTTTCAAACTATACATCTTATCTTGACTTAAGTACTATTGAAATTCTATCTAATTCTATTGTAATATTAATATATAATAGAATTACATATAATATACTAAAAATATATACCATCTATATTCATGATGAGCCTAAATGTTTGTATTTCCGGGTTTGGGTGTTTATTAAATATATTCTTGTATTTATATATATATGTATTTCTATGTATTAGTATTGTTGACTAACACCCATAGCACAAGCAAATAATTTGCTTACATTGGGGTTGGATCAGTACGTGTAATTTGTCCCATGAATATTTATTTATTTATATTTATTGTAATTAATTCTATTGTAAATAACTTTTATTCTAATAAAACTAATTTTATAAGTTCTTTCATCAGTAGAAAGCTGTTCTTAAATGACTTAGGCTACATTTAATCCCAGTTTCCCCGCGGGATTGGGACTGGTATAACTCGTTTGGTTTTTTCACTGCACTGGATAAAACTTGAATTTCAGTTTTGGCCAGTAGATACATGAGTCACAAGTGCAAGTTTATAGGTTACCCCCGTGTTAGTTCCGGGCTCCTTTAAAGAATAGGCCAACTGCTGGTCTGCCAGGCAGGTCGTAAAAGGTGACCGAGTGGCTATGCACGTCACTAACATTGTGACTACTAGGTGGTAGAGTTTTGCATCGGCTCGACCGGGTCTGGTACCACCGCCTTACCTATTCCTGCCGCAATAGCATATGTGCTAGTCACTGTCGTGTTCCGGTTTGGAGGGTAAGGTAGCCGGTAAACTTATGTATGTGGCATTTGACCTCACAAGATAGTAACGCACCATTAACACCTTTGGTGTCTATAGGCGATGGTTGACTTTTTCCATCAGGAGACCCATCTGCTTGTTTGCTATCTTATGATATAAAAAAAACCTTGACTGTAGTAGCCTAATAGAGTCAGTGCTTGTCACTTTCTTGTTTTTATCTAGAGGGTAAAGTAGTTGGTGAATTTATAGCTTGTTTGTTTTTTTTATATATAGAAAAGGGTGCAAACGGACAGGACGCTCACCTGATGGTAAGTGGTTACCGCTGCCCATGGGTAACAACACTAACAGAAGGTTTGCAGTTATGTTGCTGGCCTTTTAAGTAAAAGTAGGCTCTTTTCTTGAAGGTCTCTAAGTCTTATCCGTTTGGAAAAACTTCTTCCCGTAATTGGTTTCATAGAGGGCAAAAAGTGCCTCGGGAATTGCACAGTTGTGGATTTCCAGACATTGAGATGGTGAGAATGAAATTGTTGTCTATGTGATGGTTGAAAATCAAGCTTGGACCACAACAGTAACATGCACTGATTAAAATATTTTAATGGTAGAAAAGATTAATTATTGAGTGGTGTAATATTTTGGAACACCTCTACATTGAGGAAATTATCAATTAGTAAAATATTAATCTATCTTTGATTTGTCTCAAGCTACGTAATAGAAGATTATGTATGTACAATGTACATATGTATTATTTGTAGTATATATGACATTTGTAATGTTTTAAAGTAAATGCTTCTGTTTTTTTGTTTGATTTATCTTTACACAGTAAGTTTAAATTACTTTGTTACTATTTAAGCTGCACCAACTTTTTTATTCTATCTCTGTATTACATGAGGTTGGCTAGGATAGAATGCTCTTAGGCGTTAAGTTTAACCTTTGTATTCTATTTGTTCCTGGTCACCTTTTTTTTATGTCATAAGATAGCAAACAAGCAGATGGGTCTCCTGATGGAAAGAGTCAACCATCGCCTATAGACACCTAAGATGTTAATGGTGCGTTGCTATCTTGTGGCGAGGTTTAATGCCACATGCATAAGTTTACCGGCTACCTTACCCTCCAAACCGGAACACGACAGCGACAAGCACTGGCGCTATTGCGGCAGGAATAGGTAAGGCGATGGTACCTGACCCGGCCGAAACAATGCAGAACTCTACCACCTAGTAGCCACGATGTTAGTGACTCGCATAGCCAAGCGGTCGTCTTTTACGACCTGCCTAGCAGAACGGCAGTTGGCCTATTCTTCAAAGGAGCCCGGAACCAACACGGACCAACAGCATTCAGATGGTGTATGTTGTTGGTTGGTATTCTGTACCGTAGCGCAGTTGTTGTGTTGCAGATGTGAGGGCGCCGGCATGTGGGGCGGCTGGGGCTGGGGCGCGGGGTGGGGCGCGGCGCTGGCGGGCGCGCTGCTGGCGCTGCTGGCGCTGTGCCGCCGCCGCAAGCGCCCGCCCGCGCCCGACGCCGCGCCGCGCGTCACACAGGTACACCCCACCACCACACCACCACACCGCCACACCACCACACCGCCACACCACCACACCGCATCACCATACTATCTAACCTAGTTCCTCTTTGACAGACTTGATTTATTGGCATGTGTATCATACTGCAGTGCTTTATGTACTGACACTGTGAACCTGTCAGCAAATGCCATTGGATCTGGCCCGGGCCCTGCTCACCAGGAACGTGCACCATTCGCATATGGTTGTGTAGAGCTGCAGAAATGAGGTAGTCTCATAAGCATCCTGAAAGCAATTATCTATACATATAATAAAATCGTAGGAAAGTCAAAACTGTACATTGAATATATTTTTAAAAGAATACTTGGTGCGTGATCTACAATCGATATCGAAGCCAAAAATATAGTTTTTAGAATTTTTGTCTGTTTGTCTGTTTTTCTGTTTGTCTGTATGTCCGGAGTAATCTCAAAAAGTACTGCATGGATTTACTTCAAATTTTGCATGAATATTACTGACAGGTCGGGTCAACATATAGGCTACATATTATCACGCTATCACCTAGCGGCCAGGTGGGGTGCGGAGTAAACGAAGTCCGTGCGGACAAAGTCGCTGGCAACAGCTAGTAATACAATACAATAACTCTTTGTTATGCACCTAAAATATAAGACCACATATTATAAGTTGCAAAAAAAGGCATTATAATAATGATCAAGTTTAATGCCTTTAAATCACCGATCACACAGTCTATAGACACCTAATAACAGGCGAATGACTTCTCTCAACACATCTGACTTATAGTTCCAATATAAATGTCTATGCGGAAATATTCAGTGCCGATCAATCAGATCCTCTTTACATCACTATCTTTCACTGTGGCCTTCAGTTACCTAATCACGGCGTTGCGATCCCGTTGCGTCTTACCTCAGCTAGTTGCCAGAATGCATTTTTTTTAATATCATAAGATAGTAAACAAGCAGATTTTACCGGCGTAGGGATGTGACGACCCCATCGCCCACTGGTGGGATAATTTTTGTTCAAAAATTATCTAGCACCGGTGCAGTTAGTCAACCAAATTAGTGGTAGTGCCATACTGCATTTGCAACTGAATAGGCCGGCACGCCCGGGGAGATACCACTCTCTCACTTGACACCGACGTAAAGTAGCAGCTCCATCGCCCACTGGTGGGATAATTTTTGTTCAAAAATTATCTAGCACCGGTGCAGTTAGTCAACCAAATTAGTGGTAGTGCCATACTGCATTTGCAACTGAATAGGCCGGCACGCCCGGGGAGATACCACTCTCTCACTTGACACCGACGTAAAGTAGCAGCTCCGCTGCTGCGTTTCGTCTAGTTTGTGAGAGTCCCGGAGGCCTAACCCCCCCACCCCCGCACACTATGAATGCGCTATTTAAAAAAAAACTACCCCAGGGGGGTACCACTTGCACCAGCAGTGGAGAATCCCCCCCTGAGCGTCCGTGCTCTGGATTCCAGCCAGATCATGGATGCTCAGGCTGCCCTGCGTATTCTGGGGGGGGGCAAAATTGCGCTCATAGACAATTCTGTCCGGGGCAAACAGAGCAAGAAGACCATGGCACCCCCTACCACGCTTACTGTGGATTTCTGCAATATCAGGGGCCTTCATTCTAACCTGAAGGCCGTCCACTATCATCTCGAGACGGTGAAGCCAGCTTTACTCTTCTTGACCGAGACACAAATATCTTCTCCGGCTGATACTTCCTACCTCTCCTACCCGGGGTACAAACATTCCTTTGTACCGCGGGCTGGTGTGTGCGCATACGTCAGAGAAGATATTTGTTACCGGCGCCTCGGCAGACTTGAAGGTCAGGACCTATCCATCCTCTGGTTACGCGTAGCTTGCGACGACCATCCACGCAGCTACGCGTGCCTATACAGGTCCCATAGCGGGAATACTGAAATTGACCGGCTCATTGAGCGCTTACAAACGGCTGTGGATTCCGTGTTAGAGCAGACCCCCTCCGTAGAGATCGTGATCTTGGGCGATTTTAATGCCCACCACGCCGAATGGCTTTGTTCTCGCACCACCGATCATGCGGGGAGGTCTGTTCACGATTTTGCCTTGGCGTATGGTCTAACACAATTGGTAACCTCGCCTACGCGTGTTCCCGATGTGGATGGCCATACGCCTTCACTGTTGGATCTCCTGCTGACCTCTGACCCGGATCGTTATCAGGTATCGGTGGACGCTCCACTTGGCGCGTCGGACCACTGCCTGATCCGGAGCAAAGTGCCGGTCACGCGCCCATCACGGTCTCCCTTTGCAGTCTGTCGTCGCGTTTGGCACTATAGGTCAGCAGAATGGGACGGGATACGGTCTTTCTTTGCATCCTACCCATGGGGGCGGTTGTGCTTCTCGCTGGATGATCCGAATGCTGTCGCTGACTCTGTCGCTGATGTGGTGCTGCAGGGCATGGAACTTTTCATTCCGTTTTCTGCGGTGCCCATCGGTGGCAAGTCTCAGCCTTGGTTTGGTCGCCACTGCAAAGCGGCTTTACGCCGTAAGCAGGATTGCTACCGAGCTTGGGCTGCTGCGTCGGCATCTCGTGATGTAAAAACTAGCGCATTACGTAAGGAGTACAACTCATCCTCGAGATTCTTCAAAAGAGCTATCGCCAAAGCAAAAGCGGAACACATTGGCAGAATTGGTGAGAAATTAGTTCGCCTTCCTTCTGGCACTCGTGCGTTCTGGTCTCTCGCCAAGGCTGTCTTAGGGAATTTCTCCCAGCCTTCATTTCCATCCTTTCACAGAGACGATGACTCTTTGGCCCATACCGCAAAGGAGAAAGCCGATCTTCTGGGCTCGTTCTTTGCGGCCAACTCGACTCTGGATGACCAAGGGATCACACCGCCTACCATCCCGCAGTGTGATAGTTCCATGCCAGAACCGCAGTTTCGGCAGTCAGCTGTGCGTAAAGCACTTCTTTCTTTGGACATCCACAAGTCGAGTGGGCCTGATGGCATCCCTCCTGTTGTGCTTAAAGTATGTGCTCCAGAGTTGGCGCCAGTATTGACGCACCTATTCCGGCTCTCCTATTCACTCGGCGTGGTACCGAATTCATGGAAAACAGCTTTAGTGCATCCCATTCCTAAAAAAGGAGATCGCTCTAATCCGTCAAACTATCGGCCAATAGCCATAACCTCCTTGTTCTCCAAAGTCATGGAGACACTTATAAACTGTCAGCTCCTGAAGTATTTAGAAGAGCACCAGCTGATTAGTGACCGTCAGTACGGTTTCCGTCGTGGCTGCTCAGCTGGTGATCTTCTAGTATACTTGACACATCGTTGGGCGGAGGCAGTTGAGTCCAAGGGGGAGGCATTGGCAGTTAGTTTAGACATAGCGAAGGCCTTCGATCGGGTATGGCATAAAGCACTTTTCTCAAAGCTGCCTTCCTATGGGCTTCCCGAGAAACTATGCAAGTGGATCACCAGTTTTTTTGCTGATCGGAGCATTAAGGTCGTAGTCGACGGTGCATGCTCCGATCTTAAACCTGTCAATGCTGGTGTTCCCCAAGGCTGCGTGCTATCACCGACACTGTTTCTTCTGCATATCAATGATATGTTGCGAATTAGTAACATACATTGCTATGCGGACGACAGTACTGTTGATGCTACATACTCCGGCCGTAGCGGTATTTCTCGTGAACACGTCGAAGAGGGCCGGATCAAGCTCGTGTCTGAACTCGAGAATCAACTAACTGATGTCTCAGAATGGGGTCGTCAAAAACTTATTACATTTAACCCCAAAAAGACGCAGCTATGTGCGTTCACCGCAAAAAAACACCCTTTGTCGTGTCACCTCGGTTCGAAAATACTCTCCTGACAGCCTCAGCCAGTATTGGAATTCTGGGAGTCGACATATCGAACAACGTTCAGTTCCGCGGTCATTTGGAAGGGAAGGCTAAACTAGCCTCCAAAAAGCTTGGTGTACTCAGTAGAGCAAAGCAGTACTTCATTCCAGCCCATCGCCTCCAACTTTACAAGGCCCAAATTCGACCTCACATGGAGTACTGTTCTCACCTCTGGGCCGGAGCTCCTCAGTACCAGCTTCTTCCTCTTGATCGCATTCAACGTAGAGCGGTTCGAATCGTCGACGACCAGGCTATTTCTAATCGGCTTGACTCTTTGGCGTTACGCAGAGATGCAGGCTCGCTCTGCATCTTTTACCGTATTTATCATGGGGAGTGTTCCGACGAGTTGTTCGGACTAATGCCTGCCGCTAAATTCCACCATCGGACATCGCGTCAAAATTTAAAGTTCCATCCTCACCACCTCGATGTCTGGAAATCCACAACCGTGCGCTTTTGTCGACACCTTTTGCCTCGCATTACTCCTTTGTGGAATCTATTACCCTCGGGGGTGTTTCCGAATGGATACGACTTTGGGACCTTCAAGAAACGAGGTTATTCATTCTTAAAAGGCCGGCAACGCAGCTGCGATACCCCCGGTATTGCGGATGTCCATGGGCGGCGGTGATCACTTACCATCAGGTGCACCATCTGCTCGTTTGCCCCCTCTACTATAAAAAAAAAGATGGGTCTCCTGATGGAAAGAGTCAACCATCGCCTATAGACACCAAAGATGTTAATGGTGCGTTGCTATCTTGTGGCGAGGTCTAATGCCACATGCATAAGTTTACCGGCTACCTTACCCTCCAAATCGGAACACGACAGTGACTAGCACTGACGCTATTGCGGCAGGAATAGGTAAAGCGACCAGACCCGGTCGAGCCGATGCAGAACTCTACCACGTAGTAGTCACGATGGTAGTGACATGCATAGTCACTCGGTCGCCTTTTACGACCTGCCTGGCAGAACGGCAGTTGGCCTATTCTTCAAAGGAACCCGGGACCAATACGGACCAACAACATTTAATACGGAAAATCAAACATTAAACATTTATGAGCTATGTGGTTGGTGCTATAAAGATTTCGTAAGAGCTGTGGATAAGCTAAAACATATAGAGAATCTACATATGACAACAAAATTATTGACAATTCCATAGACAATAGAAATATTACATTTGTTTCATCCCTAGATCCAATCTGACAAAGTGTTTTATTTAATGGAACTTATCTGTCATTAATTTTTTTGTCTAAAACTAAAACATGTATTTTCTAATTTCCAGGTGCACGTAGTGTGTGGCGGCGCAGTGCGGGTGACCCCCACCGTCCCGCGCCCCCCGCCCCCGCGCTCCACCGCCGCCTGCCCACCGCCGCAAATACTTATCGTACAAAACCACCCCCTATACACACCACCTCAGCCTGACAACCCCCAACCATCAAGTTCTAAGGAATCGACGTTCCACGGCATCCCAAAACTTCCACTGCCTGAACAGTGGCTTCATAAACGACCATTCGACTACAAGTACTCTGCTATTCCGAGACCTCTAGCGCAAATCGTCAGCTCCGATCTCGGCGCGGAACTCAATTGTGAATCCCGCGCGAAAAAATTCAGCGCAACGAGGTCACCTTCTTTGGAAAAAGACGATAAGTCACCCTTCGTTAGCAGTGCTAAGTCAGACGAAACAGAAGTGTTCGGGTTTGATTCGGAGGTGGTTGAGAACTTAAAAACTGAAGATAAATCCAAAGAGATGACTGATTCTCCTCGAGATGATGACCAAGACGTATCTCCAAGTAATCTGAGGCGATTCCGATCAGTCAGCACTAAACTTAACATGTGCAGCGTCAGCGAGAATCCTTATATGGAAGGTCAACAAGAGAGACTTGAAATGCAAAACTCTCCGCGTATCGTGGAGTGCAGTTCAGCTAAAGAGAAGTCTTCTGGAACGAAGTTCGATTTTTCACCTAAAATGCTCGCTGACAGTATAAGTTCGCCTAGGTTCTTTACTCCTCCTGAAACGGTGTCACCAATGTTTTTTGCAGAGCCGTCACCGAGATCTGTGTATTATGATACAGTAAGGTCTCCGAAGTTTTTTCCTGACACACCCCGTGAAACGGAAGTCCCACAATCGCCTAGAACCTTGGGCGATCATTTAAATAGAGCAAATGGTTTAAATGAAAAGCCTACCTCGCCTAGAGTCGTTGATAAACCTAGTTCGCCTCGTGTTTTGAGTGCCCGACCAAGCCCGAAACTTTTTAGTCACAATAAAGAAAATTATTTTACGTTTGACCATGTAAATACAGGATGTGAAAGTCCTGCGAGGGTTTCACCTAAACTTAAAAGATATGGTGGAAGAAACTCGATTGAAAGAGAAAGGTTTACCCCACCAGCGGATAAAGAGGTTAAGAAATATCGAAGGCACAATAGCAGTGATAATAATTACAAATTAGTCGAAGTAAATGTGTCTAAGTGTGATGATTTATCCATATGCGATGATATAAAAGAAACAGAAGCTGGGGCATATTCCGAGGTGTTGGAAAAAGATGTAGTCGACTTTTGTGCCAAATTAGAGACATTGCAGATAGATATGAAAGATGAGGAGAAAAACGAATTAATGGCCGCGAATTCAGCACATATGAGACGACAGAGGCTAAAATCGATTTCTTTAGACTCTGATAATGCGAAAATAATCGAACAAAATTTAGGTTTACCGATTGCTAAGCAACTTAAAGATCAAATGAATGAAGCATATAAAAATCAAGATATAAGCACATCCTGTGAAAGCATGGAACGGTACCCTAAGACACCTACTTCTGAACGACCTGCTTTTAAATTTGATGTCAATCAAAAAGAGAAAGACGAAGAAGAAACTCCTAGTCCAAAGCCAAAGAAAAGCTTACGACAGAGTTGTGACATGCAGTCCTTTTTAGATATGCCCAGATTTTCACCTAAAGAGTTTGAAATTACTGTGACTTCTGATGAAGGTGCTACCATGCCTGCTGAAACTCATACGAAAAGAAAAGGAAAGAATTTGCGTAATTTAACAATTGATTTATCAAAACGGGATAGTGATTTGGAAAAAGAATTATTAGAGTTCGAAAAGCTATACACAGATGCAGAAGAAAAGAAAGTGAAAACTCCTACTCTTAAAGTAAAAGCAACATCTCTCGATTCCTCTGAAACAGTTAATCTTTCACTTCCTCAGAAAAAGACTTTGGAAGTACCACAGAATTCCATATCTGTACCAAATACACCCAAACGTCAGTTAAAACGTATTTTTGTGCAGAAAAATTTGAAGCACGATTTTTCAGGTGGAAAAGCCGGTTACAATTCCATTCAGTGTACTGCTGAACAACGTCGTTTGTACATGAAAGGGCAAGATAGTGGTATATTTTTGCGTGAAAATCACGCTAGCTTAATGCTTTATCAGCCTGGCACATCTAGAATGGGATCTCGGACGATGGGTTCCTTTGACGAAAATATGACAGACAGCAACGCACCGGAAATAAGTATATCTGGAGCTGTATATTGTGTAGATTCTGGACAAACGTTAGGATCTAATCTACTAAATTATAAACAGAATCTGAGCGTGTCGAGCACAAATTTAAAAACACTTCCTGAAGGCGTAACTTCTGATGACTTTGAACCAAATGAGGACGATGAGAAAATAGTTAAGAAGTTGCATAGAAGAAACTCAAACCAAAGTCTTATGCTAAGTACACATAGCTTGCAGGGCTCCAATTGTTCATTAAGCAGTGTTGGCACATCATGTCACAATTTGGCCAATGTCAGAACGAGCATATCAAATTTTAGTCTTACTGATAATCGTCAAAAGAAAATGACTGTTGAGAGAAGAGATTCGAATGCATCTTTGGTAACAGATCATTTAACACCAACCACTAGAGTTATATGCACATCAAACTCAAATGTGCCCGGGGAGGTGTCTAAAAATTGTTTACTCCAAAGACGAGGCTCAAACAATAGTCTAACTCTAAACATATTGTCATCAAACAATCTCAGCAGGCATTCTAGCAATAGCTCATTAAATAAAGAAATAAAATTTGGTCAAAAGAAAGGTCTTCTTGAACGTCGAAGTTCAAATACATCCCTCACTCTTAATATTAACACATCAAATCCACAATTATCTACAAACAAAGGTTTGAGCATCTCTAACTACAATTTAAATGGCTCCACATGTAATTTAAGTAGATATAACAGTAACCATAGCATAGATACGGCTGAACCTCGGAAAGGTATATTAGAGAGACGTAGTTCTAATACATCGCTCACTCTTAATATACAGCCACAAGAACCAAGGGACGTAGAAATTGATGAAACTTTAATTAATGCAAATTTGAAAGATGTTCCACAGAGAGATAGACACAGGAAATCTTTAAGTACAGAAAATTTAATTCCGAAATCTTATAAAACGAGAATGTGCTTGCATGCTTCAGAGAAATGTGTGGGATTTGGATCACATGATAACTTATGGTCTACATCTTATAAAGAGCAAGATTGTCCACAAAACTTGACATATGTTTGTGGGGATCATGAAAATGAAATTATATATGCATTTGGTCGGCAAGAGGATCATAGTTTCCAACCAGGTTTCGTTCGAAATATCACAACTAAACCACTAAGCCCACAAAGTACGTCAGAAGATTTTAGATTGTATTTAGCAAACATGCAGCACTTACAGAATGCATCGAGTGTTTTAACTCGCCAGCATTTGAGAGATCTAAATGAAGTTTTCCAGAATGGTTATTCAAAAGTAAAATGTATAAGCACTAATGAAGGTCAGCATTGCTGTGCAGGGCGAGTTAGTGAGGACATATCGAAAGAGAATCCCCAAATGTTGATCCCAGATCCTGTATCAACTCAACCGTGTTCTGAATACCAGAAGATGCTGTTGAGGAATCTTCATCAGGAGTTCTGGGATATGCCAACCAATTTTCAGGAAAAGCCGATAGTGTCTGGATCCCATCCAAAGAATAGATATAAGACAATTCTCCCTAATGAACATTCTAGGTTTCTTTTACGAGGAGAGTACGGAGCTTGTGAAGGATATGTTAATGCCAATTTTATTAAGGTAATCATTTTAGAGCATAAGATAGCAAGTAATTGATGGCTCCCTTGATGGAAATAGACTCGGTCTAACTTGTTCGGTGTGTTGGCAGAATGTTCGAAAAATTAGGAAGAAAATCTTGAATTATCATTATGACTTTATGCCAGGCAGTTCTTAAGAGGCGAAACATTGGCTATTCGTATCGCAGCCATAGTGAATACTACGTGGTAGAGTTTCGCTACGTCTCCGGGCGAGACTACTTGGTAACACCGCCTCACCTACTCCTGCCGTAATGGCGTCAATGCTTTTCATTGTCGTGTTTTGAGTTTGGAGGGTAAAATTATGCAATTGATATTAACGCGTCGCCACATGGATAGTAACACCATTAACATATTTAGTGTCGCTTCTCATCAGGAGAGTCATCTGCTTAATAAGAGTAATATCTTGAAATATGAAAAAAAAATTGTATATTCGTCATAGTTACGTATTGAATAAACTTCTGCTCATCATATGAATAATGACAAATTTGAAAATAAAATCTTTTATTAATAAACAAAGTTGTGCACATTCCCTTGCAGAGTAGAGAGGATCAGACCTCAATAGACGGCTCACATTCATCAGTTGGTGAGATAGGAATAATCCTTGTCGCCGCATTGTAACGATTGTCCCTAGTTTCGTGCTATAACCGGGATTTATGTGCTTGATTTCGGAGGTCGTACGTAGGTTAGGTGAATAGGCTAACTGCTAGATAAAGAGGCATTTTTTATTAATACTATAATATTATCTTTTCCAGGGGCATGAATACACAAAAAACACATACATCGCTACTCAGGGTCCCCTCCAGAACACTATCTTTGATTTTTGGCTTATGGTCCGACAAAACAGTCACGATTTTCGATCTCAGAAAACAAATTCTCCTACGGGGATTCAAAAGATTGTAATGCTCACAAACTTTATAGAAAATAATAGACAGAAGTGTGAAAAGTATTTCCCGCTAGAAATTGATGAAGAATTAACGATAGAGAGCCCTGAATGCTCGGACACATCCTTTTTTGCTGAAGAAACCCCGAAAAATAGTTTTAAAGTGAAAACAACCGGTGTCATAAAAAAATCTGGATATACAATACGAAAATTAGAGGTTAAATATATCAAAGCAAATGCAAAGGGCTTAGATGATTCAACAGATATAGTTTACCATTACTGGTTCCATAACTGGGCGGATCACAAATGCCCTAAAGACGTTAATGCGTTACTAAATCTAAGTTTAGATGTTTTACAAGACGAGTGTTATGACTTCAGTGAGAATAGCGAAGAGGCCGAGGAGCAGTGCAAGTGCAGTGAGAGTCCAAAGACAGATTCGAAATTTGTGTTCCCTCCATTGGAAACCCAACCTTGTCCCATTACAGTTAAATTATCGACACCTTTGAATTTTTCGGTTGAATCGCAATCTCCACCGCCGATCGTGCACTGTTCTGCTGGTATCGGTCGAACTGGGTGTCTCATTGCAATTTTGAACGGTATTAAACAACTTACTAACGAACACAAAGTGGATGTCCTCGGTATTGTTTGTAATATGAGACTAAATCGTGGTGGGATGGTGCAGAATTCTGAACAATATGAGCTTATACACAAGGTTCTGTGCTTGTTCGAGCAGGCCTGCTTACCGTTATAGCTAAATCATTGTAGATCTTTATAGGTTAATCTTTTAGGGAAATAAGTTATCAAATTCTAAAATGAAAAGGAATTTTAGGGAATTGTAATCTAATTTGGCGTTCTTGGCTCACTTTCACCAATAATAATGCGTTTCATAACCTCAATCCGTTTCATGTATATACTGTGGCCAGACTTTATTTTTTTGAGTTATGGGCCAATCAACTGGTATTTCACAATGTTTTATGACCCTGACAAAAATAATTCAAATAGTACATTATTCTATCCATCGATAAGCTTAAATTTACATGAATCTTTAAAACTTCCTTACCGATGCATGCTTTCTTATATCAGCAATATTATTCGAATATTACTAGCTCTGTTGTTACTTGGACCTCAATAAGCCGAGGGATTTGAAAAAATTCCGATTCTCTTTTTACAGTAAAACTATTACTGTAGTAGAATTTCATCAATACACTTTTCATCTCATTGAATACTTATTTAGGTGGTGCGGTAACTCTTAGATATCTTCTACAAACTTGTTTGTGGGGTATTATCATGTGAGAACCGTTTAACTTTGAAATTTAATTTTCTTGCTTGTACTTTGATTCTTATAACTCTAATATGACTGGCCTAAATACTATCTAGCTATTGCTATTCTTTAAAAATCAAGAAAAGCGTTTTAGGTCAAAATTGGATGGTTCTGCGTATTTGATTGATGAAAGTGGGTTTAAGTATATTTAAATATGACGTGTGTGAACTTGAACGACTGTCTGAAGATGAATAAACAGACTAAAGCTCAGTCCCGCTAAAGGATACGTCTAGTCTCCTCGATACAAATCAGATAAGATTCCGCTGAGATTAGTACAAACGTTTGTGTAGTTGTCAATTGTAGCTCAAGCAGCAAACATATCTAAAATTATTGTCAATAGAGTTGCCGCGAGTGGACGCGAGCTGTACAGTCACTAACGTGATGTACGTCACCTTAGATAGTCCAGAGTTAATGCATATTAATGAAAGGATTTAAAAATTAAAAGTTTTTGCATGCTGCTGAAAAGTCTAGTATGTTTTATATAACTATGTTTGGACCAATTCAACTTCAGTGGGATAACTGAATTGGCCTAATTTCTGCTTCCATTGTTTTTTTGATTGTTTTTTGCCAAATCTTAGTGGATTGCTGACAAAGTGAATGTAACGAAATGAAAAGCGTTTGAAAATTATTTCTTGGAAGCATATAAATTAAATATGGCTAACTACTTTAGAATATACCAGTCGATTTAATTGGCGGTAAAATACAAGGACAATATTTTTAGATGAAGTCTGGCATATATACTGACCGCTATTAAATAAATGGCAGTTGGTAGGGACCATTACTAAAATTCCTTGATAGACGAAATTAAAATAAAGTCTGCACAGTACTGCACAAACTTGATGGTTTATTTTGGAGAAAATATTCTGTAAAATATATTTTCCTTTCACTTCAAGGTTTACCCCTTAATTTTTTTAGATTTCTTAAAAAATATGCCATTTCCAATATTTCCCAAAGAATGTTTTAATTGAATTTATTCAGAACATCCATTAGTAAAAGTTTTAAGAGTGACCCTCAAATAGAAATTTTTAAATATAGGATTTATGTCAACAAGATAATATGGAATATTCGATTTCTATTAAATATACTTAAGCTACTGCATTGCAAAATCTAACATTTACTGGAAAGGTTTTATTACTCCGGGACCATATGGTCCCAACAACAAAAGTAACTTCCAACGATTCCGAAGTCTACTTCTGTAAGATTGCTGTGTGAAAAAAAAGTAAAAAAAACATGTTTAAAAAAATTTGTGATCCTCGATGTGTCGGCCAAAATATTTGATTTTCTTCACAAGTAGATGAGTCCACTTTTAAGTAAATGATTAATGAATAATTTAAAGCTCACGTAAGAATACTAACTATAAACATCTCTTATGTTACATATATTTACTTGTGACAGATAGTTTTTCAGCATTGCTGCTACAAAAATTAGACTAGTTTAAAAATACAAGGATTAAGGACGAAATGATAACACATCATTTTTAATTTGGGAAAAGTAGTGAGTACTCATATTCATGGCTCCATCTCTCTCCCTCCATCCTTGTTGACGGGTTGAGTGAGGTTAGGAGATAGCTTGATAAAAGTTATCTCTTTCCGAGCCCTGCCTTACATCATGATATGCTATGCTTATAGCTGCTCGATTGTAACTGGAGTAGTGGCAGCAAATCAAGGTCGTAATATATAGTAGTGATAGTAATAACTATTGTAGCTTAAAACTATTACTATATATTAGAATTGTAATAAATAATATCCTTTATGAAAAGCGGATTTGGATATTTGCTTTAAAGTTTTTTATCTTTGGACAGTTAGACGTGTGATGTTATTTCTTTGTAAACTGTACGCAATTGCGGAAAAGGGTTAAAATGTTTAACCAATCACAGGCAGGCAACTTCTATAAATGTTTTAACTAACCAATGGAATCTTTATCGAGGAAAAGTGCGTTTTTCCGCAATTACGAATTACGTGATCTATATGCCTGTAGCAATTTACGAAAAATGTGGGTATTTTGAAAGTTGTTTTTGTCCTTATATGGATGTATGTGTTTCGGCGTTAAATAGATTTTGGTAATTCATTTTCAAATAAAGCACAATTTTTATACATTATATTATACGGACTTATGTACATTTTAATAAGGTGATTCGATTGTACCGGCCGCCAGCAAACCTGAAAAGAAACTTGAAGGAAACATTGAGTATGTATATATAAAAAATATATCAGTGAAATTGATAAAATCTTACCTGCCTATATGTAAAACCGAAAGATTCTTATTTTTATAGACATTATCTTTATTTATAGACACATTTAATTATATGCGATCGCCACATGGTCGTAATTTGCCAAGAGCCTACACAATTTTTTTTAAGTTTGACAACAGAAGCCGTGAAGAAAATGAATAATTTGTTTAATGACGCTTTATAAAATATAATATTGAGTTGTATAAAATAAGTCTAATGAGCTTACATATGGAATAGTTTGTACATAATACATAATATAGATGATTACAGGAAGAAAAATTTTGTCAAAGATACTTTGTTTTTTGTGGGTTCGTCTTCATAGGAAGGCTAAGACTTTTGATCCTAAAGCCTTTTCTGACGGAATCAGGTTTCTTTTTTGGTCGCTAATTAATAATTTGTTTTTTATTAAGTAACAGATCGGATCCGACGGCCAGTATTTTCAAATCCCGTCTTTGTTTCGTGGTTATTTATAATAAAGATCTATTATTTATTTGTATCCTCTATTTAGGTGTAAGTATTAGTTATATATTATATAAATGTAAATATGTGTGTCTAATAATATATGTGGATAATATTTTTATTTTATTTTTAAATGTATCGGCGTTCTTTGAGAAAAAGTATTAAATATAGTATACTCTGTCTTTGATTTCGTCAATTTATATAGATTATAGAAAAAACTGGCCGCTCATCAATTTTAGATTTTTTTGGAAAATAAAATCATGTACAGGCGTTTACTGGTTTGCTGGATCAACTGTAGGTGATAAGGTCTCGTACAAGAGAACAGTGATATATATCACGTTCCTTGCAGATTTGCCTTATACTTTTACATTTTTCTCTTCATATTAAACCACGCCAGTTCACGGAGACACCACTTGTGGACAAATTCGATTTATCTAATCGGGGCATGTAAGACTTGATCTTTATATACGCGGCTCACATGCCATCCTTGCTAAAATTGCATCCGAAATACACAAACTCATCTGCTTGTTCTAACATTGCACCATAAACTACAACTTTTACGTCGGTTCTGGTTATTTTCCTTTAAAATGTAATCCCATATTACAATCATTCTTGAAATCTGCGACCCAAGTTTGTAGTTCAGATGGAATAGAGTCTAAAATTCAAATGCCATCTGCACAAAGCAGACGATTTATGCTTGTGAATTCCCAGATTCAATGATCTTAATCTTTGGAAGCGTATCTTCAAATACAGAATAAAGAGAACTTGGTAACAAAATTGTGCTTGACGGCAACACTGACGTTGATCGAAGGTGATATGTTGCCGTCCGCCCGCACGCGTGCTCCGGAGACTCAATGTACGGACTGCACAGCACCTTGCAAGGGCTCATTTTTTCCATAATTTGCTGATGCGTCTTTCGCACAACTTATCGAACTCGCTCCAAATATACAAAACAGCAGAAAACCCAGGTGGTACAATATGACTACTTATTTATTTATTCTTTTGTATATACAGAAATACAAAACGATACTTATTTAAAAAGAAAATATATGTACAATGGCGTGCTTATCTCTATAACAGATTTCTTCCAGCAAAACCAACCATACAGGTTGTTAAAAAATAAATCACTAGTTATAAACAGCAGGCATGGTGTACATTTGAGATTAAAACTAAGTAAAACAAATTTTAACAAAACAAACAACTCAAGGATAAATGCAAGGTAAAATTGCTTCTTTGATAATGATTGCTATAAAAAGTGACAGTGAGACAGAATCTACGATAAAAATTGAAAGTGAGTATAAGTGAAAGAAAAGAAAACACAGTCACATGTATGTTTTTAAATTACGTAAGTACATATATATATATATATATATATATATATATATATATATATATATATCTTTGTGACAGATTTATATTGGCTCCTTGTAGTGATCGGCCGGTGCGCTCCTGTATCACCCCAAAGTTTTTCTCTGTACCGCAGTGCAATACATATACGCAGTGCAATATATATATATATATATATATATATATATATATATATATATATATATATATATATATATATATATATATATATATATATATATATATATATATATACATAATATTTTGTCGCGTAAAAGAGTTATTTAGTCTGGAGACGAGATATATTTTCAATTTAGTAAATGTACCTACATCACCATTTGTACATCTAAAATTAGTAACTGTAATTTTTT
Source organism: Apodemia mormo (assembly GCA_036924255.1). NCBI lineage: Eukaryota > Metazoa > Arthropoda > Insecta > Lepidoptera > Riodinidae > Apodemia > Apodemia mormo. Next base: position 16,192,701 of record JAUPFN010000030.1, read on the forward strand.
ACGTAATACATATACATCAAGTTTTTAAATATGTACTAAGATATTACAACAAGAATATTGATTGAGATAACCCTATATCTAGCTAAGCCCCTACAACTCTGTATAGAGCTAAGATTATAAATAGCCCCTACAACTCTTTAGGGTTCCGAAGTAAAGTGGGAACTCTTATAATTTCGCTACGTCCGTCCGTTCGTTCGTCCGTTCGCTCGGCATGGCAACAAAGTAATATAAATCTTGAAAAATACTTTTTAGGGTAGCTCTACATGTAAAGCGTGGATGTTAATTTTTTTTTCGTGTATTCCATAGTGGGTATCGTTGGATACGCTTTTAAAAATATTGTAGGTTTGTAAAAAAAATTTTTCGATTAAAGGATGCGTTTATGAAATGTTAAGTTTTAAAGTGCTAATTTTTGTTTGAGTCAAGAGTCTCCCCTCCCCCCTCTGCTAGTTAACCGGTTGGCTTTGGGGGCGAGAAAAAAAATCACGGTAGTAGTTTACATAATGGAATTAAAAGGCTGTGAAGGCTTTACAATCTTATGAGCAATCGTCGACCAATTTTTTGACCGTCCCGTTGGTCGAGTAGTTAGAGACCCTGACTACGCAATCAACGAGGCTCGGGTTCGATCCCCGACGGGGACAAGCATTTGTGTGATGAGCATAAATGTTTGTATTTCCGGGTTTGGGTGTTTATTATATATATTCTAGTATTTATATATGTATTTCTATGTATTAGTATCGTTGACTAACACCCATAACACAAGCAAATAATTTGCTTACTTTGGGGTTAGATCAGTAAGAGTAATTTGTACCGTTATTTAAAAAAAAAAAAAAAAGAGAAAGGTACGTTACGTTCTTATATCGCATTCACTAAACTAGGCTCGGCATAATATATATACACCGACATCACACACATCTGTTAAACCAATCATAAACATGGAAACAAAGACAGAGATTGGGCGGATACATTAGTACGAGCTATTTTTTTTATCCACCGCGCGCGTCGTCGCAATGTTTACGGATGAACAAAAACAGAGATAGGGCAGTATACTTGACGAGTGAAATGGCATTAGCCACCGACCTCCTCATCCTCAGGCCTCATCGCCATGGTTACCAATAAACAAAGAAAATCTTATTTTTAAACAAATTTAATGTTTTAGCTGTACTTACGAATGGAAAGTAATCCCATGTGTCTTATTTTTTTCCCTTGAGTGATTATAACACTGGGTAAATACACAAGAAGGCATTTTGATGCGTGTTTAATGGCAAAAACAATCGGAAAGTAGAAACGTTTCATGTTACGATGTCCCGCGTGTGACTGTGGCATACTACAAACACTAAGTACCTATACGGACTTAGTTTTGTAGGACCAGGCGCTGTGACTAGGTAACATATCTTCCTTTTCTTATATCAATGATCGTAAGATAGCAAACAAGCAGATGAGTCTCCTGATGGAAAGAGTCAAGCATCGCCTATAGACACTAAAGATGTTAATAGTGTGTTGCTATCTTGCGGCGAGGTCTAATGCCATATGCATAAGCTTATCGGCTACCTTACCCTCCAAACCGGAAACTCGCGTCTGGATCCAACCAATGCGAAACCACCTAGAGTACCTGGATGCGAGGGGAATACGCTGGAAATTCGCATGCGTCAGACAGGTTCTTAAAACGCTGCGGAATCTGGACGTGAACAAAGCTAGTGGCCCTAATGGGATTCCAGCCATAGCACTGAAAACCTGTGCGCCTGAACTCGCTCCTGTGTTGACACGACTCTTTCGCCTTTCAATGACGACTGCAAAAGTGCCGAAATCATGGAAACTTGCCAACGTGCAGCCTGTGCCCAAAAAAGGCAGTCGTGCCGATCCCTCCAACATAGGCCAATTTCAGTCACGTCCATACTCTGCAAGACTATGGAGCGTGTATTGAACAGCAGGCTAATGGCACACCTAGAAGCGAACGATCTACTCAGTGACTGCCAGTACGGATTTTGCCGCAATCGGTCCACTGGGGATCTTCTAGTGTATGCCAACTACATCTTGAGGTCGGCCATCGAGAATCATGGTGAGGCACTAGCTGTCTCCCTTGATATCTCGAAGGCCTTTGACAGGGTCTGGCATGATAGTCTAATTGGCAAGCTTCCGTCGTATGGTCTGCCTACTGGTCTCTGTGCCTTGATCTCAGATTTTCCGAGTGGCCGGTCGATTAGAGTAGTCGTCGACGGCTGCTCGTCCGACCAAATGGCTTTAAATGCCGGAGTTCCTCAGGGACTAGTTCTCTCCGCACCTCTATTCCTGCTACACATTAACAATCTGCGGAAGCCCGGTATCTATGGGTACGCAGATGATAGCACTGTTGTGGAGAGTTACGTATCCAGTGCGCGGGCCAGTACGGTACAGATAAGGTCTCGTAGAGAGGCAAATGGTCGATTGTATGAACCTGTCCTTACAGGCAGTCTCCGATTGGGGCAATGCCAATCTAGTCAAGTTTAATGCAACTAAGACCCAGGCGTGTATATTCTCCGCTAAACGGAGTCCGTTCCACCTATTTCCGTCTTTTCAGGGTGTGTCCGTGCCGATAACTGACCACCTCGAGCTCCTTGGTATCACCTTAACGCCTACTCTCAACTTTGGTTCGTACATCGAATCTAAAGCCCAAGTTGCTTCAAAAAAGCTTGGTATTCTGGTGAAGGTGAGACAGTATTTCAGCTCAGGACAGTTGCTCAACCTTTATAAAGCACAAGTCCGTTCCTGCATGGAATACTGCTCTCACCTCTGAGATGCATCCGCCAAATACCAGCTGGAGACACTTGAGGCGATAGAGAGGCGTGCCAAGAGGCTCATAAACTTCGATGATCTGGTAGGCAAAAAACTCCAGAGCCTCACTCATCGACGCAGCGTTAAAAATTTCTTTGTTTAAAAGCATATAAGTTGTTTAGTGTTGGTAAATGGTAACTGACATTTTCAGGCAATATTCGACATGCCCATCGTGAGTTGGCGACTAGAACAGTTTTTGGTAAAATTTTATGTCGAATTGTATGTATTGTAAAATTGTATGTGTTGTAGATAATAAGTGCTAACCATGCGAAGCCGGGGCGGGTCGCTAGTATTATTGTAGTATGCAGATTATTATAAGATGTGAACACACCAGGATGTAACAATTGTTTGCCGAAGTAATAGCGCGAACTCTGCGTCAACACTCCATAGTTTTTATTGTTTATTTATCAGCTTTATGTCGTGTGCGTAAATTTACTTTACGACAAATGTGTCAATAATGATTAATGATAGATTGTTCAAATTTATTTTATATACAATACGACAAGAGCTTTTTCTCAAAACTAGCAAACATTTCTAAGATGGCTTCTGTTCTGATGGAAAAATATAACGGTCGTCTGTAGTCGTCAAAGATGTTAATGGTGTGTAGCTATCTGTGTGGCGGGATGATTATGCACATGCAAAGTTTACTGGCATTCTTACTATCTAAACTGGAACAGGACAGCGACTAGCACTGACGGTATTTCGACAGGAATAAGTGAGGCGGTGATACAAAACCCGGGCGAGAACTTGCGGGAATCTACCATCTAGTACTTAGTCTTATCTCATAATGGTAGTGATAAGTTTGGCCAATCCTTCGCCTTTTAAGAGTTGTCTGACAGAATGAATATAGTCTGCTTCACAGGGGGCTCGGAGCAACGCGATTATTTCATTTCCTTGTGTTTGGGTCTGATTATGATTTTGATGAATTTAACAAGGGTAAGTGCTGCCAGGCGTTTCGGGAACGAGAGGACAGTAAACGTCTAGTGAGGCGGTAAATTGCTGTAATAATATGCTTCGGTTTAATCTCACCTGTTCCTATCGCAAAGCGCCGAAGCTTGTCGATGTTTTAATGCAATAGTGTTGTCATAATGTAATTATCAATCACAAAATTGGTAGAATTGCACCCGCAACATAACGAATTTATTTAAACGGTCAAGAAAGTTCTAGTGAAATTTTCGTTGAATATGCCTAAATGTGAAAAATGTGCTCAAAAAATAAAAATAAAATGTGCACGAAGAGTTAAATTGGGCAAAACCAAGACTTGAACGTATACCTCCGGAGAATTTTTGAGTTCTTTGGCCCTATAGACTGGAAACTTTAAGACAATCTTAAAAAAATATAATTACAGGGAAAATTGAGGGCAAGAGTCCGAGAGATAGGAGTCCAATGTGCCGAATACGGAGGTATTAACACATTGCCGCCAAACTCCAAGCCACATTTAGACTTGAATTTTTGAGAAAAAACCTCAACAATTCCTGCCTGATCCGGGAATCGAAACTAGGACCTCATGATGTCAGCCGAAAAGGCTAATCATTATCAAACCAAGAGTCAATGTTTTTAATGAACCTATCAAGAGTGTAGATTCTGTCTACGACTACGCCGTAGCAACGAATTACTATTAACAAGACTGGCATGCCGACTCAGGCACAGCAATATATTATCTATAGCAGTGATCCTTAACCGGTGGTCCGCGGACCACTGGTGGTCCCCGGAAACATCCGAAGTGGTCCTGTGCTGTTGTTTTATTTATCTTTATAGGACAATCCTTTATCAATTTCCTATACGAGTACATTATCTCCGAATAGTAGGTGGTCCATGTCAAGACAGATATTTTGTAAAGCGCATCATCATCAAAAAACGTTAAGAACCACTGATCTATAGGTACAGTATTTCAACTTCATACAAACGGATGAAGCGCAAGCTATGACTATGCGCCTTGATCTCAGCATTGCGCTCGGCATGCCGACATTCGCGACTGTGCCGCAGTGAATAACGGACAATAAACGCACGGTGTATTGTTTTTTAACAATAACTGCGCATTTTTTTTACTAAAAATTACTTCAACTCAGTGCCGGTTTTAGCACTACCAGCGCCCTGGGCGAGATTTCTTCGGTACCCGTAACTGCAATTTCATTACATACGAAAAAAGGTAAGGGGTACAATGAAATAAACATCTATTAAAAAATATTTTAAAAAACTAATAAAATTTCACATTTCTAGCTTTTCTATCGGCGAACTCTTTTATTAGGCATTCAAAGTCTATGTTTTCTGCAATTTCATTTTCAATTGACAAAGTTGCTAAGTTTCTTAACCTGGATTGAGAGATTGTCGATCGCAGATGTTTTTATCAGCTTCAGCTTGGAAAAACTTCTTTCCCCACTAGCAACCGTTACAGTTATAGTCAATAATATTCGCAATATATCCATACATTTAGATATAGTTCTTGTAAGTTGTAATCTTTAATAAAATTCAAAACATTATGAGGGGTAACTACATTCTGATCAGGCAAAAAAGATTTCAGGCTTATGAGTTCATCACACAATATAAAATCATCTATATCTGATTTAGAATCCACAGCTAATTTCAATTGGAAATCACCACAGAATTTGACAAGGTCAGGTTTTTCAGGAATCTGTTTTATATTGTACAAAACAGACCAAGAATCCGAGTACTTATATTTTAACAGTAACTGCCAAAATTAATCTAAACTAAAATTAAGTAACTAAAATTATTTTTTTCAATTTTCTGAGAAACACAAAATTTGCCCGGTTGGCGATAGGCTTGCCACCTATCACATTTGTGGGACCAAGTATCTTCGGATAATCGTGGGTGCACTTGTTGTACCTCTGCCTACTCCTTCGGGGATATGGGCGTGAAGATACTTTTAAAATTAATCTAACTAAAATTAATGAAGCGTCCAAGAGAGAGTTGAAAAATTCTACCTCAAATTTCTTCTCTGGAGAAGCAATAGGCTCATCGCGGGCAGTTTCGTTAGCTTGACGCTTAAGAAATCGAATTCTTTTTGTGGCGTCAAGTGGGGAACAAAATCGGTTTGTTTTTGCAAACAATTTGGTGCTGGACGATTTCTATAACTATAGTATCTGCTGATGGAATTAGAACGTAGTCATGGGAACTTCTAAATTAAACAAGATAAACCTATGGAATTTGGGAATCCTTTGTTGTGTTTTAATAAACATCCTGATGGTGGAAGCAGGAAGGAGGAAGTCTTTGGGGCAGGATGGCTTTCGGGTTCAGATGATAGAGTGGGAAGACGTTCATGAGAAATCCTACGCTAACCCAGAAAAAACAATTGTGAGTTATTTCGGTTGGTTTTGCATATTTTTGGTGCTAGATGTTCTTTTTAAATTTAATAATGGAAATTGAAGATGGCTATGGGAACCTTTGAACTAAACAAGATAAACCCATCGAGTTTGGGCTCAGTTTATTCTGTTTTGAGAGTTAACGAAATGCTAGATAATTTCTGTGGTCCTATGATGAAGCAGGAAGGTTATGGGAACTTTGAATTTAAATTGAGCAACGTCACGATTTTGGCTTATGTGGTTTGTTCTAATAAGGACTTTGGAACAGAATGGCTTCCAGTTTCTGAACATAAAACTGGAAGAATTATATTATATCTCGCTAAACCAGATAAACTCATCGAGTATGAGCTAATTGGGTTTGTTTTGGTATACTGCTTGGTGTTGGATGATTTTAAAAATCAATTGTATGTACCTGGAAGATGGCTACAAGTTCTTTTAAACTAAACGAGACAAACCCATCGCGTTTATACTTATTTGTTCTGCTTTGACAAATAATCTGGTGTTAGATGATTTCCAGGTTCTCACCATAAAATGAGAGGTCATGGAAACGAACGAATAAATGAAAATTGAGCATTACCATCGATTTTAGTCTCGATTGATTCGTTCTTTTAAGGATTTTTGAACAGAATATTTTCTAGTGTCGGATGATAGACTGTCCATTAAAGCTATTAAGCTAATCTAGATAAACCCATCGAATGTTGGCTAATTCGGTTTATTTTGGCAAATACTTAGGTGTCGGATGTTTTCTAAGATATAATAAAAATGGAACTGAAAGATGGCCATCGGAGATAGGGCTGATATCGTTGGATTTTTTTACTAGAAGATTTGCAGGGTTTGATAATTGAATTAGAAAGTGACCATGGAACTCCTGCACTAAACAAAATAAGCCCATTGAGTGTAGTCTCATTTGTTATATTTTTACATACACTCTGAATCAAAATGATTTCCAGGGTTACATAGGGGAGCTGGAGGCTATGGGAGCTTTGCAATAAAACAACGCAAGCTCATTGACTAAGGGACCATGGTAACCTTAACCTTTAAACTGTAAGATCTCCTTTCGAAGATCATAAGGTTCTTTCATGCTTGCTCTTAAAATGATGCATATGTAGCAGAATGGTGGTTTGAGGATGTGTAAGTAATGAATTAGGCGCCACATACCACACAAAATAAACGGCTGGTTCGAGAGTTTTACAGGCTCGACGACACAGAGCAATCAACGCTTTATAAAGCGTTGCGTGAAAATAAGAAAAAATCATAAATCCCAACTTTGCATTTCTCACAAAAAAGGGATTGCCATCATGATCAGAACGTAAACAGCATGCTTTTTTAATTTTCGGTACGACGTCCATTAAACGCTGTACACAACCGCGTTGGCTATTCCTGCCGCAATAGCTTGTCGTTGTCGTTTGGAAGATAAGGTAGCCGGTAGACTTATGCACGTGGCATTGCTTGCCAACCCGCGACACGGACAGCAACGCACCATTAACATCTTTAGTGTCTACAGGTAATGGTAGTGTCTACAGGTCCCTTTTCATCTGGAGCGCCATCTGCTTGATCGCATCTTTTGATATACCTAATAAGACAACTATTGAACATATAACCAGACTTGATTGCTTGCTTGGAGGCGACTTATCACAGACGAGCAAAAACTAAACGTGTTAAGATATATATACACTAAGGTGTTGCGTTGCGAAAATCTATAACTTAAAGAGGAAATTAAGCTAATTTAATATGGAACTTTTCCAGAACTTGTTATCTAATGATATAGATTTACCCGGGTTTGAAAAAATCGTAGATCCGGGGCTGGAATGACCAACATAGACTCAGTCAGCTCGGCCCTTGAAATCAGGGGCGGCGCTAGACCACACGTGGACGTCGGCGATATCAGATGTTTTCTTTTAAAAAATCCTGGGGCCAAAAGGTATAAAGGGTAGTAACATAGATGAATTAATACTATCTCCTATTCCCTGGTAGTAGCTACCAGCTATAAATGGTATTTTACTTTTGTAACTGTTATAGCTTGAATTTACATCAGTTACGATTACCTGGACAGTTGCCAGAGGTAAACGTAGACATTACAGGAACAAAGGTAGATGTACAGGAATAATTTATACACTATTAAGGATAATTACATCTAATTAAGCTACGGGTTTTATACTTACAGGTAGGAAGAAAGCAGTTTTTCTTTACATAAATCTAGTAAACGTAAAAAACTCCGTCACAAATTTTCTTTTAATACAGGATATTATACATAGAAAAGACATATACACCTATATATATATATATATATATATATATATATATATATATATATATATATATATATATATATATATATATATACATATATATATGTCTCAGTGAAATTGTCAGTACCGTTAGATTATAATTTACCAAAGTGATATAATTTAACTGCTAATCTAACGGCTATTGACAATTTCAATGCGATATATATATATATATATATATATATATATATATATATATATATATATATTTATATATATAAATCAATTGCTGTTCGTTAGTCTCGCTAAAACTCGAGAACGGCTCGAGAAAAGATTTTGGTTTTGAATTAGTTGTTGAAGTCCAGGGAAGGTTTGAAAGGTGAGAAAATGTAGATAAGAAGAGTAGTAAAAAGGCAAAACAATGTTTGCGGGTCAGCTAGTAAGTTATAAAATAATTTTGTCTCGCCAGCTTATACTAGGCGGCATAGTGTGCGTCGCCTAGTGTCGCCACTGCTTAAAATGACATTAGATCACAAGGCTATCAACAATAAATTGTTTTTTCCAAAACTCGTAACTTTACGCTAAACACAAAAATATTAAGAACGTGAGTGATGTAATCATAGTCAGCAGTCATAACTCATAACCGTTTGCCAGTTATTTATTTAAAACAGGTATATAGCATTTTAGCAGTTTGTTTGCCAAAGTTGTCCTATTAAGATGAATCTGAGTTATTTATTAATATGGTTTATTGTTTATTTTGATACAGAATACAAGGCCATATTATGATTTGATTGTATGTGTGCCTGTTTGTACGTCATTAAAACTCCAGTCATGTTATATAATCAATAATATTCCACGTACCTACTTACGTTTAGTTTATGAATTTTGCCATATTAGACACCTTTAAAAAAATTTGCTTAATGTTCATGCTGTGGTAATGGAATCTTTCCATAGTATAAGTCAAATAAGCGACTTTTTTTGAAAAATACCCATTGATGTCCATTCACTTAAACCGTAACCGTTACTTAATGATAATTCTTTTGGTGTAAATAACTATTTTTTTTATATCATAAGGCAGTGTTTTCCAATCTTTTTCAAGACGTGACCCCCATTAGCATGTTACAAAAAAATACGACTTTTGTCACACATTAAAAAAAATCAAATCCTTTTAACATTTTTCAGGTAAATATTTTGTCTTTGTTTTTTTGGTAACACTAAACTACCGTACACGACCCCCTTGCAAAGGCCTCGCGACCCTCTAGGGAGCCGCGACACACACTTTGAAAAACCCAGTCGTAAGATAACAAACAAGCAGATGGGTCTCATGATGATTTCGTCACGAGTCAACCATCGCCTATGTATGTGATTTGTACAGCGCCACCTGGTGGTAAACTGGTTTCTCACGTTTACCACTAGGTGGCGCTGTACAAATCACATACAAATTCCTAGTAAACTCCAAACGCGCTTACAATCGAATGCAAAAAGAAAAACTCACACTTAGCACTCAGAGCATCTTAAATATAAACCTGACGGCCTTACCTCGGTAGAAAGCTACAATGACTAACGAGTCACATAAAATCTTCAATAAATATCTCCGCCCGGGAAGAGCTACGAGACCTAATAAGACGTAAAATATCGCTACGACGCGCTACGACAGATATTCTACTTCGGACCGCCAACACTCGAGTCCCCGGTCAAGAGTTATTAACGAGTCGAAACTCTAATGGCACTTACACTCCCACTTATCGTCGAGATACTGCCCTAAGCCGAGGTTCGGTCTCGCAGAAGACACCTTTAGGGTGGGCAATGAGCCCACTTTTATGTTCTGGCTGAGGACTCTGCTCGCCCAAAACGTCCGGTTTTGCAGTAACGGTCGTATGGTCAACTGTTTATGTTCACTCCGAAAAAAAGTTCGAGCCTATTACATAAGTCCATTGGTTTAAATTAAAAGTATATAGACTGTGGTTCTACAAATAAACTCTTTTTTAATTAATAACAATCTGAATTTTGAACAGCTTCGTTTTGACGAGACAATCAGTTTTCTTATCTTTGAAAAATCTCGAATCTCGAAATTTTATGGAAATAAAAAGCACTTGTATGTTCTTAATCGTAAAACTAAAGTTCTAATTTATGACTGGCGTGCACATGACGTCGATTTTTAAATTCACTGGTTTGAATAAACGGAATCGTTGAACCGGAATGAAAATTGTAAAATACCGGTTTTTGATTTTAACGGTAACCATCCCCGTGTTGGTCCAGACCTCAAAATATATACCATCTGCCATTCTGCCAGGCAGTTCGTAAGAGGCGAACGATTGATTATAAGTGTCATTACCACCGTCACTGCTAGGTGGTAGAGTTCTGCACTGTATGGTACCACTGCCTTGCCTATTCCTGTCACAATGTTGTGTTACTCTTCCAAACAGTAAGACAAGGTAAGTGGTAAACTTATGTATGTGGCTTTAACACCTCGCTACGCGGATAGCAACGCGCTATTATAGACGATGCTTGTCTGTATCCATCAGGAGACGCATTTCCGAGCTCTGAGGCGTAGCATTGAATAGTTAAAATCACCTTTTGGATAGGAAGCAGCTTATTGAAATTAATTGAGTTCTATACATTAATAATGGCAGCCCTACAGCGCTTTGGTGACGTTTCATCAGGCGCTAATTATAATTTGAGCTGTGATGACGTCAGTCACCTAATGGTAACATATTTGTTAAGTTTTATTTGACAGCATAAACCTAATTACATGTCCCGTGTTTTTTTATGTTAGTAAAAGACAACTGGCGGTTAAGCTTCGGCAGTTTTTATAATGCAGGATACAATCAGGCAGGATACAAAGAAACGGTCCTGAGGCCCTAATCATCATCATCATTACATAGTATAAAACAAAGTCGCTTTCTCTGTCTGTCCCTATGTCCCTATGTATGCTTAAATCTTTAAAACTACGCAAGGGATTATGATGCGTTTTTTTTTAATAGATAGAGTGATTAAAGAGGAAGGTTTATATGTATAATAACATTCAATATATTGTAGAAAAATACTGTAATTTTTGAGTTTTCTGATGTCATGTCGTAAATAATTATATTTTTTTCCGCTTACATTGCACACGCAGGCTAAACCCTACGAAATTTATCAAAATAATGTACTAAGTATTTGTACACCTTGAAAAGGTCTACAGAAAACTCCGCGATGGTATATGTCTATCTCTTATGGATAACCCACAATAGCATTTTTTGTCATTTACTTTTTACGAGAAATAATGGCTTTTTTTCGAAGCAATTTTAAGCAATACAGCACTAATCCTTATCCAATTAAATACCTTAAATATATTGTTGATTTAATATAGATCAATATGGCCGTTTACGGCATGTAATTTAAACGAATAATTTCGAAGATATTACAGATTTAAAATGCAGGGGCATAGCGGTTGCAGGGTTACCGGCCGGTCGAGGGCGCGCGCGCGTTATGTTCTGAAACCGCTGGGAAACGTGTTAATTTTCGGATAAATAAATATAGGACACGTTCGATCGATTTACGGTATATAAAACTCAGTCTTTTAAGCAAAAAATCAGGTCTATACATATAATAAAATCGTAGGAAAATCAAAACTGTACATTGAATATTTTTTTAAAAAATACTTGGGGCGTGATCTACAATCGATGTCGAAGACAAAAATATAGTTTTTAGAATTTTTGTCTGTTTGTCTGTTCGTCTGTCTGTCTGTCTGTCTGTCTGTCTGTCTGTCTGTCTGTCTGTCTGTTTGTCCGTTTGTCCGTCTGTCCGTCTGTCCTTCTGTCCGTTTGTCCGTTTGTCCGTTTGTCCGTTTGTCCATTTGTCCGTTTGTCCGTTTGTCCGTTTGTGCGTTTGTCCGTTTGTCCGTTTGTCCGTTTGTCCGTTTGTCCGTTTGTCCGTTTGTCCGTTGGTCCGTTTGTCCGTTTGTACGTTTGTCCGTTTGTCCGTTTGTCCGTTTGTCCGTTTGTCCGTTTGTCCGTTTGTCTGTTTGTCTGTATGTATGTCCGGGGTAAACTCAAAAAGTACTGCATGGATTTACATCAAATTTTACAAGAATATTACATACAGATCAGGTCAGGTACAAATAGGACTTCAGCTGAAAACCAGAATTTAATACATTTTTTTTGTTTAACTAAATATCACCTTATAAAAATCAAGTGGATGATTAGAAATAGTATTAACAAATTATTTGTTTTAGAGATTTTTTAGCCTGTTTTCGGAATTTTATATGATCAAGTAAAGTACATTCTATCATGTAATAAGTTAGCTTCCTTAGATGATATCTTCAGGTATATATACACAGATACAAAAAATACGTTTAAGATGATGTTTAAAAGTGGTCAGCATCATTTTTGTTACAAATAAAAATAGATTAAGTTTTTGTTCCTTTAAGTAGACGATTTTAAGTGAAATGATATATAAATAAAATATTTTCACGTACTTTATTGCCTTTAAAAAATATAAAGTACGTTTATTCAAAATAAAGTACAATACTTTATTATAAAGTACAACCCTACCCGAAGTATCGCAGGGTCAAACCTTCAACGTTACAGGTTTAGATTTGAGCGTTGACTGTTTTTCACATGGCCAACTATATACCTATCGCTCCTTCAAGAGTAACCTCTAAAGAAAACATGTTTGTATTATCTAATGGCAAGAAAGCTGTGAACGTTGTATATAAAGACATTTTGTAATATATTAATTGTAGAAATAAAAGAAATAGGTAAAATGTAAAATCTACCAAAATCACTGCTAAAATCTACTGAATTCTTCTAGGTTACATTTGAAATTATTACATTACATACAATACAATTTTTACATATTATATTTAATAAACTTCCACTGTATGACGAGTTCTTGTAATGGTACCTACCATATTGAGCATTGCTGGTAAACATCCGCGACCCCGCGGTACTGTCCGGAGGTGCTAACCAGCGCACTCCGAACTTGCTTCAGTGTCATAATGGAGCTAATTTTCTCTCATAACATACAAAATACTTTGAGTTCCTACATAACATCATCATAACATATTCTTGTAGTACACGGCATTAGAACTCTTAGCTCGATTATTGGCTTGAAACGTTATGACTTTCAGAGGCGGATATATATCTTTGCATCGTGGTCAATGGATAGCCTATCATAAATTTCAGGTTTGATTCCCCATTTCTGTCACGGTGGTATATGTGTAAAATTAAAGAAGCATTTTATCTAAAATCCTAGAAACCCTGGAAGTATTTTGTTTTGGTATATTTATACTTTGTTCACTCGGAAATATATATAATCTGATGATTAGATTCATTTATTAAGGTCTTGCAATTGAATGCGAAGAAATTAAGATTCTAGTTTTTGATGCAGAAGAAAGTGAAGTAAGAGTAGCGGTCGATGATGGGGTGTTGGAAAAAGAAGATGAGTTTATATCTTAGATGTGCTTTTAGCAGAGATGTTTGGTGGTTGATTGTTGATGTAGAAAGGCGGTGGTTGATGTACTAAGGGACGTGTCTGTAAGTAACAGGGCTAATGGATATTACCCTTTATTGGTCCGGGACGCCTTTGACGAATATACCATTACGTGTCACTACCACTGCCTTAATTATTCCTGCCACAATAGCGTTAATGCTTATCACTACAGTATTCCGGTTTGGAGGGTAAGGTAGCCTGCAAACTTATACACGTGGCATTACCATCTCGCCGCACGGATAGGGGCCATTCAAGTATATAATTCCGTTCCTCCGTCTCTTTCCTTCCTGTATTCATCATATGTTCCTCTCACTTGGAGAAAGTTGGCGCCGCTGAATTGCCATCGCATAGGCACTACACCAGTTCGTTGGTCAATCGCGTCACGAGTGATCGCATACCAGTGCGCTCGCAATGTCTTGACAAAGGCCTAAATGGAACCGCTCGCGTCACCGCGCCGCAACCGCCCGCTCGCTCGCTCGTCTCGAGATATAGCTGGAGCCAGCTAACCGCAAGCCGCGATAAGTGTTATCCACCAGGTGAGTCCGTCATCATTCTTACCTTCTATCCTATCATACAGTCCATATTACATCGCAACCCGCTAGTCCCGTCGCATTTTGGTATAAACTACCTCCGCATACGGCGGGACGAGGGGCGGAGGGGTCTTTTCTTTGCTTATTTTTGATGACACGGGGGGTCTAGATGGTGATTACGTCAGCAAATTTTTTTTTTATTTTAGAGTTTTCTACAAATTTACTGCTTGCTACATTAAATGTTTGCGTTAAACCACAGAATAATTTGGTTAAACTCTTTTAGCTAACCAACCTAATCAAATTACTTACATTTTAAACCTAGAAACTGTAATAAATCACAAAACTGAAGAACAGATTAAAAAATGATGTGGTGTCGCGGGACACCAGGTAGGAACGAACTTCCTTCGGCTAAACGGCACTACTCGCTTGTGTACGCGACTGTCGCGCCTGCGCACGTCTCATTTAACGCTTTTATTCCACGCATTTTTCTTACGGTTTTACTATCACATTTTTTTCAGTTCGGTCGCGCAGCAAAATCCCTATCCCCTCCAAGCCTGCCGTAAGGAACTTCGTTCCAAAAACAATTACAAAATTTTACGTATACAATGGGGGAGGGGTAAGTGATTTGCTTATTTTTGCTGACATGGGGGAGGGGGAAGTCAATAATTGTAAAAAATCTGCTTACGTAATATTTGAACAACCCCATAGCAATGCACCATGAATATCTTTGGTGTCTATAAGCGATGTCTATAAACTTGTGTCGTAGGATCTGCTAACAGTATATTATTAAATTACAAGGAAAACTATCATAGCGGAGTAGGCTTTACAAGTTTACATGTACATGGCGAGCAATTTTTACAGGTGGTGGTGCGGCGAATATATAGGCTTTATGGATAAACACTGTTGTCACTAAAACCGTAGGTATTATAAATATGTTTATGTGAATTTAAAAATAAAAAAACGTTATTTTCTTTCAAAAGGGGCCAAAAAAACCAGACCCGGGCGTGACAATGCAGAACTCTACCACCTAGTAGCCACGATGGTAGTAACTTGCATAGTCAATTGTTCACCTTCTACGACCTGCCTGGCAGAACGGCAGCTAGTCTATTATTCGAGGAGCCCGGAACCAACACGGGAAAGTCTTAATGATCTAACACTCGGATAGCAACGCATCAATGATTCCAATATCCCGGCGAAGATTATATTTCGTCGTCAGAAGATGTCAGCGTTTTTACATCCTTTTTTTATAAACTCCGCCATTTGACTGGTTAATATATGAAACATGTAATTAGGTTTTTGCCTCCACGTTACAAGAAGCTGATTGACACTTAGATTCGTCATCATCACAATCAGTCATCATTAGCGGCTTGGAAATTATTACATTAAACTAATACCATGGGGTTATATAACATAATGCAGATTGGTCAAAGTTCTTTGCGTCTGGAGTTGCCATTCATCGGGGTTTCCCCGGATTTATCCTAGTTTAGAAGGCGTCTGGGGAGCGCTCTAACTGGGTTTTATTTTGTAGACCGGTTTTGATTCAAATCACGCGCGCGACTCGTGCCAATAGTAGTTCCTTAATTTAAGAAGATTATATTTTGTTTATTTATTTAATAGTTTATTTTACACAAAGGTAAATGTAACAATAACATGAACATAAGAAAAGCGTACAAAAGGTAGACTTATCTCTAAACACAAAGATTTCTTCCAGCCTACCCAGTTATGAAGCTACGATAAAGAAGCAGTAGATGTTGTACACAAAATCAAAAAGTAAACAACAATAACAAAATTACAGAACAGGATACTTAAAAACATGTACAGGGAAATAGTAAAAAAAACAAGCTATAGCATAATGCTATGGTTTACGAGCTTTGACTAATAAACTAAATAATTAGAAAGAAATAAAACTTATTTCAATGACAAATAGTAATTTCTTAAAATTTTCTTAAACAGTGGCAGAGATGGGCTGTTGCGAATGTAGAACGGAAGAGAATTCCACAGTTTAACGGTCTGAACTGTAAATGACCGAGAATAAGCTGGAGAATGTGACTCAGGAAACATTAATAAAGAACGCATCTGTGCGTTCTTTATTAATGTTTCCTGAGTGTGCGACAGGGAGAATCACAGGAATGGAGAAAAGCGAAACGCTCACTCAGGCATGGAGTAGCTGCAGGGTTAACCAAGATATTATAAAGTAACCACGATATATGAGTATTCCTGCGGAGCCGTATAGGTTGTAAATTAAGCTGGGCTCTGAAGTTCGAGACATGGTCATAATTGCGTAAGCGAAAAACGAAATGAATGAATAGGTTTTGGAGCCTTTCAAGTTTGTTGACAAGCTCTTCAGTAGCATGTAGAAAGCGAGAATCGGCGTAATCTAAAATAGGCAAGATAAGAGTATGAATGAGAGTAATCTTAGTCTTGAGTGGGAAAAAGTTTTTTTAAAGTATTTAAAGAATGAAAGGCAAAGTAAATTTTTTTACACAAATAATTAATATGGGCTCCCCAAGACAATTCGGGGCTAAAAATGACACCTAAACCTTTGTGATCTGGTTGAAATACGAGATAATAGAATTATTGTATACTACCGGTGGCAAATTAAATGTTTCAAAGAATTTAACATATATCTACTGCCTATAACAATAGCTTTTGACTTATTCGGATCAACACACAGACCATAAGACTGGCCCCAAGAGTAAATGGCCTCAAGATCCTTATTGATCGTATGTACGACTTTTGATAACAATAAAACTTCGATAAAGCTGTAAATCGTCAGCATAAAAATGGAAATTGAATGAAATATTTCATATATTTTTATAGAATTAATAAAAATAGAAAATAAAAGAGGAGAGAGGACACCACTTTGAGGCTCTCTGTATTGGTCCCGGGCTCCTTTAAAGAATAGACCAACTGCCATACTGCCAGGCAGGTCGTAAAAGGCCACCGATTGGCTATGCGAGTCACTACCATCGTGGCTATTACGTGGTAGAGTTCTGCATTGTCTCGCTCGTGTTTGGTACCACCGCCTCACCTATTCCTGCCGCAGTAACGGCAGTGCTAGTCACTGTCGTGTTGCGGTTTGCAGGGTAAGATGGCCGCTAAACTTATGCATGTGGCCTATCAGGAGACCCATTTGCTTGTTTGCTATCTTATGATATATAAAAAATCTGTTAACAGTTGATCCTGCAGGTCATTCCTGAAACTTCCCGCTAAATTAAGGTATCTTAAGCTCAAAGGAGTAAAAACTATAAGCATAGATTTTTTCAGTTAAAATATCTATTTTGTTAAAAATGGCAGTATGTTGATTTTTGAAAAGAAACTATGATCGATTTTGATCTTTCGACAGGCATTCAACTCAATTTTTGAGATCTAAAATATTGCTTTACCTACATAATCGATAGGTTAAAAAATTTCGAAGTAATGTTAAAATTTTTTTTTCATTGATATGTCAATGTCAAAAAAAAAATTGAACTCTATAAATTGAACAATTTGAAAAACATGACATTCGTCATTGACACCTAACTCCCAAACAAATTGACCGATTTTGGTCCAATTAACGGTATTTAACGCAGTTTTTGAAGGAGAAAAGCTAATAAGATCTTTAAGTCAATCGGTGTATTAGTCTGAAAGTTATTTCCAAAATATATTACTTTTTTAACCGACTAAGCAAAACGAAGTAATGTATTTGAGTACCCTGAACGAAGTCGCGAGCAACAGCTGGTACAAAAACAAATGACAGTAAATTACAATATAATAAATTGTTATGACGGAAAAATATTCACCTTTAAATTAAACTTTAACATTTTAAATCTGCAACAGAAAAATAATATTAAATTAGTTATTTCATATTGGTATTTTAAAGCAGCTCTATAAATAAAATCTAAATTAAGATTCATCATCATTATTATTGATTTATTAATTACCATTTATATGCAAAGGTTGCTTTAGACACAGTTATCATAATTTAGAATAGTAATAGACCGTTGTCCCAGGAACAAACTTATTTTTGATTAATAACAAGCTGAATTTTTGTGTACAGTTTCGTTTTGACGTGATGCAAATCTTTTATATCTTCGAAAAATCTCGAATCGGGTAACTAATAAAGTTACGGGGCTTCGACTTTTTTAGTTCGGTGAATTAAAAATATTTTATTAATAACAATAATTATTTTTTTGCTTTATTCGCTTGATTGCATTATGAAAAACATGGAAAACTTTTGTCCTACACATTCAATGGTTTTTCTGACGAATCCTCCACTTTAAAAATTCGGCATTATGAGATTATTGAATTGATATTAATCAGTTTAAAAAATACTTAATTTTCTCACAACAGCTTGTTAATTTATTATTATAATTCAAGGGTTACTTTCTCCTAAACGTAAAGTGGAAACTTTTTTAGTCCGACACTAAAGTTTCCTTTTTATCTATTTTTATTGGTTACCTGATTCGAGATTTAGATTAGAGATTAGAGAAGATAGAAGAGATAGGAGTCTCGTCAAAACGAAGCTACGAGTATTCACAAAAATTCTGCTTGTTATTAATCAAAAAAAAGTTTGTTCCCTGAGACCACTGTCTATAACTATTAATTTGGGTCGTAATTTAGAATTATATATAGACTAGCTGATCCGGCAAACGTTGTTTTGCCATACAAATTACTTGTATTGAATATTTTGGTGAGGTACTTGACGGGGGGAAGGTAATTGAGATAAAAACTATCCTATTTTTTATTCATTTTCATTTATTCATTGTTCATATCTTTATTCCCACGAAAGCAGTACTGTTTTGTGGTACTAGTAGTACCATTAAGGATAAAATCCTGTATTATCTGTAGTACCGTGGTACAGACAGTAGAGGACTATTTCCTGCCAATGACGTGTATAATATCACCACTGGACTTGCTGCTGTCAAAGAATTTTTGTGCCTATTTGAATATCGCCATTTTGGCGCTGTAGACCGGTGCGAGCGTCCATGGGACTAAAATTAGTGATACCCACATATTGACATCTTCGATAAATTTATCGATCGTTTAATATTTAGAGCTAAATGGACTGTGGGTCATGAAAATACTAAATTGATTGTATTAGTTTGCGCACATCGACGAAATAAACAGGAATAAATAATAAGAAATAGTGATTCAAGATGAAGATTTCCCCGTGTTGGTCGGGGCTCCATTGAAGAATAGACCAACTGCCGTTCTGCCAGGCAGGTCGTAAAAGGTGACCGGTTGGCTGTTACGTGTCACTACCATCATGACTACTAGGTGATAGAGTTCCGCAATGTTTTCGGATATTTGGTAACACCGCTTTACCTATTCCTACCGCAATAACGTCAATTTTGTCATTATCATGTTCCGGTTTGAAGGATAAGTACAAATAGCAACGCGCAATTAACATATTTTGTTGTCTATACGCTATGGTTTCTCTTTCTATCAGGTGAGACTTATTATTTTTGTTTGCTATCTAATGATATATGTTAATGAAAAATTGTTAAAATATTATATTCTAATAATTAGTAAAGTAAAGAAAGTTGAACATCAAAGTGTCACTAGTATTTGTTTGTTTTACTTTCACGCGATATCGGTTTAACAGATTTAAGATGGTATTTGCCATTGAGATAGATTATAGGTAAATTGTAAAAATAAAGAAAACGCCGAACATTTTATACATTTAGTTTTATAATATTGTAAAATTTTGTGGTAATATTATACACGTTATTGTGTATAACACATTTTAGTGATGCGCTCTGATTTGGTAACTCGCTACGCCACGATTTTTCGCTTTTCTTCGTAAACCTACAATCAGACATTTGTGTCATTGAAACGACCAATCTTTAACATTAGCTAATAGAGGTGTGTAACTCCGGAGGTATTGAATAAAAGGTACTGATTTCGGGGCTGGATACGATAAGTTTATTTATTCCTTCAAATCCTTATCGTCTCTGCGGAATTATTTAATCCGGTCAGAATGGTGAGCGACTGAGCGCACCGCGATTAGAATGAGAGAGTGAGTGATTTTGCGAATTGCGGATGATGTCTACACTCTTCCAGTGAGATGCGACAAGCGATAATAACCCTAAAAAACTACTTACATACGGTTAGATCATACTGTGAATTGGTGGGAGTGAGAAAAATATATAGTGAAGCGTTGATTTAAAGATACGATTACTGAATATGATACAATATAAAAAGGACGAAGTGAGCCAAAGCAATAAAGAAAAAAAGGTGAATCATGTCCGTGCCTGGAGCCGGAATAAGTGAATAAATTCACCGCGAGGAATAAAGATTATCCACCTCTAGTACAGACTACCTAAATTCCTATCTACCTATTAACTAAACAAAACACCATGATAAATACAAACTTCCAACTATTTGCTACTAATTTCCTATTGTAACTGTATAACACTACATAAAAGTAATTTTTTGTAGCATGTGGGTAGACTGAATCCACTCTTTTATTTAGTTTATTTAGTAGGTATTTATTACTCTTCCTCCTTCCTCTTAAATTCAAGTCTTGATATATGTGAATCTAGCGCACATAACATCCAAAACAATCACTTTTACAATCAACACAAAGTCCACTGACTTAAACTAAGTATCAACTATTAACTTAAGTATACTATAAACTATCAACTATTAACTATTTACTTAAGTATCAACTACTTACTCCGGTAGCACATCATACCAAGTTAGTTTTAATTTGGTCAAAGGCCTCAATATGTTTTTCAAACAACATGTCACAACTAGTGATTATGCAACCTAAACCTGTGTAAATCAATGTTTTTACATGTCCCCACAAAAAGTATTGTAAATGTCCGTCACGTCCTTTTCACCGACCAGGATAAATTTACTGATAATGACATCCACACTAGTGACTATAAGGACGACTGATGCAAGCGCACAAAATCGACCGTCTAGCGGCCGCCGACGCCCGGGCGCCGGGTACAGTAAATGGGCCAAGGAAAACGCCCCCACCAGCCACCACCAGAACCCCACCGCTGCTTATTATAAATACGCGTGTCGCGTAGTAATAATCTTCAGAGTCACAATTGATAGCAGACTGACTTTCCGCCACCACGTTAAGGAAGTGATAGGCAAGACACGTTAAGCGATGGCCGTCCTTCGTCCAGACTCCAGTCCTCTGCTCTCGGCTCCCTCTCCGGACGAAGCTGGGCATTTACAAGACCTACGTGAGATCCAGGCTCACTTATGCTACCCCGGCCTGGTACAATTACATCGCACCAGGCAATAGAACAACCACGCAGCAACAGCAGAATACCGCCCTGTGCAGGACCGCCAACGCCCCCCGCTTTGTCAGCAGCCGCAATGCCTCTTTCGGATCGGACAGGGTTTTCCTTATACACCGTATAAAAATGAATTACTAAATATGTTGCTCAGCGTAAAACTCAAGAACGACTGACCAACTGGGCTTTTTTTTAAATATTCGTTAAAGTCGAAGGAAGGTTTGTATGGAGAGAAAAATGGCAAAACTTCGAGGTACATAATAAAAACAAGTTTATTTCCATAAAAATATTTCTTAGCTCTCAAACATTTATTAGTTGTAAATCATCTACTCTAAGCATCTAAGGCACGGCCAATTCAGGTAATTTTCAATCAATATTAAACACTAAATTTATATTTTAAAATCCTTGACATTCCTTTATCATTGGACTTCCTGCATCATGATAACCTGCCCAATTACTGGCCAAAATTCGACACATTTGCTGTAAATGACCAAAAAGTCTATGTTTTGCAGGATTTCCTGATTGTATCAAGACGTCAGACTGCTTAGGCTATACAAGGTGAGATATATGCCACGCGTGGGGTTTGACGCGCGAGAGGTTTGATTTAACCAATAAGAAAAACTTTATATATCGATTATTCGACGCTACGCAACGAGGGCACGATTGTCGTGAAACGGGAAACGGGATATTAGACCTTCTTATTGGTCAAAACTATATTTATCGCGCTCGATATACCTATCACGCCGAACGGCCTGGGTCTTCCTTAAAAATCACAAAAAACATGAATACTAATAGAAACGTGTCACCCCGCATATGAGCAAACGCTCCTATCACTATCAAAAGTGTCATACATTTGTAGATATATTGTTAAAAAATAGAAATAAACCATGTTGTACTGTTTTATCGTACCGGATGAGATGATAAGGTTTAAAAATTACCCTTGAAGTGATTTTATTTCATCGCTAAGTAGAATAACTCTGTATTTCTGTATGTGAATGCAAGCTACACTGGAAAAATTAGAAATTACCTTGAAATGCGTATTCATTTAATCCGTGTTAAAAACGTTGCCGCTTTAATAAGCTTTATTAAATAATGTGGTAAGGTGCGTCGGGCCACGCGCAATGTAGGGTTCCGAAATTACCCATCACAATAATGCGGACTGAGAAGAGGGCTTTTATAATTTCATACTATGAACATTTAAGACATTTAACTTATTGTGGATGTGATTCGATATAACGCCTGTGCTTCAGATTTGAGCACAATTGGGACTATATAAATTTTATCTCGTTTCCATATAGTAAGAATTTCCTTTTTCAGTTCGATATATTTATATGCCTTTCTTTTCTACTATCATTTTTGCTATTTTGTGTGTGTCAGGCACAGCTATATCCAGATCTAAAAATGTTTTGCAAAGCCTTTTAAAGAGACTTTGGTACTGTTACTGGCTGATTATTAGAAAAACAATAATTTGTTAAAAAGTGAAACGACTAAAAAATGTTAATTACTCATATTCTGGACTGAAACTTTTTAGTCAACTATTTGCAATATAATTATTTACATATTGAATTGGAAATAAATACTTTTATCCCTTAGCCAGCTCGGTGAAGGTCATTCATTCTATAGTGGAATCTTAGACTATAAAGAAATGATTAATCGGCAAGGTATACATTCAATATACGACGGACAAACAGCGGCGACGATGTGTCGTTGTACGCCAGAGTCTAGACAAATGTTTGGATATCGCGCTAGCAATACGTACACACTGACTTGTCGTAAGCATTTTATAGGAAACTACAGTTAACTATATCTCACGGCGTTGTTCATCCTTTCTGTATTTTTTATAAGATAGCAAATGAATATGACCCTCCTGAAGAAAAGGGACAACCGTTGCCTATTGACATTAAATGTGCTAATGGTGTGTTACTATCACGAAGTATTAGATAAAGGTGGAGTTAGCACCCGGATTAATCACTTGAAACATATATCTACGTTATATTTCAGTCTATGAGACCTCGCCATCCCTTTTTATACAGCTGTGTTAGAAAGAGAGGGTGAGACCTTAGAAGATGACAGCAGTATTTAAAGTTTTGTCTCAAGTAAGTATTATAAGTGTTGCCTCCAGAAATATTACGGCTTCATGATTACTGTATATATCAGAGTACCTCTACAATCACTACGTTTTAACCTGTGTGGCGCGGGCGGGATGCTAATGCCATATGCGTTAGTTTACTCGCTTTTTTACCACATAATATAATATTAACATAGATCTAGTATACTCTTCTAAATTTATGATGTTACTATATTTTTATCTTCGACACACAACAATGACAAGCAGTGACGCCATTGCGGCAGGAATAAATAATGGACGAGACATTACAGAACTCTGCCATATAAGTAAATATTTCCTCTTTATAATATTAAAATATTATTTAATTCTTTATTGTACACAGTAATCACTTAACATAACAATAAAAGAAAATAAGTACAATGGGTGAGCTTATCTCCAGTAACAGAGATTTCTTCCAGCCAACCCGTAACAAGGAGATGTTATAAACAAAGATGATTATTGACTTGGTGTACAATTCAAACAATAAAATTAAACACTATAATATGGAAAAAAGGTTAACGCAAAATATACATACATACACATACAAACATACACATATATAAATACATATATACGTACAAACATACTTACATGCATACGTACAGACCGTAAAAACCATGACTCTTCATTTGACAGAAAAGCGAAAATATTATATTATAATAAACATTCAAAGCGAAAGAAAAATAAGACAAACAGAAAGAAATAGAAGTTAAATTTGCATCAAATATAGCTCCTTTAGACGCTTCTTAAAAATAGACAGACTTTCACAAGTTCGAATATCTTTAGGTAGGGAATTCCAAAGACTAACAACATGGACGGTGAACGAGTGAGAATAAGTGGCAGTATTACTGGTTGGGAAATGCAAAAGGGTTTTAACGTTGGAGCGACAAGGCGAGTCAGGGGAATGTAGAAAACGGAAACCATCACGAAGATATTTGGGATACTTAGGATCAAAGAGAATTTTGTATAGCAAGCAAAGTATATGTAAGTTCCTACGTTGGCGAATCGGTAGCCAGGATAACTGGGCTCTGAACTTGGAAACATGATCGAACTTTCGCAAGCCGAAGATGAACCTTATACAGAGATTTTGAAGCTTCTCCAACTTATTGACAAGCTCTTCGGTAGCATCGAGAAAGCAAGTGTCGGCGTCTCTATCTATAATAGGAAAATCTATAATAGGAAAAATAAGAGTGTGGACAAGAGATATTTTTGTTTATAATACTAATCAAAGAAGTCTTACCTCTGAGCTAAGCACCGTGGCTAAGCTTTGGACGTTGGAAAGACATGGCGATTATAAATGAAAATGAAAATATTTATTTGCAAGAAAATGGGTGTCATAAGTTATTAAAAATAAATTAAATTACCATCATATTCTATGGTGTACAAATATTTGAATTTCGGTCGATTTCCTTATATTTACTACCGGATCGGAACGCGGCCACACACTGAGAAGATCCGGCGGAAGAAACTCAGCGAGCTTGTTTTTTTTCTATTTCATGTATTACAATTATTTATGTATTACAATATTTACAAGAATTATTTCACAAAAAAAGTTATTTTTACAATTTACAAAATATCATCTTATGCTCAATTCAAATTTTTACAATTTACAAAAAAAATACCATTTTACAAAATTTGTTATTCAATTTTTATTACATTTAAATTTTAAGGTAAATTGTACAAACTTATATTTCTATTTATTAACATTTAATCTTATCGGCTAAAAATTCTCTAATATCATAGTACGTTTTATTTAATAGTAAATCGAACAACTTTTTTGCGAAATTTATTTATAGGTAATGATTTTAGGCAATCAGGAATATGATTGTATATATTAATACATACAATATGCATTTTTTTTATAAATATTTCGTCTTTGGCTTGGCACATGTAATATGGGTTCCTAATACGTCAACATTTGTTTTAAACAAATGTTGATGTTTTTTTATTCAAATACGCATACCGACAGTATGTAAAGACAAGGTAAAGATAGTATTTTTAGAGTTGTAAATAGCGGTTTACATGAATGTAGTTGATTAACATTACATATTGCACGTATATATTTCTTTTGAATCCTGAAAATTCTAATTAAGTCAACTTAGTTTCCCCAAATAGAGATTCCATATTGCAATACAGATGAGACATATCCGTGATATGCCAGCAATGCAGCATTTAGGTTGGCTACTTCTCTTATTCTTCTCAAAACATGGATGAATCTATTATTTTTTTTGCATAGAAAATCAATGTGCAGTTTCCAATTGCAATGGTTGTCAATAAATATTCCTAGAGATTTAGTATATTCAGTATTTTCTATATTTATATTGTTAATAATAAATTTGATTTTGAACTTTATTGCTGTAACATGTTTGAAATTCAATTATTTTTGTTTTAGTTAAGTTAACTTTTAAATTGTTACTTTTTAACCATTCTGAAACTTTAAGTAAGGTTTCAGTTGTTTCTTTTACTACATGATTTTTATATTTAATGAGGAATGTAGTGTCATCTGCAAATAAGAATGACTCATGTTGCATAGTCTAGGGAAGGTCATTAATGTAAATTAAAAAGAGCAATGGTCCTAAAACACCTCCCTGTGGTATTTCACAGTCACTACAACTATAATTTGAAGTATATATTTTTTTATGTGTCCCAGAAATTTTTGAAATTTCTACACACTGTTTCCTATATTCTAAATAACTTTGTATCCACTTTAATGATAGTATCTTCACGCCCATATCCCCGAAGGGGTAGGCAGAGGTACAACAAGTGCACCCACGATTAGCCGAAGATACTTGGTCCCACAAACGTGATAGGTGGCAAGCCTATCGCCAACCGGGCACTTTCCAATCCCGGGCAACTTTGTGTTTCTCAGAAAACTGAAAAAACACTTTTTTTTTAAAGTGCCCGACCCGGGAATCGAATCCGGGACCTCGTGTGATCAACGCCAACACTGGACCACTAGACCACAGAGGCGATAATTGATTTTCCTCTTTTATGATCTTTCACTTTAATGATTTTCCTCTTATACCATATTTTTTATGGTATAAGAGGAAAGTTTACACAAGTTTTGGCTTATACAAGTTTTGCCAACAGAATTCTATGTGAAACAAAGTCGAATGTCTTACTCATGTCTAAAAATACTCTTTGTATTTAGGCATTCCGTTATACTCTTTACCAATTCAAAACATGCTAAGATTGTCGACCTACCTTTTCTAAATCCATATTGATTATTTTTTAATATATTACATTTCAGTAAGTAATTATAAAGTCTATCATGCATAACTTTTTCCAAAATTTTTGAGAGAATTGGAATTAATGTAGTGGGTCTATAATTATTCATATCGCAACGATCACCTTTTTTAAGTACTGCAGGTCTAACTACAGACTTTTTTAGTCGTTGTGGGAACTTCCCTTCTAAAAATGACAAATTAATAATATGACTGAGCGGCTTTTATATTACAGCAGCAACATTTTTGAGTAGTTCTGTACTAATATTATCATACCCAGTTGCACTTGTATTTTTTAAGGAGTTTATGATCTTAAATACTTCATGGTCATCGTGTTAAAACATGGTTTTACTGCTGTTAGGTAACCCAAGTATTTTTGAATTATTTGTAAATTTGTCATTGTTAAGACTTGTTTTTGTTTGGTTTATAAACAAACTTGCTGTGCCCGTGACTTCGTTCGCGTGGAAAAAATTCTAAAATAAAAACCCGCATAGTTCCCGTTCCCATGGGATTTCCGGGATAAAAACTATCCTATGTCCTTTCTCGGGTCTTAAACTATATTTGTATTAAATTTTATCCAAATCGGTTCAGGGTTTAGCCGTGAAAGCGTAACAGACAGACAGACAGACAGACACACAGACAGACAGATAGACAGACAGACAGAGTTACTTTCGCATTTATAATATTAGTATGGATTATTAAATAGTTTACAAATTGTTTGAGATTTTGTATGCTCTGAATAATTGTTTACTCTAATTTTCTGAATTTCTTTTGTATGTTTGTTTTATTCTGGAATGTGTATTTAATTAAATCCAACAAAGCTTTGCATTTATTGAAAAATTGCTCAATAAATTTTAGAGATGATTGCTTTTGCGATTCTAACATACATTTTCATAAAATGCTTTCGTAACGCAAGTAATTATTTTATTTTTAATTACTTGCCATAACGATAATTTAAATATAGCTGACGTTTGACTTTACAACATTTAAGAAGTCCTTTTGATAGCCATTTATTTTTTATTGTTTTATTTGATACCTTAATACGATATAAGGGTCCTTCTAGACTTCGGAACCCTAAAAATGGCAGTACGTCGATGTCAGCATCGAGTCATGTGACCTCCAGTGCCGCTCGTTGACACGACTCACACTGCACACAATTTGCACCTAATATTGACATTGGTCCTTCCGCGTGTAAACAACATTTGCCGAGCCGTGTTAGCTCAGCGAACCGCGAGCCCGCTGCGTGACGTCACTTCAAAGTTCAAACACCGTCATTGTATGTACCACTACGACGTAGTTTTGAAGCATCGAGCTTGTAACCTAATAGAGTAGCAATATGAGCCATCTAATTCTGAAACTGATCAGTGTTTTGCCACTGATAATTAGCAATTCACGCTCGCACTAAAGCAGTACCGCACCAACAAGTGACCTGTGTGTACGTCCCCGATACTTATACTGCATAATGTGTTATCCTATTAGATGGTATGGAAAAAGCAGCAAAACGTCAAATTATAAAACAGACGGAATTACGTTTCATCGGCATCAATAAACATTGATTTTATTTTAATTTACGTTCATGAAATATGGCTCAAGTTAAACTGGACAATAACACGAAACACGTGGACACTTGTTTATGCGTCTTGCTCTTGCCTAGGTATAACCTCTATACAACTATCTCATTTTATTCAATACGCGTTTACTATTGTTGCGTCATTATCACAATAACCTCGAGTCGGCCAATCACAGCATTACAACTGGCGTAGTTTTTGGCGGAATTTGTTTTCAAACAAAACAAACAACATAACCACTCTTCTGGTTACATACTCGATGTTTTGAAGTAACCGCAAAATCTTAAGCTC
The DNA here is from genome assembly GCA_036924255.1 of Apodemia mormo. NCBI lineage: Eukaryota > Metazoa > Arthropoda > Insecta > Lepidoptera > Riodinidae > Apodemia > Apodemia mormo. The sequence goes on from JAUPFN010000030.1 coordinate 16,221,490, forward strand.
GCTTTAGGGTTGCCCCTGTTTTGGCTGGTACGAGACGATCGATTGGCTACGCGAGTACAAGGTGGTAGAGTTCTGAATTGTCTCGCCCGGGTCTGGCACCACGCCTTGCTTATTCCTGCCGCAATAGCGTCAGTGTTTGTCACTGTCGTGTGGAGATTGAGTTTGGAGGTAAGGTAGCCTGTAAACTGCACAAGGTCTGGCGTTAAAACCTCGCTATAGAAATTGCAACGCACCATTAAAATCTTTAATGTCTATAGGTGATAGTTTATCGTTCTACGTGGAGAGACATCTGCTTGTTTGATATCTAATATAAAAAAATTATACGTAGGTACTTGTTTCGAAATATGTTAGTACTATGTGGCCGAGATCCGATCCGGTAGTAATTGTAAAAATGTCGACTCGGTTTGGTTTTGATTAAGAACTTAGCTATCGCATACACGCTCATTCTGTTTTGTCAATGTTTCATTTGCTTTAGGTACTTTCTACATGTCCGGACCCACCAAGCTTTTTTACACCGATGCTTTGTTTTAATCCTAATATCTCGCTCACTTCGGTAGTGACGTAACAGAACATTGACAAGCACTGACGCTATTGTGGCAAGAATAGGTAAGGCGGTGGTACCAAATACCCGGACGAGACGTTCCGGAACTCTATCAGTTGGCAGTCAGGATCACAGAATACTGGAGACTAACAGAAGTCAATGTACATACAAATAATATTCGAGCGACGAACATATAGACACCTCTCACGGACGCGATATCTCGGAAAAGCTCGGGACAATTTGTTCCGCACCAGTCCGAGATATCGCGTCCGTGTGAGGTGTCTATCACACATAGACACGTTGCTCGAACACTACTCGTATGTACATTGTCTTCTGTTGGCATTATCCACCAGTCAACCTTTGGGTCCACAGAATGTAGCTGTGAAGGTGCCACTGAGCAACTTAGATTACATGAAATTAATATATCTATACATATATAAAAATCGTAGGAAAGTCAAAACTGTACATTGAATATTTTTTAAAAGAATACTTGGGACGTGATCTACAATCGATATCGAAGTCAAAAATATAGTTTTTAGAATTTTTGTCTGTTTGTGTGTATGTATGTCCGGGGTAAACTCAAAAAGTACTGCATGGATTTACTTCAAATTTTGCATGAATATTACTAACAGGTCGGGTCAACATATAGGCTACATATTATCACGCTATCACCTACAGGGTAGGAGCAGTGCGGAGTAAACGAAGTCGCAGGCAACAGCTAGTATTATAATACACATACATCCAAATTACAATATTTATATACATACATACACATACATAAAAAATGATGTGGTGTCGCGGGACACCAGGTAGGAACGAACTTCCTTCGGCTAAACGGCACTACTCGCTTGTGTACGCGACTGTCGCGCCTGCGCACGTCTCATTTAACGCTTTTATTCCACGCATTTTTCTTACGGTTTTACTATCACATTTTTTTCAGTTCGGTCGCGCAGCAAAATCCCTATCCCCTCCAAGCCTGCCGTAAGGAACTTCGTTCCAATAAATACCTAAACACACATATATACATTTAGTTACTTAGACATAAAATACATATATATTTATACCTACGCGCTCGGAGTTAGGCGTCCACTCGATACACAACAGACTGAAGGTTGCGCCGCAGTGACGAGCGGCCGATGTGACAGCACAGGCAAATGTAGTTAAAATATTGAAGGCAGGCAGCCTATCGCATTTTACGTACAGCGCGGCCGGCTGTAGGTATTTATTTCAAGGACAGGGCCGAGTCAAAATACTGGTAGATAACATTACCGTGCCCCAGTGGTCGGGCGATACGACACTGAAGCACAAAGCAAACTGAGCATTAGTTCGCGGTTAGTGTCCATTGAAAGGTCTCGCTGTGTACATTACAGAATTATGTCCTTTTGTCTCATGTCGCCATTGTTCCGCCACCTCTGCCAAGGGCGGGTCTACACTATCCGCACATTCGACTCTCGAACCTCTTATCTGGCTCTTGAATGACTCTCAGATGATTTTAAAAACTGGCGAAGTGCGAGTCAGGTTTGTACACGTGGGATTCCGTACCACGGATGACCGAGCGATGTTATCTGAGTACAGAATACATAATATTACAAGTCTGTCTGAGGTTACTCGGATGGGGGTCTTTAATAAATTATACAACTTCCATTGTGTGGTATTATACGATCATTCTGCCAGGGGGTATAACCTGATAAAGCCGCCTCTTTCGCTGCTGGTCGTCTTGCCGGGCTTCCCCAAAGGGTCTCACCAAGACAGGGCTGACCTGCGGGGGCGGCGTGAAGCATTGGGAAATACCCCCAGGTACTCCGACCCTCTGTTTTCTCGAGAAGACTAACACTCCGAAAGGAAGAAATCCAAAGGCCATTGCATATTGATGTAATACGAAAGATACAACGGACAGGGGAAACAGCCCTGGAACCGTTTCCCCCACCCTCCACCAGGGGTGTGCGAGAAGACCTCACAATACAATCATTAATTCCAGTAACATCTCTTAACATACGTACAGTACAGTTTTTTATATCATAAGATAGAAAACAAGCAGATGGCTCGCCTGAAATTTGTTATAATAATAATAATATTATAAATAAATAAATAAATAAATATTCACGGGATAAATTACACTTACCGATCTAACTCCAAAGTAAGCAAATTATTTGCTTGTGTTATGGGTGTTAGTCAACGATACTAATACATTGAAATACATACATAAATACTGGAATATCTATATACATATAATAAAATCGTAGGAAAGTCAATGTATGTCCGGGTAAACTCAAAAAGCACTGCATTGATTTACTTCAAATTATACATAAATATTACTAACAAGTCGGGTCAACATATAGGTTACATATTATCACGCTATCACCTAAGGGGGAGGAGCTGTACTGAGTAAACGAAGTCCGCGCGAACGAAGTCGCGGGCAACAGCTAGTATTTAATAAACACCCAAACCCGGAAATACAAACATTTATGCTCATCACACAAATGCTTGTCCCCGTCGGGGGTCTAACCCGAGCTCCGTTGATCGCGTAGTCAGGGTCGCTAACCACTCGACCAACGGGGCGGTCAATGCGCATAAAACCCCGGGAAAAGAGGTAACTTTTATTTTAGAAAATTTTCCTTGCAGACGAATTCGCAGGTACAGTCAGTTTTGTTACATTTTCAAAATAATGAAGATAGTAGTAATCGCCTCTGGGGGCTAGTGGTCCGGGTTCGATTCCCGAGTCGGGCAATTCAAAAATGTATTTTTTCAGTTTTCTAATAAAAATAACGTCGCTCGGAATGAATAAGTGGATGCACTTGTTGTACCTCTGCCTACCTCTTCGGGGATACGGGCGTGAAGATGCTTTTTTTAATAGTAGCCAGTGGTGGAGTGGATTGAGTGCGTTATCCGGCGTCAAGATGTCGGACGCGCAGTGCACTCACCTCTGCAGTCGGCATCCGCTGACAATCTAACACGCAAACATTCATCTGACGCCCATTTACATTATAATATATCATAGCAAACAAACTAATGGCTTGGAAGACCGCCCCGTTAGTCGAGTGGTTAGCGACCCTGACAATGAAATCGATTAGGTTTGGGTTCGAATCCCGACAGGGACGAATATTGTGTGATGGGCATAAATATTTGTATTTTTGGGTTTGTGGCTTTATTAGATATATTTCAGTATTAATGTATCGGCCGTATCCCCAAAGTAACGATTAGCCGAACATACTTGGTCCCACAATGTGTTAGGTGGCACCACCAATCCCGGCAATCGCCAACCGGGCACTCATCCAATCCCGGGCAACGTTGTTTTCATTACAAAATTGAAAAAACACATTTTATTGAATTGTCGGACCCGTTACCTCATGCGGTCATCATCGATACTGGACTACTAGACCAGAGGTGACAACTGTCCAAAAATTAAAATACTTTAATTTTTTATAAATTTTAGGGTTATGAACTCTTTGAGTTTAAAATTCTATGCTTTAGTATACTTCTAGCCCTGTAATGATCGCTTGCAGGGTCTAGTCTAGGGAACTAATCAATATGCAGACTCCATTGTGATTTTTATCCAGAATCATCATAAAAAATACGGTAAAGTAAGCTTTCTAATTTGTACATTGGTAGATACCAATGTATCTTAAATTAGAAGTTCAAAATTCAATATATTTGGTATGTATAAATATCGTCATATTAAAAAAGGGGTAACCCAATTCTTGTTTTGCTTAAAAACCATTATTTTTTCTACTTTTCCAAGTCAACTGCTCGGGCCTTCTGTTCTTTCTGACATGTACCTATCTTTTGGAAATCTATGTAGAGGACCAATTAGTATTTAATGTAGCAAAGAGAACACAAAAACATTTTTAACTTCAAACTCTAAAAAATCAACAATAATTAACTTATTTCATCGAGCATCGACTATTCCTTTAGAGACACACTTGTGTTTTCATTTTTTTTAAATTTAAGTCATTTTCGAGCGCTAGGTCTGTTTCTATGTTTTGATTTAGCTGGTTGTATATGTGTTAGTGTCATGGATTACATTTTTATTACTTAGGTGTCTGATAAATGTACAGTAGCTACATTATTCCGAAGACTTTTATTATAATAATATAACACCTAGAGGTGTATCATTGACTGTAGAGGTGTGTAATTGACGGTTTCCAAATTAATTTAACGTAACTGCTTTTCCCCGATGGTCAACAGGTTAGAAAAACTGTTAAATGGTGAACGGGTTTTCAATAATTGGATTATGCACTAAACTTAAAACTCATAATAGGTAAAATAATAGTTGATTCAATATTACATCAACTCATTGCGAGTTGCGAAAACTTTGACGTTTATTAGCTTTTAATATTTTCAACGCAATCGCTTCGTTGCATTTCCAAGAATTTATTAAATTTATATTTTTAACAGCTTTTTAAGTGGAATAAAAACAATTAATTCGTTGACGACTATAAAACTGTTAATAAAACAGTGTATTGATTTAACGACCACCTCTACAATGTTCAACAGGTTAAAAAAGCTGTTACGTCGCTAAGAGGTTTTTAATAATTGGATTATGCGCTAAACTAATAATAGGTTAAATGATTAATAGTTGCTTCAATATTATGTCAACTCATTGCGAGTTGCGAAAACGTTGACGTTTATTAGCTTTTAATATTTTTAACGTAATCACTTCGTTGCAGTGCGATGAATTTATTAGGTTTATATTTTTAACAGCTTTTTAAGTGAATAAAAAACAGTTAATTCGTTGACGAACATAAAACTGTTAATAAAAACAGTTTTTCGATTTAACGACCCGTTGGCCCAAGGTTGTAGAGTCACCCCTCACTGAGCGCCTTGACTCTAGCTTAAATTCAATTCCATTCTTAAAGAAGGCTGGCCACAGTGGCCTTTGTCTTGTCTGAGATCGTAATATATCTTAAAAAGTAGGTAATTTTTTTCAATATAAACTAGCAATATAGAAATTCTCGAAAGATGTATTAGAAAAATGTACATTTTTTTGTCAGTCTCCACAGTGAGCAGTTCGACGTAATTACAAAAAAAAAAACAATTCCGCCATTTTGGATATTCTTGTTTTACACATGGAGTAAAGAGAAAGAAAGACCACCTCTGTGAATAAAAGTATCCATAAAAAGCATCAAACAGTGGTCTCGTCACCGCTGTAAAATAATTTTTAGAAAAAAGTACCTAGTAAACGTAATTATATATTGCTATTTAATTTTATTTATTAAAATATAGAATACTAGCTGCAACGTGCAGCCCGCTGCATTATAACAGTTTTTCTGTGAATCCCTCGGGATCACCAATTTTTTCCGGGATAAAAAGTAGCCTATGTGCTATTCCTTGTAATGATCTTTACCTATCTGTGTACCAAATTTCATTCAAATCTGTTCAGTAGTTTTTGCGTGATTGAGTAACAAACATCCATCCAAACATCCGTCCTTACATCCAAACTTTCGCATTTATAATATTAATATAGATTTTAGCTCATTTGTCCAATAAGATACTATTATGATAAACCTAAATACGACAAACTGACAACTCGTATTGCAAAATGTCAGTAATTTATAAAAATTCAAAATATTATTTTATTAATACTTCTTTACAGACCTATATAAATGAAACTTGTTTTTAAATAATAACAATTTTTACACAAATTTCGTTATAAGACATGATATTCAATTTACGAGTCCAAGCGATGTATGAAGCGTGGCCAAAGTTCTTTGTCTGCTGAATTGTTTATATAGTTTTGTGTTAGTTTCTTTTTAGTTTATTTGCATTGTTTTCGTGATATATACGTCAAGTTATCTTCCGCGTCTACAAGTTATACAAATGAGTTTTAATTATTTTAGTTTTATTGTCTTAAACGTTGAAATAATAAGTACTCTGTAGTAGTGTCGAATATGTTTTCAGTGTTTGGACTTCATAACTTTGCTGTGATTTGGCTATAATTTGGCATGAACCTTGACAAAATAAATCTGTTCTACGACGTGAAGTTTTTTGTTTTATTAATGTCTTACAGTTATAAAAAAAATAGAAATATGTAGCCAAGAGGGTTCTGTTAAATACTTTGTGGTTGATTTCTAGATGGCGCTGAAGTCCTCTTAATCATGTTGAAGTTTCCGGTCTAGAAAGCATAATAGTCTGTGGTTCAAAAAACATGGCTCATGAATAACGATATATCGGAGGAGCGCGGGAAACATAAAATTTGGCGGACGTCATTTTTGGTTCTGCGACTTTTTATATTATTATTTAGCGAAACAGAGGATCGATATTAGTTTTATTTGTGTAAATATTTAATTTTATGTAAATATCATTAGTTTTACTATCAGTTTAAAGTAGGTAAGTCTCCTTTTCACTTTTTAAAATGAACAAACCCCCTGACGATCCTGGAGGTGGACCTCTCCAGGTAGCGCACTATGTTACTATAGATGAGAGTAGTGTCGATACAGATACTTCGCTTTCTTCAACTCAAACAACTAATAGGAAAAGATCTCATACATCTAATAAAATATGCAAACACTGCAATAAACGGCGCAAAAAGCGCAACAATGAATTGAAATCTACTGACTGTCAGTGTTCTCACTCTGTTTCTGAAATCTCAGATATAAATAATGCTTCGGGCGCCTCATTTATTACTGGTGATAATAATGTAAATGATAATGTTACAATGAAAGATTTGTCAAACCCCCTAACAAATAGTAAGGAACCCCAAAAACCTAAAGATTATATTAACTACCGCACACAGTATGAATCTACAGACCTTGGACCTTACGTTATTCATGTCCAAAGAGTTATTACATCTCCGACTGATAATGTTACTCTACATCCAGTCTCGTTTGGGCGATTCCTTAAAAATAATACTTTTAAAAATATAATTGATGGTAGCCTCAAGAAAATTGGACGCAACCGATTATCTCTATCATTTTCGGACCACAATGACGCAAACCACTTTATTAATGACCCTAATCTCTCAAATAAAAACTTCAAAGCTTTTATCCCATCATTTAACGTTTCACGAGTAGGCGTAATTAGAGGTGTTCCCTCAGACTGGTCACCTGAGGAAATTGCTAATAATGTTAAGGTTCCCATTGGTTGTGGAAAAATAATAAAGGTTAGAAGAATAAACCGTAAAATAACTATTAATGATAACACTACCTGGAAACCAACAGAGACAGTTGTCGTAACTTTTGATGGACAGACTTTACCGAAACGTGTCTACGTTTGTTATAATGCTCTCCCAGTAGATTTATACATTTACCCTACTATACAATGCTATAAATGCTGTAGGTACGGTCATACTAAAATAACTTGCAGATCCAACCCAAGATGCTTTAAATGTGGAAAGGATCATTGTGGAGACTCTTGTACTAGCGAGGCTGATTTCAATGTTAATTGTTGTTTATGTAAGGGATCTCACTTTGCCACTAGCAAATCATGCCCAGAACATTTAAGACAAAAAAACATTAAAATGTTTATGGCTCAAAACTGTGTCTCTTATGCCGAGGCATCAAAAAATTATCCCCCGGTCTCCAAATCATATGCTGATGCCATCTCAACACCTATTAAAACTGCTCTTCATCCACTTTTGAAAAAAAACTTAGATTCGCAAGAACAATCCCATAGGTCATACAAAAAAACAATATTTCAGAAACCTAAACCCCATACAAAAGTCAGTAAGAGTTATGACTATGATTTCCAAAATTCAGTTATTAATGAATATAATTCCACTAATTCTAGAGAAAATGGTACTTTGTTGACAAAAAATAATAACAATAATCAAGAATCAGCCTCAATAGGCATGATTATATCTTTTATTAAATTTTTATCTCAGTCCGAAGTAATAACACCGTCCAACGCTGCTTTAATGACAGAAAGTTTAATTAATTATTCTAAATTTAATGGTGATCATGGACAGTCAAGCCAAAATTCTTCAATGGAACTCGCAGAGCATCACCAACAAGAAAAGTGAATTAATTCACTTATTAAATAAATATGAGCCATTTTTAGTGGCTCTTTCAGAAACTTGGTTAAGACCAAGTTGTACTTTTAAATTCTCTGGATACACTAGTATCCGAGAAGATAGATCTGATGGTTATGGAGGTGTAGCCATCATGATCAAAAAAGGATATAATTTTTCCATTGTTAATCTTCCTGTACATACTGTAAATATGTCTATATTAGCTGTTAATGTAAATAATATTTGTTTCGTGTCACTTTATATTCCACATCCAAATTTGAATATTTTGACAGAACTTAATAACCTATTAGCCATACTACCTAAACCCTTTATTGTGTTAGGTGATTTTAATTCTCATCATCAAGCCTGGGGTTGTTCCTCCAGTAACTATTATGGTGAAGAACTTTTGAAAGTCATTGAAGAATTAAATTTATGTATTTTAAACAACGGTTCTCCCACTCGTCGCACAAAACCTTCCGAAGGCAAAAGCGCTATAGACCTGTCCATTTGCAGTCCCAATTTAGCACCTTCTTTGACATGGTACACACTCCCATTTACGTTTGGAAGTGATCACTTCCCCATAATAATAAATTTCCCTTCTGCATATCATAAAACTTCACCTAAATCTACATCATATTTCAAATATAATTTGCATAACCCGGATTGGCACAAGTTTAATAATTTGATGGAAGTTGGTGTTAATGTTTTGCCTAACATTTCCTCATATAATGACTCTTCTTGTGCAGAAGCCTTTACTCAATTAATTATAAAATCAGCTGAAAACACTTTTCCCATTAAAAAACAATTAACTAAGAAAATAAATACGCCACCTTGGTGGGACAAAGAGTGCTCAGACGCTATTAAGGAAAGGAAAGCTGCTGAAAAATTTTATTGTCAGTATACAACTACAGAAAATTTTAATATTCTCACTAATATTATAAAAACTACTCGTCGATTATTAAAAAAGAAAAAAGCTGAAGGTTGGAAGAAATTCTGCTCTTCCTTATCACCCCAAACAAAACCTTCAAGTGTATGGTTAAACATAAGAAAATTTAGATCTGCATATAAGGTTTCTAATAATAATGAAATGTGTCCATTGTTAATAAATCAGCTGATAGATCATCTTGCTCCACCTACAGTACCAGAATGTATCCTTTCTCTTCCTTCTACTTCTTCTTCAGACAATTTTTCCCCTTTTACGTTATTTGAGCTTAAAGGTATCCTTCAAAATGTTAAAGACTCTACTCCTGGATGGGATAATATTAACTACTCATTTTTAAATAACATGACTGATAAATCTCTATCATACTTATTAAAGGTTATGAACTCCCTTGTTTCTACAGGTAATATACCTCAGACATGGAAGTCACATTCTGTTATCCCTATCCTTAAACCTGATAAAAACCCTTCAGACCCTTTTTCATACAGACCCATTGTGCTTTCATCAGTTATGTTGAAAATTCTAGAGCACCTTGTCAAACTTCGCTTAGAATGGTTTATTGAAAGCAGAAATTTATTAAGTCAAAGTCAGTATGGTTTTAGGAGAGGAAAGAGCACCATAGATAATATTAGCTTACTTATAACTGATATTAGATTAGCTTTCACTCATAACAAATCTGTTTTAGCAGCTTTTTTAGATATATCCTCAGCATATGATAATGTAATTCTATCAATTCTGAAAAATAAGCTAGTGAAATTAAACATACCATTTTATTTAATTAATGTTATTATGAATATTGTATACAATAGAACTATTAATTTAGCAAATGACCCTAATAATTTAAAAAGACAACAATATAAAGGTCTTCCACAAGGTTCTGTTTTAAGTCCAATCCTTTACAACATATACTCATATGATATAGAAACTGTAGCAACTAGCAATGTAAATGTTCTTCAGTATGCTGATGACCTCCTTTTATACTCAACTGACAAATCTATACAGATGGCTTGTGATAATCTTTCCATGTCTATTCTATCCCTACAGACTTGGCTTAATAACAATGGTCTTGATATTTCTGTTTCTAAAAGTTCCATAGTTTTATTTTCTCGCACAAAATTTCCACCCCCTATAAATATTACTTACAAAAATAGTTCAATTCCTGTTAAATCGAAAACAAAATTCTTAGGTATAATACTAGATAATAAACTCCAAGGACTAGATCATTGTGAGTATATAGCAGCAAAGTGTGAACGTAATATCAATTTAATGAGATGTGTTTCTGGGGTTTGGTGGGGTGCACACCCATCTACATTAAAACTTATGTATAATGCATTAATAAGAAGTTTATTGGATTATGGAATGTTTTTACTAGAACCATGTAGTAAGATTGGTCTAAAGAAAATTGACTCTGTTCAAATTAAAGCATTACGAATTGTTCTAGGAGCAATGAAATCCAGCCCTGTTTCTGCCCTACAAGTAGAATGTGCTGAACCTCCATTACATTTACGACGTAAATATCTATCTGACAGGTTTTTCCTTCGCACTTTGGAATCACAAAATCACCCTCTGCTTACAAAGCTCTCTAGTCTTAGTGATTTAATGTCAGATAAGTATTGGAAACACAAAACAATCCCAGCCCTTGTATACAGCTATATGAAATATCACAGCCTTAAGCCTTTTACTTTTACATCCCCTATAAATCCCTTATATAAACACAATTATGAATCATTAACTCTGCAGCCTGTTGTAGTAAATTTAGGTATAGATAAACAACCTTTGTATGCCAATCAATATTTTAACAATATTATCAATGAAAAATGGCAAGATTTTCATTTGATTTTTACTGATGCATCCAAAAATAATAGTAATGTTGGAATAGGTGTATACCATAAACAGTACAATATTGTTCAAAAAATCAAATTTCCACCGGAAGCATCTGTATTTACAGGTGAATGTTATGGACTTTATAAAGCTGTAGAATACATACACATTATGAAACTACCCAAGTGTATGATTCTGACTGATTCACTGAGTGCTCTACATTGTTTGCAAAAGTTTCCTTTAAAATCCAAATTTATTCCTCCTATTATTTTAGACTTAAGAAATCTTTTATACAAATGTACTTTTAAATATAATCATATTATTTACTTTGCCTGGGTTCCAAGCCATTGTAATATCACTGGAAATGAGCGAGCTGATCGGTGTGCTAAAGAGGCAGTTCAGTGTGGTGATTTATACCCCTACATTAATTATTGCCATGATCTAGCTGCTCTCCCTAAACTCCATCTTAAGCAGTCATGGCAAAGTGTCTGGGATAGTGGTACATTGGTGAAAGGCAAAACCTATTCCCAATTACAACCATTGATACCTTCTAAACCTTGGTTTTCTGTAGTGAAATTAAATAAGTTGTCAACATCTGTTATCACCAGAATGAGGCTTGGTCACACTAATTCTCCTGAACACCTCTTCAAGCTACACATCAAAGATAGCAATGTTTGTGAGTGTGGCACTGATATTGGAGATCTCAATCATATATTTTTTGCTTGTCCTAAATACAATCATTCATCATTATATAACAATCTATATTCTAATGACATTCCTTTACCTACATCCATTCTAACCCTGTTATTAAACCCTTGTATGTATAATATTCTTTCATTATTCATTCAAGAAAATAATATTAATATTTAAGCGTAGTTAGATACATTTAGTATCTAATACCAAATTAATATTAACCCACTTGTAAATATTATACAAATAACTAAGTATTATCTCTGTATATATTTATTTAAATATTATTGTTGTAAATAATTTATAATTTTAGTATCTATGTTATTTTGATTACTTTCTGATCCTCTATTTTCCTGTCAATCCAAATTCCAAATCCTAGTTTATTGTCTAAAATATGTTTCCTCGTTTTACTTGATCATGGCAGTTGCTTAACGCCCATGCCAAAAAGAAAAAAAAAAAAAAAAAAACGATATATCGTCGATGTTTGAGATTTCAATATAGACGTTTAAACGTCAATGTTTATGAACGATATATCGCTGTTTGAAAAAATCGGAGGCAGTCAGACTGCCGACAGATGTGAAAACTTGAAAAGATATTTACAAGCACATATGCCCTTACCTTCCTGCTACTTTTCTCTTTCTCCCCCTATCTTTCCTTATCTTTCCCTTACTTCCCCCACATTTTTCCTACCTTTTCCTACCTCTCCTCTACCTTTCCTCTACCCACCTACTACCTTTTACTAACTTATCTCTACCTATATTTTACTATATTATACTATATTTTACTAACTTCCTTCTACCTTCTTGCTACATTCTCGCTAATTTCCCCCTAACTTCCCGTTTTTTCCCGCTACTTTCCTCAACCTACCCCTACTTTCTCGATACCTTCCCTATCGGGAGCCTTCGGGAACCTTCCCGCTATTTTTTCACTATTTTCCCATAATTTCCTACTACCTTTCCCCTAACTTCGCCTTACATTCCCGGTACCTTTCCCTTACTTCCATTTCCTCTTACTTACCCACATTTCTTCTACCTTTTCCTACCCTCCCTCTATTTTTTCCCTATCTCGACCTTACCTTTCCCTACCTCGTCTCTACCCGCTACCATCCTGCTATCATTACCTTCCTGTTACCTTTCCGCTACCTTCTTGCTATAGTTCGCTACCTTCCCAATATCTTTTCACTGCCTTGCCTATTATTATTGGTAACTTCACCTACGCGAGTTCCCGATGTCGACGCCTAAGCGAGTTCCCGATACGCCTTCACTGCCGGACCTTCTGCTGGCCTCTCATCCGGACCATTACCAGGTTTCTGCGGACGTCGCTCTTGGTACGTCAGACGGGAGATTTGATTGAGACGGGATGCGGTCTTTTTAGCGTTCTACCCATGAAGGCGGATATGCTTCTTGCTGGATGACCCGAGTGTCATCGCTGACTCTATAAACAACAAAATATTAATATTAGCAAAGCTGTAACTTTTGAAAACTTGATTCAAGTTTGATTTTTGAAACTGCATTTGACGTAACTTTTTAAGTACTAAAATATGGTAGGTCGAAGGTCGAAAAATAGTTGATTAGAAAATCTCAAAGTAATGTCGAAAAAAGATTTTTTTCAAAATTTTTCGTTAACTATAACTCCCGAAAGAATACACTGATTTTGATGCAATTTAAGAATTGGAAGCAGGTTTTTGAGGAAAAGAGCTGATTCGATTTTGTACTCAATCGGTACATTAATCTGGAAGTTAAATTAAAAATATATTATTTTGCCAAAATTTTTTTGAGGTTTTTAAAAATTTCAAAACATCTCCTGGATTGAATTAGTTCAAATATTTAAAAAGTTTTTGTTGAGCGGAATCCAATCGAATGCTATCAACCACGTTTCGATCAGTCAAGTCGGTAAAAAGTTATGAGATGTTTACATACACACATACATACACACACATACACATAAACTCATATATAAATACATACATAAATATATATACATAAATACATACTCATATATACAAACATACTGACGTGATTGTGAAAATTGTCGGAAAAGGTTCCTACGACGTCAAAACGTGGAGATCCGGTGAGATCATCTCTGGGCCGGATCTCCCCAATACCAGCTTCTTCCTCTTGAACGCATACAGCGTAGAGCGGTTCGAATCGTTGACGACCAGGCTATTTCGGAACAGCTCGACTCTTTGACATTACGCAGAGATGTAGGTTCACTCTGCGTCTTCTATCGTCTTTATCATGGGGAGTGCTCCGGCGAGTTGTTTGGAATAATTCCTGCCGCCGAATTCCACCATCGGACATCGCGTCAAAATTCAAAGTTCCATCCTCACCATCTCGATGTCTGGAAATCCACAACTGTGCGTTTCTCCCGACACTTTTTGCCTCGCACTACTCTGTTGTGGAATCAATCACCGGCAGGGGTATTTCCGAACGGATAGGGACCTTCAAGAAAAGAGCTTACTCATTCTTAAAAGGCCGGCAACACAACTGCAAGTCCTCTGGTATTGCAGATGTCCATGGGCGGCGGTGATCACTTACCATCAGGTGCACCTCATGCTCGTTTGTCCCCTCTTCTATATATATATAAAAAAAAAAAACTCGATTTCTGAAAATCGGGGCAAAATCAGTAACTTCCTATCTACATACGTCGCGGGAAGTTAAAAAAAAAATGAATATAATATTATTTTGAATTGACTGACCCACGCAGCTTTGCCCGCGGATAAATTAAGATGTCGCCAATTTAAGAAGTATAAAACAATATTTCACCCCAAATTTACCATTTAAAGGGATGAATTTCTAAAAATCCTTTCTTGTTCTTCGTCTACATCATAAGAATAAAACCTGTGAAAAATGTCAGCCTTTTTGGTACAAGGGATTAGGTTGGGCGTTGATATATCGGTCAGGGAGTCAGGACTCTGTTTTAGGGTCGGGAGGTCAACTAGGAAGACTTAAGTTTCTCCAATATCCGTCCCTCCGTCCGCAGCCTACCTTAGAGATTATTGTTGCTAGAAACTTTATACAATAATTTATTATATCTGCATAATGACGTATATAAATATTAGTCAAGCCTAAAAAGGTAAAGTAAAATCTTGGGTATTTTCCGCGGAAATTTGTTCTATGGTAAGTTAGAATTATTTTTTCGCGCGTATCCTAAAGTGTGGCTTATGGTTGGATAAGTAAATAAAAAATATTGCAGATTTGTGAAGACAGTTCTTCGATTAATGGATCCTGTTGTGAAATATTAAGGTTTAAATTGTTAATTTTTGTTAGAGTCAAGTGTCTCCCCCTCTGCCAGCTAAAGGGTTGGTTTTAGGGGTGGAAAAAAAAATTACGGTAGTAGTAAATATATGAATTCAAAAGGAAAACTATCACTACTATGCAGGAAACTATCATAAGCAGGGTTTCTAAGTTTACTAGTCAACTAAATTACAAGAAGTACTAGGAGAAATTTTTACAGTACGAACCCGAAGTGCAGATATATCCACTAGCTGACCCGCGCAGCTTCGTCGTCAAGATAGCTTTTCATACAAATTTCATCCTCTATTTTAACCCTTTAAGGGCTGATTTTTGAAAAAAACATTAGCCTATATTTGACCATGGCTCTTCAACTACTTCCATGCCAAAATTCAGGAAAATCGGTCCAGCGGTTTAGCCGTGAAAGCGTAACAGACAGACAGACTTTCGTATTTATAATATTAGTATGGAAGTATGGATTGGGGTTAAATATGTTAAAAGTGCACAGTATGAAGCAACAAACCAACCCTCTTCTTAGTTATTATGTGATGGGCAACCGCAGAAACCTAGATTGCGCGTGGCTCTACACTAGGCTTTCCCAACTTTTATTTCGCCAAGCCACCCCGAGCCAAATATATATATATATATATATATATATATATATATATATATATATATATATATATATATATATACTTTTATTACTTATTTATACCGCCCCGTTGGTCGAGTGGTTAGTGACCCTGACTATGCAATCAACGGGGCTCGGGTTCGATCCCCGACGGGGACAAGCATTTGTGTGATGAGCATAAATGTTTGTATTTCCGGGTTTGGGTGTTTATTATGTATGTAAAAGTATTTATATATGTATTTCTATGTATTAGTATCGTTGACTAACACCCGTAATACAAGCAAATAATTTGCTTAACTTTGGGGTTAGATCAATAAGTATAATTTGTCATGTGAATATTTATTTATTTATATATTTACCTTTATTACCTTTATTCTTTTTTTATATCATAAGATAGCAAACAAGCAGATAGGTCTTCTGATGGAAAGAGTCAACCATCGCCTATAGACACCAAAGGTGTTAATGGTGCGTTGCTATCTTGTGGCGAGGTCTAATGCCACATGCATAAGTTTACCGGCTACCTCACCTTCCAAACCGGAACACGACAGTGACAAGCACTGACGCTATTGCGGCAGGAATAGGTAAGGCGGTGGTACCAGACCCGGGCGAGACAATACAGAACTCTACCACCTAGTAGCCACGATAGTGACTCGCATAGCCAATCGGTCGCCTTTTACTACCTGCCTGGCAGAACGGCAGTTAGTCTATACTTCAGCCCGGAACCAACACGGGGAAAATATAATAATATTTTCATGCTCCCCGTATATTCCTTATCTACCTACTCGTTAATTTTTTTTGGAAATATAATCTTACATATTACGTACAATACCCCCCTAACATTTCTCTACGCCTCCCTAGGGGAGCGTGCCCCCCTGGTTGGGAAGTCCTGCTCTACACGCACTTATCTTGCCAACTGGCCGGTTATTATATGTACAGATTGAAGTCCGTAACACAATAATTTACATATGGACAGACAAATCCCGCGACAGACGTTGTGTTGTAATTTTTAGAACACAATATGTAACGTGCGAGCCATCGTCGCGCGTACGGGCGCGCAGCTCCTCGACATCACGTCTGCGTTGACATCGACGACAGCTGACTGCACAGAATCAGTCATACAGTGCGTCCCTACCACCAACACGCGACGGTCGTTGGCGAGTGTTCATTGTGTGGTGAATGGTGATCGTCGCTACTGTTACATATTTTTGTTTAGTTGCGTGTTTGTAGCGGTGAGTTTGTTTTCATTAATTATCATTTATTATTGACATTAATTATAATTTAATAAAATTATATATTAATATTATGTGAAGTGAAAATAATAAATTATTTTTTAATACCTATATCGTGTAGATACCGATGAGTGGAACACTTGGTGAATTTATTATATAATTTATATTTAAATATTATCAAGTACTAATATTATCACATATCATATAAATACTAATAGACACGGCATTAGGAAGGAAACTCGTCGCCGCGCATATGAGCAAACGCTCCTATCACTGTCAAAACTGTGAAAAAAAAATAAACCATGTTGTAGGTACTATTTTATCGTATCGAATGAAATGACAAGGTTCAAAAATTACCAATGGAGTGATTTTATTTCATCGGTAAGTGGTATAAATATGTATTTTTGTGTGATAGCCAGCTACGCTGACAACCTAAGAAACTGCCTTGATGGGCGTATTAATTTATTCCGTGAGACGTGAAAATTATAGAGGAAATATTTGACTTTTAGTTTGTTTATTTCTTACGATTTAACTCAAAAACCACTCGTCCGATTTTTAAAATTCTTCACCATTAAAAAGCCACATTATCCAAAAGAGATACAGGTTACTTCTTTACTGAACTGAGCAAAAGGAAGTTATTATTAAGGATCTCGGGAACAAAGTCGCGAGTAACAGCTAGTCTTTTAATAAATTTAAGGTAATTAATAAATATTGCTGGACAAATAACACAAATTTATTTAACCCTAAATTAAGCATCTCATTTGCTTGTGTTATGGGTGCTGGTCAACGATATTAACACATAGAAATACTGAAATATATTAAACTAGCGGCCTGCCCGCGGTTTCACCCGCGCAGCTTTTGTTCCTATGGGAATATCGGAAAGGTTTATACACTTAAACCTTCCTCAAGAATCAATCTATCTATTAAAAAAAAACCGCATCAAAATCTGTTGCGTAGTTTTAAAGATTTAAGCATACATAGGGACATAAGGACATAGGGACAGACAGAGAAAGCGACTTTGTTTTATACTATGTAATGATAAACATCCGAACCATTACACACATTTTTTTTCCATCGGGAATTAAACCCAAGCCCTGTCAAATGTGTACTTCAGTTCGCTAACCATTCAATCAACGGGGCTATCATGTTAACATATGACATTGGCCGGTATCACATAAAAAAGCAGGATAAAAAGAAATCTATATCAATTTAATATTATAAATGAAAAAGTTTGGATGTTTGGATGGATGTTTGTTACTCAATCTCGCAAAAACTACTGAACGGATTTGAATGAAATTTGGCAGATAGGTAGATGATGACCTGGAATAGCAGATAGGCTACTTTTATTCCAGAAAAGTTAGTTGATCCCGCGGGATCCGGCAAAAACTTTTACAATACAACGGGCTGCATGCTGTAACTGGTCATATTATATGTGAGTTTTAGCACTCACCCTGTGCTTAGGAAAGCTTGAAAACTTAAAAACTATAAAGAAAAATTTCGATACTTCAGGATTTGAACCTGCGACGTTCCGTCTAGCCGTGACACTCTAAGCGACTGAGTCAGTGACGACTAGTTGCACAATTCTTCTTTGCTATGTTTTTTTTTAATATCATAAGATATCAAACAAGCAGATGGGTCCCCCGATGGAAAGAGTCAACCATCGCCTATAGACACCAAAGATGTTAATGGTGCGTTGCCATCTTGTAGCGAGGTCTAATGCCACATGCATAAATTTACCGGCTACCTTACCCTCCAAACCGGAACACGGCAGTGATCAGCACTGACGCTATTGAGACTATAAGAGATCTATCAGTCAATAAATTTAAAAAATTTGTGAAAACAAAACTGTGTAAAAAAGGATATTATAAAATCTCAGATTATTTAGAAGACAAAAAAGCCTGGGATTAATTGCTCCTCATACCGATCTCCCATATATTTTTTTGTAATATTGTGATATTGTAAAAAAATATATGTTATGAAAAAAAGACAAGCCCGCTGAGTTTCTTCCGCCGGATCTTCTCAGTGAGTGGCCGCGTTTCCGATCCGGTAGTAGTTTTTAAAAAAATATGTTGACGTGTCAAAATAACTTGTAAAAAGTTTTATTGAATAAAATATTTCTGATTTCTGATTGCGGTAGGAATAGGTAAGCCGATGGTACCATAGCCACCCAGTCGCCTTTTACGACCTGCCTAGCAGAACGGCAGTTGGCCTATTCTTCAAAGGAGCCCGGGACAAACACGGGCAAAATCAATATTAAATGTGACCAATATTATAGAAGTGAATTTCATCTGTAACGATGAACTCATTTAATCTAATATCTAGCTGTCATAATTTATAATCTGGCGGTCAGTACAACGACGGAATCGATCACATAGCAAAGAATTTCACAACTTTGGACTAGTCGTCGCTGGCTCAGTTGTATAAAGCGTCCCGACTTCAGGAAAGGTCGCAGGTTCAAGTTCTGGTGTGTCGAAATTTTTCCTTTTTGTCTTTAAGTTCCATAATAATAATTTATTAATAGCTTGAACATCGGAAAATCAGGAAATGACAATATATAATACTTAAAGTACATACTACATTCTGGCGATGCCACAAATAGTGATTTTGCCGGATGCCGGAATTTTGGCGAATACTGAATGTCCGGCCAGGCCCTTGGCTGAATATCGAATATATATACGGCAGCGTATTTGTTTCATTAGCGAGTTAATCGTGATATGACACGTATTATTTGCTTATGAGTTTATAACATATTGAGTACCAAATAGTATTGCAGTATTTAGTAGTATTGTATTGTAAAATATTATCTGATTGCCCGAAGAATAATCCGTTTCAAGCACGGATTAAATGGATACGCCTTTCAAGACAATTTCTTAGTTTGTTAGTGTAGCTTGGAATTACATACATAAATACAGAATTATACTACTTACCGATGAAATAAATTATTTCAAGGGCAACTTTTAAACCTTGTCATCTCACTCGGTACGATAAAACAGTACAACCTTATTTATTTATATTTTTTCACGATATAATATGACCTAAAAATGTATGAAATTTTTGACAGTAATAGGAACGTTAACATGCGCGGCGACACGTTCCTTCCGTGTCTATTAGTATTTTCGTGGTCTGTGGTTTCAAGAAATGCTATTTTTTTCATTTATAACAACTTATCTCTGATTTTTAAGAAATAATTGTGACGTTTCTTAGTAAAATGTATTAATTTTAGGGGGTGTTCATAAAATACGTCACGGTTTTTTTGACCTCCTCCTCCCTATTATCACGCTGTGTCACACTTTCTGACCCCCCTAGAAAAAAATTAGTCATAAACTAAGACCCCCTCGCTGAATGCGATAAATTTCAAAAATGATAGTACACAAGTCTCAGATTTTGAGAATTAAAAATATTTATTTAGTTTTTAAAATAAAATTTAAATAAACTAAAAAAATCTTTGATAACAACAGTGAGACAGGGAGTGGGGGTATGCGAACGTATTTTATGAACGGCCCGTTATTAAATAATACAAGCGATTTTTTCTCATAATTAGGTACGGCTGAATACCGATTCAGCCAAATAGATTGCAATATTCGGCTAAATAAATGTGGCTGGACAGCCTGAATGCCGAATACTCACCGAATATTCGTCCGTACTGCATTCTTTTTATACGAACCAGCGTTACCAGAATGTTACTTTGTAATATTTTGCGTTACTTTTGACCTTCTAACGTTACTTCTATGTTACAAGACTCAAAGTGTTACTTTTACGTTATTTTTAGGACTTATTAAAATTATTTATATTTTCCATCAAATAAAATTGATGATTAAAGAAGAGGTTATTTTCTATTAAAACTGATTAATTATCTTTATTTATATAGATCAAATTATTCGATTAAAAACAATTACGAAAAAAAAAGTATCTTCACGCCCGTATCCCCGAAAGGGTAGGCAGAGGTACAAGTGCACCCACGATTAGCCGAAGATACTTGGTCCCATAATGTGATAGGTGGCCAGCCTATCGCCAACCGGGCACTTTCCAATCCCGGGCAATGTTGTTTTTATCGGAAAACTGAAAAAACACATTTTATAATTGCCCGACCCAGGAATCGAACCTGGGACCACATGCGGTCAACTCCGACACCGGACCACTAGACCACAGAGGCGACAACAATTACGATTCTTTTGAAATTTAAAAAAAATATTACGATTTTAATGGGACAAAAAACTTTTTTTAGTTTCTCTGTAATAAAGTGTCATATTATTTTATTAGTATCATTTTCATTAAATAAGGAAATGTTACTTTTTGAGCTGTCTCATGTTATATTTGACTATCTGTGACTGGCAACACTAACACGAACGCGAGCTTGCAACTTGCAAAAGACATATACAAAAATCACGTTATTAAAATTCTCGTATTAAATTATTTAAAGCATGTGCAATAATATAATGTCTAAGGTTACTATACAAATTTTAATGTCATAATAATTTTGTCATGCCGTGTCAACTTTCTAATTCATCAATATCTAAATAAAATCTATTATAAATGCGAAAGTTTGGATGTTTGTAGGGATGGATGGGGAATCACGCAAAAATTACAGAACAGATTTGGGTGAAAGAACACAGGCGAGACTTCATACATCGTTTTTTAGTTATTACGTATATTCCGTAAGATTCTATATCAACTCCTCAACTTATCCGAATTTAATACATATTTTTTAAACTTGGGGAATAGTAGCTAGCGGAATTTAGGTAAGGTTAATGTAAACACTCAGTTCTCTCCTTAGTAGTGTGCTTAGGTATTTATCTTGTCATTAGGTGTCTTTAGTACAACTGCTAATCTCAGAAATCTAAGTTAGATTGACAAAATTCTGAGTTAAGATTTTGTCAAGACACGTTTTAGATACCTGAAATAACAATAAAGAAATTAGATTTAAACTATTCTTTGGTACAAAAATAGAGAGAATTTTTATTTGATACTTATGATGTAAATCATGATATATAAATTTATTGCTGTTTTATTGCAAATGTGATTAAAGTTTTATACAATGGTAACACTTAAATATGATCATAGAAGTCAATCAAATTAAAGTCGCCGTGTTGGTCCCGGCCTCCTTTGAAGAATAGGCCAACTGCCGTTCTGCCAGGCAGGTCGTAAAAGGCAACCGATTGGCTATCGAGTCACTACCATCGTGGCGACTAGGTGGTAGAGTTCTGCATTGTCTCGCCCGGGTCTGGCACTCAACAGACTACTCTGTAAAGAGTTATGCGATATACGCGTCGAATTAAGAACGTGCTCCGTTTTTCTTTTAGTCTAGTAATATTGTTAGAAAAGTATTTTTTTGAGATTTACATCTTTTAATGTATGGACTTTATTTATAATAATAAAGTCTATAATCTTTAAATGTATAGAAAAATAAATAATAAAGTATTGCATCTCTCGCATTGTATATCTGTTTTGTTAATCTTTCACCTACCATTCTTTGTACATGTCCGAACCAACGGAGCATGCCCTTTCTCATCTTTACACCAACACTTTCTTTCAAGCATAACTTCTCTCTCACTTCAACATTACGAGCCCGGTCCGCGAGAGTTACGCGACATATTTTTCATAGCTATTTGTTTCATCGACTGCGTTAATTATCGTACAATATCACTTTCATACAATATCGTTGGGATAGGCACATGATTATGCAGTGCAAGACGGGCACCCTGACTTAATACTGGGCTTTTAAGTAATCTCTCTTATGCTCCATTCACTCTGTTCCTTGCACACGTCCCTGCTCTAGACATAAAATCCCCTTGTGCCTAACACAACATTCCTTCGGGCTTCCCTTGCATTCTCCTTTCCATGTTTTACTATACACCTTCGATACTAAGCTGATCAAACTGATGGCCCTATAGCTATTTCAGTCTATACGTGAACCCTTGCCTTTATATAAGGGCCCGATGACCTGGCGGCGCGCGGTCAAATATAACGAAAAGTATTTTGTGAAGCAGTCTCTTAATAAGTTAAAAATTCATTAATAAAAAATCTTTAATCCGGATGATCCTGCAAGCCATCCCTGCATCCGTGTTTAAAAGGATGCTGTTTTAATTTTTAAAACTTTTGAATTTGATTATTGATTTTGATCTTTCACCGCAAATCGTTTTTCGATCAGCCAGGCCGTTTATAATCTGTGAGAGATTTAATCACGTGCGCACATACAGATATATACTGACGTCATTGAAAAAATATAATCACGTTTCAAGAATCTCAAACCATGGAGATCTGATGAAAGCTCGATTTTTGAAAATCGCGGCTAATAATTATAATTTCCTGCGTACAGTTTT
Organism: Apodemia mormo; assembly: GCA_036924255.1. Taxonomy (NCBI): domain Eukaryota; kingdom Metazoa; phylum Arthropoda; class Insecta; order Lepidoptera; family Riodinidae; genus Apodemia; species Apodemia mormo. The sequence goes on from JAUPFN010000030.1 coordinate 16,244,840, forward strand.
AAAATCTTTTAAAAATATTTTTAAACATGTTATTTAAAATTGTTCTGTAAACAGTTGATTTCCCACTTGCAGTATCTCCCGTACTCTGCATCAGATCTTCGTCAAATTAAAATTAAATAACCCGAGAAGTATCTAGGTACTCACTGAAACAAAAAAAAATCCTTATCGGTTCAGGCGTCTTCGAATAATCAGTGAACATACTTAAAAAAAGATTCCGACCAAATAGGAACCTCCTCCTTTTTGGGTAGTCGGCTGAAAATAGTGAGTAGCAAAAATGCTCAGGTACCTAATTGCTGGAAAAGTTGAAACCGAGTTTTTTTTTTATTTATTTTTTTCACGGGACAAATTACACTTACTGATCTGACCCCAAAGTAAGCAAATTATTTGCTTGTGCTATGGGCGCTAGTCAACTATACTAATACATAGAAGTACATATATAAATACAAGAATATCGAACCCGAGCCCCGTCGATTGCGTAGTCAGGGTCGCCAACCACTTGACCAAACGGGCGGTCAAAAGAGTGGAGTTGGTGCCACAGAAGAGCAGCGCGAGGTAAAAATTGTCTCCAGAATTGCATAATTATAAATCACAACTCACAAAACATCAAGATGGCAAGATTTAAATTTTAACATAATCTGTATTATTAGTTACAATTTGCTTACTTATTTTTTGTATCACTAATCTGGAAAAAGTGATGACTCAAAATTTGGAGGCGCCTACCCTCAATCGATTTTAATTCGTTAGTTTTATAATAGATGGCGTTACTAGAAATAAGATTCTAATACAAAACGTATCTTCTATCGATTTTAACTCGATATCGAACTTAACTTAGTTTTACAATAGATATCGTTAGTAGTAATAAGATTTTAATACAAATTGTATCTTCTATTTTTTAAGGTCTGTAAAATGATATTTTTATGGTAGATAACATATCTAGATATTAATTTAAACTACTACGTCGAAGCACAAACCTAAAAGTCCGATAATTTTTAGTAAAATGTACCACAAAAGTGCATAGAAAGTGGCCTAGTGTAGGGCTCGCTTCGCTCGCCCTAATTAATGATCATAACTTGTCGTCGGTTTATTCTTTTGTTAAATAATATAATATCCATACTAATATTATAAATGCGAAAGTCTGTCTGCCTGTCTGCCTGTTACGCTTTCACGGCTAAACTGTAAAGCAAAAATGCAAGTATTGAAGGTCCGGGGCCAAACATAGGCTAAATTTTTTTTCAAAAATGTATTATTGCTTATATGCATGTACCTAATTGTATTAAAAGCTATTTGGACGACATGTTCTTCTATTCGCGGGCGAAGCCGCGCGGTTCAGCTAGTTAAATAATATGTATGCATTAGAAATACAATAAGTTAATAATACATTACACACACTACATTCATTAGATATACATACACTACACACACACTATATTCATTAGATATACATGACGATATACACACATGTATACTGTTTTCTTTACTGCTAAAGCCTGGTATTACTTAAAAGAAATATTTTTTAATAATAATTTTATTTCTGTGATAGGGTTAAATACAAAGTTGGTTTTATATATAGTTTGTAATAAACTCTCCCGAAGACCCTCTAAACTCACATTTTAAATATAACTATAAATATATAAAAGATTGCCTGTTATATTTCGTTTATAAAGGAGTCAACAGAGTTATAATCATATTATTAGGCCAAATAATATATCTAGTGTTAATTTGAGGACCCATTTTGTGTTATATAGTTTACCCATTCATTCTTTTCATTCTTTTCTTCATCTCTTATAAACAAACATACTTTATCAGGAATTATATACTATAAATTGATTTAAAGGGACTAAAATTTAATAACGTATTGAAGATATTTGACTTAAGAAAGGGAGTAGTATATTAAATATATACATAAATATATAATAAAGATATTTGACTTTAAGGGAGTAATATATTAAATATATACATAAAATACATAATAGAGATATTTGGCTTAAGGGAACAATATGAGGATATTAATAATTTCATTGACTTCATCTAAAGGAAAGAAGTACGGTAGTATGGAATAAGTGAACAAAAATATTATAATATGTAAATTGGGAGCTGTAAAATACTTTAGTGCCGCAATTTTATTATTGTGGGATATGTAAGAGGCCCCGCCACGCCTCACATGTGTGAATACCAGCCGGCTAAAGGCCTTCCTAGAGTGTTCTCCAGAAATATATTGATAAAGTAAAAGGAACTAAAGTCCTTAAACTCAAAGAGAAAATCAATATATTATGAAGAGCCAAGTTAATGGCAGATAGGCATTACTGTTGTGGGGTCACAAAGTGTTAGCTATATAGTTTAATTTCCAAATATAAGTTAATACATACATTGTTCGGAAGTTGATGAGTATAGGCATGACCAAGGTGCAGCATTAATATTGAGCACAGCCAAAAGGCCAAATAATAAATATATTTCTCAAGTTTACAATTAAGCATTGACTTGATCAAAGTAAAATAATTAAAATAATATATAAAATACTCAAGTTTGCTATCGCAAACTAAAGTCAAACGCATGGACCTGTAGTACATAAATGTTGATAAAGTATATACTGTTGTTATTTTTATAACAAACAGCATAATAAAATATAAAGGAAGTGTTTCAAGTAGGTATGTTTTAACATTAGCTTGAAATAGGTTTTGTAATTAAATGAACACGAGTAGGTACTGTGTATTATTCATTCAGAATATAATAGAGTTAACCAAGTAACTTTCCTTTCCGACGACGACGACGACAATGCCGACGATGAAAGTATAATATAAAGTAATTAAAGTCAATAAATCTGTTTCTAGTTAATTAATAAGCTATTATCCGTCAAGCTCTGAAATTTGATAAAGTAAGGCCATTACTTAGTCTTGTATAGTTATACAAACATAATAATCTTAGTCACTTGTACGATTCTGCTAAAATAAAATCAAAATGAATTATTTATCACCACTCATTCTATCATCCGATTATTCACAATAATTTAATTTAGATTGGAAGAACTACATCACCTGTGTTGTTTAGAATTCCGATTTATCCTGCGTCCTGATTAGCAACCTATTGCAAAACTGTGAGACAGCAATCGCTCCACAACCATTGCTCACGTTTTTATGGAAAAAAGAACATTTAAATAACAGCATAAATTATGGTTTTATTTTTCTAAAATCAAAATAGGCTTCTCTAATAATAGAATCACACAAATTCTATTAAGCAAATAAGTCCACCTTTCTTCCATGTTATTAAACATCTTTTCAATAAGCTATTCTTTGAAAATAATTAACTTCCTTTCTTCATACAACAAACATTCTTTACTCAGTCAAGGATCGATCCACTTTTACACAACAATTTGCACAATTTCATTCTTGTAAACCTAATCACATATTTATCGGTAGTGTGTTTATTAAATTTACATAGTCAAGATTCAAAAGATTTACTATTTAATAAAATCTACTTACTACCAATACTGCTAGATTTAAATAAACTCAACGACTACCATATCAAATACGAAGTTACATAAATACAAACGTAATCCCTGAATAAATCTCTATTCTACATACTCACGATTTTGATCAATATTTTTTTTAATTATCTTTTCTCATATTAACAATATTTCCATTATTATCTACACTCCGGAAAATACCTGATCTATTCACAGCTTTTAATTTTTGATTTTCCCTTTAATAATTATTGTATCAAACGAAGAATATCTTTTCTAACGTCAAGAACTTTCCAACAAAAATATTAAGTGAAAAATTCAACATTAATTTTCTCATCCGCGAACCAAATATCTCGAGCCTTCCCTCTTCACCCTTATTTATCTTCTCCGTTTTCCCTTACATTTTCATTCTCAATTTTTAAAAAAATCTTTTCAAAGCCTGTCATTATATTTTCCTTCGCCAATTCATTTTCTTCCCATATTCGTTCCCCTTTTTTTAAGGTTTTATATGTTTATATGTTAGGTCTTATATATTATTGAGCATTAGTTGTTTTTTTATTTATTTTCATCTTTAATTCCATTGATATTATTTATTAAACCTAACACTGACATATTTTTAACTTAAAAAAAATAGATTCTTATTATTTTCTTTTATTACACTAAACCTCTTAAGGGATCGATGAAGTCTGTTACAAGTTGATCTCCACTATCTGCCTTTTGGCGTACAGATTCCAGAATATAGAGTACATTATTTAAATATTAACATAATTTCACTATTTTATGTATTACAATTTATTATAATTATAGGCGTTTTATATAATTTTAGCTTTATTTGACAATTAATTAAATATATATTTTTAATTTATAAATATTCATTCATTATGTCATTAAATTGTATACTAAATGTATTAAAATTGTTTTGAAAATAATTAAGTTAATATGACATGACATGAGCAAATGACTAAATGCAGATTTCTCTTATATCTTTGTCAATATACTTATTTTGAAATGGCATAAAATGTTCAAATATGTCAAAAAGTATACAATGTCTAAAATGTTCATAAAATACATCTAATTTATGTCTATCCTATGTCTATAATAATGTGGAATCACTGAAATATTTTTGTATTGTATAGACTATTGTCAAATTCCGACTACAGGGCGATCGCTAGTACAGGTAAATTACATAATTCAAACAATATTAAAATCCATACTAATATTATAAATGCGAAAGTAGCTCTGTCTGTCTGTCTGTCTGTGTCTTCTTCACGCCTAAACCACCGAACTAATTTAAATGACATTTGGTACAAAGATAGTTTGAGTCCTTTCTCGGACATAGGATAGATTTTATCCCGGAAATCCCGCGGGAACGGAAACTGTGCGGATAAAACCCCGGAAATGTCTATCTTTTAAACCACGGTAATAAGTAACTAAGGCTACTTTTAAAAAAAAACATGCGGACGAAGTCGCGGGCACAGCTAGTTGTTTATGACGTATTTCCATATCATAGAGTATATAATAGTATAAATACCCATATTAAGTACTCGTAGCTAAGGAGCATGCTAAACACCATCCCAACTCACCAACAGATTACAAACCTCATCTTATATACCAACCTACATCCAATCAATCTTAGGTCTAATTGTTTAAAAATAAATCTTAACAAAACAAAATTTATGACAATTAAGAATCGTATACCCTTAGCTGAAGATTTGTGCATTGAGGTTGATCAAAGAAATTAAAAAAATTGAATCTACGAAGTTTTTGGGGATATTAATCGACTCTCAAATATCATGGAAACCACATGTTGAAAGTGTTTACAAAAAAATTAACTAATTTGCTTATGCTTTGTAAATGCTCTCAAAAATAACCAATTATTCTACTGTATTAATTGCGTATCAATCTTATGTGGTTTCAGCTTTAAGGTACGGTATAATCTTAAGGGGTAACTCCACACATAAAGAATCCGCATTTATTGCTCGAAAAAGATTTTTTAGAAGTATATTTAAATTAACTAAATAAGAAATTTGTAAATCAGTATTTTTACGCCATAGACTGTTAACTTTGCCTTGTATTTATATTTATGAAACTGTTATATTTGTTAAAGTCACCTTACATCTATTTCAAAAATTAAAGAGTAATCGTTGCCATGATAATTTCATAACCTTGCCACATAAGACAGCCTTATTTGGAAAAAATATATGCGGAATGGTAAAAAAAATATATAATAAATTACCCAAAAAAAATAAGCAAATTGAATGCATGAACTCATTTAAAAATGAATTAAAAAATCTTTATAATAAGGTGTAAATGAATATTTATGTGATAAATTTAAATGATTGGTATTCTTGTATGAAAATTATAAACTAAAATAACAGTTTATATGTATATTATTAGAAATAACTTATTAATTATACTTAAAAATTTTGTGACTTGTTATATGGATAAATAATATGAATAATGTTTGTGTTGTGTATGTAATTAATCTGTGTTATTTTATTGACAAATTATAAAATTGTAAATTTAATTTAATTGATATTATTTTGGCATTGAAATTTATATATTTACCTTAGAATTTTGACATCCAATTTAATATAAATTCAGTATGACTTTGAAATTTATACAATGCGTGTTATGTTGTTGCACATGTTTTATTTAATACTAGCTGTTGCCCACGACTTCGTCCGCGCGGACTTCGTTTACTCCGCACAGCTCCTCCCCCTTAGGTGATAGCGTGATAATATGTAGCCTATATGTTGACCCGACCTGTTAGTAATATTCATGCAAAATTTGAAGAAATTCATGCAGTACTTTTTGAGTTTACCCCGGACATATATACAGACAAACAGACAAACAGACATACAGACAAACAGACAAAAATTCTAAAAACTATGTTTTTGGCTTCTATATCGATTGTTGATCACGCCCCAAGTATTCTTTTAAAAAAATATTCAATGTACAGTTTTGACTTTCCTACGATTTTATTATATGTATAGATTGTAACATCCTGATTTACCTATGTTCAAGCAATAAATAAATTATGATTATGATTATGGAATCACTTGTATTCGAGAACCTTATAACAGATCTTCGCCAAATTTTTATGAGACTAAATGGGAAATATTCTACCTATTCAAACAAAAAAATTTACAAAATTGTTCAACAAATCGCTCCTTGAGAAAAGAAGTGACTCACTTCAAAAAATACGGAAAATGACTTAAATATATATACCTATTTAAGTAATTTTCCGGTTATATTTAAGTCAATAATCGGAAGAAAAATCTGTATCGACTAGTGAAAAGTGCTACTTTTCTGTTAGAATGGTAAAAAACTTAACAAGTGCGTCTGTTTCTTTTCGGCGGCTCCGCGACACGTGAAGTAATGAATGACCATACCTATTATCATTTTGTTTTGAGTCAGCCAAAATTGCCGTTAGACATCACTTGTTTATAAAAAAAAATTGGTGAAAGGCGTATCGGGCCACGCGCAATGTAGGGTTCCGAAGTTGCCCATCACAATAATGCGGACTAATAAGAGGTATTTTATAGATTCATCTTCATTTCATCGCCTCTATGGTCTAGTGGTCCAACGTTGGCGTTGACCACATGAGGTCCCGGGTTCGATTCCTGGGTCAGGCAAATAAAAAAGTGTTTTTCCAGTTTTCTGATAAACACAAAGTTTCCCGGGATTGGAAAGTGCCCTGTTGGCGACAGGCTTTGCCACCTATCACATTTGTGGGGCCAAGTATCATCAGCTAATCGTGGGTGCACTTGTTGTACCTCCGCCTAACCCTTCAGGGATACGGGCGTGAAGATACTTTTTATAAATTCATGCTACGAATATTAATTAAGCTATTCAATGTAAATGACAAATATATATCCGCGCCACAGGCTCACCGCCTGTAAAAACTTATCTAAGTACATTTTATAAGTTGGTCGACTATTACTCAAAAACTGTAAAGTCTTCTAAGCCGGGATAGTTTTCCTTTTAACTTAATTATATTTACTACTGCCATGATTTTTTGAAATTTTTTGAAATTTGAAACAGGATGTATTTTCCTACTCCTCCTATATACTTCTGATTAATTTCGTTGCGGGATCCAAGACAGCTTAGCTTTTTCCCAGGGCACCCTGAGCTCGCAACTCAGAGGTTATCAGGACGGTTGCCGCTGTTGATTCTGGTTTACAGAAGTTACAGTGGTGGGAACGAGAGGTGGGCCCATTGCCATGATTTTTTCCATCCCCAAAAACCAACCGTTTAGCCTGCAGAGGGGGGTTTTGTTCAAACCAATGTTTGTTTCAATGTTTGTGATCTCCAATTTCTTATATATAATTTTTCACTCCATAATTCAATAGTTAGAACGAGAGAAACCACGGAAAGACACATTTTTTACCTATGAATATGACACACAATATTGTCATAATAAAAAAAATTTGAAACCTTCATATTATTTACAAAATCGATACAATAATATCACACAGCTACGCTTTCTTTATTATTTTATTGATTGCAACTGATTCGACCCGTCTACACTAAAGCTACATCAGCGTTAATGTGGTGGAAAACGGACCCTTGGCGACACGACTGCAGCTGATGGGTGGTCCTCATAGCCGCGAGTCGCAGCTATTAGGACCACCCATCAGCTGAAGTCGCAGCCTGCGACATAATGTCTCCCACCGTAATATCGCCTGATTAGCACCAGCCAGGGGCCACGTGTAGGGATACAGAATTCCGGGTGTTCTCCTACGGACGAAGGTGATTCAGTCTCCAAAAATTTATATACACCTTCCATTCAACCAGATAGTACTCGTAGTTTCCAAGTAAAATGACTGTGACATATGAACGTACAGACAAACTAACGGACATGGCGGAATTATAAGGGTTTTGCTTTTTTACCATCTGGCTACGGAACCTTAAAAAAGGGTGAGATTGTTATAACTGCGAATGAAGCCTTTACCACCTGACTACGGAAGCTTAAAAAATTGAAATAACTGCGAATAAAGCCGCTCTTTACTTGAAAGTAAACTCCGGGCTTGGAGGACATTAAATTGCAAAAACTCCAGTCGCAATTTTTTTATTATGAGGAAATAACTTCTCTGATAATTTTATACATTTTTAAAGTAAACAAAACAAAATGATTTGAATGTTCTGTTCCTGTAATAAAATAAAAATGACGTTTTTAATTTTATTTCTAGGGTTTCGTACCTCGAAAGGGTAAGAAGCAACCTTCATATTATCACATTGTTTGTTTAGAACAATTTGTTGTCTGCCTGTCTGTCTGTCCATTTGTTTGTCAAGAACCTTTATCTCGAGAACGAAATGAAAACCATACACTCTAATCTACAGTCCCTAGAAGCTGTAAAAACTCAAACTTCAAAAAAATTGTAAGCCGGTCGACCCTGCAGGCCACCCTTAAAGCTTTCCGATAAATTTGATACTAAATAAATTAAAAAAATCTGTAAACGGTTGACCCTGCAGGCCATCCCTGAAACTTTCCGCTAAATTTGATACTAAATAAATTAAAAAAAAATCTGTGAACGGTTGACCCTGCAGGCCATCCCTGAAACTTTCCTCTAAATTTGATACTAAATAAATTAAAAAAAAATCTGTGAACGGTTGACCCTGCAGGCCATCCCTGAAACTTTCCTCTAAATTTGATACTAAATAAATTAAAAAAAAATCTGTGAACGGTTGACCCTGCAGGCCATCCTTAAAACTTTCCGCTAAATTAAGGTATTTTAAGCTCAAGAGTAAAAATACCGGCCAAGTACGAGTTGGACTTGCGCATGAAGAGTTCCGTACCATTATTTATGAATAACATTTTTATATACGATGTAACTAAAAATTTACGGTTTCCCCAATTTTTCCTTCATCTGTGCCATAAGACGTTGCTTCGTACCAAATTTCAAAATTCTAAATTTATGGGAAGTACCCTGTAGGTTTTGAGCTCCTTGCAAGTTTCGATAATTTGCGGCATAAACGGCTGTATCTTTTGATTGCGTTGGCTTAGAAGTTTGATTTTTTCACAGCTCCGAGGGACAGTAGATTTAAATTTCAGCTTAATACCTCCACGCGTTTCTGAGAAAAAGGGTCATGACAGACGGACGGACGGAGGGACAACAATGTGACCTATAAAGGCTCCGTTTTTTCTTTTCAAGGTACGGAACCCTAAAACGACTTAAAGCCCAACACGACACTTTAGAACGTGAATCTCAGGTTAGGTTTTTATAGAATTGAGAGTAACAAAGTGACCTTGTTTTATTAAAGACTCTGTCTAAGACAGGCGAAAAAGTTTCGTAGGACCTAAAAACGTGGAGATCTGGTGAAAACTTGACTTTCGAAAATCGGGGCAAAATCAGTAACTTCCTTGTCCACATACGTAGCGGGAAGTTAAAAACATGTTGTAATGTCCTAAAAAATAATGTAAATACGAGTAGGTACCTATATGAGTTTCTTTCTGACATAAGTATATCGGTTCCAACGCGAATACCTCGCTATGGCAAAAAGCAGTCAGATTGCTGCTAAGTGTGAGTTTTTCTTTTCGCATTCGATCGTGAGCGCGTTTCGAGTTTACTAGGAATTTGTATGTGATTTGTACAGCGCCACCTAGTGGTAAACTGGTTTCTCACGTTTACCACTAGGTGGCGCTGTACAAATCACATACAAATTCCTAGTAAACTCCAAACGCACTCACGATCGAATGCGAAAAGAAAAACTCACACTTAGCACTCTGTTTAACGCAACGAGATCTAAATCAAGTTTGAGTGAATATTCACCTCTTAATAGAATGATTTTCTCTCATAATGAAATTGTAAGAACACATAAACTTGACATATTTGTAGACAGTATGTATTAAATGTATTCAAAAGGAGCCTTTGGCCCACCCCCACTATCGATAACGTCTCAAGTTAAATATATTTTTAAATATTGTATACTAGCTGTGCCCGCGACTTTATTCGCGTGAAAAATATTCCCGTTCCCGTGGGATTTCCAGGATAACAACTACCCTATGTCCTTTCTTGGGTCTCAAACTATATTTGTACCAAATTTTATCCAAATCGGTTCAGCGGTTTAGCCGTGAAAGCGTAACAGACAGACAGACAGACAGACAGACAGAAAGACAGACAGACAGACAGACAGACAGACAGACAGAAAGACAGACAGACAGACAGACAGACAGACAGTGTTACTTTCGCATTTATAATATTAGTATGGATAGTATGGATTAATTTTAAATAACCATTATTTTTAAATTTTCACTCAATTTAATTTTTCATTATTTAATTTTAACTACCATATTCAATCTACGACTATTTTATTTTATTAACTAGCTGTGCCCGCGACTTCGTTCACGTGGAAAAAATTCTAAAATAAAAACCCGCGTAGTTCCCGTTTCCGTGGGATTTCCGGGATAATAACTATCCTATGTCCTTTCTTGGGTCTCAAACTATATTTGTACCAAATTTTATCCAAATCGGTTCAGTGGTTTGGCCGTGAAAGCGTAACAGACAGACAGACAGACAGACAGACAGAGTTACTTTCGCATTTATAATATTAGTATGGATAGTATGGATTACAATTTTTGTTAATGTATTATATCCTAATTGAATACTATTTTTTTAAAATTCAAGTATGTCGTTAATCGTTATTGCCTTTAATTGAGGCAGCATTTAACTTGCGTTATTGTACTAGATATAATATTGTGTTAATGTTTATAATGCATGCTTTGTTGGCAATACTTTTAAATAAATAAAATTAATAGGTACATTAACTTATACCTAAAATTATACATCATTATTATAAATGAATTAATTCGAAAAATATGGTGGTTCCTTTTTTTATATCATAAGATAGCAAACAAGCAGATGGCTCTCCTGATGGAAAGAGTAAACCATCGCCTATAGACACCAAAGGTGTTAATGATGCGTTGCTATCTTTTAGCGAGGTCTTATGCCACATGCATACGTTTACCGGCTACCTTATCCTCAGAACCGGAACACGGTAGTGACAAACACTGACGCTATTGCGGCAGGAATAGGTAAGGCGGTGGTATCAGAACCGGCAAATGTGTTATTGAGGGTTTTTCGAAGTTTTTCTCGAAAATCTAAGATGTCAATAACAGTAGGGCTACTCTTGAAAACCGATTTCAATTTTAAATAAATATTTAATGAATTTTGAAGTATTTCGTACTCTGGACAACTATATTCAATTATTGGATTCGGCGACAGCGCCACGTACCCATTTGAATTTTTTTGGAACTACTCATTATTGTTTTTATTCGTTATTTTGTTTAAAACGGTATTTAAAATTTCCACTTGTAACACTAGCTTGATATGTAACGATGAGATATATTTCCAATAATTAGGTCGTTACTATACTGAATCAATGTGGGCAATATTGGTTTCAAGGGTACCGTTTTTGGACGATATTCGAAACTTATTGTTTTTATCAACATTGGTTTAAGATTTATATTGTTTTCAAGAGTAGGCCAGCAGGTCGGAGTCTGTCAGATGGATTACACTCTCGTGACTCAGATGAACACCTCAAGTCGTCCGTCAAAGTTATCGCTAGAAGTAGTCGATAATCGTTATAAATGTCGGTAAATGCGTCGATAAGGATCACCATTCATCTCGCCAACCGACGAACTGGTGAATCTTGGTGAACTTCAAAGTCGCCGTGTTGGTCCCGGCCTTCTCTGAAGAATAGGCCAACTGTCGTTCTGCCAGGCAGGTCGTAAAAAGCGACCGATTGGCTATCGAGTCACTACCATCGTGGCTACTAGGTGGTAGAGTTCTGCATTGTCTCGCCCGGGTCTGATACCACCGCCTTACCTATTCCTGCCGCAATAGCGTCAGTGCCTGTCGCTGTCGTGTTCCGGTTTGGAGGGTAAGGTAGCCGGTAAACTTATACATGTGGCATTAGACCTCGCCACAAGATAGCAACGCATCATTAACACCTTTGGTGTCTATAGGCGATGGTTGACTCTTCCCATCAGGAGACCCATCTGCTTGTTTGCTATCTTATGATATATAAAAAAAGTCTATAGATATTCAGTTTACTCTGCCTACATGTTTAAACTTTTAGAAACAATCCGCGACATCTCGAATCCTTGGCCCAAAACTTCGAATTTGACTTTTCCATCGAAGTCGAACGGCTTTCGAAACAAGTTATTATACGCACTACATTCATTATCAACGAGTAGATAATAATTATTACAAAAACAACAGTCTGTCTGCGACTCAACCCGAACAAAAACACTGTCATCCTTGTGGGGCAGTCGGATAAAAAATATATCGTCTATCTCACTCTCACAAAGCTTAAATCCGTCAAGCTTTTAAGGGTACAGAGTGCCAGAGAAATTTACATACAAACGTAAAAACCCGTACACTTGAAAATCCTAACATAGCCCTTCTTCTAATATAGTTGTTGAAAACAAGAATATCCTATCCTACGTTCCTACTATTCCTACTAATCCTACTAATTCTACTAATCCTACTAATCCATCGACACGTCCCAAGAACAAAATCGTATGGAGAGATCAGACGAAATTGGTTTTATAAAAAAATCGCATTAAACACGCATAAAGCCAAAAGACAATATATTTTTTATAGTTATTGGTCTTTTGTTTTTGGAAATGCTCAAGTGAACATCATCTTATGTATAATGTACTCCCACAAACAAATATATTGTAATTTGGTGGTATTGCAGATACGATTTTGTTCTTGGGACGTGTCGCCATATTAATATTATAAATGCGAAAGTTTGGATGTTTGAATGTATGGATGGATGGGCGTAAAACTACTGAACGGATTTGGATGAAATTTAATACACAGGTAGACTTTATCCTGGAATATCACATAGGCTACGTTTTATTCCGGAAAAATTAATTATTCCCGCGGGATTCACTAAAAACTTTTATAATGCAGCGGGCTGCTCTGTGCATATTGTATGTATGTTTGTATGAATGGATGGATGTTTGTTACTCCTTTACGCAAAAACGGCTGATCCGATTTGCACATATATAGATGATGACCTGGAATGGCAAATAGGACACTTTTATCCCAAAAAATAACTTGTTCCCGTGGGATACATTTTTTTTATATCATAAGGTAGCAAACAAGCAGATGCCAGGTCTCCTGATGGAAAGAGTAAACCATCGCCTACAGACACCTAATATGTTAATGGTACGTTGCTATCTTGTGGCGAGGTATAATGCCACATGTTAAGTTTACCGGCTACCTTACCCTCCAAACCGGAACACGACAGCGACAAGCACTGACGCTATTGCGGCAGGAATAGGTAAGGCGGTGGTACCAGACCCGGGCGAGACAATGCGGAACTCTACAACCTAGTATCGAAAAGTTTCGTGATGCAGCTGGCGGCAGGTCGCAGCTCATACAATATGTAGTTTGTACATTCAAATTTACTCCCTTTGGGGTATGTTATTCGAGTGTAAGTATGTATGAATGTATATATATATTTCTTCGGCAGGCTCTGTAGAGTGTAGCCTAAATGGGTTGATGGAATTTAGCTTGAGAGGTGTCGCTAGATTCGTGTGAGAGTTATCGGCAATATAATGTTTGGTAGTGGACTGTGACGGGTCGCAGTGGAGCGGAACGGGGCCTCATCACAACAAATAATGCCAGCATAGCATATTAGGATGGGCCGCACACTGCTGCGAGAGTATCTACCGCAGGCGCGACGAATCGGAGCAATGTACGCCTTACATTGCGTGGCGCGAAAATAAAAAATAATCATAAAATGCAAATTTTGCATTTCCCACAAAAAACGAATTCCCACCATGACAAGAACGTAAATATGGCATGTAAAGTAAAATAACACGCTGTACATAAAAAACCTACTTCAAGCAGTACCATTAGCTTTTCTATGCTTCAAGTTGGTTCCCAAAATAAAACCAAGAAATTTTTGAGTTAGCGAATTCGCTATATTTTGGAGGTTGGTAGCAATGGGAATCCGTGAGCGCCATCTTGATGACGCCCAGCGAGCAGAACGCTCGCTTCGCAGCAGCCCAGTCACGCGTCCATTGTGCACAATCCCTGAGGGAGTCGCAGCGATGTTCTGATTGAATTCCATTACTGTTAATCCGTCACATATATGCTGTTTTTTTCGGGTTCAAAACAATAAATTCACGTTTCGTCTCCTGTGACAATGTCATAAACAGCATAAGAATGTCCGTGGTCGTACATCAGTAGCATCTGTGAGCACCATTCCACGCGAGCCCGCTTCTTCTCCGCTGTCAGTTCATAAGGGATCCAACGACAACAAAGTTTCCGAACTTTCAATTCTTCGTGTAAAATTTTCTGAATTTGGCTCATACCAATCCCCAATAGTCCTCGAATTGTCTTATAGGTAATCAGGGGGTTTTCTTCAATTAACCGCTTAACAGTAGCCACATTATTTTCGTTGACGACAGTTGAAGGCCGCCCTTCACGAAATTCGTCATGTAAAGAAACTCGACCTCTCTCAAATTCAGCAAACCATCGCCTCACGGTGGCTCAAACAAGGTGCTTCTCTCCCAAAAGCATTTTGAAGACGAGCGGCACAGTTTTGCGGAGAAAGAGAACTTTTAAAATCATAAAAAATCATCACTCTAAAATCTTTTCGACTTATTTCCTTTTTCGTTGCGTACGTAGAACTTTGATGTGTGATAAAAAAACAATTGACAAATCATTTCCCGCCAATTGTTTTTTTTTTTATTACTAAGAAGGTTGCAACGTTTTAAAAATATAACATTCGAAATTCAAATAATTCCGATTAGCTAGAAGTGCAAAATTTTTAGTGTGCCCCATGTATATACTCGTATGATTACATGCAGCTATGTAATAATGACGTTGACGATCGGACAAGGTCTTTTGTAACTCACCGTGTTGTCAGATACACATAAATCAATATTTTTAATATAAATCGGGTCACAGACGCGTACATGTTATATAGAATTTACTTGTAAAGCTCGATGTTTCGGCAGAGTGACATTGACCGTGGTCACGAGCGGTGATAATGCAAGCGGTTTTGACCGTTTTACATTTCAACCAAGTTCCCAAAAGAAGGCTTACGATTCGTCGGAATCTTTTTTTTATGAATGTCACCCATTACTTGGAGACATCTGAACTGATTTGGATTTTTGGAACGAAGTTCCTTATCGCGCGTTGTGAAAGGGGGCTAGACGGAAAAAATTCTTACGAAAAGTTGTCACGACACTTTCTGCTATAGTAATAGCTATTGTAAGCTGTGCGGCGTGCGGATGTTTCTCTCTCTCTCTCTCACTCTCTCTCTCTCTCACTCTCTCTCTCTTATAGAAAGCAAGCCAGATATTTTCATTTCTATTTCGCATTGAACCGTGTGGTGTCGCGACGATTATTTTTGTTGAGTGTATACAGGTTTTTTATACCGAAAGGAACTTCGTACCATTCGGGTGTCCCTTGACACATCTCTAGTTTTTTTATTTTGTTTCAAAGGGCTACCCCCCTGTGGTCCCATTTTAATTTAGTGGAGATCAGCTGACGGGTTCTGGCGATACAGGGAATGGAAAGGCGTTTGTTTGCAGTTTTACTGCGATTAAATTGTTAAAATCGTACAATCGTGTGTTCTTAATGCCAATATCAATAAAAATTCAAAATTTTCATCAATATCGGTCAAACGTTGACATATAGACATTCATACAAACAGAAAAAGTTCAAAATTATGAAATTGAGATTAGTGAGTCTCAGAGCAAATATTTATCGCGAAACTAGCTGACCCGGCAAACGTTGTTCTGCCTTTTTAACTACTCTTATTTTTTTCTATATTTTCTCACCTTTTAAACCTTCCCCGGATTAGTTTTGTGTTTTTATTTCATCGTTAAGTAGTTTAATTTTCTGGATGTATATGCAAGCCTATGAAATTGCCTTGAAAGGCGTATCCAATTTGATTCGTGGAGTGTTGTCTAATTACTTATACTATATCTAAGTTTTTCGAGTACAATTGGATGGTATAATTATTGTTAGAATGAACGGTGTTTCTTGTTCTTAAATTAGACACAAAAATTGAGTACACAGACAGACCCTACAGTTTTATGTAGTACAGATAGATAATATTATAATAATAAATCTTTTCATCCCATTACGTTAATTCTTCACAACACCGTTATAACGGGGCATACCTACCTACAATGGACAAAAAATACATCGTTTTCGCAATCACGTCTTATATACCAACTAGCTGACCCGATAAACGTTGTTTTGCCATATAAATTATTTAATTAAAAAATAAGGGTTGCTGATAAAAATATTTCCATAAAATAAAAAAGAAAATTAGGGGTGGACAACCCTTATCACTAAGGGGTATGAAAAATAGATGTTGGCCGATTCTCAGACCTACTGAATATGCATACGAAATTTCATCAAAATCGATCAAGCCGTTTCGGAGGAGTACGGGAACGAACATTGTGATACGAGAATTTTATATATAAGATTACACCTAATCAAATAATACACAAAATAGTTATAAACTTTACATATGTCAACATAATTTGAAATGTCAATTCTATAAGACTCGGTCTCTGTCTTATAAAGTAGGTATTGTATTACTTCCAAATATCTTCGTCGTCGATGTTTAAACATAATAATAACCTCAAGTTGGTTTAAGCGATTCGCACAATTGAATATGAACGACCGCGACACTCAACAGATTTGCGGTCTTTTTATACCTAATAACTTTAACTGATCAATTAAAACTATTTTTATATCGGTGGATAGCAAAAAAGCAAATGGTTTTTCTGAAAGAGATAATCATTGCCTTTAGACACCAAACCAAACTTTCCCCGAGTTGGTTCTGGGCGCCTTTGAAGAATAGGCCAACTGCCATTCTGCCAGGCAGGTCGTAAAAGGCGACCGATTAGCTATGCGAGTCACTAGCATCGTGGCTACTCGGTGGTAGATATCTACATTGTCACGCCCGGGTCTGGTAGGTGGTACCATGTTATTGGTGGCCTTATTTATTCCTGGAGACCCATCTACTTGTTTGCTATCTTATGATATAAAAAAGTCTTGACCACCTCATTGATTGGTCTTCGTTAGGTCAGTATAGGTCCAAAAATTATTTGGTGTCTTCTAGTTTTTCCTAAACACATATTTCTTTAATTTTGCTTTTAAAAATTACATTAAATTAAGCACCCCATCTTGATAAAAACTGTCCATTTTGTCATAATCACGGTGTAGGTAGGTATATCGTGACCGTATTGGTTCATAATTTTCATTTGAATATTATCCAATTTATTTGTTCTAACAATAAGTACTTAATAACTAAAATAAGCAATAAATTACAATCCGCGCATGCGCTCATCACGTATATTTAATATATGACGCGGATTTTGAAGGATGTTTAGTAATTGCTCAATATTTTATTTTTAGTTTATATTGTTGTAGCCGCAACGGATATGAATCATTTGTGAAAATTTCAGCTTTCTAGCTATCACGGTTTTGAGATACAGCCTGGTGACAGACATACAGACGGACAGACAGCGGAGGCTTAGTAAAATGGTACTGTTTTATTTTTTTTAATACAGAACCCTAAAAACGGAGCAGGATGCTAATATTTTTTATAATGTGAATTAGAAATAAATTTAATTCCTACAAAAAACATACTGAAAAATAAATTTGTAAATTGTAAACATTTTGATGAGACAAAAATGTAATTTTGTAACTTTTGTGATGTGAAATAATTATTGTATATTAGTAATAAGTAGGTACATATAATAGAGACAAAAATTCAAGTCCGCTGAGTTTCTTCCGCCGGTTCTTATCTGTGTAGCCGCATTCCGATTCGGTAGTAATTCTAAGGAAATCGACTCAAAAGTTTTAAGTTTAAATATTTTTTAAATATCTGCACACCATATCATGATAGTATATACTGGTAACTTTTAATTAATGTTT
Organism: Apodemia mormo; assembly: GCA_036924255.1. Taxonomy (NCBI): domain Eukaryota; kingdom Metazoa; phylum Arthropoda; class Insecta; order Lepidoptera; family Riodinidae; genus Apodemia; species Apodemia mormo. The sequence continues at coordinate 16,263,227 of JAUPFN010000030.1, forward strand.
AATAACTTGTAATACCTATATTCTTGCAAATAAATATTTTCATTTCATTCCAATGCTCAATATAATATAAAAAATGATCTCTAACAAGTTAGAATTTTCATAATAGACAAAGCTACAAAAATGTTGCCAGTGCTCTAATTTCATATCATTTAAGAAAATAACGCATACGGGCGTGAAATATCATTTTTTTTATTTTTGTTTTCATTTTTTTTCTTTTCCATAACAGCTATTTGATTTAAGGTTTTTAGAATCACAGACGCGTTTACCTAGAAAGAAGATCTAAATAATGGAACCGAAGTAAAATAAGAACAAATTTTAAGTTTTATTTCTTCTGAACTACTGAATTTGCACAGTTTATCAGTCATGAAACATGTTATGTTGAACGTTACGCTGTCTTGGCTTGGCTGAACATATTATGATGAAATTTGACAAGGAGATGGTAGAAGACATGATTTGAAATAGAGGATGAAAGTTTATGTGCAATATATTACTTTGCTCCCAAGTGAAACTGCACGGGTCGGCGAGTACCTATTTAACATACATTTAAAATTTCAAAAATATATTTTATATACTAATTTGCTTAATTTCAAAGCGAAAATATTATTGGAATTATATGTATTTAAATTAATATTCAAACTGGTAATATTGAAATGACAGATGCCGATACACAAAAGTAATTCCGAAGTCAGAACAAAATGAAAAAAAATCTAAAAATTTTGAATTTATGCTACACACACACATTTAATCAAAATTGGTTCATGGTTTAGCTCTGAAAAGTGAAAATAATAAGACAGACAGACTTTAGCATGTATGATATTAGTATGGATTTCACATTATGTCGTGTTCCAGCGATATGTCCTTTGGCGTATTAATTACGAAGCAAATACTAATGTACGTCGGAGTTACATCAGCGGCATTGTAATGCATCAGGCGATAATCACCCGCGCGTGCTCCACCACCCGGCCTGACAATCACCTATCGATCACCGCGCGAGCTGCAGGTGACATTGGTATATCGTAACTCAAGCTCTCCTGATCCTCGTGTATAGACAGTTGACATCAAAGGTGTTAATGGAGCGGTGCTATTCGTGTGAAGATTGTATGCAACGGTATCAGTCTCCTTTGAATCAATGTGAAAAAAATTATATTGTTAAATAATATTTTCATTAAATTTTCAAACTTTCGCACTTAAGTTAAGCAAAACAACGATTTATAAAAAAATTGACATTAAATAGCCATAACTGATACATTGGGCACAACGGTACTTTTACCCCAGTTAAAGTTTTAACGTGCAAATTCTAAAAAACATGGCGCTGATGGCTCTACACTGATATACACTAACAAGTTGAAAGACATTTAAACATTGGGGTAGGGTAGAAACGAAGTACGAGAGCCATTCCTAAAGATTTCCATCAAAGATAGGTATTACGTAAAGATGCAATTGTAGCAGAGACTACACAAATGCAAACAATCACGGTGTTGGTAGGGGTCGTGCAGCCGCGTATATAAGTAAATGCTTGTAAACATCAGACAAAAAAAAGTATGGCATGGTGTGGAATTGTATCCTGACAAGCCGAGGTTGAAAAACACCCCGGGAGTGATTTTATTCCATCGGTAAGTAGGTTCTATGACTTAGCAATGGAATAAACTTTACCGAGTGAATTCGTCTTTCGTTATCCGGCTTTAAATGGCCATCACGCCATCATCAATAGTAAGATGTGAGTAGTCTGACAGTGAGTTTGAGTATTCTCCTAAGCGACGCCTCCATCTCTTGTGACCGGGCGGCGGGGTCGCACGTAGGCTGTTGTACACTTATGTCAACTTTTTTTATAACATAAGATAGCAAACAAGCAGATGGGTCTCCTGATGGAAAGAGTCAACCATCGCCTATAGACACCAAACATGTTAATGGTGCGGTGCTATCTTGTGGCGAGGTCTAATGCCACATGCATAAGTTTACCGGCTATCTTACCCTCCAAACCGGAACATGACAGTGACAAGCACTGACGGTATTGCGGCAGGAGCCGCAAGGCGGTGGTACCAGACCCGGGCGAGGCAATGCAGAACTCTACCACCTAGTAGCCACGATGGTAGTGACTCGCATAGCCAATTGGTCGCCTTTTACGACCTGCCTGGCAGAACGGCAGTTGGTCTATTCTTCAAAGCCCGAATCCAACACGGGGGATCCAACTGTTAATGTTAGCATAATTTGAAGTTTGAAATGGGATGTCAAACGCCTTTTCGTACGCCATCCAGGTCCATGGCCAGCATTTTTTTATATCATAAGATAGCAAAATAATACTCTCTCTTGATGGAAAGAGACAGCCATCGCCTATATATTAACCGTGCGTTTCTATCCCTGCGGCGAGGTCTTTACGCCAGATACATAAGTTTAACGGCTCCTTACCCTCCAAACTGGAACACGACTTTGGCAAGCACCAACACTGTTGCGGCAGGAATAGGCAGAGTGGTGGTAGCAGACCCGGCGGGACAATGCTGGATTCTATCACCTCTATTCAACGTGTTGGTCTCGGGCTCCTTTGAAGAATAGGCAAACTGCTGTTCTGCTAGACAGGCTATGCGAGTTACTATCATTGTGGTTACTAGGTGGTAGGGTTCTGCAACGCCTTACCTATTCCTGCCACAATAGCGTCTGTGCTAGTCATTGTTGTGTTCCGATTTGGAGGGTAAGGTACCCGGTAAACTTATGCATCTGGCATTAGACCTCACCATAAGATAGCAACGCACCATTAATATCTTTGGTGTGTATAGGCGATGGTTGACTCCATCAGGAGACCCTCTGCTTGTTTGCTACCTTATGATATAACCCGCCCCCCCCTCTTTGGCCCTTCACGCTATGCTACTGACCTGTGCCACTCTCAATTAAGACGACTCTAATGTCACCTGTCAAGCTCAAATTTATCAAGTCGTTTAGGCTACCGAGCGAGCTGAAGCGATATTCATACACACACATACACTCAGAAAATATAGGAGAGTTTTTTTTAATGTATGTATGTTTACAGTTATATATTTCTAGCGAATGCGGGTATAAATACACATTAAATTGAATGCCACAGATTATTGAGTGGTGGCTTCCTAAAGAGAGTTATGACTAACGAAGCAATCATTTATACATATAATAAAATCGTAGGAAAGTCAAAACTGTACATTGAATATTTTTTTAAAAGAATACTTGGGGCGTGATCTACAATCGATATTGAAGCCAAAAATATAGTTTTTAGAATTTTTGTCTGTTTGTCTGTATGTATGTCCGGGGTAAACTCAAAAAGTACTGCATGGATTTACTTCAAATTTTGCATGAATATTACTAACAGGTCGGGTCAACATATAGTCTACATATTATCACGCTATCATTTACGGGGGAGGAGCTGTGCGGAGTAAACGAAGTCCGCGCGGACGAAGTCGCTGGCAACAGCTAGTCAAGTATAAATACGTGGAAAGACTATTTCTTGAATTGGTGTACAAAATATGTCTTAATAATTGAATTTAAATAAAAATATTTTGATAAAATTTCAATTTATTTAAGTTATGTAAATATACAGTAATATGTAAAGAAATAATGCATATAAAAATTCTTAACATAGAATATTATGGTAACTTTTAAATTTTTTTAATATTTGCACACCATATAATGGTAGAATATGCTGGGTTTCTTTGATTAATTTAAATAACTTGTAACACCATATCCTTGCAAATAAATACTTTTCATTTCATTTCAAGGCAAATCGGTCTGGATTGTGTTGTATAGCGCTTAATTCCCTCTGCCTACGCCGTTAGGGATATAGCGAGAAGATATGTATGTAGTTTGACCGTGAGAATACAGAGCGCGTCGCGAGTCGTGTACGAGTGTATGTATGTATAATAATGGATGCGCGTCAGCCGGCGCTCGTCACCTTGACTTAGAAAGCGGCCGCCAGCGGAGGGTGTGTGTCGCAACACTGCGCGCCAAACGTGACGCGCCTGCCGGAGTGGCTCACCGACCGCCGCGCCGGCTCATTGCAACGCAGTGCTCTTAAACTTTTACATGTTATTACCAATATCATCTTTACCGCCCCGTTGGTCGGGTGGTTAGCGACCCTGACTACGTAATCGACGGGGCTCGGGTTCGATCCCCGACGGGGATAAGCATTTGTGTGATGAGCATGTATTTCCGGGTTTTGGTGTTTATTATGTACGTAAAAGTTTTTTTCAATGTATTAGTATCGTTGACTAACACCCATAACACAAGCAAATAATTTGCTTACTTTAGGGTTAGATCATTAAGTGTAATTTGTCCCGTGATTAAATCTTTTTTTATTTATTTTTTTATTATGTCTGTTTGTAATATTAAAATAACCGCTTTTTACTAAACGCATATGGATGTATACACGGTACATGTACCAAAATAACATTTTTTACAATTTTTGTCCGTCTGTCTGTTTGTTCCGGCAAATCTCTGGAACGGTTGGACCGATTTTGACGGGACTTTCACTGGCAGATAGCTGATGTGATAGGGAGTAACGTAGGCTACTGCGTTTTCGAAAATTTTCCACGCGAACGAAGTCTAGCTAACAAAAAGCTAGTCTTTAATTTATGAACAAACAAAAATATTAGTTTATGAACAAACTCACAGTCGAATTTCGACCAGCGGGCGGTCGCTAGTCTTTATTAACAAACATATTATTGTTAAAGTATTTATAGTTTTCTGGCGATCGCCCTCTGGTCGAAATTCAACCATAAACTAAACAATAAAATCTCTTTTTTTAGTTTGATAACTGACTTGCCACGCCGGAAAGGAAATGGTACAAATGTCGCTGCTTTGGAAGGATACTGTCGTAACTAAAATTGAGTGAATTTTTCAATAGAGCACTTTAAAGATTTTTCAAATCTTTAAACGTTGTATTTTTTTATTTACTGCGCAAATGTTGATGAAACTTCAATAAAAACACGAAAAATAAATTGCAGTTTATGTATATTAAATGTTTTTAAGAAAATAATACTTATTTAGTACTAAACATTGAAAATGACTATTAGGTCTCAGACTTATAACAAAATAACACAGGCAAACTTGCGAAGATTACTGGCTCATCACAAAAAATACTAGAAAAAGATAAGGTTATTTTTAATAACAGTGGAGTTTTTAGAAATAATACAAAATATTCATTATGTACTTTTTCTCAGTGATACTGATACATTTTTAGTTGTGACATCTTAGCATTATTTATTTTAAATCAATAGTGTTACAGTACCAATTCGGTCGTTATTTTTCAAAAATGCTTACTGAGTATGTAACATGTTTTATGGATAAATAAAGTATTAACTAGTTTTGCAACAAGTAATAAACATACTAAAACTAGCAAAAAGCAGAGCTTTGTAAGGGCTCGCAAAGTTATACTATCTAGTAATATTGTTAGAAAAGTATTTTTATGAGAATTACATCTTTTAATGTATGGACTTTATTTATAATTATCTAACCTAAAAATCTCAGCGTATTTTCACCTAAACATTACATTCGCATCAAAGGCCCGCGTCGTCAGGCTTTGGACTAGGAATATTTGGTTTTTGTTTTTTGGTATTTTCAAGGAAAAATATGTATTAAAAATGAAGGTTGATCTTATAAAAACACATTTTTGACATTTTGTTGAAATAATTGTTTTTTTTTCTAAAATCAGGAAGTTCCTGGTTTTACGTCAATTTACGAAATTAAAATCAAAAAATGTTTTATTTAAATAAACCTTCAAAATTTTTGGACTACGCAGGCACGAAGAATTGACGGTAGACACTCAGCGAATACATTTTTCGAATTTTTCTCTCAGAGAAACCATCGGAGTTCGATTCCAGAGTCAGGCAAATGAAAAAATGTGTTTATTCAGTTTTCTGATGAAACAACTTTGCGCGGGATTGGAAAAGTGCCCTACTGGCGATAGGCTGGCCACCTATCACTTAAGTATCTTCAGCTAACCGTGGATGCACACGTTGTACTTCTGCCTACCTCTTCGGGGAAACGGACGTAAATATACCTTTTTTAGCTTTTTACCCTCGCCCTCGGGCTAAGATTGGGAATTGATCTCAATACAATATAAATCAATTAATACATCTGTACTGATTCTCAATAAGCATATTGTGAAACTCTCTAACGCTCTATTTACTCTATTCCCAGCAAACATCCCTGCTCTAGACCTAAATTCTCCTTGTGCCTCCTACAATATTACTTCGAACTTCCCTTCTCTTGCATTCTCCTTTCAATGATTTTATCATACACCTTCGATGCTAAACTGATCAAACTGATGGCCCTATAGCTATTGCAGTTTATACTTGAACCTCGCCTTTATACGAGAGCACGATGACCGCGCGCCGCCAGTCAAATATGAAGAAACAATTCATGAAGTAGGTAGTCTCTTAATAAGTTCAAAAATTCTAATAGAAAATGTATCTTCTATCAATTTTAACTCGTTAATTTAATAAGAGATGGCGTTAGTAGTAATAAGATTCTAATACAAATTGTACCTTCTATTTTTTTATTTTCATAAAATGGTATTTTTATGGTAGATAACAAATCTAGACATGAATATAAACTACCACGTCGAAGCTCAAACCTAAAAATGCGATATTTTTTCAATAAAATGTACCACAAAATGCATAGAAAGTGGCCTAGTGTAGGGCTCGCTTCACTCGCCCTGATTAGAAAAATATTAGAAAATGAGAAAGTTTAATATATTTAAAAATAGATAACGCTTATTAAGTAATTGTTGTAGCAAGTATAGCATAGAATAGCTTAGAATCTAATAAATTCTGGAAACAAAACATAAAAATTAAAAAAAGCTCAAAATTGAACAATTTTGCTTAAAAATCAGCTTAAAAATTAGATGAATTTTATAAATTCTAAACACAAAACAGAGTTTGTATCACTCTCTATTTTGAACAGTCTTTTAAAAAAGCTATCTAGATATCTAACTATATTATATAGTTAGATATTGAGATCATAATAATCAGTTCGCAAGTTTTCCATCACTAATACGCAAAAAATATATATATATTTCAAACGTATCATATTATTTATTATGACTACTGTGGGAAACTATGTAAGTATATATTAATATCAGTTAATAAAATCTTTCGATCAGTTAATGATAACCCCCCCTGTTTACGGGGGGGGGGGGGGGGGGTTATCATTATTCTATGAGAATCTTTAGCATTTTTTAAAACGCTAAAGATTCTCATAGAATAATGAATAACATTTTGGAATTGTATTCTTTTGTAGTAAACCTAATAATCCTCGTTTCTTCTTTTCACACACTTTTTTTTCACACACATTTTGTTTTTGTACGCTTGTGTCAAAACTATATTATTATTTTGTGTGTTTCTTGTTCTCCGTATCTTATCAACAATAACTTTATTAAAATGTTCTTCTTCGTATGATGTTTTGTAGTAGAAGGCATAATTTTGAGTGTCGGTCGTCTGGAACAACTTTCAAAATTTTAATATCAGTAAGTTTTACTGATTGCTTGTTTACATTTTTAGAAAAATTCTTGCCTATAGCAGTAGCTAAACTTTTTACATCATAAAAATCGGCATAGGTTAGTTCATATACTTTATAGGGGGTCCCAGTCTTCTTCGCACTTCGTATTATCTGTGTGTATTGATCAGGTGTATAGATCGCACCAGATTTAAGGCTCCTTTGAATTTGACGCTCTATAACAGAGTGAACACTGTCCCCCTCATTTTGTGTATGGCCTTTTACGAGGAATTTATGACAAATTGAATTTATAAAATCATAATTATGCACAGCAAAAATGTATACTGCGATCAAATAATGATTTTTCTGCTGCCCGTAGCAATTGTCTGAGAAAAATATCAAATCCAATTTTGAATCAAGTTCTTTGGCGGTTTCTTGCAAGCTTTCAATGTATTTTAGTACACAGGTACCAATTTCAATAGCTCCACGTTTAGCTTCGCCTTCGTGCCATATGTAACAGTTCACATCTTTGGTTTTAATATCATAAATAGTAAAATTATAGCAATTCAACTTGGATAGGTAATAAAATGTCGACGTATCACCTTTAGGACAAGGCATTGCAGCTTGTAGATCATAAACGGATACTATACAGTTGTCCGGAGTGTAGATTTGAAAACAACGAACAGTTAACAACTTCAAATAAAAACACACAGACAGACCTTGATAGGAATAGTAACTGTCATCTTAACAATGACCAACATTTTTTTCGTTCATGATATTTTAAATGTAATGCATGTTAATATTAATGGCCTAGTGCGAAAGTTAGATACGTTGTCAGTGTGTCTGGAAGAACTGTATAAAGGTAACACTCTGCCAGATGTTCTCTGTATCACAGAGCATAACATGATTTTTGACGATACGCAATTTTTAAATTTGGAAAATTACAATTTGGCAACTTGTTCATGTAGGGAATGTCGAAGGGGTGGATCGTGTATTCTTATTAAAAATATTTACAAATACTTAGAGTTAAGTGGATGCACTGACTACTCAGTCTGTAATAGTTTTGAATGTTGCGGGATTGAATTGGTAGACATTCAAGTTGTGGTCATCTGTATATACAGAGCACCGAAGTCGGATAAGCAATCTATAAATCTTTTTTTTAATACTTTGAATCAATTATTGTATAAATTCTGTGACCATTATAAAAAAAATAATTATATGTGGAGACTTTAATATAGACATGCTTAAATTAAATACAATATCAATGGAATTTAATCAATTAATAGACAGTTATGATTTAAAAATACAATTCAATGAAGTTACTCGACCCATAAGTGGCACATGCATTGATAATATTTTACATAATATAAAAAATTCAACTGGTAAAATAATTGAATTTGCTTTATCATACCACACTGCGCAGATAATAAGATGTCCAGTAAAAAATACTTGTATTTTAAAATCTTGGTACATTTTTAGACGCGATTACTGCGCTCATAATCTAGACAAATTTAATAATTATTTAAAAGCCCTACACTTTAAAGATGTATATATCAATAATAATGCCAATGATGCATACAATAAATTTACGATTCATTTAAAATGCTTTATGATCTATGTTTTCCAATCATAAAAATAAAAATACCGGCAATTAAAAAGGCAAGATGGATAACTCGCGGAATTAAAGTATGCTCTAAAAGGAAAAGAGAATTATTATTTACTAAAAATAAGTACAAAGAATACAGTAAACGGTTTAAAAAAATTATAAAGCTTACACAAAAATCTCATAATGATTACTTTATAAAATCATCTGATAATAAGAGCAAAGCTACTTGGAAGGTAATAAATAAGATCAAGTCAAATACTCCAAGACAAGATGTTACTTCAATTAATGATAACGGGACGATTATAAACTGTCCTTTGTAAATAGCTGAAGCGTTTAATAACTTTTTTATTGAACAACCCAGAAGTAATTTCATCAATTCCAACTGTAATATAAAAAATACGATTCGTAAAATAATCCCAAACTCGATGTTTTTAGGTCCATGTCTATCAAGTGATATTGTAAGCTGTATTAAAGCACTGAAAAATTCTAATAGCACTGGTTATGACGAATAGCTCCAGTACTAAGTCATATCTTTAACTTATGCGTAGATAATGGTACATTTCCAGACAAGTTAAAAATCTCCGTAGTAAGACCGGTACATAAAAAGGGACGCCGTGATGATATGGGTAAATATAGGCCTATCGCGCTGTTATCTGTATTCTCAAAGGTATTTGAAAAAGTAATTTATAATAGATTAAGTAATTTTTTTGAGCAGAATAATGTTTTTACAGGTTCTCAAAAAGATTTCAGAAAAGGCAAAACAATAAATAGAGCGATATATGATTGCTTATCTAAAATACTTATCAACTTAGATAAACGTTTACCTGTAGCAGCTTTGTATATGGATATTTCTAAAGCCTTCGACCATGTGAAATACGATGTTTTGTTAGAAAAATTATCTGCTAATGGAATAAGGGGTAATGTGCTAGACATGATAAAGCTTACTTATGCAACAGATATCAAGTAACTGTTATTAATAAACTTTGTACTAAATCCAAAATTGTAAAAACCTATAAGTCAGAGCCAAGAAAAATTAATTATGGCGTACCCCAAGGAAGTGTATTAGCACCGTTGTTATTCTTGATTTATATCAATGACTTACCTGAAGTGACGGAAAACCCCGTCATATTATTCGCAGATGATAGCACGATTATATTTAATAATGGCAGTAATGATGACAAGGCTTTAGAACGGAATATAAATGACACATTAGAACAAGTGATACGATGGTTAGAAAATAACAATTTAAGAATTAACTTAGAAAAGACAAAAATCATGAATTTTAACTTGACTCAAAACTCCAATCTTAACATAAATTATAATATTGCTTACAAAAATAATCAAATAAAGCAAACAGACAATATAAAATTTTTAGGATTGGAAATAGACAGTGACTTTTCTTGGAAGTTCCACATGAATTGTTTATGTAAAAAAATTAATAAGTTCTTTTATGCTCTGTGCTTATTAAGGAAAGTTGTGAGCCAAAATGCCATCCTAGTAGCTTATCATGGATATATTTCGTCAATACTACGTTACGGTACGATTTTTTGGGGTAATGCAAGCGGAAGCGGAAGCAGAGAAATGGCATTTAAATTACAAAAAAAATGTATAAGAGCTATTTTTAATTTGATTCTAACAGATAGCTATAAGCCCTATTTTCAGAGATACGGAATTTTAACACTACCTTCTATGTACATTTATGAGGCAGCAGTTTTTGTTAAATCAAATCCTGATCTATACGAATGGCATGAACATGATGGTAGGTATAGAAATCAGATTATTTATTCCACACACAGAACTGCTTTTTACGGTAAGAGTGTTGCCTTTATGACGCAGCGTATTTATAATCATCTACCAGCCTGGATCTCAGACATAAATGACCTGCAGCTTTTTAAGAAAAAATTAAGAGTTATTTTATGTAATAAGTCATTTTATACTATTGATGAATGTTTTAATTGCAAATGGTAAATGAATGCTGCAAACAAACACTTGACATACAATTTTAATATTATTATAGAATTAGAATATGACATGTAAAATATTATTATATTATGACTTTATGCTCAGTACCTATATTTGAGTAAATATTATTATTTTAGTAAGTAATTAAATTAATTCAAATTTTAAAATGACAATGTAATTAAAATTTCAATTTTATTTTATAATTATCTGTACGCCAAAACGGCAGGTCGTAGCGTCCTTATTAACATTATGTATAATATTAACATTTAACTCCTTCACCTACTACCACAGAATAAAAGAGTTTGAGTTTGAGTTTGAGATTTTGTCCTCATCTTTTTGATCCCTTGCTAGTTGTTTTTCCTTTAGGTGTAGTTCATAATCATGTTTCATAATTTGTTTGTCTTCTTCAGTCGCATTAGTATAATTTGTACAGTTTTCGCATTGGTCTTTTTTAGGTTTGAAGAATGCCATATTGTATTCGGAACAAAATATATTGTAATATGCTAAATAATTACCAAAAGGTAAACCTTTACTTTTACATTCAGCAACATAGTCTCTATGTAAATCAGCTACTGTCTTGCCACCTTCAATATATTCGCTTCGCTTAGTGTCTGCTCTGCAATAATGACTATCAACTTTCGGGATGGAATCTAAGTGTTTTCTTATGCCATCTTTTACCAAAGGATCAAGATGAGCATGGTTCTCGTGTTTGCCTCAACGATCTTGCTCTAAAATAGCCATGTCTGACGTTTTATCAATTACAGTCTTAATAACCCTGTCGTTAATATCAAGAGTGGCTTTGAAATAAGTTTTACAAACTCGAAGTTTATTATCCCGTATTGAAAGATAAAAAGCAAAATTATTTCCCCGATTACTATTGTGTACTTTGTACGGGTATCTTGGTTTGATTACGGAAATATGTCGCATAACATATTCTCGCTGCCGTTCCAAGTCCCCCAAATCCCAATAGTTTTGAAATATCATTTGTCTCTATAATTCTGTAATGTTCTCCAAAATTACGTTGTTTTTAGCAAACTTACTTAATTTTTTTTGTAGTGCGTAGTGTACGTAGATAGGAAGTTACTGAATTTGCCCCGATTTTCGAAAATCGAGTTTTCACCGGATCTCTTCGTTTTGAGATCCTAGGAATCTTTTCCGACTATTTTCGCGATGACGTCAGTATGTCTGTCTGTATGTATGTGTGTGTGTGTGTGTGTGTGTGTGTGTGTGTGTGTGTGTGTGAATGTGTGTATGTAAACATCGCATATCTTTTGAAAGGCTGGACCGATCAAAACGCGGTTGGTGGCATTCGATTGGATTCTGTTCAGCTTAGACTTCCTGAAAATTTTAACCAAGTCGGCCTAGGAGATTTTGATAAATTTTGAAAAAACCCCAAAAAAAATTTTGGTGACAGTATTTTTGTAACATATCTTCCAGATTAATGTACCGATTGAGTACAAAAACTGATCAGCTCTATTCCTCAAAAAACTACATCTAATGCATATGTTGCATCAAAATCGGTTTATCCGTTTGGGAGAAATCGTTGACGAAAAATTAAAAAAAAGTGTTTTTTCGACATAACTTCGAAATTTTTCAACCAATCATTTTTTAGCATTCTACGATATTTTAGTACTAAAAAAAATTATGTCAGATGGCATTTCAAGAATCAAAATCGAATCTAATTTTCAAAAGTTACAGCTTTTCAAATATTAAAATTACGTATTTTTTAGCAAATTTACTTTATATTTTTTAAATAATTTGCAGGCTACAACACCGATGGACTTAAAAATCTTATCAGCTTTTCTCATTTAAAAACTGCGTCAAATGCCGTTAATTGGATCTAAATCGGTCAATTTGTTTAGGATTTATTAATAATGAAAATATAAAAAAAAAATTTAACATTGCTATGAAACTTTTCAACCTATCGATTATTTAGCTAAAGCAATATTTTAGATCTCAAAAATTGAGATGAATGTCATTCGAAAGATCAAATTGAATCAGCGTTTCCAAATTATACAACTTTTCAAAAATCAATATCTATACTGCCATTTTAACAAAATAGATGTTTGAACTAAAAAAAATCTATGTTTATAGTTTTACACTTTTGAGCTTAAAATACCTTAATTTAGCGGGAAGTTTCAGGGATGGCCTGTAGGGTCAACCGCTTACATATTTTTTTAATAACTTTCAAGTTAATTTACCGATTGACTTATCAGCTTTTGTTCTTTAAAAAGTGCGTCAAAATACCATTAATTTAATTAAAATCGGTCAATTTGTTTAGGATTTATCAATTAAGAAAATTAAAAATAAAATGTTTTTTTGACATAGCATCGAAATTTTTCAACCTATCGATTATTTAGCTAAAACAATATTTTAGATCTCAAAAATTGAATTGAACACCATCATCGTTTTCAAATATACAGCTTTTCAAAAATTAATAATAGGTACTGCCATTTTTAACAAAATAGATGTTTGAACTGAAAAATCATGCTTATATTTTTTATTCTTTTAAACTTAAAATACCTTAATTTAGTGAGAAGTTTCAGGGATGGGTCGTAGGGTCAACTATTTACACATTTTTTCCCGTTCGTCACGATGCCTCGCCTTAATAAATCGTAGGATCAAACCTTCAACGTTGCAGGCTTAGACTTGAGCGTTGACTGTTTTTCACATGGTCAACTATATATCGCTCTTTCAAGAGTAACCTCTAATAAATAATAGTTTAAAAAAACTAAAAAACACGCTTTTTATAGAAAACCAAACTAAAAAAAATAGAAAATAAATTTTAATAAATTTAAATTAAGAATAGTGTTAAAAATTTCAATAATTATAAATTAATAATAGTGTGAATAAAAAATAATAATTTTATTTAAAAAAAAGCGTGGGGTGCATGGTGTCAATAGTTATAAATATTTTATTGACACATATGAGTAGAGTGATTATCATTTCGGTAATATCTTAAAAAGCACCCCACGCTTTTTTTAAAATAAAATTATTTTTTTTATTCACACTATTATTAATTTATAATTATTGAAATTTTTAACACTATTCTTAATTTAAATTTATAAAAATTTATTTTCTATTTTTTTTAGTTTGGTTTTCTATAAAAAGCGTGTTTTTTAGTTTTTTTAAACTATTATTTATTTTCTACTTTTTAGTTTGGTTTATTTATAATAGCTTGTTTTTTTAATTTTAAACTATTGCACGACTCATGATGCGAAGCATCAGAGAGTGCTTTACGATCGAAAATTTTTTTTTCATATATACATATCTTCACGCCAGATCCCTTACGGGGTAGGCAGAGAGAACCGAGTGCCATACATCACGATCCTTGCAGGCTTGTTTCGCTTCCTCCACATTCATCACTCTTTTCATACACACACGCCGGTTGCGAAGACTCTTGATACCACCTTCGGAATTTTTTTTCGCCTTATTTTGGCAACTATTTTTAGTAATATAGCCTTGTTAGTTAACGGAATCAAGATATTTTGCATACTATTGTCGAGATAATTTAATGGAGATTAATTCTATACTTGCTAAAAATTAATTTAGTGCAATAGAAACGGAAAAAAATATGAAAATAGGTCAAAAAATTTTCATGTCCGTCATGTATGAAACTCCGGAAACACTGTAACTTATGAAAAAAACAATTATTTGAGTTATTTTTTTTAATTCTAATCCGCAATTGTAGATCATCGCATGCGAATGGCTAATAAATTCAGTGTCGTTTAATTACAATTAATAAAAAACGAAAACTACAAGACTGTATATCTATATATATATCCATATAAAATTAACATGGATGGTGATATATCTATATCTATAAATATTATGTACATTTATTTTGTTTTTGTTTTTTGTTTTTTTATTCAGTCAATTAAACTCAGTCACAGAGACGGTGGCGGACTCTTCGTGGCTCGTGAAATCTAAGTTATATGCGCAGAGACTGTTGCAAACTCTAATGCGCATACCTAGTCGAGTGCCGCGGTAGAAGCACGGAACTACTTACACGCTTATAGACATATGTGTGTGTGTGTGTGTGTGTATGTGTGTGTGTGTGTGTGTGTGTGTGTGTGTAAGTGTGCAAGGCGTTCCTGTCGTACTCCCATACAGGACAATACGACGGGGCCAGGTATGGGCCATGCTTGGCGCAATGCTGTCTATCTCTGGCCCATGCTTGTAAACCCGCTATGGCCCAGCCTTGGTAGAAGTAGACTCGGTAAGATCCAAGAGCGTCTAGCGAATGAGTCTATTGAGCAGAGAGCTATTAGACTTGTTCTCATTATTGAGCGAACTAGCGAACTAGCGACTAGCGAGAGAACTACTAGCGAACGAGTCTGCCGAGCAGAAGACTCATAGAATTGGTCTCATTGAGGAGCGTTTAGCTAAAGAGTCCGCCGAGCAGAGAGCTCGTGGATTAGTAGTGATACGAAACCGTACAGCAATTGAGTCTGCTCAGCCACGTGAGAACCGCCTAGCGGTAGCGCGTCAGACGTCACAAAGACTTTTTTACCTCACTAATTTTATAACCACCATAAATCAATATGCTGAAGTACCATGTACAATCTGTAAGAAATTATTATATCCAAAACAACAGACGTCATTAGTTAAAGCACGTCTTGATTTTTTTTTGCTCGACTACCATAAAAAAGAAAAGTTCCTTCTCAGGCCTACTGGAACAACATGAAAGTTATATCTTTACCTCTTGAACTGACCGACTTGACAGACGTAGAACAAAGACTTTTGTTAAGAGTAGTTCCTTTTACAACTAGTTTCCACCCGCACCAAAGTGCTCGTCAACACGAATCAAACGAGCCCAAACTCGATAGAGTTGTGTTATTTAATTGCTGAGCTCCTATGGTCACCTTCTGGCTTCATCATCGAACCCTGCAGGATCCTAGTTAGCACCAAGCACCAAAGTGCTCGTCAACACTAATCAAATGAGCCCAAATTCGATAGAGTTGTGTCATTTTATTGCTGAGCTCCTATGACCATCTTCTAGCTACATCATCGGACCTTGCAGAATCCTAGTCACCATCAAACACCAAAGTGCTCGTCAACATGAATCAAATGAGTCCAAACTCAATAGTCTTGTTATTAACCGATTTTTAACCATTTAATTATTAAGTTCCTGTGGTCACCTTCCGATTCAGATTCATCAGATCAGCTCCATGTCATAATAAGGTTTCATTGTTATTCAATTAACATACTTATACAAAATTTCAGCTCAATCGGTAACCGGGAAGTGGATCAAATTTACTTGCGAGATTTGATTTCAGACATCGAGATAGGTACAATAAATAAAAAAATGCTCATAAAACAAAAACTACTGGACCTACCTGAATCAAATTTTTATGGGACCAATTCGAAACTATTCCGCATCAAACAAAAAAAGAATCACGTAATTCGGTTCAGAAACCTCGGAGAAATCGGTGTACATACATAAAAAAAAATATACCAGCCGAATTGAGAACCTCCTCCTTTTTTTAAGTCGGTTAAAACTGGAATAATTTTATCAAATTAGTGTATTGTCATCGGACCTCGATAAATTTACAAAGTTTGAACGAAATCTGGCTGTTTAAAGTGGGTCAAAATCGCGCCCAAAGAAGTCGGTTACAAACAAACATACAAACATACAAACATACAGGTGAAGTTAATAAAAAGCGTGTAAAAAAAACATGTTTGATTGTCTAATGGCAAAGCTGTGAACGTTGTATATAAAGACATTCTGTAATATACTTATTGTAAAAATAAAAGAAATAGGTAAAAATGTAAAAACCAAAAAATGTAGTACCTATATGAATTTAGATATTCCAAAGATAGCAGAATCTCAAATTTAACGCGTGCGGGCCACGGGCAGTAATGAATAAATCAAAACTACTGGATCGATTTTAATAATTTTTTTTTACTGAGTGACATAGGCGATATATTTTACACCCGTGCGAAGCCGAGGCGGGCCGCTAGTAATATTATAAATTATAAATGCGAAATTATTAATATTAATTAATTAATGTTAATATAGATGAATGTAGTGTAATGAATATAATGAATGTAACGTCATGTATTATCGTGTACATATGTCACACGAGTGTAGTGTATCTAATGTTTATTTATATTACTTTAATGTGTCTACTACTAGCTGGCCAGATGAACTTTCTTCCACACAACAGTCAATAAATGAATAACTGATATAGGATTTTAAAATTAATATATACAAAATAATTAAAATTGATTTTTCATTAGGATAAAAATAATAAATATAAATAAAACACAACTTTAAAATAATCAAGTATTTTAATGGCGTGCCAGTAAGATAAAATGTCATTGATATTTTTTTATTGATGAACTAGCTGACCCGGCAAACGTTGGCAATGCCACGACTCTTCCCACCACCACTAGTCCGAACGTCGCACTAAGCCGAGGTCCGGTCTCACAGGAGACAGCCCTTAGCGCGGGCGTTTATAGGCCCAATACTGAGCACTCTGCTCGCCCCAAAAGTCCAGTGACGCAGTAACGACCCATAAGGGGGCGTCCACAAATTACGTGAGATGTTTAAGGGTGAGAGGGGGTTGAGTCAAATCTCATGTAATCTTACGTTGGAGAGAGGGGGGGTTTCGGCAAATATCACGCAATTTTTTTTCTGCTTTAAACAAAAAATATATATACTATTTTGGTACATTATCCAGATTGTAATATGATTAAGATCATTCACTAATTCGTTCGAAAGAAAATAATTTCATTCATACTTTGACGTTATAGTCTTAACTAGTCGTAAATAAAAGCACGAAGCAAATTTTTCTACAATAAGTAATAACCATCCAACGCGTTCACATATTATTTAAGAAACCCACATTTTGAAAAATCTCACGTGAGATTGGGGGATGGGGGAGGGGTTGAATAAAATCTCACGACATCTCACCAGGGGGGAGGGAGGGACAGGAAATTTAAAAAAACACCTCACGTAATTTATGGACGCCCCCTAAGGTCAACTGTAATAGCCATTTCGGAAAGAGAGAGAGGCAAACGTGGTTTTGATGTATAAATTATTATACTAATTATTTTCGCCCTGTTAGTTCGGGCTCCTTTGAAGAATAGGCCAACTGCCGTTCTGTCAGGCAGGTCGTAGAAGGCAACCAATTTGTTATACAAGTCACTACCATCGTGGCTACTAGGTGGTAGAGTTCTGCATTGTCTCGCCGGGGTCTGGTGGACGCAATAGCGTCAGTGCTTGTCACTGTCGTGTTCCGGTTTGGAGGGTAAAGCAGCCGGTAAACTTATGCACGTGGCATTAGACCTCGCCACAAGATAGCAACGCACCATTAACATCTTTGGTGTCTATAGGCGATGGTTGACTCTTTCCATCAGGAGCCCATCTGCTTGTTTTCTATCTTATGATATACAAAAAAGCCTTCCTCTTGAATCACTCTATCTACTAAAAAAAACCGCATCAAAATCCGTTGCGTAGTTTTAAAGATTTAACCATACATAGGGACAGACAGCGGAAAGCGACTTTGTTTTATACTATGTAGTGATATGATATTTTATTATTATCCAATTCCTGACCAAGACAAAGCCTAAAACAGGAAAATAATAAAAATAGGTCCAGCCGCTCTTAAGTTATAAATGGTGAAATTAACACGACTTTATTTAATATATATGGATATTAGGTTTATGCAGTCTTCCGCAATGAAAACCAATGCCAAAGTTCTTACTTCATCGTTCTCGTAATTGTCTTAAAAAAGGCAACAAAGTTTTGGTTTTACGTTTTTATTTAAAGCTAACCTAGTTATGTAGCTAATTTACAAAAAAATACCTTTGACACAACAATTGGATTATTCTGAGAATTAAATAAATTACTAACGAGTAGTGTGAAGGTTGTATGTCTCGTCACTGCCGCAGCGAGTGTTCTGTGTAGCGGTGGGTAATCTTTATTCCTCGCGGTGAATTTATTCACTTACAAGATGAGAACCCGCCATCGCTCGGAAGTCTCATAATACCCAATCTTATATAATAACTCAAATAGTAGACATTAAAAAGTAGCAACACTGTAGTGAGGTCTTCTTTCAACTATTACGTTCGTTTATTAAAGAATACACTATAGTGTTGCTATTTTTTAATTTCTACTCTTTTATGAAGGAAGAGAAAATAAGTTTTACGATAAATGCTCACGCTATCTACACCACATATTTGTATCCTTTAAAGAAATATGGCCGATTTGTCTGCCAGCACCGTTAGAATTTTTAATCACTATTTTAACAAAATACTCGACAATCCGAATTTTGGGGAAATATGTGGTCGACTCAAATTATTATTTTTTACGCTTTATAATTTATGTAAGGTTTCGATTGAGTCTACCGTAACCCTTGACGAAATTATTAATATAGTATATTATAATATAATATTCTATAATAATAGTATATTATAATATAATATTCCGGCTCCAGGCACGGACATGATTCACCTTATTTATTCCTTTGTTCCTTTGCTCACTTCGTACTTTTTCTATTGCAGCGTAACATATTCTGTGATCGTTAAATCAATGTTTTCCTTTATATTTTTTTCGCTCCCATCAATTCCACAGTACTATGTAATTTAAGTAGTTTTTTAGGTTGATTATTGCGTGTCGCGTCTCACTCTCTCTCTCATTCTAATCGCAGTATACTCAGTTGTCAGTATACAATCAATCAGTGCTCAGCAACAAGCACTGACGCTATTGCGGCAAGAATAGGTAAGGCGGTGGTACCAGACCCGGGCGAGACAATGCAGAACTCTACCACCTAGTAGCCACGATGGTAGTGACTCGATAGCCAATCGGTCGCCTTTTACGACCTGCCTGGCAGAACGGCAGTTGGCCTATTCTACAAAGGAGGCCGGGACCAACACGGCGATATTAAAGTTCTTCCTCCTTCGCGTCTTCAGTCGCGGTTGGAAGCTGAAGTATCATGGCCGTGAGCCATGACACCACTGTCACACCACGCATCAGTCACAGACTGTCTCATGGAATGAAATATGGCTCATGTTCTATTCTAAATACTTGTCCTCGGTGCATCGAATAAATCGTGGGAGTGCAACTAATAAACAAACTAACTAACCTTCAAATTATAATATTAAATTGGAGATCTACTTCTCTATCACAACTGGCGCCTAAACTTTATTTTAATTATTAAGTACTAGCTGTTGCCTGCGACTTCGTCCGCGCGGACTTCGTTTACTCCGCACAGCACCTCTCCTGTAGGTGATAGCGTGATAATATGTAGCCTATATGTTGACCCGACCTGTTAGTAATATTCATGCAAAATTTGAAATAAATCCATGTAGTACTTTTTGAGTTTACCCCGGAGATACATACAGACAAACAGACAAACAGATAAACAGACAAAAATTCTAAAAACTATATTTTTGGCTTCGATATCGATTGTAGATCACACCCCAAGTATCCTTTTAAAAAATATTCAATGTACAGTTTTGACTTTCCTACGATTTTATTATATGTATAGATATCTCTAAATTAAAAAAATAAGAAATCTCCCACACATTATTTTATCATCGAATCAGCCTCCTGTTTTTCATATGCATCATTTTACAAAACATGACGAGAGCTGATGATCAGGGAATACAACCGGTATTGATATAGCGGTTAATATCATTCCGTCATGTTACCGGTTAAATTCTGCCCCTTGATTAACCCGTTAATTGAGGGAGCGGTTTGTTATCCCTATAATGATTATCGGTTTATACAGAAAGTGTAATTTTCAATTAGCGCGAGTCGAATTAATCGGTTAAACTCGCTTTATTTCGCTGAACATAAGCAGAAATTGTACAATACCGGTTTGTGAATTTTACCGGTTAATTACCGGTAACCGTAACCTTGTTCTGCGTGCGATGTAAAAACATGAATAGAACTGTTGATCTTAGAGCGAATCTTGAAGAATCAGTTTGGCATGTCTTTACAATACATTTATACATCTATATCTTTCATTTGTATCTATATAATTTATTTATTATTTATTTATATCTATATACATATAATAAAATCGTAGGAAAGTCAAAACTGTACATTGAATATTTAAAAAAAAATACTTGGGGCGTGATCTATAATCGATATCGAAGCCAAAAATATAGTTTTTAGCATTTTTGTCTGTTTGTCTGTATGTCTGTTTGTGTTTGTCTGTATGTATGTCCGGGGTAAACTCAAAAAGTACTGCATGGATTTACTTCAAATTTTGCATGAATATTACTAACAGGTCGGGTCAACATATAGGCTACATATCATCACGCTATCACCTACAGGGGAGAAGCAGTGCGGAGTAAACGAAGTCCGCGCGGACGAAGTCGCAGGCAACAGCTAGTATGTAAATAAAATTGAAGTTTCTGTCTGTAATTTCAAAATAACTAGGATTTTTCAATTGCAGTGTGTAATCTCTGGAACAGCTGGACTGATTTTGGTGAAACTTTCACTGAAAGATAGATGAGTTTATAGGGCTGGACAGAAGCTTATATTTTTATATTCGAGTGAGCAAAAGGAAGTTATGATTTTAAATCACGCGATGAATAGTTTAAGTAATAATGTAATACCTTTATGGTATTACATGTATACTGGCAGTTTTGTCTGCTTTTAAACGTAGAACATTGTTTAGTTTTTTTTATGTGATGTCAGTAAAATATAAGATATAGAAGTTCTCTTGACGGGCTAACACGTATGCCCTAAAATAAATGAAGATCCGAAAAAATCTTTTATTCGATAAAACAAAGTTAGATCCCGTGTACCTTAGAAGCAGCCAAGCAAATAAAGTAATCGTCCGGGCATTTGAAGGATTCTACAGTTGGTAGAATCTCCGGGCAGGTTCAGTCGGTAGAGCAGCAAGCCTCTACACTTGGTGCAAGCCCCGAGTCGAGCCGTTACAGTAAAATACTAAACGTAACGATCAGAGTTGTTTAATTTCTTTCATCGAGTAGAAAATATTTAATGATCTTGAAACGCTTGAACTGATTTTATAGATCGTCCCGTTGGTCGAGGGATTAGAGAACCTATCACGAATCAATGAGGCCCGGGTTCGATTCCCGACAGAGACAAACATTTATGTGATGAGCATAGATGTTTGTATAATTTCTGGGTTTGGGTGTTTATTATAAGTATACGTTATGGTATTTATATATGTATTTCTTATGCATGTGGCATTTACTTATGCATGTGGCATTAGACCTCGCCACAAGATAGCATCGCATCATTAACATCTTTGATGTCTATAGCCGATGGTTGACTCTTTCCATCAGGAGACCCATCTGCTTGTTTGCTATCTTAGGATATAATAAACACCAGCCAAATCCGAGTCGGACTCTCACACGTAGAGATCCGTACGTTCATAGCAAAAAAAAACGAAAAAACACGTCTATTGTATAGGGAGTAGGGATCCTTAATATTTTAATTTCTTGTTAGTATTTGTTGTTTTGGAGCCAATGGGAATATATAGTTTGTGAAAATTTCAGCTTTCTAATTATCACGGTTTATGAGATAAAGCCTGGTGACAGACAGACGGACAGACAGACACCGGAGACTTAGTAATAGGGTCCCGTTTTACATTTTAGGTACGGAACCCTGAAAAGCAACCTGTTTCGTAAATGAAGGGAACTTGTTTGAATTACCTCTGAGGAAACCCTCGCGCGGTGACGTCGCGCGTCCCCAGCCGACAATCTAATTATTTATTACAATATTATAACATCGTAATCACGCGTTTGGCAACGGCCGCGACTATATTAGTCGGTGCAGGGCCGCGGGCTGTCGCGCAACTGTGTCGCGGCCATGTCGAGGATGACCAGTGCACTGCACTTACGACTAGGGATGGGCCGAAACTCGTTTTACATTCGGCTTAACCAAATTTCGGTAGATTGAGCCTAACTTCGACATTCGGCCTAAATGCCGAACATTTGGCACTAGAAAAAAGTACCTATTTGCACTTTTTGACTGAAATCTATACAAATATTATAAACAGGAAAGATTTGTATTTTTGTATTTTTATAATATGTTTTGATGATTTGAAAAAATCTATTATTAAATATATATTCCCGAGTAACATAGGTTATATTATATTTTCAAAAAAAACAGTAGCAGTCGTGGGACTGCCGATAGAAGTGAAAACGGAACTATTGAGAGTAATTAAAACTATATAACTATATAAAGCGTCCAACGCGCACATAATACAGTCAGAAATAGTCGATGTATTAGTGTATACGTGTACACAGGCTACTGCGCGTGCGCTAGTCTGGCTCTCCATAGCTATAGATATACTATTATCATTAGCATGTCGGTGACGCGAACCGAGGATTTTACCCTCTACCAAAACGCTCAACGCGCCTAAAGAAGTTTTCACTTCAAAAAATTAGAGATCCCTACCTAAATTGGAACAATGTAACCCAAGATATCAACATTTTGCCGAGAAGTCATTATTTCGTGTGCGCTGCGAAAACCATTACCGATATATATGTCGCCGTGAAATTGTCAATACCGTTAGATTATAATCTACCTAGAGAATTTATGATTTGGTTAGGTTAGATTATCAGTGAAATTATAATTATCTATACATATAATTAAATCGTAGGAAAGTCAAAACTGTACATTGAGTATTGATATCGAAGCCAAAAATATAGTTTTTAGAATTTTTATCTGTTTGTCTGGTTATCTGTTTGTCTGTTTGTCTGTATGTATGTTCGGGGTAAACTCAAAAAGTACTGCATGGATTAACTTCAAATTTTGCATGAATATTACTAACAGGTCGGGTCAACATATAGGCTACATATTATCACGCTATCACCTACGGTGGAGGAGCTGTGAAGTCGTGGGCAACAGCTACTATTAAATATAGATTATAATGTAACGGAATTGCTTTCTAGCTAGATTATAATCTAACGGTATTGGCAATTTCTCGGTGACATCTATATTAATATTGTAAATACGAAAGTTTGGATGGTTGGTTGGATGAATCGACGTATGTTTGTTACTCAATCACGCAAAAAATACTGAACGGATTTGAATGAAATTTGGCACATAGGTAGATGATGACCTGAAACAGCGCATGGGTTACTTTTATCCCGGAAAATTAGTTAATCCCGCGGGATTCTCCAAAAACTTTTATAATGAAGCAGGCTGCACGCTGCAGCCAGTATAAATTAATTTAAGTAAATTCGTTAACAAGTCACGACGTGTCGCTTTCGAGAAAGCGCGCCAAAATTAAACCGAAGTTCAACCGAAATTCGGCTGAATATTTTTATTTTCAACGAATGTTCGGCCGAAGTTCGAATCCGTTTCAAACCACATTCGGCCCATCTCTGCTTACGACTGAATGACAACTGAACAGGCCAAATAGGCTTTTTATATGTTTGTCCGGGCCCCTTTGAAGAATTGGCCATCTGCTATTCTGTCTTTCATTGGCTACTAGCTGTTGCCTGCGACTTCGTCCGCGCGGAGTTCGTTTACTCCGCACGGCTTCTCCCCTGTAGGTGATAGCGTGATAATATGTAGCTTATATGTTGACCCGACCTATTAGTAATATTCATGCAAAATTTGAAGTAAATCCATGCAGTACTTTTTGAGTTTACCCCGGACATACATACAGACAAACAGACAAAAATTCTAAAAACTATATTTTTGGCTTCGGTATCTATTGTAGATCACGCCCCAAGTATTCTTTTAAAAAAATATTCAATGTACAGTTTTGACTTTCCTACGAGGGGAGCCCACGATGCTAAATGGGTAGTTACTTTGGTTGGTTAAGACCTATTGGATTTTGTAGATTAAATTATAGGAAAAATAAAAGGTTATATAAAGTTTTTCATTTTAATGGTGGGGAAAAAACTACAGATAAAAAAAATTTTTAAAAAAAATCTGTGCCATAGTAACACTAAATCGCGTCAGATTAAGGTATGGCGGATTAATTTACACCTAAAATTTAGAAAATCTGCCGATTCAAGTATAACGTAAGGGAGTGGGAGGATTACAAAGTTGTAAAGAAAACGTTGTTTTGACATTCTCGAGCGCGTCTGAATTGTTTTATTATATAGGAAATGATGTAAGAATAACGAAAAAAATATAATCTGACAATTTGCACAAGCCGAAGTTATCTTAATCTTGTTTTTTTTCCTGCTCTAGTTACCGCCTCTATAGAAATGGCTTATATTGAGTGGAGAGCCTCAAAAGTATGCGAGGTATCTCCCCTATGTTAATCTGACGCCCTCGAGAAAATACCAAAATCCCCTCTTGGGCTCCCCTACTATATGTAATATATGTAGGGGGCGTCCATAAATTACGTGAGGTGTTTTTTTAAATTTTCTATCCCTCCCTCCCCTCTTGGTGAGATGTCGTGAGATTTTATTAAACCCCCTCCCCCATCCTCCAATCTCACGTGAGATTTTTTAAAATTTGGGTTTCTTAAATATGTAAACGTGTTGGATTTTTATTATAAAAAGAAAGAAAAAAATTGCTTTGTGATTTTATTTACGACTAGTTAAGACTAGTAATCAATATTGCTGAGTTATGTCATAAAAAATTAACAATAGAATACTTAAATCGTAATTACTGCGATTAAAAAAAGAATGCGCGAAAACAAAGGACGGGCTACACTGTACCGTAAATTCAGATTAAGTTGAACTATTTGGTATAAAACAAATATGATGGTTTGGCAGTCAGTAGTAATGTATAGCGTCGAAGTATGAATGAAATTATTTTCTTTCGAACGAATTAGTGAATAATCTTAATCGTATTACGATTACGCTTAAGATTAAATCTTAAGCATGTACAATCTGGATAATGGACCAAAACAGTATATTTTTTTCTGTTTCAATCAGAAAAAAAATTGCGTGATATTTGCCGAGACCCCCCCTCCCTCCATCGTAAGATTAGATGAGATTTGACTAGACCCCCTCTTCCCCATAAACATCTCACGTAATTTGTGGACGCCCCCTGTATAGATACGTGTCGATAATCGCAGATGTTATTTTTATACATAGGATTACGGATTAAACTGGATACGCGTTTCAGAGCAATATCTTGGGTAAGCGTAGCTTGCGTTTATACGGAGTTACAGTAGTTACTAGAGATGCCACGAGTAGTGATTTTGCCGAGTACCGAATATCCGGCCAAGCCCTTCGCCGAATATTGAATATTCGGCGCCAAAAATTCGGCGTATTTGTTTCATTAGCGAGTTGATCGTGTCACGACACGTATTATTTGTTTATTACAGACTAGCTGTGCCCGCGACGTTGTCCGCGTGGTAAAATTTCTAAAATAAAAGTATCATAAGTTACTCCTTATAACATCAGCTATCTGTCAGTGAATTTCATCAAAATCGGTCCAGCCGTTTCAGAGAGTGAACCGTGGTGAACTGAAAATTCTATAGAAGTTCTGTTTACTCTGCCAACCCCGCAAGGGTGCGGCGTGATGATGATAAAACTTCCAACTGTATGTTCGTCAACACAACTAGGTACTAGGCGATAGCAATACGCACCTGTCGTGATAAACGCAGTTGCTAACATTTCCGTTGACCAAGAATCATGAAATTTATGTGTAGCTAAAATTATCTACAAGCTTGAATGGAACCCTCCGTATGCGAGTCCCACTCGTTCTTGACCGGTTTTTTTATATCATGAGATAGCAAAAAAGCAGATGGCTCTCCTGATGGAAAGAGAATCTATCACTTATAGACACCACAGATATTAATGAAGTGTTGATATCCGTGTAGCGAGATGGCAATGTGACATGCGTAGGTCGTCCGGCTACCTTACTCTCCGCACCGGAATACAATGACACGCGTTCACGGTATTGCGGCAGGAGTTGGTAAGGCGGTGGTACCAAATACCCGGGCGATACGATGCAGAACTCTACCACCTAGTAGTCATGACGGTAGCGACTCGCGTAACCAATCGGTAAAACTTTTTACGACGTGCCTGGCAGAACGGCAGTTGGTCTATTCTTCAAAGGAGCCCGGAACCAACACGCGGTAGTTTCCAAACTACCTACCACATACGTGTTAGGTATTTGTTTCATTAATCCTAAAATAAAATAACATATTTGTAGGTCACATATTACTATTATGTTATATAACAATTATTGAAAATTAAGATGCAACAAAATATATAAAAGAACATCAAATATTTATTATAAAATATCCGTATATGTGTACCTATATTTATCACTGCACCGAAAAACTTACAGACACAAAATATCTTTATATATCTTCTGACGTACTCAATTAAATAAGCTTTTGTTCTTTTGTTGTAATCATAAAACATATCAACAAGAACTGGAGACATTCTCACATTCGTTAAAATATTTTTGAAGGAAATCCTTGAACGAAAAATTAAGTTTCCGTGACATTTAAAACCGCTTAATTTAAAGACGTACCTAATGTTGTTTTTATTTCTAAGTTTGGTTCAAGCTGCATTAGTAATTAAATTTGGGGTTGCTTGCTTAAATTTGCTTGTTGACTTGGAAGAAAGATAGGAGGAACTCTAAATTTGTTTTTCTTTATGTTTTAGGCGGATTTCCAAGTAATTGGAGTGATTTTAGGGGTTGTTGACTTTAGCTTTAGGGATAAATATTTTTGGGAGTTGGTAACACTGAATTTGTTTTTGTCGTTTTGATTGTCATTTCAGTATTTGATTGTCATTACAGTTACCCTCATTTTTTATACGGCTTAGGAGTTCTTGTGATAAATACATTAGCTGTGTTCCTGACTAATGTCTAAAATCAGACATCTAATAAAATTGACAGAATATGGCTTAACTAAGATATTTCCAGGGCATTCTATAGATAGTAAGACCAAGGAAGTTACATACTACCTGGAATGTTTACGTACGCTTCAAAATCGTGCTGAAGAATACAACGACATTGGTGGAGTGTGTCTCTTTCTACTAGGGTAGCCATATATAATATTTGAGTGATAGGATAATTTCATTCCAAACAAGTTTAAAATAAAATGGTAAAGTACGTGTCGGGTTGGTTTCAATGCAGGGTTTCAAAACAGTCCCTCTAATAATGCGGGCTAAGAAGGGGACTTTTATTCTTTCATATTACGTTACATTTAACCTATTTAACGTCAATGATGAATATATCCGCACCACAGATTCACCACGTATTAAAACTTCTCCAAGCACATTTTATGAGTTGGTCGAGTTTTTCTTTAAACCGTCGTTGCCGAAGATTTTCATTTCTTGGGAAGCTGCAATGCAAGAAAAAAGTTACAATAGATTAGGTACATACCAGTAGTTAGCAGTTACTACGACACTTTAGTACATGTAGAAGAAAATTACATAAACTAGATTCTTATTTCATTATGATGACGTTCCTTACGGTGGTATTATGAGATGTTAGATCGAATTGTGATTTATTCGTATTCTCATTTCCGAATAGGCATGTGTCGTTCGTTCAATCAGAACGAACCGTATCAAAACTGACCTGTCGTCAAAAAAGACGCGGTTCTTATGACCCGTTCAATCGATTGATTGATATAGTTTAACACTTAAATTTAATCATGGGTTGTGATTTCAGACTCGTGAAGTCACCAGTTACGACGCAATTGATTGATCAGTTTTGTTTCGATCAACAATTATATTGATTAGTGATTATTTTATAATATACATCTTAATAGATTTTTAGAGTGCCGTAGCCAAAAGGCAAAAAGCGGAACTATTTTAAATTCGTATAAATAAAATTTCTTTCTGTCTGTCTGTCCATCTCTTCGTCTGTTCGTCCGTATGTCCGAAACTATAAGTACTGTTTGGTTGAAATTTTAAATTCATTTAATACACTTACTTTTATACTTCATAATGCAGTACATTTTTTTATTTATGTATTAAGTTTTCTCTGTCTTAGGTTTTTTTTATATGTCATAAGATAGCAAACAAGCAGATGGGTCTCCTGATGGTAAGAGTCAACCATCGCCTATAGACACCAAAGATGTTAATGATGCGTTGCCATCTTGTGGCGAGGTCTAATGCCACGTGCATAAGTTTACCGGCTACCTTACCCTCCGAACCGGAATACGACAGTGATGAGCACTGACGCTATTGCGACAGGAATAGGTAAGGCGGTGGTACCGGATTCGGGCGAGACAATGCAGAACTCTACCACCTAGTAGCCACGATGGTAGTGACTCGCATAGTCAATCGGTCGCCTTTTACGACCTGCCTGGCAGAACGGCAGTTGGCCTATTCTTTAAAGAAGCCCGGGACCAACACGGGAAAACGTACTGAAACTGTACGGTATCACTCTTTAGCGATAAGCTCGCCTTTTGCATTATCTTTACTTGCTATCTTCTTTTTTTATTAATTTTACATGTGTATAATAAATAGAGATGGGCCGAATTTGAGACGAATTTGAACTTCGCCCGAACATTCACTGAAAATAAAAAATTCAGCCGAATTTCGGCTGAACTTCAGTTCATTTTACGCGCTTTCTCGAGAGTGGAATGTCGTGACTTGTTTACGAATTTACTGAAATTATTTTACATGGAAATATATATCGTTAATAGTTTTCGCAGTGCACGCAAAATAATGACTTATCGACATAATTTGGATACCTTGGGTTATATTGTTCCAACTTAGGTAGGGATCTCAATTTTTTGTAAATATAATGTAGTTTATATTACTCGGAGACGATTTAATATCTTTCTAATGGCGAAAGAATATTTCAAACAGGTTTAATAGTTTTCGAGTTCATTCGATACATATAAAAATACAAATCTTTCCTCTTTAAAATATTAGTGCAGACGTCAGACAAAATAGTGCAAGAAGATATTTTTCTAGTACCGAATGTTTAACATTTTTACTAAATTTCGACCGAATGATGAATTTCGACTGAATGTTGAGTTTTGGACGAATGTTGAATTTCGATCGAATGTCGAAGTTCCGCATAAGCTGCCAAAATTCGGTTAAACTGAGTGTAAAATGAATTTCGGCCCATTCTAATAATAAACTGTTAAATTAATAATAAGATAAACAAAATTACCGTTTTTAAACTAACTCATACCTGGAGACGCGACATAACTAACAAAAAACTAATTTTCAGAAATTAAAAGTGTCTGCATGAGCGACAGAATTTTGGTGAAATAAAAACATTTTATTTCACCGAAATTCTGTTTTATTTTTGGTCTCCAATTTCAATACTTTATGCCTAATACAAAATGTAAACAGCGTTGGGCTTTTTTTTGGA
Source organism: Apodemia mormo (assembly GCA_036924255.1). Classification (NCBI taxonomy): domain Eukaryota; kingdom Metazoa; phylum Arthropoda; class Insecta; order Lepidoptera; family Riodinidae; genus Apodemia; species Apodemia mormo. The sequence goes on from JAUPFN010000030.1 coordinate 16,293,451, forward strand.
TAAGTTCCTTGGGTTTTAGGCGGCCCCTACACCTACAATAATATTGCGCAATATTACGTATTGAACAATATTATTGACCGTTTAGAGTTAATATTGAAGATTGCACAATGATTGAACGAAAGTTTGAGCGGGTTTAATTTTTATTGTACAATATTTTTTTCTTGCACTGTGTAGGTTTAATATTGCATAATATTTTTCACTTCAGAGCTCGTGGTCGGTCAGTCGCGATGTTTAATGTATGGTCGTGTCGTAAATTTAATCAAAATGGCGAGCAGGAAATTTTCGTCATTTCACGGTAATTTAATTCATCTTGTTAATTTAATAGTTCATTACTAGAATGGACCAAAATTTCGACCACTGGCCGAACGAATTTCGGTCGGTCGGTCGAACACTCGGTCGAAATTGAATATGTGACCGAAATACGTCATTCCGCCGAATTTCGACATTCGATCGAAATTTAACTTTCGGCCGAAACTCAATATTCGGGCGAAATTCGACATTAAGGCCAATTCACTAATCAATATAAGTGTTGATTGAAACAAAACCAATCAATAAAAGATGAAGAACAGGAGTTTTTACTTGAGTGTATAGAATTGTATAGATTTATTTAACAAAATCACCAGCATGGTTGCCGCCAAAACTTCGTCGTCAGATATGTTGCTCGCTCGAAAATATTGATCAGACTGGTTTGTCAATTTTATTGAGTGAATTTATTGAACGTCTGGAAACAAAGGGGTATTCAATATTATTGCACAATAAAAGTATTGCGCAATATTATTGTAGGTCTGTGGGGCACCTAACACATACCGTTATATTTGTAGATTTTTTATGTCTCAAAATAAAACAGTATGTAGCCCATACATACAGCCCAGTCGTTGATATTGTGGTTTCAAGGAACCCAGCATTAATTTCTTCACTTCCTCAGTCAATAATTCTCTTTTTTTTTCTTTCTTTTTTTTCGGTATAGGTATCTCTAGTATTATCTCCAGATGAGCCGTGAATGTTTCTAATGGGCATGAAAGCCCTCTAAATAAAGCAACTACACATAAACTTACCCCACCCCTCTGTTGGCCTATAGTACCTTCGGTTCCCCTGACTCTCGCCCTTCTACTCAGCAGAGTCATTGACTATATGGTGTGATGTCTAGCATCAGTCCTAGACTCAGTCTGTCACTCCACGAGGAAATAATTCCATACCACGCTCGCGAGCTCAGGTAAATATATAAAATACATAAAAATAAGCACTTTAATATACCTGTCTAGCTCTGTGAAGTAGCTCTCGCTAAAATTGGTTATGCATGAGGGTATTTCATATTTTGCTAGACTGTAAGTTGATGCTTATCTGGGTTATCTATCTGAATACCTCGCACTGGCAATCCAATTACCTTACACGGGTAGGAGAGTAGATGACCAAACGACGATGACGACGGGTGGTACTTTAAACAGATATCCATGGTCCCAAAGGAATCAAACTATTATTTACAGTAAAATTGCGCTTTTGCCAAACTGACACTACCCAATGAAAATGACATGTTCTATTTACGAAAGCAAAAAGGTAAAATAAATTATGAAAACGTTAGTAATTAACTTTAATTCTAAATGTAATCAGTAAAACTTCCTATTTATCTATTAGAATCTGTTTTGCACTGTCTACTATAAGCAATAATATATATCAATTATGGAAAGGAAAGAAGTTACGAATATTGTCCCTTACTTCTCTAATTGTGGTTGGATAAACAATATATTTTGGACTAAAGTAAACCACACCCCTCTAGCACTCTCACTTCCCGACGTTTGTGAGAACAAATTACCTGAAATTTACGTCAGCAGTTCAGTTTATCTTCAATTGGATTAGAAATAATGAAAGTGAATTGTATTAGACTGTGATTATCGCGAATAATAACTGCACTCAATTCTAAATACGATTGAATATATAATAATTCCATTAGGAAATTAAATTTAGTTAGAAAACTGATCATTGTAATTAAAGTTACATGCTTAGTCCGAATTATGTCACATTATAAAGCTCATTTCACCACTAAGCAATTTATGTAATGGCCAATGATGTAAAAAGTATAGATGCGATGTTCGCATTACAAAATGGCATCATGGAAGCAATGTATTGCCTGACCTTTATTGAGTCTCGCACGTCACATGTCATAATATGGGTAGGTATAGTAACATTTATACTCGCTTTTTTAAATCGCAGGAATATTGGCGTATGACCTGTCTATTGGTAAAATGTCATTGGTAATGGCAGATTCGTGTGAATACTAAAATTATTTAAATTTTTTCCCCCACTTACCTACTAGTTGAACCATTTGAAGATTATAGCGACAGTGTATAGAATTTTAGAGAAAGAAGAAAGAGACAATACATAGCTTCAGTGCGCTAATAGTAGGGACAATCATCCAACGTACAGTAGTAATCATCCAATTTGGCAGAAATATGACCGGTTAGCAAGATCTGTGGTAAGCTGTTGCTAAGGTTGAACTAAAGATAGTTTAAGGAAACCAAAAGCTGACTGAGAAATAATACCCGTATTTGCTTCAGGAACCCTATGTGGGGAAGCAACGGAGAGTCAATCTTTCATCTTTGAAGATTTTTCAGTTTCGAACAGACCCCAGTAAACTGGTTAGGTTGGCAGCAGTGATACTTACCAATAATAGCATCATGCGAACTTATCCTGAGATCAGTAATAACAACATAGCATGCTTCAAGCGTTCTTTAGCGGCTGGACTTTGGCTTTCGTATCAGTTAATCTTGAGGGTACCGAGAACATTAAACACAGCTTGTACGGGCGCAAAAGGCCATGGATACTATAAAAGAAGATCGCCTAATTATAGCTGGAGATTTCAACGCTAGAAGCTATTGGTGGGGTGACAGAAAGGAGGATGAAAGGGTCTATGTCGTGGAGTTTGTGGCACAAAATGTTTTGGTAATCCTGAATGAAGGAAATACGCCTATCTTCCAGGTTCTCAGAAATAATCAGATCTTTGAAAGTATGGTAGATTTAACACTATGCATATATCAAATCAGTTGTCACGTATCTGATTAAAACGTATGCCTTAGCCTCATATCACTTTCGGATCACCCATCACTAGCTTTCACGGTCACACGGGAACTCCAAACTCCAACACTAGTCCCTAGGCAATCTACAATACCAAAAAGGCTAACTGGGAGGACTTTCTGGCCGAACTGGAGGATAAGTTTATAGCATGTGATCTAACCAGTGGTGACATTGAACAGGTAGACAACCGCATAGATTTGGACAAGGTTGTGGAAGAGGTCACCGAACTTGTGACCTTAATCTGGATTAATAACATTCCAATCACTGCGAAATAACCCATAACTAATACGACATTATCGTGAAATAACAATTTGACAAGATTCGAAAAAGTAGTAAAACGGTTAAGATGCAGGCTGAGGAAATATACGACATACGGGAAATATTACATAGCAAATTTAAAATATAAAGAGACCAAATAGCCACTTAAATAAAGCATTGGAAGTATTACTGGACAGAACAGGAGAAGGGCATTACGTGGGATCGGATTTACAAAATTATGACACATAACAGACATGATAATCATATGTCGCTAAGCGACCAAAATGATGGCGAGTTAAATGCTGAACAATCAGCACGACTTTAGGCTGACACCTTCTTTCCCGAGGATATCACTGAAACAGACGGGGAAGATTAAAAGAGTACCAGACAGAAAGCGGGAAAGCACATTACAGAATTAAGCCAATTATTAATCAACGATTTTGATTCAAATGAATTTGTAACCTTGACATCACATGAGATATTAAATGCGGTGGAATTTATTCACTTTAAATCTCTAAAATGTACATAAAACAACGTAATGAAAACGGCTGAACTATCGAACAATATCACATAAAATATGTGATTTCATTTCCTTAAACAATCAACGACCAGTGAAATTATTCGTAGCTGACCGTGGCTTAGGAATTCAATCAGTACGAATAGAAAGGAACTGGGTGATTGCGGACAAAACAGAGTAGAAACGCCGATTTCAGCTGTGCAGTGGGCGACCTTCAATCGCTGCAGCAACCACTTTCTCCACTATTTCGAAAATGTAGTAGTGATTTGTCTTACACAGAAATTGATGATCTTTCATATGAGCCTTAGTTTTTTCGGTAGGCCGATCTTTCTAGATAGCTAGGTACGAGGCATCACTTATGATGCTGCTGCAATTGATAAGGCTAGTCCTGGGGACATGCAGCACTGAATTTTCGTACAGTTCTACCCCTCCTCTGTATCGAGGAACAGACGAAATTCGGTAGTCTTATCGGACTAGAAATCGGATATTTTTTATTTCATTTTTTAATTTTCTTAATAGCGCCACCACGCTTTTCGTTTTTTAATAATTCAGTTGAAAAAAGCCGCGAATACTTGAAGTCCGCTAATCGTCACATGCTATTTTCAGGCATGAGTGTGTTACAGACCAGCCTTCATTCCGTCAGGCAGTTCTTAACAAGCCAACCACGTCACTACCATCGTGACTACTAGCTGGTGGAGTTTTGCCACGTTTTGTTCGAGCTTAATATCACCACTATACTTTATTTCTGTTGCATAAGCGTCAAAGCTTTTTTCTTCCGTATTACAGTTTTTAGGATAAGGTATCCGGCGATACCATCTTACCATATAGAGATAAGGTCGCACTAAAAACATATTGGTGTCTATAGACGATGGTTTCTCTCTTCCCATTAGGAGTGCCTCTGCTTGTTTATCTAAATATTAATTAATTTGTCGTATTTTTTTTTAAATTTGGAAACGTAGATAGGCATTTTTGTACCATTTTATTATGATTTACGAAGATTTACCTAATAATATATGATATGGGTTTCCCATTTTTTCGAAAAAATACCCTAATTTTAAACCGGCAGCTTCGATTAATCGGAAAATAATCCTTTCTATCATATTTAATTGTAATAAAATTATAAACTTGCCACCATCACATTGTGCGACTAAGTATCTTCGGCTAATTGTGGGCGCACTGGTTGTTCCTCTGCCTACCAAAGACCTTAGGTCTTTGCTGCCTACCTCTTAGGGGATACGGGCGTGAAGATACTAATAAAATAAAACGTGATCTTGGTATTATTACCTATAAGATTTTCCCAGATGATTTCGACAAAATTTTTAATAGTTTTCTTTCAGTTCGTTTTCATGTGATTGTTCCAATGACTATTTTCAGTGTCATCCAAGTCTACCAATTTGGACGTTTAGTATAATTATCCATGTCCGTATCATGACAAATGTGTCCGCGCCATATTGTCGACATTTTCGCGGGCACACATTATTGACGTACGGCCTATTGACACACGGTTTGTGCGTGCGCGCCGACTTTGGACTCTGGAGACGTAGTTTAAACAACGTGGACGTGTTGGTAATGTGCTAATTAACAAGATAGATTATTTGTATAGAGTTGAACATCTCGCGGTATGAGTCATCACGTGGTTACCTTGCGGGGTAGCCAGAGTGAACTGAAGATTGGTGAGATAAGCGGTGATCCTCATCGCCACATTTTATTCCATTGTCCCGCTTTTTAGGGTTCCGAAGTTCTTCTAGGATCCCTTTTTTTATTGTCGATAGGGAAGCGCTTGACCACGATTTCGCCTGATGGTAAGCTAAGATCCGGCCTAAGATGGAACGTGCTTCGCTAGAAAATACCTATTCACTCTTCTCTTGAAGATCCCCAGGTTGTACCCGCCGGGGAACACAGACTCAGGTAGTACATTCCAGTCCCTTGCGGTTCGGATCAAGAACGTCGAGTCGAACCGCTTTGTTTGGGTACGTGGAACGTCCACCACATGGCGATGCCTAGTATCTGTACACCTCGACGATCGATAGAAAACGAGGATGGCGGAATTAATCCCTTTTAGTTTCGCTATGTCCGTCCGTCCGTCCTTCCGCACAATAGCTTTAAGGTTGTAGTCCTAGAAAGCTGTAATTTGGCACAAATATATTAAGTCACGTTGACAAATTGGTAACATAAAACCTTGAAAAATACTTTTTTTCAAGGTAGATCAAGCTACGTGTAAAGTGGTTTAAAAAAAGTTAATTTTTTTTCTCACGTTTTTCTCACTCCATTGTGTGGGGTATCATTGGATAGGTTTTTAAAAAATATTGTAGATTTGTGAAAACAAGTTTTCGATTAAAAGACTCGTTTGTAAAATATTAAGTTTTAAAGTGCTAATTTTTGTTAAAGTCAAGTGTCCTCCCCTCCCCTTCTGCAAGTTAAACGGTTGGTTTTAGGGGTGAGAAAAAAATCATGGTATTATAATGAAGTTTTTGAGGTTATTTAAATGTTTCAAAAGCTATAGGTATATTTAGTTAAAGTTGATATGAATCTTAATTGTTCAGATGTATATAACTATTTAAAAGGAATAAAATAAAATAGTAATGGCCGAAGCGATAAAAATACACGTGGAAAAATAAATTATGATTAAAAATAAATGTGCACTATTTTTTCCCGACTTTTCAAAAAATACTGTATTATTTCCAAAAATAGTGGCAATCAAACGATGTACAAATGTGGCAACCTCACTTGCGTCATAATTGTTGTAGCTGCGGACAATAGGAATACGAAATGATTAATTATCTGCGGTGGGTATTACCTATCTATATATATAAAAGGCAAAAGTGACTGATTGAGGTATCAACGCATAGGCCAAACCCTTAAGGCTAGAAACTCAAAATTTCGCACACGTATTTCGGTTATGATGTAGGCATCCACTAAGGAAGGATTTTTCAAAATGCAACCCCAAAGGGGGTTAAAAAGGGGATAAAAGTTTGTATGATACTTTTTATTCTCTTAACATATTTGCATGAAACTTCGTACAAATTGAGTAGAAAAAAAATATAATGAATTACGTGTTTAAGCGTTTCTCGAAATTCGATTCCTAAAAGGGTGAAATAGGGGATGAAAGTTTTATATAACCGCACAAACTATTGTCAAACCTTAGGAGGTACACACTTGAAATTTTGGACACATACTCCACTTATGACGTAGATATCCGCTAAGAAAGGATAACTAAAAATTCAACCCTCAAAAGGGTGAAATAGGGGATAAAAGTTTAAACATTTTATTCCTTAGAAATATCTGCATGAAATTTCGTAAGAATTGAGTATGGCAAAAGTAATGACTTATATATTTCAACATTTTTCGAAATACAGCCCCTTAGAGGGTAAAATAATGCATAAACGTACAGGCTAAACCCTTAAAACTAGAAACTTAAAATGTCGTACACATATTCCTGTTATGACGTAAGTAGTCACTAAGCAATGATTTTTTCAAAATTCAGCCTCCAAGATGATGAAATAGAGGAAAAAATTTTATACGAAACTTTTTATTTCTTGGACATATTTGACTGAAACTTAATATGAATTGAGTGCAGCAACAATAATGAGTCATGTGATTCAGCGTTTTTCAAAATTCGACATCTAAGAGGGTAAAACAGGGAATGAAAATTTTATATAAACGCACAGGCCAAACCTTAGGTCAAGAAACTTAAAACTTTGCGCACATATTTTTTACCCGCGGGTGAAAATTATGAGTATTAATTATATTATTCGAACTATTATCACTATTATTACGCGAAAATTCGGTAAGATTATTAACACGATTGTCAGAATTTTGAGAATTGGGTATATTGTATGTACCTATTATTATAATTTTTATTACGCGACGCATTACGAGTAAGAGAATTAAGTTTTCTAAGCTGAATCAAGTATTTACTGTGAGCTTCTTCGCTTCGCTTAAATCTTTCCGATATCCGTTTTACTCAGTCCGAAATGTCAATTTTAGAAAAAGGACTCTTAAGAATAGCCCAACTCCAAACTTGACCAAAAAATCATTAGAAACCTTAGCGGTTGACGCGGAAATGGCAATAGTGTTAAATAAAAAGGATAATATAATTAAGGGTGTCGTTGCCCACCAAATAAAAAATATTCCCCTTTCACAAAACTTTAATGCAGAAATGGCTACAATTAAATCTCTAAAAAATAAAATATCAGATAATAATTTAGTAGTATAAGCAGATAAAGGTAATACTGTTGTTGTTTTAGATCGCGATAATTATAATAATAAAGTTAACGACGTAATCTCAGGTGAGGATTTCACTCAGTTATCGTACGACCCTACAAATAAGTTTTCTAAACAAATTCGTAATACATTGAAAAGTTCAAAATATCTATTCCAAACAACTTCATCCCAAGAAAGAGTAATCGAAATGAATCCTCGTTCACCATTATTATACGGTTTACCGAAAATTCACAAAGATGGTTGTCCAATACGTCCAATCGTTTCGTATATTAGGGCCCCCGCATACGAGTTATCAAAGTCATTAAATGTAATTATTAAAGCAAAAACAAATTTTAAACCAACTTATAGTTTAAAAAATAGTCTTCAACTGGTTAATAAAATTAAGGACATAGTTCTTCCTCGCAATGCTAGACTATTGTCGTTAGACGTAGAAAGTTTATTCACAAATGTTCCCTCTGACGAAAGTATAAATATAATGTCGAAAATGCTAGAAAAACAACGTTTAATTCCAGCGGAAATAAATGAGGTGGTAGAATTAACTAAGATATGTATGAGTCAAAATTATTTTAAATTTAACGAAGATATATACATCCAGAAAGAAGGTCTAGCTATGGGTTCTCCTTTAAGTCCATTAATGGCAGAATTTTTTATGGATAATTTTGAAAAACTAAATATTGTAGGTCATCAGTATATACTATATATTATATTATTACCGTTACGTTGACGATATTATTATGTGTTGGACAGATACGGACAGACAACTAGATCTTTTTGTAAAAAAATTAAATAAAAAACATCCAAAAATAAAGTTTAAACTAGAATTAGAAAAGGAAAATTCAATAAATTTCTTAGATTTAACAATAACAAAACAAAATAATAAACACCACTTTGGGATTTTCCGTAAATCGACATACACAGATACTACAATACCCGCGTCATCCTGCCACCCATGGCAACACAAAATAGCCGCGTTTAATAGTTACATACACAGATTAACAACTTTACCACTTAGTAGGGAGAGTTATAACGAAGAGCTCAATACAATTTTTAAAATGGCGGTTTCAAAGGGATATAGTTGTAATTTAATTAAAAGTTTAATAAAAAAGAAAGAAACACAAAAAATTAGAACATTACTTTATGCGGTACCACCCCAAAAAGAGTTTAAGTTTAAATCTAGTCTAACGTATTTCGGTCGCGATTCGGAAAAAATACATAAATGTTTAAAACGTAATAATATCAACGTAGCATTTAAAACACATAATTCCTTACGAAACATATTGTGTAATGGAAAGGACAAAACACATAATAATAATAAATCTGGAGTTTATAAATTACGTTGTTCCGAATGTAGTAGCGTATATATCGGTCAAACCGGTCGAAATTTCGAGCCACGTTATAAAGAACACATATCCGCCTTTAAAAATAAACATTCCGATAAGTCTCATTTTGCTAAACACCTTTTAGAAACCGGTCATAGTTTAACAGCGAATCATACTTTTGAAGTATTACATACGTGTGATAAAGGTTTAAAATTAAATATATTAGAGCAGTTAGAGATCATAAAACGTAATAACGGTTCAATCAAATTGTTAAATGAACAAACAAATCTTTCAAATTCACCCCTGTTACAAAAGAGCGTTTGGGCTGGCCACACATTGCGAATAGTATAAAAAGCGTGTCAAACACCGACGCGAATCAGTATTACTTACATTCGCGTAGAGTGAGGTAGTGTTCGTTTCTCCTGAAGATGCTTCGGTTTCGAAGTGAAACGTGCGTTGAGTACGTACATGAATTGTGTGCTTTTGTGATTGGTGCCGGCGTGGTCGTGGTTGTAAAAGTGTGGTGGATGTGGGCGGATAAGTGTGCCGCTGGGGGTCTTCGTTTGATCGGAACCATCGGTGAGTCCTATCCATTTATTAAACCGACGTCTCTCTTTTCGGTACCATCACGGAGGATACATAGAATAATAGTTCGCGGATAATAGCAAATTTAATTAATTTCACCTTTTAATAATGGATTTCCGCAAAGTAACGCCTGAATCAATAAAATAACGAAATATGATTTAATTTATAACGAAATTAAAAAAGTGTTTTGATTTTCAAAAATGAAATGTCATTTATAACAAAATTAAGATTTTTGAACTCTGAATAAAATTCTTTACTTTAGTATAGTATAGTATTTACTTTAGTATATAATATTATTTTTATTTATATAAATAATATTACTTTAGTATAGTTTTTGTTCCTTTGAGCTTAAAGTACCCCAATTTAGCGGAAATTTTCAAGGCTGGCCTGCAGGGGCAACCGATTTACAGATCTTTAAATTCCCGCTACGTATGTAGATAAGGAAGTTAACTTCCGGATTTATGCACTGATTGAGTACAACATCTAATCAGCTCTTTTTCTCAAAAAACTGCATCTAATACATAAATTGCATCAAAATTGGTTTATCCATTCGTGAGTTATCGTTGTCGAAACATTTTGAAAAAAAAATTTTTCTACAATTTTCTACAGTTTTTCACGTTATTTTAGTACTAAAAAACCACGTCAAATGTCGTTTCAAAAATTAAAATCAATTAAAATTTTCAAAAGTAACAGCTTTTCAAATATTAAAATTATGCTGTTTACAGGAAACTTACTTCGTATTTTGAAATAACTTTCAGGCTAATATACTGATTTATTATAAAATTTGATCAGCTGTTCTGCTTAAAATACTGCGCTTTATCAGCTTTTCTCCTTAGAAACTGCGTCAAATGCCGTAAATCGGATAAAAATCGCTCGAGTTGTTCGGGATTTATCAATTACGAATGTCTTAAAAAAGTTTTTTTTTTATATTTCCTCGACATTTTTTACCTAATAAAACAATCTAGAGTTCAAAATTACGTCGAATGTTATTCGAAAGATCAAAGGCGGTCATCATTTTGAAAAAATATATTTCTTTTCAAACAATGCATAACTATTAACTATCATTTAAAAAAAATCTTTAGATTTTTTAACTCTTCGAATTCATAACTCTATTCGTAGGCAAAGTTTTTTTAATACCTCAATTTAGCGGAAAGTTTCAGGAATAACCTGTAGAACCAACCAGCTGACAGATTTTTTTTAAATATATAGGTATATTTAGTTTTAGGTTAGGTATATTACAAGTTTATTTTATAATTACGTTAGTTTGTTTAATAGGTGTGTTACCAATAAGTATTTTTAGTTTTAGGTATAGTTAGTTACGATATTAGATATTGCCATAGGAAGTTTAAGTTAGTTTTAAGTTTTTTACATAAATTTTGATAATAAAACATGGTATATAAATAACTAAGGTGAATATATAAATTTTATTTTTTTATACACAATATTAGCGGCCCGCTCAACTAAGTAGAGATGTTCAATAAAGTAGCTTATAAAGAAAAGTTAAATGAGGTCACTCTAAATTAGTATATGTGCAAACGAAGCCGCGGGTAACAGCTAGTTCATTATAATTTTCGGTCGCCCCATGTTCGAAAGTCGACTGTAATTCTATTAACGTTAGAGTGTAAATTTCTATTAAACAAAAGATGACTCACTTAGATTATATTAAAATCTCTTGTTTCTAATTTTGTCAGCAGCTCCTGATTCAAGAAACCTACCTTCTCTTGTCAAAGGTCAGCAGACTTACTAGGCAGCACTTCACACCGGCCCATTGTTTACTTCTTTATAAGGCGCAAATCCGGCCTCATATGGAGTACTGCTCTCATGTATGGGTGGGGGCTCCTCAGTATCAGCTTATTCCTTTTGATCGCATTCAATGTAAAGCGGCTCGAATCGTTGATGACGACTATTTCAAATCGGCTTGATTTTTTGGCGTTACGTAGAGATTTGGCATCACTCTGCATCTGTTATTGGCGCTATCATGGGGAATGTTCCGAGGAACTGTTTCGATAAAACTTTTTACAAGTTACTTTGACACGTCAACATGAGCACTGAGAAGACACACTCATTCTTAAGGCGAGGTATTTCGACGCGCGTCAATTCTATAGAAAATGGGTGGCGCGGTATGTTCTGAAACCGTTGGGAAACGTGTTAATTTTCGGATAAATAAATATAGAACATCAGCTGAAAACTAAAATTTAGCACATTCTTTTTTGTATTTACAACTAAATGTCACCATATAAAAATCATGTGGAAGATTAGAAATATTATTGACAAATTATTTGTTTTAGAGATTTTTTATCCTGTTTTCGGAATTTTATATTTATTTATTTATTTATTTATTGAAAGGTACAACTACAGAAAACAATTTTTTACATTTACATAATTCTTAAAGTAGTTTCACAATAAAATTGAATTCCAATAAGTGTTGCACACATCGTTGATACAGAATTTAGAAATAATGAAAAAATAGGTAAATAAATAATAAATGATCGAGTAAAGTACATTCTATCATTAGCACATTCTTTAGATAATATCTTCAGGTATATCGTGTAATTTTTGTAAAATTGTTATTTAACTATCAATACAAAAAAACGTGATTTAACAAATCAGTTTTTTCCCGTTTGTCGCGATGTCTCGCCTTAAAAGGCCGGTAACGCAACTGCAAGACCCCTTGTAGTGTAGTTGTCTTTGGGCGGAGGTAATCACCATCAGGTGAGCCTCCTGTCCGTTTGCCCCCTCTTCTACAAAAAAAAAAAGATAAGCTTACCTTTTGTACTAATTTTGAAATTATGTCTTCTTTTTGTTATTCGTGTGCAATTAGTGGTTAAATAAAAATAAAATAAGAATATAAATATAATAAGGAGGGGACCGAAGTCCGTCTGTGGCCGCGTTTCCTATCCGTTAGTAGTTTAAAAAAAATGTTGACGTATCAAAATAATTCGTAAAAAGTATTATTGAATAAAGTACTTCTGATTTCTGAGAAGCGTTGAAACTTGTATATAATGTGTACAAGATAAATAATTGTGATATCGCGATTTTTAATTTTATTATTTTTTCTTGTAGCATTTATGAATTGCTTGAACCGCTACGAACTCAATAGGTAAATTAGCCTAAAATTATTTTAGAAATATTAAGTAAGTTTGTTTTAAACAACGTAATTTTGGTATCTCGCCGTGTTGGTCCCGGCCTCCTTTGTAGAATAGGCCAACTGCCGTTCTGCCGGGCAGGTCGTAAAAGGCGACCGATTGGCTATCGAGTCACTACCATCATGACTACTAGGTGGTAGAGTTCTGCATTGCCTCGCCCGGGTCTGGTACCACCGCCTTACCTATTCCTGCCGCAATAGCGTCAGTGCTTGTCGCTGTCGTGTTCCGGTTTGGAGGGTAAGGTAGCCGGTAAACTTATGCATGTGGCATTAGACCTCGCCACAAGGTAGCAACGCACCATTAACATCTTTGGTGTCTATAGGCGATGATTGACTCTTTCCATCAGGAGACCCATCTGCTTGTTTGCTATCTTATGATATAAAAAAAAAACTATTTGAAAAGTAGTCATTTTTGGAAACTTGATTCGATCTTGATTTTTGAAACGGTATTAGACACAGTTTTTTAAGTTCTAAAATAATATTAAAATCTTTCGGAGTTATGAATGTTAGATAAACTAAAATAAGTTTCTACGTTTTTTAAATTATTTTTTTTCGAATATCTATACATATAATAAAATCGTAAGAAATTCAAAACTGTACATTGAATATTTTTTTAAAGAATACTTAGGACTTGATCTACAATCGATATCGAAGCCAAAAATATAGTTTTTAGAATTTTTGTCTGTTTGTCTGTATGTATGTCCGGGGTAAACTCAAAAAGTACTGCATGGATTTACTTCAAATTTTGTATGAATATTACTAATAGGTCGGGTCAACATATAGGCGATAGGCAACGACTACGATTCAACTTTAATAAACATGACCGTCCTTCGCGCAATGGGACCAAATATACGTATATGTCTTATATCACTCTCACAAATAAAACGAATTCATGAGTTACCCATCAAGCCGTGTATGCTACAGAGTACATGCTTTGTTCAGCCTGTTTTGTCTGATGTATGACATGCCAATATTGATTTTTTTCAATGAATTTATAAAATATTAGTTGCACCGTTCAGCTTGCTACAAGCTTATAAAAGTTTTTAATAGATCTCGCGGGAACAACCGATGTTCCGGGGATAAAAACTACTCTACGTGCTATTCCAGGTCATCATCTACCTGTGTACAAAATTTCATCCAAATCCGTACAGTAGTTTTTACGTGATTAAGTAGCAAATATCCATCTATACATCTAAACTTTCACTTATTAATATAGATTGATAAATATATTATCTTTAAGGCCCGTTTGTACCAAACTATAATTTAAATACATTTAAATTTTAATCACAATAATTTTAAAAGTATTTAAATTGTTTAATGTAATCATAATAATAATGTAGCTGACCCGGCAAACGTTGTTCTGCCTTTTTAACTACTCTTATTTTTTTCACCTTTTAAACCTTCCCTGGACTTCAACAATTAATTCAAAACCAAAATTAGCCAAATCGGTTCAGCCGTTCTCGAGTTTTAACGAGACTAACGAACAGCAATTGATTTTTATATAGATAAGATTTATTGCTACGCTAATAAAGTACTATTATTATAATTGCAAAATTTTGAGTAATCCTTCTTCTATCTTCTTATTTGTGCGAATGACAAATATTCTAAGAGCCAGTGAACGGATACCTGTATGTATTTGACCAGACCTGGGTTTTTGTACATTGAGGCCCCTATACATACCAATGAGATGGGGACTCACTAAGCCTAAAGTGGTGGACGCGGCGAGTGCGCAGGTAAGACAGGTATCGATTTTTGGCTATTTATAAATGCATTTGACCACGTCTGCCGTTTTGATATTTGAAAGTATATTATTAATGGAAAATAACAATGGCAGACCATTATCACGCGGTTAACATTGTGGCAGACAATTTTGAAAATGTTACAAAAAAATTTTTTTGAAATTAATTGACCAGATCTGCCATCAATATATTTTATTTATTATAGTCTTAAAAACTTATATTGATAACGGCAGACGTATTCATTGCGTATAAACATCAGCAGATAAAAAAATCTGAGATACTACCCGGTCAAATGTTTATATATTACGATAGCAGTTTTACATTCATATAATTTACAATCACTGTATTTAATGAAACTAATAGTTTACACATAGTCTATATACTAAACTTTTAAAGTTGAGCGATATACTTATTGTTAAATGAATTTAACAAATATCTTTACAGCTATTCAAAAACTAATAGTTTTTGAGTGTGTTGCTTAGTAAATGGTTTAAAAATTGACACTGACTTTTCAAAATAAAACAAAAATCCATGTGATGAAATTAAATTGTCACAAAAAAACTGATTGGTAATTTTATGCTAAGTTCATTATCTAATCACGTCGGAAAGGTCAATATAAAATAAAATAAAATAAATTAGCCCCACGATACATGTCAGTGATTGCGACTTCAGTGGTCTCTGAATGTTCACTTTATTTAACAGGATATACACCTTCAGATATCCGCAATTATTGCATTAACTTGCAACGCATCTCTAAAATATTGTTTATAGTCATAAAAGTGTAGTCAAAATGCCGTTGAATGAAAATAGTGATTTTAATATTTTTAATATTTTAATATTACTTAATAGTGATTAAATACCTAAAAAGCGTTGAAACCTTTTTATTCCGGAAATATACCCCTCGTATATTACCTCATAAAAAATATCGTATATATTTTGATAAGAAACGTCACATACATCGAGTTATGATCATATCGATACGGTGTATCGATTCAAATCGATTTTAAGTTTAACATGTAACAGTAGTGATTGATAGTAGAGGACAGTAGACACTTCAATTTCGACTAGAGATTAGTTTCGTAGAAAGTTTGGTGTGTGTGGCTCAAGTGGAGCCCCCATTAAATTTTGTAAAAGGTCCAAATGTATTAACTCTCCACCCCGTGGGGTAGGGGTTATAACAGAGCCCTCTCAGGTATAAATCCTACATTTTTTGAATGGTAGTAGCTATGAGAAAAAATACTATAGGCTAGAATGAGTACAATAGTAATACATTGGACAAAGAAGAAAGATAGCTATATGCATACATCTGACCGGGTAGTATCTCAGATTTTTTTATCTGCTGATGTTTATACGCAATGAATACGTCTGCCGTTATCAATATAAGTTTTAAAGACTATAATAAATAAAATATATTGATGGCAGATCTGGTCAATTAATTTGAAAGAAAAATTTTTAATATTTTCAAAATTGTCTGGCACAATGTTAAACGCGTGATAATGGTCTGCCATTGTTATTTTCCATTAATAATAATAATAATATACTTTCAAATATCAAAACGGCAGACGTGGTCAAATGCATTTATAAATAGCCAAAAATCGATACCTGTCTTACCTGCGCACTCGCCGCGTTCACCACTTTAGGCTTAGTGAGTCCCCATCTCATGTACGGTAGGTATAGGGGCCTCAATGTACAAAAACCCAGGTCTGGTCAAATACATACAGGTATCCGTTCACTGGCTCTTAGACAAACAAACCTATTAGAGATATGGACACCAAATAAAAGGTGTTAATGGTGCGTTACTATCTTGTGGCGAGGCCTAATGTCACATGCATAAGTTTACCGGCTACCTTACCCTCCAAACTGGAACACGACAGTGACAAATACTGACGCTATTGCGACAGGAATATGTAAGGCAGTGGTACCAGACCCGGGAGAAAATGCAAAACTCTACCCTACTAAAAACTTATACTATACATATTAAAATAATGTCAAACAATAAATGTCAAAATACAATAATAGTTACAATATCACTCAATTAATTAAAATAGTAACATTTTTTTATAAACAAACAGAAACATTTGGAAAACATAACCTTCCTTCAATAGCACTCAGGTAGAAACAACTTAATATTGCTCATATCAAGGGTTTCCACGGAAGGTGATCAGAGTAATACAACCTTCGCATAAGAGGCGTTCAAATATAAATACTGCGGCTTGAAAGTGTGTACTCGTAATAATCAGCAAATTAAACAGTAAACAGCACTCAGCAGCATTAACTTGACCCCAATAACTTAAACGTAACTTAGGGTCGAATAAACGTTTACTTAACATTTATAACCGTAGATAGGTAGTGCCATTTGCTGGGATTACGTGATACGCAGTATAGATATGCATTAAATCCCACTATCCCACTAGTTTTGACAGATAAGGCACAAAAAAACTAGCGATATTCTTAAAATAAGCGATTAAATGGTTAATAACTGATAACGATTAGTTTATTTAATGAATAACATTTTTACGGGAAGTTTTTTTTTCTTTTTTATATTATTTTGCCGCAGCCAATAATTAAATCTATTCAAATCGAAAGATAACAATTATACAAATAAAAAACAGTCTAAGTTAAGATCTAGTAATAGTAATCCAAAAAAGTGTCGAGGGACAAAGTTATATGACTTCGAAAAAATAGAATTAAATCCATATTATAACTTCAGCACTTGAACAATATTCAATTACACGTTCATACTAGGATAATGTTACTCAATTCCGGCAAATTGCACTACCTATTAAAATCATCGTAACCTAATGTTATGAAGCGCTACTTGAAGTTGTGACTACAATATCTTATATCACATGAGTCTTATAGTGTTTTCAGGAATTGATATTTTCCCTTCTTGGACCCAGTTCCTTTGAAGAATAGACCGATTGCCGTTCTGCCAGGCAGGTCGTAAAATGTAAACGATTAGCTAAACCTGTCACTTGTCACTACCATTGTGACTACTAGGTGGTAGAGTTTCGTAACGTCTTGACCGGGTATTTACATTTAGTACCACATCCTTACTTATCCCTGTCGCAATAGCGTCAATGCTTGTCATTATCGTGTTCGGTTTGGAGAGTAAGGCCAGTAGACTTATGCATGTGGCATTGCCATGCGGCAACACGGATAGTAACGCACCATTAATATCTTTGGTGTTTATGAGCGGCGGCTTCTCTTTCCATCAGCAGAGCAATCTGCTTGTTTAATATCTAATGATATTAAAAATGATACATGATTTATTGAACTTAGGTACCTACCAACTCGTGCATTGTAGTTGGCAGCAGGGCCGCAATCAGAGAGGGGTAAGGGGGCTAAACTTCCAACATGAGTCAGTTGCCGTTATTAAAAAAACTACAACATTATAAATTATCTTCTATAACAGTGTAAGTAAAATAAGTGTGTGAAATGAGTCAGTTGCCGTTATTAAAAAAACTACAATATTATAAATTATCTTCTATAACAGTGTAAGTGAAATAAGTGTGTGAAAGCTCTCTTCAAATTTGTTGGACCCTCACCATTCCTTTATCGGACTACTAGACGCAGGCAGAAGTTCCATCTGTACGTTGTTGATGTACCAAAAAATCGAACAAAACGGTATGACAACTTTATTTTGGTTCGAGTCGTCAAGGCTTGGAACGAACTGCCTGCGTCTATTTTACCTGACAAATAGGTTTCTTTTGGATGGGCGTGTACCACCTTCGTCTTCATCGACACTTTCTATTAGATCCATCGTCACCATCTCGATGTCTGGAAAACCAAATTACATGTTTAGTATTTCTAATTTATTATTTAAAGTAAAAATCTCACTGCACCATTGCTACTCCACTAGCTGATTACCGCGGTGTAAATCGCTTACGTCCTGCGTCCGTCACTCAGAAAGTCAGAAATAATGTACCACTCTTATAGTAAAAGAATTATTAAAATCGGTTATATAGTTCCAGAGATTACTTCATACAAACAAACTCATAAACTTGTAAACTTACCTTCTTTATAATATTAACTAACTTTTCTGGCTCAGTGACCCGAAGTGTGCCCGAAGGGAGTCTCGGCTTCGAAACCAGAACTCTCCACCTCACACGATCTTGCGCCATATTCCGCCAATTGTTGGCTTATAATATTAACACATTAAACATTAACATTTGGAATACTCTTCCCATTGATATTAGGAATAGTCCCTCCAAATTGTCTTTTAAACGTTCTCTCTGTAAGCGTTTGGCAGAATAATGGTGTTACGCGCTATGGTAGTATAATATGTATGTATATATGTATTTATATAACTATATATAAATATGTACTTGTATATATATAGGTATTTATGTAGGTATATGTATAATGTATTATATATGTAATATATTACTTGTATCTAAGTATATTGTAATATCGTATTATCTTATTGTTTTCTTTAATTTTAATTTATCTTAATAATAATCAAGAAGGAATATGTCAGTAGTAAACGATTGTATTAAGTTTCTCTGTGCACCCCATCGTAAACACTGTTTATATTTGTTTAAGGTTGACTGGTAGAGAATGTCATGTAGCATTAAGTCCACCTCTGTACATGTTGTGCATAAATTTTAAATAAAATAATAATAAATAAATTAATTATTATAAATGGGTTTGAAGATATATCGCTGTCCATCCTATCAATGTGAATCTAGGAAGATGAATGCTTAATTTATCATACTAAATCTCAGACAAAAAGTAATAAAGACAGAGCGCCTCAAACTTTTTTTTGAAGCCGATTCCTCGAAGCTAATGTTCCGGTTTGGAGGGTAAGGTAGCCGGTAAACTTATGCATGTGGCATGAGACCTTGCCATAAGATAGCAACGCACCATTAACATCTTTGGTGTCTATAGACGATGGTTGACTCTTTCCATCAGGAGATCGACCTGATTGTTTGCTATCTTATAAAAAAAAACTACGTCTGCATCTACAAACAAACTTTCATCACTGTGAACTGATATTGAGCTATTTGGGATTGGTTAGGTTTTAACGAAGGTGAGCAAGCGAAGCGAGCGTGCCGTGGCAGTGGCCGCCGAGCGCCATATCACCTCTATTGTTGGTGCTATTGAACTATTTGGGCTAGGTTAGCTTAAAACAGTAATGCGAAATCGCCGAGAAATACCGAAATATTGTAGTTATAAAAATAGGAGATAAATTTTGATTAGACGAATTGGATTTTACGACGAATTGCTATTCGACGAATTGGATTTTCGACAAACTGTAGGGATACTCTTGAAAACCGATTTCAATTTGAAATAAATATTTAATGAGTTTTGAAATATTTCGTACTCTGGACAACTATATTCAATTATTGGAATCAGCGACAGTGCCACACGGATTTCGAATTTTTTTGAAACTACTCATTATTACTTTTATTCGTTAATAGCTGTTCGCTGTAGCCCGCGACTTCGTTCACGCGGACTTTGTTTACTCCGCACAGCACCTCCCCGCTAGGTGATAGCGTGATAATATGTACCCTATATGTTGACCCGACCTGTTAGTAATATTCATGCAAAATTTGAATTAAATCCATGCAGTACTTTTTGAGTTTACCCCGGACATACGTACAGACAAACAGATAAACAGACAAACAGACAAAAATTTTAAAAACTATATTTTTGGCTTCGATATCTATTGTAGATCACGCCCCAAATATTATTTTAAAAAATATTCAATGTACAGTTTTGACTTTCCTACGATTTTATTATATGTATAGATTTTGTTTAAAACTGTACCTAAAATTTCCACTTTTAACACTAGCTTGACGTGTAACGATGACATATATTTCCAATAATTAGGTCGTTACTATACCGAATCAATGTGGGCAATATTGGTTTCAAGAGTACCGTTTTTTGACGATATTCGAAACTTATTGTTTTTATCAATATTGCTTAAAGATTTATATTGTTTTTAAGAGTAGGGCTGCTGTTCTCGACAAATTGTTCGCAAATCCCCAAACTAGGCTGATGCCTACCAGTGCACATCGAGGCGTCATATAGTAAATTCAGACATGTATTAAATAGTGTTAATACATTATTTATTACATAATAAAATTAATACATTCCTATGGCTATGCTCCATCTTTATTTTATCTGAGTTCGAGATATATTGAAATCAGACGAGTTCGAGATATATCAATCCCATTACAGTTGATGTTTGACAGACAGTGACATCGATCTCACATCATCGTGGGTGTATTTATAACTAACTGTTGCCCGCGACTTCGTTCGCGCGAATTTCGTTTACTCCGCACAGCTTCTCCCCCGTAGGTGATAGCGTGATAATATGTAGCCTATATGTTGACCCGACCTGTTAGTAATATTCATGCAAAATTTGAAGTAAATCCATGCAGTACTTTTTGAGTTTACCCCGGACATACATACAAACAGACAAAAATTCTAAAAACTATATTTTTGACTTCGATATCGATTATATATCACGCCTCAAGTATTTTTAAAAAAAATATTCAATGTACAGTTTTGACTTTCCTACGATTTTATTATATGTATAGATATGCAGCGAACACAATACAATAATGTTACAGTATTAACATTAGGAGAATAATTAATATCCAACAAAAAGAATATTGTTATTAATTATTATATATATAACTCCAGTGAATACACATAAAGCACGTGTTTCAAGTGATAAATAATTACATAAACAATGCGAGTGTCGCCTGGTGATGTCACCGTGTTTGAGTTTCCAATTGGCTGCCCCTCGGCGGAGTGGCGCGCAAACACTTTGCTTGCTTTGCTTGCTTTGTGACCGTGTGGAAACGATGAAAATTATAATCTGATACAAAAACTACAGAGTATATTTACTAATATTACGTGTAAACGTGATAATTGATAATTTTTTTTTATTGCCTTACCGTCTGTGTCTAGACATAGCTATATATATTATTACCTAGTTGACCCGCGCAGCCGTCATGCCCTCGAGTAGATTACCACGTCATCGATATAATATAGTTTTTTATACAAACTTTCATCCCGAGTATCAGTCCTTTAGGGTTGATTTTTGAAAAAAGTAGTCTGCGTTTGAGGCCGGATTTTAAGACATCTCCATGCCAAATTTAATTAAAATTGATTGAGAGCGTGACAGACAGACATATTTTCGTATTTATAATATTAGATAAGTATTGATTTAGTCTTGTCGCGCACAAAGTCAAAAATTGCGTTTTGCTTCATTTACCTATATTTCTATATTAATATTCATATTAATTAAAATTAATTAATTAATTAATAATTAATATTATAAATGCGAATTAATATTAATATAATTTTATAAATGCGGAAGTTTGGATGTTTGGATGGATGTTTGTTACTCAATCACGCAAAAACTACGGAACGGATTTGAATGAAATTCGGCACACGGGTAGCCGATGACCTGGAATAGCACATAGGCTACTTTTTATCCCGGAAAAATGAGGTGATCCCGCGGGATTCGCCGAAAACTTTTATAATGCAGCTCGCTGCACGCTGCAGCTAGTAATATATAAATTAGGTACAGTTACAGAAAATCAGTGCATTATACAATAACCCGTAATAAATTTAAAAAATGTGTTAAAACAAAACTATATAAAGAAGGTCCATAAAATATCTGAATATCTAGATGACAGCAAAGCATGGGTTTAACTGCTCCTCATATCAGCAATCTTTATTATTATTATTGTAACAATTACATACTTACAAATTAAACATTATGTAATCTTACTTTAAAAAAATATACATTAAAAAAGACAAGCTCGCTGAGTTTCTTCCACCGTATTTTCTCAGTGTGTGGCAGCGTTTCCAATCGGGTAGTAGTTAAAAAAATGTTGACGCATCAAAATAATTTGTAATAAATTTTACTGAATAAAGTATATCTGATTTATGATTTCCTATCAAATTGAGCTAGACCACACTTAGCCACACTATCGTCCATTGTGAGTGAAGGTATAGTGGCTATTTCTACCAAACCAGTTCATACCAAAATTCCACCACTTTACGGGGGTGCTCAAATAGCTCCCTTTTATGTGCCACCTTCTTTGAAGAATTAGGCCCTTATGTACTTCAATTCCTTAAGGCGAGACATCGCAACCGGAAAAAAACTGGTTTGTTAAATCACGTTTTTTGTATTGATTGTTAAATAACAATTTTACAAAAATTACACGATATACCTGAAGATATTATCTAAGGAATGTGCTAACTTATTATATGATAGAATGTACTTTACTTGATCATATAAAATTTCGAAAACAGGCTAAAAAATCTCTAAAACAAATAATTTGTTAATAATATTTGTAATCTTCCACATATTTTTTATATGGTGACATTTAGTTGTAAATACAAAAAAGAATGTGCTAAATTTTAGTTTTCAGCTGATGTCCTATATTTATTTATCCGAAAATTAACACGTTTCCCAGCGGTTTCAGAATATACCGCGCCGCCCATTTTCTATAGAATTGACGCGCGTCGAAATATCTCGCCTTAAACTCAAATAGATGATGTGGAGTATTTTCACACTTTAGGCGTACCCTACATTAGGGTCTGCCAGTGAGCCCCATGGCGTGCATGTGTTTATTCATTGGGCAGTGCCCGCTGTGCCCCTATAATTCTACACTTAGGCCCAATTTTTCAATGGTCACTTAAAACATCAGATAGCTAACTATTCAATAACTTTAACTGAGATTTTAACAAACGAATAAAATGTTTCAGTTTTTCAAAGCACAGAAAACGTTCAGTTAGTTACCTGGCTGATTTTTGTTACTAGCTTCACACATATCTGCGAGAGCGAGACGCGCTTATGTATGTTAACAGATTGTAGAAAGACATAGAGAACTTTGAAATAATGGTAGGGGCTGTCATAATACAACGTAAGTCCGAAGTCGTAAATTGTAACCAGATGTCCGCTTGGCCTGTCTGTTTGTTATTATTTTATTTTCGTTTGAACTTCGAATCAAAAACTAGTGTGTTGTATGTGTAATATTTTTATTTGTTCGAATAGTTTTTATTGGTGTCACAAAGTACTATTAGTCTTGTTACTATTTAAAATTATTTAAAATATGGAAAATATAGTGAATCACGAACTTTCTGCAAATCTTAGTATAGGTATGTACTTTTTTACCCGGACCAACATAAAGGAGTGGTAAGAGTGAAGTGAAATTATTTACCGAATTGGTGGCAAATCATCGCAGAATATTAAAAAATAAAATATCCATAGTTTCAAACGAGCTAACTGGGATGTAAAGGGACAGTTAAGTTTATTCGCCAGTTAGAGTATTTAACTAACCGTTAGAGCCTATCTGTCAATTGAAAAATTTAAAATAGCGTTAACTGTAGAATTTATGTTATCTCGTTGTTTAACTGGCCATTGAAAAATCGGGCCTTAGTTGTTTAAGTAATATTCCGGACAGTTTAGGATTCAGTCCAGGAAATACTTGTTTAGTTTGTCTACAATTAGTTAGCATTTCAGTGTTTTTTGTGTTTTATCTTGGTGATTTCTTTTATCTTAGTTCTTAGCAGATTAAAGCGTATAATAATATATTTATTTTTGGTTCTGGACCTACAACTACCATTTTTGACGTGCGCGCTTATTGGTTAGTTCAAATACTCAGATTAATCTGAGTTCAAATATTGCACTTTCATTGGTCAATTGAAATAACGCGTGCTTTCTCGGCTCGTTACACAGTCCCGTTACATTTTTTTACATCATAAGATCGGAAACAAGCAGATGGGTCTGCTGATGGAAAGAGTCAACCATCGCCTATAGACACCAAAGGTGTTAATGGTGCATTGCTATCTTGTGGCGAGGTCTAATGCCACATGCATAAATTAACCGGCTACCTTACCCTCCAAACCAGAACACGACAGTGACAAGCACTGACGCTATTGCGACAGGAATAGGTGAGGCGGTGACACCAGACCCGGGCGAGACAATGCAGAACTCTACCACTTAGTAGCTACGATGATAGTGATTCTCATACCCAATCGGCCGCCTTTTACGACTTGCCTGGCACAAGGGCACCTGGCCTCTTCTTCAAAGGAGACCGGGACTAACACGGTGGAAAATTTTACGAAATAATTTCCACAGATTGTAGAAAAGCGAGAGAAATGAATTTACACTTCAGAAATATTTTTAACAAGACATTAGGAACGTATGTAATAATTAATTGGCGTGTTGAAATTTGTTTTTACACTGAAAGAATATACATACATAGTAACAAATAATTTCTTTAACATTAATATAATTAAACTTGACTGCTTACAAAATATAGTGACATAGCTTTAATTAGTATTAATGTTTTGTATTAATTAAATTTGATTGCATCGTATAGTAAGTTATTGTTATTATTGTATGCGTAGTATATTTAACTTCAAAATCGTCTTGCATACTATTGTGGAATGACGGAAATGTTTAAATATTACCATTAGGTAGGTATAATATTGTTGCAATAATGTACGAATAACTAAATAAACATGTTGGAGTATTTTAATTTCAAAGCAGTCAAACATTTAGAGTTCGAATAATTTTAAAATCCAAACTTTGCAAGAATGACATTGTTCTCATTTTTGAAACTATAAAGAACACGGGCAAGACTTCATACATCGTTTTTTTAGTTAATACCTTAAAGTTTAATATATTCCTTAAGATTCTATAACAACTCCTTAACTTATCCGCATTTAATAAATATTTTTTTACTTGGAGAATAGTAGCTAAATAAAGTTGCAATTTATGTAAGGTTAACGTAAACTTTCAGTTCTCTCCTTAGTAGTCTGTGGTTAGGTATTTATCTCGTCAGTGGGTGTCTTCAGTACAACAGCTGCTAATCTCAGAAATCTGAGTTAGAGTGACAGAATTCGGGGCTAAGATTTTGCGAAGACACTTTATAGGTACTTAAAAAGACAAAAAATAAATTAGTTTTAACTATTCTTTAATACAAAAACATGGAGAATTTTTATTTGTACTTAAAACTATAAAGTACTTGGGGCGTGACCTACAATCGATATCGAAGCCAAAAAATAGTTTTTAGAATTTTTGTCAGTTTGTCTGTTTGTCTGTGTGTATGTCCGGGGTAAACTCAAAAAGTACTGTATGGATTACTTCAAATTTTGCATGAATATTACTAACAGGTCGGGTCAACATATAGGCTTCATGTTATCACGCTGTCACCTACGGGGGAGGAGCTGGGCGGAGTAAACCAAGTCCGCGCGGATGAAGTCGCTGGCAACAGCTGGTTAATAATAATGTAAATATACAATCGCCTCTGTGGTCTTGTGGTCTGGTGTCGGAGTTGACCACACAAGGTCCCGGGTTCGATTCCCTGGTCGGGCAATTCAAAAATGTGCTTTTTCAGTTTTCTGATAAAAACAACGTTGCCCGGGATTGGAAAGTCCCCGGTTGGCGATAGGCTTGCCACCTATCACATTATGGGACCAAGTGTATTCGGCTAATCGTGGGTGCACTTGTTGTACCTCTTCGGGGATACGGGCGTGATACCTTTTTTTATTATAAATGCAAAAGTTTGGTTGTTTGTTACTCAATCGCGCAAAAACTACTCGTCTACTGAACGGATTTAAATGAAATTTGACACCCAGATAGATGATGACCTGGAATAGCACATTGGCTACTTTTTATCCCGGAAAAACTAGGTTATCCCGCGGGATTCGCCAAAAACTTTTATAATGCGGGCTGCACGCTGCATTTAGTTTTTAATAAAAGAAAACAAAATTATTAAAATCTTAAAGTAAATTAATTAAAGTATAGTATATTGTGTACAAGCTATTACTCGCGACTTCGTTTGTGCGATCCCAAATCATTATTTCCTTTTGCTCAGTCATGTAAGAACGAGCCTATGTCCTGCCCTATAAACTCCTCTATCTTTCAGTGAAAGTTCCATCAAAATCGATCCAGCCGTTCTAAAGATAACCCCAAATAAACAGAATGACAGAGAGACAAATAAACAGAATGACAGAGAGACAAATAAACAAAATGAATAACCATTTTTTCTTTATTTTCCCCCGTGTTGGTTCGGGCTCCTTTGAAGAATAAACTGTCGTTCTGCCAGGCAGGTTGTAAAAGGCGACAGATTGGCTATGCGAGTCACTACCATAGTGGCTACAAGGTGGTAGTGTTCTGCATTGTCTCGCCCGGGTCTGGTACCACCGCCTTACCTATTCCTGCCGCAATAATGTCAGTGCTTGTCACTGTCGTGTTCCGGTTTGGAGGGTAAGGTAGCCAGTAAATTTATGCATGTGGCATTAGACCTCGCCACAAGATAGCAACGCACCATTAACATCTTAGGTGTCTATAAGCGATGGTTGACTCTTTCCACCAGGAGACCCGCCTGCTTGTTTGCTATCTTATAATATAAACAAAAATAGACTCAGGCTAGTTATTTTGCAAATTTCCCAAACATTCTACCCGGAATATTCACACGCGCTTCAAAATCGTTTCGAAGAGTACCACGACATGGGTGGAGTGTGTCTCTTTCTACTAAATAAAGCGCCAATCGCCATATATAAGTGTGGCCATGCGTAGTTTGCAAATTACTACTAAGTAATTCTACTAATTTGAGAAACAGTTTTTGCATTGCATAAGTAATTACGTAATAATTAAAATAAGCACATTTTAGAACTCAGTGTGTTAATTTCAATACATTTAATGCTAATGTATTTATCGACGTGTATGAATAAAAGGGATTTAACGATTACCGAATATATCAAAATCTATCATCAGATAGCTTTATTCCCACTGGCAATTGCAAGAAAAGGACAACATCCACTCTTTCGTTGTCTTGCTCAGAACGTTTTTCCCCTCTTTTAAGTAAGAAACAAATATCAACTTTATTAGTAACGTAATAAAGTACATTTTTATTTTTCAAATATTACTTCGTAATAATTCCAGTTATCGTAGGTACCTATATAAGTTCCTTGGTTTTAGTATCGTAAAAGACACACTACAATTGAAAAACGTGGTTATTTTGCAATCACAGACACTTGAATTTTATTTTTGTGTATAGACTTTACGGTCTGAGGTCACTCGTCAATATCGTTTCAAGGTTAACCTTAAGTAGAACTTTAATGAGGTTAACTTTTTTCAATCAGTTTGTTTGCCTAATAAATATTGATGTTGGGTAGAAGTCTGTGGCGTAGCGTGCCTTGGCGGGGCCCCGTATAGAAATTTGATTGGGGTCCTTATGAAGAGTAGAGATTCCTCACAAAAGAAATAAAAAATGCGTAAAATTAATTCATCATAATTATTTATCACTTTTTCCAAAATTTTTACAAACAATTCAAATTAAGTATACATTCTCCTTGCCTTTTTTTTGAATTAGAGATTATATTAAATCAGGAATTTAATTAAAATAAAATGAAAATTGTACTTTCGAATGATATGAAATATCTCCATTTTTAATCATCTGTATTCTACTATCATTTCTGCATTCAAGGATGGCACAATACGGCATAATTCAGTGTATATATATATATATATATATATATATATATATATATATATATATATATATATATATATATATATATATATAATATATAATATTAGATTTTCGCACGACGACTATCTCCTAATGATATGGTAAGTATCACTAAGGCAATTTAGAGTAAAAGCGCATAATAGTGACGCACGCGGCGCGCCCACTCTTCACTTCCCCTTGTTTTCTTTATTTCATGGGTTCGCCATGTTTGTGAGAGTGAGATAGTATAATACAAAAGTGACGCAAAGAACGTTGTCTCCCAAGCCTAGATTTAGTGAATGTGATGTCAGAGCGTAAGCACATAATACTTAGAGACTACCAGAAGTCAATGTTACATAAAAGTATTATTCGAGCATAGCACACATAGACACCTCTCACGGACGCGATATCTCCGACTGTACCGAACCATTCCGAGATATCGCGTCCGTGAGAGGTGTCTATGTGTGCGTTGCTCGAATATCACACGTATGTAGATTGACTACTGTTAGTCTCCAGTATACTGTGGCGTAAGTGACGTAACGTGTTGTACGTAAAAAGTGGAATCTGATAAAGTAAGTGGGAGTATTGGGGAAAGAAATTAAATTTAAGTTACCTACCTAAAAATAAATACACAATTTACTCCCAAATTAAGTGATTATCGTTTTTTTTGATCGTTTTTTTATATCATAAGATAGCAAACAAGCAGATGGGTCAAATTCAAATTCAAATATTCTTTATTTCGTAGGTAATTAATTATACACTTGAAACAACTCATTTATACATTACATTACATACTCCTGATGGAAAGAGTTAACCATCGCCTATAGACACCAAAGATGTTAATGGTGCGTTGCTATCTTGTGGCGCGGTCTAATGCCACATGCATAACTTTATCGGCTACCTAATCCTCCCAACTGGAACATGACAGTGACAAGCACTGACGCTATTGCGGCAGGAATAGGTAAGGTGGTGGTACCAGACCCGGGCGAGAAAATGCAGAAATCTACCACCTAGTAGTCTCGATGGTAGTGACTCATATAGCCAATCGGTCGCCTTTTACGACCTGCCTGGCAGAACGGCAGTTGGTGTTATTCTTCAAAAGAACCTGGAACCAACACGGGGATCGATAAACAAAGCTGTATTTCTTTTCGATACTACTTGTTCACCGTATCCTGAACAAGTATTGTCAAAAAGAAACATATATCTATACATTGATATAATAAAGGAAGATATGTTACGCTCTAGTATCTCAATTGCTAAACCTAAGCTCGATCAGCCGAACGCAAAGTAATGCGACGAACGTAGAAAACTACGTTTCTCTCGCTTACTTTTGTATTGTACTATCTCACTCTCGCAAACATGGCGAACTAAACAATAATTTAATCTTATTTTCAAACAAATTGTTTTAACCATACTTACGAATGGAAAGTAATCCCGTGTGTCTTATTTTTTTCCTTGAGTGATTATAACACTGGCCTAATATACAAAAAGGTATTTTGATGCGTGTTTAATGGTAAAAACAGTCAGAAAATATAAGTGTATGATATGAGGTCCCGCGCGTGATTGATTGTCACCAATTGTCACTGTGTCCACGGACCTAGTTTTGTAGGACCAGGCTGTGACTAGGTAATGTATCTTCTCTTTTTATATCAATGTATACATACAATAAAACTGTAAGAGGTCGAACTCTGTACATTGAAGACATTTTGAAATTTTTTTTTGCAAGGCACTATTTAATCGATACTGAAGCGAAAACTGTAATCTTTTTTATTCTTGTCTGTCTGTATCAAGGCCGCGTTTCACGGGGAATCTACTGAACGGATTCAAATGCAACTTAGTATGATTAGAGTTCATATTCCGAAGAAGGTTGTAGGATACTTTTTGTCCCAAAATTCAGTACTGTTCCCGTGGGATGAGGCGTGAAAGTCAAAACACATATTTGACTCTAATTCATTAAGCAGAAGTCCGAATCTCTTTATTATTTTTTTGTTCAAAAGAAGGTACTATAAAGATTGTTTCTTAAAAATTTTAAGGTCATCAATTTTGTGATTCAAAAGTTACAGACATTACAAGTTTTAAAGGTTTTCGGGTGAAAATCCAGTTAAACGTAACACCCGCAATTGACAGAAACCTTCGAACGTACGGTTCATTATAAGTTAGCAAGTGCTTTTCATAGTGTTTAATAAATATATCCGTAAGAATCAGTTCTAGATTAAACCCGTTTTTAGTAAATGTTGTCTGCAATTTATCTAGCTTAAAAACAGTAATAGGTATGTGTACAACCTAAGGACTTATAGGTAATACTAGCGACCTGCCCGCGGTTTCATCCGCGCAGCTTTTGTTCCCGTGGGAATATCGGAAATGTTTATACACTTAAACCTTCCTCAAGAATCAATCTATCTATTTAAAAAAACCGCATCAAAATCCGTTGCGTAGTTTTAAATATTTAAGCGTACATAGGGACATAGGGACAGACAGAGAAAGCGACTTTGTTTTATACTATGTAATGATGAGTATAACCTAAGGACATTTTATTTATAAGAAAATAAAGGTCAATTTTCAGTTTTTAAGTTTCTGTACTCAACGGGTAAAACGAGACCGTATTACTAAGACTTACGTTTGTCTGTCTGTCTATCCGTCCGTATTTCTGTTGCCGTTATAACAACAAATACTAAAAACAGAATAAAATAAATATTTAATCGTGATTTTTTTCCGTTTTTATAGATGACTAGCTGCAGCGTGCAGCCCGCTGCATTATAAAAGAATTTGGCGAATCCCGCGGGATCACCTTAATTTTTCCGGGATAAAAAGTATGTTCTATTCCAGGTCTACCTGTGTGCCAAATTTCATTCAAATTCGTTCAGTAGTTTTTGCGTGATTGAGTAACAAACATCCATCCAAACATCCAAACTTTCGCATTTATAATATTAGTATGGATATACACTAGCTGCAGCCAGCAGCATTATAAAAGAATTGGCGAATCTCGCCAAGCCTCAAGCTTATTCATAATGAAATTGCAATTATAACATTTACCGGAAGCAAATACTATTACCCCCTGACTGATAGGCCCGTTGTCAAATTTAGATTACTGCAAAAGAGTCACCTATTGTTAAATGCATCATGGATTTTAAAATAGCTTGAATAATCATCTATGCCCATTAGGAACTCTAGGTAAAAGCCGAGATTTCCACCTTCAGTTTTTTTTTACCTCAAAAAAGTTGTTATGATAATAATATTTGTAATAGGTTGTTGATACCAAAAATACCTAATTTAATTTTTTGAAGCTTTAACTTTAGAACAGGATTTTATCGATTTTGAACCTTTAACAGCACTAATCACAGTCTTAGCAAGCTCTAAAAATGTTGTTTTGGTTCAAAATTAATTGGTTGAAAAATCACAGTTGTGTTGAAAAACATTTTTTTATCTTTTCATACACGGTAACTCCTGAATGAATGACCAGGTGTATTGCTCTGAAACCGCCTGTGACGTGACTGACATTGCACATATATAATTGGATAATAATATAACGTATCTAATAGGACAAATGTAATGCCTTTTAACGAGCAATTCTGGTGTGTGTGTGTGTGTGTGTATATATATATATATATATATATAATTGTTGAAGTCCAGGGAAGGTTTAAAACGTGAGAAAATATAGAAAAAAAATAAGAGTAGTTAAAAAGGCAGAGCAACGTTTGCCGGGTCAGCTATCATAAATAAAAACAACGGTTATGTTTTCATTAATTCTTTTGAAAACCAGTATAATTGTAAATGGTCAAGTTACTTGACTTTTTATGACAGGTGACTTTTTTGGCATGGGGGTTAACAGTAAACTACATTGGCAAAGGATACAGATTAACGAAATAGATTTTTTTATTACCATCACTGACACTTCGTATGGTTAAGTAAGTAATCAAGCTACATCTCATAAACATAGGTACCTAATTACCCACTAACTATTTCTATTCTGTGAGACTACTGTGTACATTTTAGTATTTTGTGTATTTTATATGTACCCATAGAGTAATAACGCTTAGAGTGATAATTGCATTCAACGCTTCGTTCATATTTTAGGCCAAAACCGTGTCAATGTCCGTGTAAGCTTCGTGTAATCACTTGCGTCGTCACGCACACAAAGACTCCAAAGACTCGAATAGTGTTGCAAGTAAATAAATATTTTCCCAAGACGGTATTTAAAATATATCTACCTGACCGGTATACAAATAATCGTTCATACTATAACATTATTAATCATTTATCTATCATCAAATTTAAGTGTTATCATTGTATAAAACTTAATTTACATTTTCATTACAACAGCAATAAGTTTATATATTATAATTTTCATTATAAGTATCAAATAAAAATTCTCCCTGTTTTTGTATTAAAGAATAGTTAAAGCTAATTTATTTTTTGTTCTTTTAAGTACCTATAAAGTGTCTTCGCAAAAACTTAGCTCAGAATTCTGTCAACCTAACTTAGATTTCTGAGATTAACAGCTGTTGTACTGAAGACACCCAATGACAAGATAAATATCTAACCACAGACTACTAAGGAGAGAACTGATTGCTTACGTTAACCTTACCTAAATTCCAACTTTATTTAACTACTATTCCCCAAGTTAAAAAAATATTTATTAAATGCGGATAAATTAAGCAGTTGATATAGAATCATAAGAAACACATTAAACTTTAAGATAATAATTAAAAAACGATGTATGAAGTCTTGCCCGCGTTCTTAAAAGTTATGTGAAATATTAGCTTAATTATCAGTATAAATATATTAGGAGGTCGACATTAGGCGCAGACCGATTTTAGGGCACGTTACCCTACATGTTTTCGTGGATAAGAGTCGAAAATATCGCTAATAAAACTACTTGACACTAAGCAATACGAAGTAATGCAGTACGATGGCATATTATTTAATACGAAAATTTAAAAAAAAATGACTTTGGTAGTGACAGAGCTTTTTTCTGATGGTCACTGTTGCATCTAGAATGCTAGTTGGAACATTTTTTTTGTCTTCTAAAAGTCCTCATTATATACAAATAAATGCTTCATAATATTGGTCTAACAAACGGATTTGTAATATTTGTGCCAGTATAATGGGTGAGTCTCAACACTTAAAAACTATTTTTTATGCAAAAGCAAAGTCCAGGCTATGTAATATCGCACATAAAATAGGAATACACATATTATTAATTATAATGAAAATAGGTAAAAACAAATACGTGGTAGAATATTTTTTCCTTTGGCTGGCAACATTTTGAATATCGTTCTACTTAGATATTTATGATTTATTTGTTTGGATTTTATACAAAAATATCCGATGCCAAGTAGTTTTTATCGGTGAAATGTTATCTTCAAGTCCTAAATATGCTTTTGTGAAGCACGGTGACAGCATTTCACCACACAGTAACTCACATTTTTTGAAATTGCGAGAGCTGTACTCCGCGTGGCACGTGTCGCATGCCTGAGGGGCCGGCGAACATAAGAAGCCTTTTCAGGCTTCTTTGAAATGGCTTAATATTGCGCGGGTCGACTCGGTTTCTATGCGTTATTATTCTATGTATGTACCTATCGAATAAACTCAAGAACTACTGGACCGATTTGAAACACTTTTCACCATTAGAAAGACATCAAATCATCCCCGAGTAACATTATAACAAAAGTTATA
Source organism: Apodemia mormo (assembly GCA_036924255.1). Classification (NCBI taxonomy): domain Eukaryota; kingdom Metazoa; phylum Arthropoda; class Insecta; order Lepidoptera; family Riodinidae; genus Apodemia; species Apodemia mormo. The sequence goes on from JAUPFN010000030.1 coordinate 16,327,476, forward strand.
TTATATTTACAAAAAAAACATACCCAACCTAAATTACAATGTTGACCAGAGGTATCAAAATTTTGCCGATAACGATGTCATTGTTTCGCGTACGTTGCGAAAACCATTAACGATATATAAAATACCTGCTTTAATTAATTTCGTAAACATGTTAGGTATACATGTATACTATTTTCTTAAAGCCTGTTATTAAACTAAAAAGGATTTCATTATTTAGTCTATAAATAAATAAATGCTAATAATACATAACAACTGACAATATAATAAGAGTAACCATTATTTAATCTGCGCTAATACAAACTTACAGAAAATTACATCACGTAAAAAACATACAACGGGCAAACAAAGGAGTATTTATTTAATGATGACGAGGAGAAGAATAGTGCAATTAAATAGTATTTCAAAGTGAACATCGTTTAGTGCCATTGTTGCCATGCCATCGAACAACTTACGCCGCGACTGTATACTATAGGTAGATAGGTATAAGGAAATAACCTAATATGCTGAAATAGAATGTAAAAGAAGTAAATACTAAATATTGTTATGATGCGCCGATCGCCTTTTCTGCTTGGTTGCTGCTCTTGAGTGGCTCTCTTGAGTGCTAAGTGTGAGTTTTTCTTTTCGCATTCGATTCTGAGCGCGTTTCGAGTTTACTAGGAATTTGTATGTGATTTGTACAGCGCCACCTAGTGGTAAACTGGTTTCTCACGTTTACCACTAGGTGGCGCTGTACAAATCACATACAAATTCCTAGTAAACTCGAAACGCGCTTACGATCGAATGCGAAAAGAAAAACTCACACTTAGCACTCTGGCAACGGTACTCGATGTATTTTAGTTTACAAGGAACTTTTTAAATAATAAATTAATTAATTCTTGCAATAATTTCATTTAATTCGGACTCATGTCCAGTTCGAGCTACAATCACACTCTGTTATGTCACTACATTGATATTATAAAAATCCAAGATGCACAGTCTCGAATAAAACTGACACTCAAAACTGTCGCTAATTTCACACAAGTAGTCAGTTATGGATATGGCAAGAATGAGTGAATTATTGAACGTTTGGAATCAAAGAGGATTTCAATATTATTGCACAATAAAAGTATTACGCAATATAATTGCAGTCTATGGGGCACCTAAAGAAAATAGTACCTATCTATGTGTGTGTGCGTAATGTCATGTATGTCACATGAACGTAGTGTGTGTAATGTTTATTGTTATGAATTTAATGTATTTCCAATGCAGTTTATTTAAAAACATTAAGTTTCAGCAGTCTTCAATGTAAACTTTAACTATGCCAAATTTCATACTGCACCGTTTGCGCAATTGTCTTAAAAGAGATCCAAAGTTTTGCCATCACGTATTAATCAATTTAATCGACTGGTGTCGCTTTATAAAACATCTTGGACGTAATATTCTTTACTTGAAAGTGTGTTTATTGAAAACTAGCTGTTGCCAGCGACTTCGTCCGCGCGGAGTTCGTTTACTCCGCACTGCCCCTCCCCCGTAGGTGATAGCGTGATAATATGTAGCTTATATGTTGACCCGACCTATTAGTAATATTTATACAAAATTTGAAGTAAATCCGTGCAGTACTTTTTGAGTTTACCCCGGACATACATACAGACAAACAGACATACAGACAAACAGACAAAAATTCTAAAAACTATATTTATATATACTATATTTTTGGCTTCGATATCGATTGTAGATCACGCCCCAAGTATTCTTTAAAAAAATAATTCAATGTACAGTTTTGACTTTCCTACGATTTTATTATATATATAGATGTTAAATCTGATAAGTATTCGTTTTGTACTCACTGTCATCAGTTTCCCCATTTTGCAAATGTTTGCCTCTCTCTTTCTTTGTCCTGTTATAACTCAAGAATGGGTTGACTGATCTTGATGTTAATTGGTAGAGTGAGAAGGCATATAAATAAATAAATAAATAAATATTCACGGGACAAATTACACTTACTCATCTAACCCCAAAGTAAGCAAATTATTTATTTGTGTTATGGGTGTTAGTCAACGATACTAATTTTGTTATTAGAATATCATTGACTAATACATAGAAATACATATATAAATACAAGAGTATATATACAAACTCGGAAATACAAACATTTATGTTCATCACACAAATGCTTGTCCCCGTCGGAGATCGAACCAGAGCTCCGTTGATTGCATAGTCAGCTGTCAGGGTCGCTAAGCACTCGACCAACGGGATGGTCATATATGTGTAACTAGCATCGTGACTCTTAAAGGAGTGAAAGAGTTTTGCACCATTTCGCCCAGGCTTGCCACTTCCTTCCTGTCGCAGTATCATCGGTGCTGGTCTGCTGCTATCCTATTAAGTAAAACAAAATATCTTTCGTTGACGGTGACCAAGGTTATGGATAAATCCAAATAAACCATATTTTAATTTAAATAAAGTTAAGGGGCCTGCCTTGACAGAGCCTTAGCTATCCAATTAAATAATTTAATGCGAAGGTTGGTTTATTAGTTGTACTCCCACGACTTATCCGCTGGGACGAAGACAAGGATATATAATAGAAAACAAGCCATTAGATTTCTAAAATGGCAGCCGTTCTGTTCATCGCGGGGTACTTTATATTATGGCTCATTTTCATTGGTCGTTAGAGCCCGCGTTCGGGGTGCGGGAGATTTCTGTTTAAGCATGCCGTAGGGCCCGAATGCGATAACCGTTTTCATAAGTCGATGGAACTCGCCTGCGGACTACGGGAGATTTCTGTTTAAGCATGCCATATGTTCCGCATGCGGTAACCGTTTTCATTAGTCGATGGCGCCCGCATGCGGGATGTTCTATATTCCTCAACGCACATTAGACAGTATAGTTTTGAAATTGTGATGTTGAATAGACGTACCTGCTATGGAACACCAATTAATGTTGTGTAGAGCAATTTTGGGTAGCTATTTCTGATATACAAAAGAAGAAATTATTAGCTTATTATTCGGGCCCTGCGGCATGCTTAAACAGAAATCTCCCGTACCCCGAACGCGGGCTCTAACGACCAATGAAAATGAGCCATTAAAGCCGCTTGCGGGGAGCACCCGCATGCTGTTATCGACTACATATTAACGACGCATTTTCACTAGTTTTTATACCGTATTCGGGGACTCCCTGCATGCTGTTTATCGACGGAGTTATCGACCAATGAAAATGAGCCATTAATGAGATCTTTATAATATACCTACAGGCTTATTTCGAGGCATAAAACGAATACGAATTTAACAAATGCTCCCTATGTCAAAATACAGATGGCGCTAAATATAAAATTTCTTCGTAATCTCTATTAACAAGTTTTTACTTTTACTATAGAAGAATATATAATAAATGAAACTTACTTGTTGATTTATTCCCCTTCCAAGGATTACAGTATTTCTGTCTACCTTGATTAACAACAACTAAATACATAACGCCAACGGTAATAATACTTTTTCTACTCTTAGTCATATGCTGTATTATTAAAAGTACAAATCATAACATTGAGTAAATTATAAGAGCCACGACTTAAATACCGTAATACCAATATAAAAATACACCGGACAAAAAAAACAAAAAACTTTCGTACACTTACGTAATTAACGGCAAAAAGGTATTTTTTGTTACAGTCGACAAATATGACATTATTAAATATTTACAGATAATAGATATGAGTAACTAGGTACTGCTATACTTTTTACGAGAGCCATACGAGAGCATTAAACACACAATAAGCACCACCTGCGTGTTGATTTATAAACAACAATTGGGCGTAAATATTCTAAAATGATGGTACAAGTACGTATAATGCCGTCCGATTAACAGGTGGTACCTACGTAACCTATCATTAGGAGGTTGCTATCTTTTTTAACCGGTTAAGTACTGGTAACCGAAACTTAACCGCAATGATTAGGTGTATCTGTATGTACTGTAGATATTGAATAGCTGTATATTTTTGACACGATGGTTTATTTTGATCCTTCAAACGCCGTTCAATGCAATTTTGTGAGCTGTAAAATGTTGTTATAAGTACAAAATAGATTGGTCCAAAATGTCGAAGTAATGTCGAAAACATTTTTTTTTCAAAATTTTCATAAATCAGTATCACTGATTTTTGAAAATTCGATTTTCGATAATCGGTAATAAATGTTTTCTTTGGATGTTTTCTCTGTTTGTTGTATGTATAATATCAAAAGTTCAAACATATTTTTAACAATACCAATATAGAAAATACAGATAATACTAAATTTCTAGGAATATTAATTGACAAACATTGTAACTGGAAAGCACACATTGATTCCCTTTGCAATAAAATTGATAGATTTGTGTATGTTTTAAGAAGAATAAGAGAAATAGCAAACTTAAACGCTACCTTGTTAGCATATCATGGATATGTCTCATCTGTATTGCAATACGGAATCCCTATTTGGGGAAACTCAGTAGACTTAATCAAAATATTTAGAATATAAAAGAAATGTATACGTGCAATATGTAATGTGAATCAACTTTATTCTTGTAAACCACTTCTTAAAAAACTTAAAATACTTCCATTACCTTGTCTTTATATCCTGGCGGTATGCGTATTTGTAAAAAAGCATCAACACTTGTTTAAAACAAATGCTGAAGTATTAGGTAATACATACTTTAGGAATAGTGAAAAACTACATGTGCCCAGCCAGACTCCGCATTTTTAAAAGAAATGGCTATTGTATGGCAATTAATATATATAATCATATTCCTGATAGTCTTAAATCCTTACCTCTTAATAAATTCCGCAAACAACTATTTGATTTACTACTAGACAAATCTTATTATAATGTAAATGAATTTCTTGCTGATAAAATTAAATATTAATCTAATAACAAATCTTCTATTGTATATAATTATAAAAAAACGTTGTAATTAATAAATTTGAACTAACATGAATTAGAAATTACTCTTTTTAAATTACAAGTATGTAATTTATAAAATTGCATATTAAAAAATTTAGTTTATAAGGTAGAACATGTTGATAAATATACATTAAATTGTACAACTTAACTAAATTGTTACAAATTATCTATTATCTTTCTTCTGTCTTTAAACTTTGTAAAATATCAATATTTTAATAAAACAAAAAATGAATTTTGTAATTTATAGAAATAAGTTGTGATGTCAATTAATGTGTGTAATTGTATCATATAACTATAATTAAAAAAAAAAATAAGCCCGCTGAGTTTCTTCCGCCGGATCTTCTCAGTGTGTGGCCGCGTTCCGATCCGATAGTAATTGTACAAATCGACTCACAACATTTTTAGTTTAATGAAAAATAATTATAATTTTAAAACATTTGCACACCATATCATGGTAGAATATGTTGGTAACTTAATCAAATTTTTATAACTTGTAACTCCCATATTCTGGCAAATAAATAATTTCTTTCTTTCTTTCTTTCTTTCTTTCTTTCTTTCTTTCTATGTTTACTCTGTCTTCCCCATTATGGAGCCAGCGTGAACGCGTTTTGTTTCGATAATTACTAATTTGAAGTTGTTTATTTCCAGAAACATATAAGATGGTGGCCCGGCCGAAGTCCCCCTGCGGCGCGCTGCTGCCCAAGTTCTACGCGGGCAGAGCAATATTCATCACAGGCTCTACCGGATTTATGGGAAAGGTATTGTGAGATTCAACTATTTTTCAATAAAATTAAAATTCAATTAAATTTCGTCCCCCGTTCATGTTTGTTCGTCGTGGCATTAATTAGGAAATTACATCACAACCGAAATTAGAAGCAAGGATCTTGCTCTTCTGATTTGTTACTAAAATGGAAGAATTCAGAAGGTTAATATTAATGGAATAAGATCAACTGGTAATATTTTTCCATGAGTGTTTCACAAGGGTCCATTCTTGATCTATTTTTGTTTTTTACATAGATAAATGACTTGCCTTATTATGTGGGTGATAAGTATGGGATTGTATTATGTGCAGAAGACATTTCATTTTTATATTAAGTGAAAAGACAAATTAGCAAGCATCATGAAGAGAACAATGTAATTTCAAAAGTTGTACAATATTTCAATGTTAACCATCTGCTTTTAAATTGTAACAAAACCCAGTTTGTAAAATTTTCAATAACTAAGTTAACTTACTTTTTTTTAGATATCAATATATAACTTACATTTGTGTGTGTATGTATGAATGTAAGAGAGAGTTTTTATATTTTCACGCCTAAATGGCTGTACTGGATTGAAGGAGATTTGTAATACAGGTAGTAAATGCTCAAACCCAACATACCGCCTACTTTTTATTCACATTTTATACTTTTATCGTCGGCACTTGGTGAATTTCCTGAAAAAAATGTAAACTGACTGTCGACAAAAACAGGGTCAGGTACAGAAGTCAATCTCATGTATGAACTTTACTGTTTATACCTACACTCGGCGTTCGTGCGAGGGTTAACCATCTTTGGTTTATGCACAAAAAGCTGGCAGTGACACTGGTATCTAGGTGTTTGATTTATTGTTGAAAATGAAACAAGAAAAACGGAAATATAAGCAAAATATATTAACTAAAATATTGGAACGAAGTTCCTTACGGCAGGCTTGGAGGGGATAGGGATTTTGCTGCGCGACCGAACTGAAAAAAATGTGATAGTAAAACCGTAAGAAAAATGCGTGGAATAAAAGCGTTAAATGAGACGTGCGCAGGCGCGACAGTCGCGTACACAAGCGAGTAGTGCCGTTTAGCCGAAAGAAGTTCGTTCCTACCTGGTGTCCCGCGACACCACATCATTTTTTTTAATGTTATTTTTATACCATTACAAATTTTATGCACAAGAAGTTCAAGCTAACGCGTGTCTCAAGCGGGTGTCTATTCCCAATACATTCTGAGATATCGTGTCCCTGAGAGGTGTCTATGTGTGCGGTGTTCGAGCGCCATTTGTATGTTGATTGACTTCTGTACCTATCTGTTTTGTGCTGTCCCACGCTCACGCAGCATCGCCCACGAGTAGAGTCACATATCATCATTATCAATTTTCATACACATTTTCGGCTACTCAGGGGTTCATATTTGAAAAAAATATCAGTTTATGTTTGAGCCCGAGTCTTCAACTATCTTTTTGCTAAATTTTATTAAAAGCTGTTCAGCAGCTTAGCCGGGAAAGTGTAACAGACAAGCGGCTTTTCGCATATACAATGTTAGTATAAGTTAGTATGGATTTAGTTAAACCATTTACCGATGAAGTAAAATCACTTCAAGAGTAATTTTTAACCCTCGTCTCATTCGGTACGATAAAACACTACAACATGGATTATTTCTATTTTAGTTACAACCGGGGTTATGACCGCCCCGTTGGTCGAGTGGTTAGCGACCCTGACTACGCAATCGACGGGGCTCGGGTTCGATCCCCGACGGGGACAAGCATTTGTGTGATGAGCATAAATGTTTGTATTTCCGGGTTTGGGTGTTTATTATATATATTCTGGTATTTATATATTTATTTCTATGTATTAGTATCGTTGACTAACACTCATAACGCAAGCAAATATTTGCTTACTTTTGGGGTTAGATCAGTAAGTGTAATTTGTCACGTGAATATTTATTATTATTATTATTATTATTAAATAGTTACAAGTATATGATATTTTTGACAGTGATAGGAGCGTTTACTCATATGCGCGGCAACGCATTACCTCCCCAATGGCATATTTATTAGTATTCCCCGTGTTGGTTCCGGGCTCCTATGAAGAATAGACCAATAGTCGTTCTGCCAGGCAGGTCGTAAAAGACGACCGATTGGCTATGCGAGTCACTACCATCGTGGCTACTAGGTGGTAGAGTTCTGCATTGTCTCGCCTGGGTCTGGTACCACCGCCTTACCTATTCCTGCCGCAATAGCGTCAGTGCTTGTCACTGTCGTGTTCCGGTTTTAAGGGTAAGGTAGCCGGTAAACATATGCATATGGCATTAGACCTCGCCACAAGATAGCAACGCACCATTAACACCTTTGGTGTCTATAGGCGATGGTTGACTCTTTCCATCAGGAGACCCAGCTGCTTGTTTGCTATCTTATGATATATAAAAAAAATCATGTGGTCTATGGTTCCTCCCCATTTAAGTGTATGTTTTCTCTGGCAGGTGTTAATCGAGCGTCTGTTGTCTACCTGTCCCGACGTGGGCACGCTGTACTTGCTCATGCGGCCCAAGAAAGGCGTCATGCCGGAGAAGAGACTCCTGCAGCTCAAGCAGTCACCGGTTTGTGTTCATTTCTTTTTTAGCGTAAAAGCAATAAGATGGTTTTGCCTTTGGAAAAAGATAACCGTAGTTAAAAAAAATTCAAATAAAGAAAATTTTAATATGACTGAATTCAGATTTAGATAAACCTGATCCTTTTATCTTAAAGCCTGGCAACGCTCTCACCGCTAGCTACGTGTCGGCGATTAAATGTAGCTTTGTGATCGATTTATTCGATAGTGCGTAGTATTAATTGCTAGATTGCTAAACTATGAGCGTTGCCTGCCTTAAGGTAACATTTCTGACGATTCAGGCATTATCGGAGTTGCAAGTGATTGAAAAAGGAATTGCTATCACGAATATGAAATGAAAAAGGCGGGAAAATTGCATATTTTCTTAACTTTTCGGTACATAGTTTCTTAAACACTGTATAATTTCCTTATCGTTTTACAAACACATTGGCTAAACGTTCACATCTCTCTTTGCAAATGCGAATGTCAAAATTACATCTCTCTTTCCCAATTGTGTGTTTGTCGGATAAATATCAATATATCGATATTATTAATTCGATATATCGTTTGGGCGAGATTTTGTAACGATATATCGATATCAAATATCCAATATCGAAATTTGTCTCAAAAACGATATTTTCTTTTGTTTTTATTTGGTCGACTCAATTTGCTGCTTAACTGCTTTTTAATTTGGTACTTAAGTTGGTTTTTAAGTTGGCATCTCTGTCTTTAGGCCAATGACACATGTAACATGTGTCAGTTCAGTTCAATATTTTTTGTCGTTGTTCTTGATTTATTAAAAATGATGTCTATTGATTAGTATTTATCTAATATGTACCTAAAATGACTGAAGTAGATTAGCCCATTTTTTCATATCGTACCAATATATCGATATTTTAAAAAAAATATTGACGTCGATATTGATATTTTCAAAAATATCAATATCGATATGTATTGATAATTTATTGCATTTCCGACATGCCTAATTTTGTGGTCTCAGGTGTTCGACATCCTGCGGCAGAGCTGTCCGTCGCAGCTGGAGAAGCTGTGCATGGTGCCAGGCGACGTCTGCCTGCCGGGGTTCGGCCTCGAGCCTGAATACCTGAAACAGCTGCAACCGGTAACCGTGCTTTATTATCTGGGTGCTAAGTGTGAGTTTTTCTTTACGCATTCGATCGTGAGCGCGTTTCTGGTTTACTAGGAATTTGTATGTGATTTGTACAGCGCCACCTAGTGGTAAACTGGTTTCTCACGTTTACCACTAGGTGGCGCTGTACAAATCACATACAAATTCCTAGTACACTCCAAACGCGCTCACGATCGAATGCGAAAGAAAAACTCACACTTAGCATTTTTTAGCCCAATATGATGTCCCTCAGCGCGCCTTATACGGTGAGTATTAACACATAGTACGACCTGAAAATGGGATACAGGAAGGTTTTCCGATAGCATCAACACTTGTCATTGTCGTGTTCCGGTTTGGAGAGTAAGGTAGCCGTCAGACTTATGCATGTGGCACTGCCATCCGGATATCAACGCATCATTAACATCTTTGGTGTCTAAAGGCGATAGATTCTCTTTCCATCAAGAGAGCCATCTGCTTAGTTCCTATCTAATTATATTAAAAAACTGATCAAGTGCGACTGGGACTGGCGTACCGAAGGTTCCGTACAAACTTGTAGATAACCTTAGCTATACATACATTTCATGACGCTAGGTCAACGAGAAGAATTCTAGGTCCTGTAGGTTTTGATTCCCTGCTGAAATCACAGGTTCATCAAAAAAATCCCTGGTTAAACTCCGTTGGTCGAGTGGCTAGCGACCATGACTACGCAATCGACGGGGCTTGGTGTCGATCCCCGACGGGGACAAGTAGTTTTGTGATGAGCATAGATGTTTGTATTTTCAGGATTGGGGGTTTATGTAACAGCATTTATATATGTATTTTTATATATTAAGCTATTGCATAGCTTCTATCGCGGGCCTTGAGCGTGGAGACCGAATCCAGAAATTTCGTAACGAAAAAACCTAACACTCCGACCGGCACAGCGGTGATACTTTTCGTTTTTCCATCTATCGATAAATACCAGAATTTTTAATGATTTTAGGTGACTTTAGGTGGCATTGGTTGTATTGGAAAACTACCGTAATCAGCTGTTTGTGAGAAAGTATATAGGTGTATAGGTATTTATCATCTACGTACAACAGTGAATATCTGTACTCGTATAATTATTATTTATAAAAATATATTAATTAATTATAAATCAACAATACTGCAGGTAATTTTTTTTTAATTATTCACTTTTATATTTTTAAAAAAATGCTATGCAATAGCTTTACCGCGGTAGTCTCCGAGTGCGACACGTCTTTTTATTATTATTAACTAACATCCATAACACAAGCAAATAATTTGCTTACTTCGGGGTTAGATCTGTAAGTGTAATTTATCTCGTGAATATTTATTATTATTATTATTAACGTCACATCAATTAATCGCGTTTTTTTTTGTGATTTATATAATTTACGGCTTTCGGATTTTTTCTTTTATATTTGAGATAAGACATTGCTTCTTGTCAAATTTCATAATTTTATGTCAACGAAAAGTAGGTACTCTATATATTATGATACCCTTTTGAAATCGCAAAAATTCGCAAAACATACGACATAAATAGTCATATCTTTTGATCTCGTTGACTTACAAGTTTGATTACTTCACAGCTGAGAGTTTGGTTGAGGAGAACCGATTTGGTTAATTTTGGTTTTGAGTTAATTGTTGAAGTCCAGGGAAGGTTTATGAGGTAAAAAATATTAAAAAAAAAAAAGAATAATTAACAAGGCAGAACAACGTTTGCCGGGTCAGCTAGTATTTGATATAAATTTCAACTTGATACCTTTACGGGCTCCTGAGAAAAAGGGTCTTGACAGATGGACAACAAAGTTAACCATAAGAGTTCAATTTTTTCCTTATGGGGTACGGAACCCTAATAATTGAGCGACAGTCTAATCTGAATCTTATTGTGATCATTATGTAATTTTTTTTTGAAATGACAACAGCTGATGGCCTTAAGAGCCGTAACAGCGGCACCGGATATTTGGAGCAAGCAGAGCGCTCAGCCAGAGTTTAAATTTAAATTTGGGCAATTAAAACCCGCGCGGTTGTCTCCTACGAGACCGGACCCCGCCGTTGTTTTGACTAACTATTGGGGGGGGGGGGGAGTAGTAGCATCACGCTCCACGTTAGGCGCGGGGCGGAATAAGGGTCTTCGTCGCCGTTAAGACGGGTGATGGCGACGGTGTGGGTAATCGACACGTTGCGTGTGCGTCTATTTAAATGTGTGGGACGTGAATGGCCGCGCCGCTGAAGTGAGACGGACGCTGCACGATAACTTTCTCGCTCGTGTCAACGACAAACCGCGCGCACTCTACGGCTGGTGACCCAGGGCGGATGTATTTAAGGGCTTTTCCAACTGCAACCCAGGGCTTCGTAAATAAAAAAGCCCCCGACACTAAGACTTGGGTTGTGTGTCATCTGTCATGGACTTTTTTTTCGAGGCTTTTTAGTGTCCTGTAGCTAAAACATCTGAAACGGGCTTAAAGTTTAATTGATAAAGAACAATGTCTTTAAATAATAACCTTACAAAGTCTTTAAATAAAACCCTAAAAAATATAACGACCTTACAATCAATCTAAGAGGAATTGGCGCATGAGTATCAAAAACTGCTCCTACTCAATTTGGTGTGTAACTTCGAAGGTACTGAATCAGAGGTTCTGATTCGGGGGCCGGATACGATAAGCTTATTTATTTCTTCAAATCCTTATCGTCTCCGCGGAATTATTTATTCCGGCCAGAATGGTAAGCAACTGAGTAAACTGCGATTAGAATGAGAAAGGAGAAAAAGATCGCCTCTGTGGTCTAGTGGTCCAGTGTTGGCGTTGACCACATGAGGTCCCGGGTTCGATTCCCGGGTCGGGCACTTTAAAAAAAAAAAAAAAAGTGTTTTTTCAGTTTTCTGAGAAACACAAAGTTGCCCGGGATTGGAAAGTGCCCGGTTGGCGATAGGCTTGCCACCTATCACATTTGTGGGACCAAGTATCTTCGGCTAATCGTGGGTGCACTTGTTGTACCTCTGCCTACCCCTTCGGGGATATGGGCGTGAAGATACTTTTAAGGAGAAAAAGAGAGTGAGACGCGACATGCAATAATCAACCTTAAAAACTACTTAAATTACATAGTACTGTGGAATTGATGAACTGACTGTGACTGTCAACAGCAATTTCTATGTACAGTTACATTGTTCAAGAGTAATTCTGTAAATCATTCGGAGCTCCAAGTCTTCAGTCCCTTAAGGCTGTGAAAAATCAAACTTGTAACTTGATATTAAGTTATGGATTTCTACAAAGTGCTCCTGAATCTAAAGTGTTTTATATGTGAGTGTAGTGAAGTGTGTGTGTGGTGGTGCACTCTGCAGGTGTCGGTGGTGTTCCACTCGGCGGCGACGGTGAAGTTCGACGAGGCGCTGCCGGCCGCCGTGGAGCAGAACGTGCTCTCCGTGCTGCACCTCATGGACGTCTGCGACTCGCTGCCCAAGCTGGAGGTGAGGACTGACCCACACACCACACAAATGCACGCTGCACGGCCACTCGCGCATATACGGGGTTACCTCTAAAACACCAGCTACCTCGCAGGACTAGGTAGCTAACATCATATACAACAACATTTGTTCTACGACTTTTGATAATTTGTTGGATTTTACTTTCATACAAAAATTAATGTGAATTAAATTTTTCGCTTGAACGTTTTTAACTCTACGTGCATCGCAAAGATTAGGTAGGAAAGTGTTACTATTATTACTACTAGCTGCGCATCCGAATGAAGAATAGAAATGTCACGACAGGACAATGAAAATTTAAAAAATCATTTTTATTTAATGTATTGAGTTATGTCAAAAGTCATAGAACAAATGTTATTATTTATAATGTTAGGTATCTAGTCCTGCGACGTTGCTGGTGTTTTAAAGGTAACCCTGTATATCGAAGTTTATTGTTTATAAACAACGAATTGTCCCCGTGTAACGGTGTCGGTATAACAGACACGGCACACATGCTACTTTTAGCATCCAAAACGCGCGTTTTAGCGACTGTACCGATGCTGCATCGCATTTTAGCGACTCTCTGCGTTCCAACACGGCATCCAAGTTGCGCGTTTTAGCGACTGTGCTAGACCGGCAGGGTGATCGCGTAACTCGCAATGCGAAATTATCGTGATTGTCTAGCTATTTTAAGACACATAAAAGCCTTGTACATTACTGGTAGTCGTTGCCGCTTGATTAGTTTTGATGCTGTGACATTGCAAAAAGTGCATCTAGTGACCAGCAAGCAATTGGCGACGTTTTTGATGATTTTTTCATTACGTTTAAGAGTCATCGCTGTTCGCTAGCGAATCGCAAATGTTAGGTGATACGCCTACGGGTCGGTAGTTAAGTATCGATTATTTTCTGATTTGTAAAAATATTGTTTACTTTTAAAAATTAAATTTTAAATTTTATACTGATTTTTTTTTTTTGTAAAACAGTAACCCAAGTTGGTAGCAACACAAAAAATATATTGCTCTGACTTTATGGTCTTTGTTAAATTACATTGCTGTAAGCGACTGAATCTTAGAAAAGCGACTGAATCGCCGATCGCCGATGCTAAAAGCAGCATGTGTGCGGTCTCTAAGCGCGTGACTTGCACGCCCGGTGTTTATTGAATATTAATAAACACATTAATATTTGAATATTATTCTACTAATTTCATTGGGGTTTTCTATGTGGTTAAGCAATATTCTCATTTCATGTTGTGTATCAGTGAATGCTCGTAAGAGTTAAACGCTTGGTGATATATGGTGAAAATATAAATATGCTCCTAATATTTATCGCCTCTGTGGTCTAGTGGTCCGGTGTTGGAGTAGACCACGTGAGGCCCCAGGTTCGATTCCCGGGTCGGGCAACTCAAAAATGTTTTTTTTTTTTAATTCCCTGATAAAATAACGTTGCAAGGTGGCAAGTTTATCGCCAACCGGGCACTAATCCATTCCAGGAATTAGTGCCCGGTTGGCGATAAACTTGCCACCTATCACATTGTGGGAGTAAGTATTTTCGGCTATTCGTGGGTGCACTGGTCGTACCTCTGCCTACCGCTTTGGGGATACGGCGTGAAGATACTTTTTTATAAATATGCTATATTGTACTATTTTATCCTGCCGAATAAGAAGCCAAGATTTGAAAATACGTCTGTGTGATTTTATTTCATCGGTAAATACTATAATTTTATTTTTCTTTTGATGTAGCTTCAACTTATACCTATAGTAAGTTGAAGCTATAATAAAAAAGTTATAGCAGGATAAAAGTTTAATGCTTGAATTTACAAGCTAACTAGAGTACATTTCTCAAGATAAAAAAATAGGACCGTATTAAATTCAATGTACTGATTTTCAAACCATTTATTTGAAACTGATTTCTTGAAAAATAAACAATTTCGCGAAATTGTTTATTTAAAATAAAAATAAGAAATATCTAAATAATAAGTAATATTATAAACATAAAGTCTAAAACACCAGACACCTAAATGAATTTTTTTTATGAAAGATCAAAGGTATCAAAGTTTAAACAGTTTCGGTATCGGATAGGAAATGCAGGAAGCCGAATGGTCTGCGCTCTTTGCCAATTATTCGCCGACTAGAATAGTGGTCGGATAGTCAGCTTTGCCGACTAGTCACCGACAGAAACAAGCGGATGCCTGATGGAAAGGGTCAACCATCGCCTATATGCGCAAAAGATGTTAATAGTGCGTCGCGCGTTTCTATCTTGTGGCAAGGTCTTATGCCATAAAATATGTTATCCTTCCAATTTTCGGCCTATCTCGGTTTTGCCAACCCTAAGTAAAATAATTGGAAAAAATTTACTAGACCAAATGCTTAGATGTTTTGATAAATTTAGATTATTTGACAATAAACAATTCGGTTTTGTTTTAACACATTTTTAAATTTAATGACCGGTAGATAGATCTCTTAGGACCGATTTTTCAATGGCCAGTTAAACAACGAGATAACATAAATTCCACAGTTAGTTAACGGTTAGTTAAATACTCTAACTGGCGAATAAACTTAACTGTTCCTTTACATCCCAGTTACTTCGTTAACTGTGTAGTAATTTGACTTTCTAGTCAATGTGCGCGCCATATGTTTGTAGGTATACTCGTGTTTTTGCTTTTGTACTGTGAAACTATGGATATTTTATTTTTTATTATTCTGTGACGATTTGCCACCAATTCGGTTAATAATCTCACTTCACTCGTAAGTATTACTACTCCTCCGTGTTGGTCCGGGCTCCTTTGAAGAATAGACCAACTGCCGCTCTGCCAGGCATTTCGTAAAAGGCGACTGATTGGTTATTTGTGTCACCTGTTGTGGCTTCTAGGCGTTAGAATTCCGTAATGTCTTTTCTGTGTATTTGGTATCACCGCCCTACCTATTCCTGCCGCGATATCGTTAATACTTGTCATTGTCGTGTTCCGGTTTAGAGGGTAAGGTAGGTTCACTATATTTTCTATATTTTAAATAGCAACCAAAGTACATTAAACGTACTTTGTGACAGCACAAAAAACTATTTAAACAAATGAAGATATTACAACACATAGCTTATGATTCAAAGTTCGAACGAAAATAAAATAATAACAGACAGGCCAAGCGGACATCTGGTTACAATTTACGACTTCGGACTTACGTTGTATTATGACAGCCCCTACCATTATTTCAAAGTTCTCTATGTCTTTCTACAATCTGTTAACATACATAAGCGCGTCTCGCTCTCGCAGATATGTGTGAAGCTAGTAACAAAAATCAGCCAGGTAGCTAACTGAATGTTATCTGTGCGTAGAAAAATTGAAACATTTTATTCGTTTGTTAAAATCTCAGTTAAAGTTATTGAAGAGTTATCTATCTGACGTTTTAAGTGGCCATTGAAAAATTGGGCCTTAGTAACTTAAGTTTATTGTAAAAGCGTATACATTGCCCCATAAAAGAGTTACTTATTCTGTGGAGACGTCGTCGAGACGAGACGTCGAAAACTCACACGTCATTAGAACTTAATACACTGGTTAATCTTAGGTGGTATCGTAGTGGTAATTGGTTAATTTTTTTAAAGTTTAGAAAAGAAAATATCCTCTGTTTAATAAAAAAATGGCAACCCCAACATCGGCTTACCTCTTCGTGACAGTATTATGCTGGAGCCGCTAAAGTCATATACGCGTTAAGGCACACGCAGTCCGGAATATATGCGAAAATATCCGATAACAGCCGGTCACATCTGCATTTATCGTGTCATTGCACGAAGCTTTGTGACGATAGACACAAGTGGGGCTCTAGTATTAATCCAGTATTAATGAAATGCTTAGTTGGTGTAATACGTAAGGTGTGGTGGTGTCCAGGCGCTGGTGCACGTGTCGACGGCGTACAGCAACCCCGAGCGCAGCACGGTGGAGGAGCGCGTGTACAGCGCGCCCGCGCAGCTGCCGCGGCTGCTGGCGCTCATCGACGCGCTGCCGCCGCCGCTGCTGGAGCACGTCACCGCGCGGTCAGTGCCCTCGCTACTGGTACATACAGCCTCGTACTGCCGCCGCCGTCACCGCGCGGTCAGTGCCCTCGCTACTGGTACATACAGCCTCGCACTGCCGCCGCCGTCACCGCGCGGTCAGTGCCCTCGCTACTGGTACATACAGCCTCGCACTGCCGCCGCCGTCACCGCGCGGTCAGTGCCCTCGCTACTGGTACATACAACCTCGTACTGCCGCCGCTGTCACCGCACGGTCAGTGCCCTCGCTACTGGTACAGTACAGCGTAGGGAAGAATACCTGTACTGCCACGGCTGCTGGAACACGTCACCGCCCGGTCAGTGCTCCTTGCACTCGCTGCCTGGTAGTGCTCCACGACAGTCCAGCTCCGGTCTGATACCACCGCCTAACTGTCTCGTATCTGTGAAGAATAAGGAGCTCTAAAGTCTAAACCGTTGATGAGTATGGGATTGCCGATTAGTCGAATGGTTCTCCACTGTATTTTGTACCATACGTTCGACATTGAAAGGGTCCCACCCAGGTATTTTCGCAATATTCCATATGAGGCCGAGCTTATGCCTTATAAAGTTGTAAGATGTGGCTTGGACTGAAAAATCGCTTTTCACGATGGAGCACTCTCAATTTCTTCGAGGCTAATTTAGCTTTACTCTCCAAATGACCTGAATTTGACCTGATTCGAAATTTAAAACCAAGCTGGAAATTGAATTACTGGAGCATTAGCAAATGAATTATTTTCGGCAGTTAACGCACAGATCTGTGTCTTCTGGGGGTTGAATGAAAACAGGTTTTGATCACCCCTTTGTAAGACCCGCTTCAGAGACGTCTCAACGTTATACAAAATTAAGCTGGCAGTTTTTCGGGTAATTAAGGAGTTTTTATTAATAATGTACTCCATCACTTTTCGAGAGCAAAGAGGTAATTACAATAGGCCTGTAGTTAGCCGGATCAAATTTGTCACCTTTCTTGGGGATTATTAACTACGTAGATGTTCATATAATTGTTGCCATAAATTCCTCATCTAGTGTTCGTCTGTATAAGTGTATATGATCCTAAAATATAATATAACCGTTTTATTTTACAGATACATAGATCCGAAACCCAACACGTACACCTTTACAAAAGCAATGGCGGAGGAGGCCTTGATCACGCGCACCAAGCGACACTACTCCGTAGCCATCTTCAGACCCACTATTGGTACGTATCAGACCATTAAAATATGGATTTACCGCAATTATGGACATTATTCTTTCCCTATATTTAAACCCATCATCACTAACTATCAGTGGATGGTGTCCGTGATTAACAGACACACGGCTCTTGAAGTGCATCGATTCGACAACCACTCAAAGTGATATTATACGTAGGGATCAGACCCACCATTGGGCGTTGGTTACTGTACACACACTCAGACACACGTGTGTGTGTGTTAAGTAACACACACGATTATACATACACATACACACACAAACAAACATAGGTAAATTTTTTGGGATAACGTTAAATAAAAATAACAATAATAAATATTAATTAACAAATTAAACGAATTGATCTAAATAAACACATTATTTTGCTTGTGATACATACGGTAGTTGACGATAATAATACAAATAATATACATATTGAAATATATTTAATAAATATCTTTTTTTTTTATATCATAAGATAGCAAACAAGCAGATGGGTCTCCTGACGGAAAGAGTCAATCATCGCCTATAGACACCAAAGATGTTAATGGTGCGTTGCTATCTTGTAGCGAGGTCTAATGCCACATGCATAAGTTTACCGGCTACCTTACCCTCCAAACCGGAACACGACAGTGACCAGCACGGACGCTATTGCGGCAGGAATAGGTAAGGCGGTGGTACCAGACCCGGTCGAGCCGATGCAGAACTCTACCACCTAGTAGTCACGATAGTAGTGACGCGCATAGCCACTCAGTCGCTTTTTACGATCTGCCTGGCAGAATGGCAGTTGGCCTATTTTTCAAAGCAGCCCGAGACCAACACGGGGAAAAATTTTATTAATGTAATGTAATATTTTTGTCTCATAATGGTTTACGCCTAGACCATCATGAGACAAAAATATTTTTTTCGTAATCGTCAAAATGTTTTATTCCCATGAATCACATTTTTTGGATGGATATCTTTGGTTAGACGTACTGAACGCTGCGTTGAAAAATAATTACCTATTTTGGAAGGACCTTACATATAAATTAATAATTAATCACATAAATAATTATCGATGAATGTATGTATGTAGTATGTGGTGATGTGCGCAGTGATCAGCTCGTACGAGCACCCGTTCCCGGGCTGGATCGAGAACCTGAACGGCCCCAGCGGCGTGGTGGCGGCGGCGTCCAAGGGGCTGCTGCACGTGTTCCGGCGTGACCCGCGCGTGCGCGCCGACCTGCTGCCCGTCGACATCGCCATCGACACGCTGCTGGCCGTCGCCTGGGAGACCGCGCTCGACAGGTCACACACCACACCCTCATCGCACACCTCACTCACGTCGCCTGGGAGACCGCGCTCGACAGGTCGCACACCACACCCTCATCGCACACCTCACTCACGTCGCCTGGGAGACCGCGCTCGACAGGTCGCACACCACACCCTCATCGCACACCTCACTCACGTCGCCTGGGAGACCGCGCTCGACAGGTCGCACACCACACCCTCATCGCACACCTCACTCACGTCGCCTGGGAGACCGCGCTCGACAGGTCGCACACCACACCCTCATCGCACACCTCACTCACGTCGCCTGGGAGACCGCGCTCGACAGGTCGCACACCACACCCTCATCGCACACCTCACTCACGTCGCCTGGGAGACCGCGCTCGACAGGTCGCACACCACACCCTCATCGCACACCTCACTCACGTCGCCTGGGAGACCGCGCTCGACAGGTCGCACACCACACCCTCATCGCACACCTCACTCACGTCGCCTGGGAGACCGCGCTCGACAGGTCGCACACCACACCCTCATCGCACACCTCACTCACGTCGCCTGGGAGACCGCGCTCGACAGGTCTCACACCACATCCTCATCGCACACCTCACTCACGTCGCCTGGGAGACCGCGCTCGACAGGTCTCACACCACATCCTCATCGCACACCTCACTCACGTCGCCTGGGAGACCGCGCTCGACAGGTCTCACACCACATCCTCATCGCACACCTCACTCACGTCGCCTGGGAGACCGCGCTCGACAGGTCTCACACCACATCCTCATCGCACACCTCACTCACGTCGCCTGGGAGACCGCGCTCGACAGGTCTCACACCACATCCTCATCGCACACCTCACTCACGTCGCCTGGGAGACCGCGCTCGACAGCTCTCACACCACATCCTCATCGCACACCTCACTCACGTCGCCTGGGAGACCGCGCTCGACAGCTCTCACACCACATCCTCATCGCACACCTCACTCACGTCGCCTGGGAGACCGCGCTCGACAGGTCTCACACCACATCCTCATCGCACACCTCACTCACGTCGCCTGGGAGACCGCGCTCGACAGGTCTCACACCACATCCTCATCGCACACCTCACTCACGTCGCCTGGGAGACCGCGCTCGACAGCTCTCACACCACATCCTCATCGCACACCTCACTCACGTCGCCTGGGAGACCGCGCTCGACAGCTCTCACACCACATCCTCATCGCACACCTCACTCACGTCGCCTGGGAGACCGCGCTCGACAGGTCTCACACCACATCCTCATCGCACACCTCACTCACGTCGCCTGGGAGACCGCGCTCGACAGGTCTCACACCACATCCTCATCGCACACCTCACTCACGTCGCCTGGGAGACCGCGCTCGACAGCTCTCACACCACATCCTCATCGCACACCTCACTCACGTCGCCTGGGAGACCGCGCTCGACAGCTCTCACACCACATCCTCATCGCACACCTCACTCACGTCGCCTGGGAGACCGCGCTCGACAGGTCTCACACCACATCCTCATCGCACACCTCACTCACGTCGCCTGGGAGACCGCGCTCGACAGGTCTCACACCACATCCTCATCGCACACCTCACTCACGTCGCCTGGGAGACCGCGCTCGACAGCTCTCACACCACATCCTCATCGCACACCTCACTCACGTCGCCTGGGAGACCGCGCTCGACAGCTTTCACACCACATCCTCATCGCACACTTCACTCACGTCGCCTGGGAGACCGCGCTCGACAGCTCTCACACCACATCCTCATCGCACACTTCACTCACGTCGCCTGGGAGACCGCGCTCGACAGGTCTCACACCACATCCTCATCGCACACCTCACTCACGTCGCCTGGGAGACCGCGCTCGACAGGTCTCACACCACACCCTCATCGCACACCTCACTCACGTCGCCTGGGAGACCGCGCTCGACAGCTCTCACACCACATCCTCATCGCACACCTCACTCACGTCGCCTGGGAGACCGCGCTCGACAGGTCTCACACCACACCCTCATCGCACACCTCACTCACGTCGCCTGGGAGACCGCGCTCGACAGCTCTCACACCACATCCTCATCGCACACCTCACTCACGTCGCCTGGGAGACCGCGCTCGACAGCTTTCACACCACATCCTCATCGCACACTTTACTCACGTCGCCTGGGAGACCGCGCTCGACAGCTCTCACACCACATCCTCATCGCACACCTCACTCACGTCGCCTGGGAGACCGCGCTCGACAGGTCTCACACCACATCCTCATCGCACACCTCACTCACGTCGCCTGGGAGACCGCGCTCGACAGCTTTCACACCACATCCTCATCGCACACTTCACTCACGTCGCCTGGGAGACCGCGCTCGACAGCTCTCACACCACATCCTCATCGCACACTTCACTCACGTCGCCTGGGAGACCGCGCTCGACAGGTCTCACACCACATCCTCATCGCACACCTCACTCACGTCGCCTGGGAGACCGCGCTCGACAGGTCTCACACCACACCCTCATCGCACACCTCACTCACGTCGCCTGGGAGACCGCGCTCGACAGCTCTCACACCACATCCTCATCGCACACCTCACTCACGTCGCCTGGGAGACCGCGCTCGACAGGTCTCACACCACACCCTCATCGCACACCTCACTCACGTCGCCTGGGAGACCGCGCTCGACAGCTCTCACACCACATCCTCATCGCACACCTCACTCACGTCGCCTGGGAGACCGCGCTCGACAGCTTTCACACCACATCCTCATCGCACACTTTACTCACGTCGCCTGGGAGACCGCGCTCGACAGCTCTCACACCACATCCTCATCGCACACCTCACTCACGTCGCCTGGGAGACCGCGCTCGACAGGTCTCACACCACATCCTCATCGCACACCTCACTCACGTCGCCTGGGAGACCGCGCTCGACAGCTTTCACACCACATCCTCATCGCACACTTTACTCACGTCGCCTGGGAGACCGCGCTCGACAGCTCTCACACCACATCCTCATCGCACACCTCACTCACGTCGCCTGGGAGACCGCGCTCGACAGCTCTCACACCACATCCTCATCGCACACCCCACACGCGGATGGCCTCCTGGAGGACAGACACAACCGTCGCCTACACACACCAAACATTGTTTGCTATCCTTGTGGAAGGGTACTACAGCGGGGAAAAAATATAGAAAAACTAGGACCCTCAAAACTCCAGAAGTACTGAATCAAAGGTACTGATTCCGGGGCTGGATATGATAAACTTATTTATTCCTTCAAATTATTATCGTCTCCGCGGAATTATATATTCGGGCCAGAATGGTGAGCGGCTGAGCGTACTACGATTAGAATGAGAAAGTATATTGTGGATTATATCTATACTTTTCTGGTGAGTCGCTACAAACGATAATCAACCTAAAAAACTACTTACATACGGTTACGTCCTACTGTGGAATTGATGGGAGCGAGGAAATATTAAGGGAAACGTTGATTTAAAGATACGATCACAAAATATGACAGCTACAATAAAATAGCACGAAGTGAGCCAAAGAACTAAAGGAATAAATAAGGTGAATCATGTCCGTGCCTGGAACCGGAATAAGTGAATAAATTCACTCCAAGGAATAAAGATTACCCATCTCTAGGATATACTGTTTTAATGCAGTTTACGGCGTAGGACACAATTTTTCAAGAAAAAAACTGATTAGATTTTGTAATAAATTAATTTAAAACCTGTTTAAAATAACTGGTCGGTGCGTTGATATTCGCGCGACGGGATGATAATGCCTCTTACATTTACCGGCTACCTTACTCTAAAAACCGGAAAAAGACAATTCAGAAAATTATGAAATCAGAAGTACTTTATTCAATTAAATCTTTTACAAGTTATTTTGACACGTTAACATAGATTTTTAAAACTACAACCGGATCGGAAACGCGGCCACACAATTATAATTACAAATATTACTTAACAATATTGTGGCAGTAAGTGTCTTAATAGACGGTGGTACCAAATCTGGGTGAGACGTTGCAGAACCTAGTAGTGATGGTGGTATTGACACTTTAGAATCATAATTATTTTTAGAATTATTTCTCAGAATATGCTACTACACCTACCTGGTTAATTTTTGAATTTTCATATTCTATGTTCCAGTTTATTTATTATCAATTGCTAGCCTTTTACGAATTGTCTGATAGAACAAGAAATGAATAGACCATTTCTTCAAAGAAGGCCCGATTCAAAACCCAGTCAATATTTAATTTTTATTTACGAAGTGCTTAGCGCCGATAAATCATTCGAATTACCGCGAATACCATGTTTGTTGTTTTATAAAGTTAGTGACGGTTACTGCCTTCCTTTTAAAGTTGCTATGTACATAACATACTGATGTATAAAGGGGAAGATACATTACTTAGCCACAGCGCGCGGTCCTACAAAACTAGGTCCGTGGACACAGTGACAATCAATCACGCGCGGGATATCATATCATACGCTTATACTTTCCGACTGTTTTTACCATTAAACACGCATCAAAATGCCTTCTTGTGTATTCAGCCAGTGTTATAATCACACAAGGAAAAAATAATACACACGGGATTACTTTCCATTCGCAAGTACGGCTAAAACAATTTATTTGAAAATAAGATTAAACTATTGTTTCGTTCGCCATGTTTGTGAGAGTGAGATAGTATAATACAAAAGTGAGAGAAACGCAGTCTGTTACGTTCATCGCATTACTTTGCGCTCGGCAGACCGAACTTAGTTTTAGCGATTGCGATGTTAGAGCGTAACGTATCTTCCTGTTTTAACATATCAGTGGTGATTTGTTACATTTTTAATTATCTATCACGACGTATGTAACAATTTCCGTAAAATATTGTCATCTATATGATCGGATCATATGGCAGATAATGCCTTAAACCCCAAAACAAATAGCTACAGAAGTCAATCTTCATACAAATGGTGCTCGAGCAACGCACACATATATACCTCTCACGGAATGGTTGGGAATATTACAAGCGTGAGCGGTGCCGCTTGAGACATGCGTCAGTGAAATTTTTATGTACAGAAAACTTGTAATAGGTACAACAATAACATTACAAAATTTTAGTTATTGTTGTTTTATATTTCCGTTCTTCCTTCATTCACAACAATAAATCGAACACGTATCTAAGTGTGCCCTTATCAGTTTTTTGTGCAAGGCCGAGCGTAATCAGAAAAGTGAAGTACCTACAATACATGTGATTGACTTCTGTGTTGTGTTGTGTGTTGTGCTTAAACGATTGGGCTGGGTGTTGTTCCTGCCGGAGTACGGTAGCGGTGTATGTGTGTACGTGTGTGTGGCGCAGGTTCCCGGAGGCGCGCGTGTACAACTGCAGCACGTACGAGAACCCCACCACGTGGCTGGCGTTCGAGCGCGCGCTGAAGCATTACGTGCTGCTGTTCCCGCCCGACAACGTGCTGTGGTACCCCTTCGGCGCCGGCATCAGCAACAAGTGAGTGCCGCCACTGCACACATGTCACCACTTATCTGACGGTAACCGGGACTGACGGCTTCACGTGCTCATCCGAGGCACAGAGGTGGCAATAAACCACCCGTTACACTTTAAGCTGCTTATTTTTTTCATATCCTAAGATGGCAAACAAGCAGATGGGTCTCCTGATAAAAAGAATCAACCATCGCCTATAGACACCAAAGACGCCAAATGTGTTAATAGGGTGTTGCTGTTTTGTGGCGAAGTCTAATGCTACATGCATAAGTTTAGCGACTACCATACCCTCTAAAACGGAACACGACAGTGACAAGCACTAATGCTATTACGGCAGGAATAGGTTAAGCGGTGGTACCAAATACAACAACATTTGCACACCATATATTGGTAGAATATGTCGGTAACTTAATTTATTTTTAACAACTTGTAACACCCATATTCTTGCAAATAAATATTTTCTTTCTTTCTTTCTTTCATTGTGGAACTCTACCACCTAGTAATCACGATGATAGTGACACGTGTAGCCGATCGTTCACCTTTTCCCACCTGCCGAACGGCTGTTGGTCTATTCTTCAAAGAAACCCGGACCATAACGAGAGAATGTATAACCTATTTCTGACGATAACAAGGACTGACGGCTCATCCGAGGCGCAGGGTGGTGAAACATCACCTCATAGACTTCCAGCTTCTACCTACTGAGATTTTGGAGATAAACTGTGAAAAAATATCAGTAACACTTTTGCCCGACTCGAGGATCAAATTCGGGATCTTATGATTTGAGCCGAAAGCAAACAAACCCCGAGACCACAATTTTAATCAGGATTTATTATATAATACCTGCATGGAAAGAAAACGCTGGTGTCTTAGATTGCATTTTTTTATCCGGATAAGCTGCTGTCAAACGGAAGAAGTGCTGCCAACCTTCTGCAATAAATACTGACATTGGTTTTAGGTACACGCATAAGGCCCTAGAATTCCTCCTCCAGACGCTGCCTTTGAATATCGCCGAGTATATGATGCGGGCGCTTGGCATCAAAATGCAGTAAGTACTATTTTTTCAGATTTTGGTATTATATAATCATTCGTTGGGCTCGAGTGGCTGGCTAATCTGACTACGTAATATGTTCTAAGTATGAAAATATTTTTTTTTTGCCTTATTTTTATACGCAAATTACAAAATATGTTAAGTCCATTAGACTTATTACATCATTCAGGTACCAATCGCATGAACATTCGCGTAGCTAACTTCATTTGCCCATGGCTTGTCCAAGAATCCCTTAAAGGGGAAAAAGGTCGATTTTCGCGGTCGCCTGTGTTTATGCAAGCCGGTGGGGTGGAGGGAGCGCAGGGGGGTAAGACCCCACGCCGGTTCAGGCATCAGCGCCCCCGAGCCAATGGAAAAACGACACGTGGCCATCTGGTGTCACACGTTACAATATATTATATCATATATACGGTTCTTTCAAAATAGGCGATCATATTTCAACACAGCGTTCAGTATATCTAACTAAAGATATCCATTGAAAAGATAATGTGATGCAAGGGATTGAAACTTTCGATTTTTTACGAATAAAATAATGTTGTCTTATAACGCTTTACACCTTTCTGCATAAAATAATCCTATTTTAATGTAAGAGTGAGTAGTAAGGTAAACAACGTGGCGCCATATCGGTGGAGTGATAATTGCATTCAATGCAGTTTCGTTCACATTTTATGGGTATGTGTTAGAACCAATGCGTAGCTGCTTGCGTCATATAAATATTGTACGCGCGCGAAAGACCTAGAACCACAACTTGAACCTGGGAGGGTGAGAGCGGCCGGTGGACGGTCAAGGTCTTTTACGCCGTGTGATATTACCACATACCTACGTTTATTATTTGTATATATATGTATATATTGTACTATGAACACATAGTTAATATCTTATTTCAGTGCTTGAGAACACGTCTTAAAAATTTTGAAAATAAATTTCAAAACAATGGTTTGAAATTTATTTTCAACACCAAAACAAGTTATTAGCTACAAATCTGCGTAATATTAATGACAAGGATAATTAAATTGGACGATTACCGTCGCCCTCGTCAGAATAAGCTACTATTATAACAGGTTTTGGTCCCGACCTCCTTTGTAGAATAGGCCAACTGCCGTTCTGCCAGGCAAGTCGTAAAAGGCGACCGATTGGCTATCGAGTCACTACCGTCGTGGCTACTAGGTGGTAGAGTTCTGCATTGTCTCCACCTTACCTATTATATATTATATATTATTATATATATAGACCTTATATATTCCAGAAATATAGGATTTTGTTATAATTTCACTTTAAATAAAAACTGAAGTTAAACAATACCTAATACATATTGGTTATTTTTATGGGTTAGGTATTTTTGATGCTAGTAACCCTTAAACCCTTAGATTAAAAAGTACCAAATGGCAACCATATCTATGAGCTGAGTTTGGTCTATAAATTTAAAATGTTTAACTACATTAATTTGGTAAGTGTTAGAATGTCGCTATTCACTATTAGTCTAGTCGAGAAGTTGAGTTCCTGCGAATAATAGTTACAAGTTTCTTAAGAATATTGTTAATGGCTTAAACAATCCGGAATGACATCTAGAAAAAATCGTATTTCGAATAATTTTAGCCGTCCAGTTTTTTGCCAAAATCTCAAAAAGTATAAGTGATAGGCGATAGCTCAAATATTATAAAAGTTTCTGAAAGAGCAGGAAATTTTAATTTAATTTAATGTTGAAAAAGGTTTTCGCGCGGCAGCAAGAGGTCTAAACCTTACTACCCCTCAAGGTTTAGGTCGACTTACCTAACAGGCCGTATAGTCAAAGAATCGTAAAGCGCGTGAAGCACGTTGCTTACAGCAAATTATCACAAATATATAAAATACCGTACAAGTATTTACAAAGTGTAATTGCACTGTCACTTACAATTTTAGGTTAGGCGCTAGTTGCCATAGTAGCGCTCTTTTTTCTAGGTGTGAGACCTAACACCTACTTCACATTTATATAAAATTCGAATAGCGGTAGACTTGTGGCTATTTCTGTAACGGATAAAAAGAAATGCCACTAGCAGCACTCTAACCACTTCCTATTTGTTTTGTGTTACAGGTTGAGTTTGTCGCTAGCCGATAAGAAGTTACGTGCAATGGGTGACGTTTTAGCGTTTTTCTCCACGCGGGAATGGCACTTCAAAACCACCAACGTAGAGAAGCTGAGAGCCAGGCTGACGGCCAGCGATGCGGCGATCTACAATCTAGACCCCAAATCAATAGAGTACGTAGCCGCTGTGTTATAAATATGTATTAGTGGCACCAACTTATCAGGAGGTTTAGTAACATCGCTTCGTAGCGAAACGATATCTTTGGTCACAGTTTCCCAGATAACGAAAACAATTTTATAGTCATTGTCAAACTAATATCGCGATCATTGTGTCAAATTGATTTTTCGCTAAGAAACAGAAGTAAAACCATCTAAATTCTGTGTTCAAATAATTTATGGCCTGGTTATGCAATAAAATATTGTCTACCAATATGCTGTACCGGTGTCGATTGACCACGTAATGTAACGCGACGTATGTATGTTAACCCAATAAACTTTATTATTTTCTAACTTCGCTATCGTTTTATATTGTTACATTGTCTAAGCTCCCTAGTAATAGTAAATAGACAAAATCGGAACCGCCATCTTGTGAAATGTCATTCCGCTGTAAATTTTTTTTAGGAAAAATCTTATAAAGTAACTCTAAACGTCATACTATCTACTGAACAGATGAGTTGGTAGTTATCACGAAATAAAGAAAACAACGGAATTGGCAAGTACAAACATTTGTATCAGGACCGCGATCGCCACACTTACACATAAAATAAGCATTATTGCATATAAACTACTAATGCAAACATTGTTTTATTGGTCGTTTTCATTTTAAACAACAATAATCCGAAACACACAAACAGAACATTTAAAAATATACCAAACTGCGTTACAATAAATTTTATTTTGCTACAAAAAAAGAGTATTTACGTCCTTTTGTAGTCCATTCAAAATAGACTCATCTATTTGTATAATAGTGAAACTTAAGATCGTAATAGTTTCGCTATTCTACAATAGATGGCAGCATTGATTTTTCCGTAGTTTTCAGTTGATCATATTTGAGTAGAGAACTTTCTAGAACGATATACGTAATGACTGTCATTACGTATATCTTTCTAGAAAAATTAGGTCAACCTAAAATGAACTTTATATGTAAGGTGTACGGCTGATTTTAGCTTGACTTTCTATTATATCATTAGAGAATATATTAAATCAGGAATTTAATTAAAATAAAATGAAAATTGTACTTTCAAATGATATGAAATATCTCCATTTTTAATCATCTGTATTCTACTATCATTTCTGCATTCAAGGATGGCACAATACGGCATAATTCAGTGTATAATAGATTTTCGCACGACGACTATCTGCTAATGATATGGTAAGTATCACTAAGGCAATTTAGAGTAAAAGCGCATAATAGTGACGCACGCGGCACGCCCACTCTTCACTTCCCCTTGTTTTCTTTATTTCGTGGTAGTTATTATATAAAAGCTTTATATAATGACTATATTCAAACTGGAAATAATGAAATAAAATTTATTGCTCAGAATACGGTTACAGCAAAAAATATGCAGTTATTAAAATTAAGAAATACCACGCATTCTATGAAACGGCATGCAATATTAAAATTTACAAATTATATTAAATTTTTATTAGGTACATTGTTTATAAAAATTTGTTGACCTTTGTTTCCATACTTATTACCTTAAAATACCATTTAAAATTCTTACTCTTAATATTCTGATTTAAATAATTTATATAAGTACCTATTTAAGTCATGGATACCTGGATTTGCTCCTGCGCTTGTTTTTTGAAGTGAAACTTCTTTATCGACGTGCTGGAGAAACTTTATAGCAATGTTACAAAAAGTCACACTTTTCTGTTACGCTCGACCGTCACGCGCCATGATGTTTATCGTTAAGTAGTAAATAGAAAAAAAAAATGTCCTAAAAAGTTTCACTTATGTGTGTACACTAATACACACACCCTTTTTTATACAAGGTACTTGTGTTTTTATAACCTACTTAACTGCTACTTTCATCCATACATATACCTACCACAAACAGATAAAACATATTTTGCTATAGTGATAGCGGCCATGTTCCGATTAATGAAATTTTCGCAAATATAGAACAGACACTTAACTTTTGTTTAAGTGAACATAATATTTAGCATTATTAATATGTTATAAACTTCCAAACCAAATTTCACTCAAATCCGTTGAGTTGTTTTTGCGTGATTGAGTTATAAACATCTATCTAAGCATCCATCCATCCAAAAATCCAAACTTTCGCATTTATAGTATTATTAATAATATAGATATAGATTGAGTTGTAATTTATATTTTTAATTGTTTGGTTTAAGGATATAAAATTTTGAATTTTAAGTAGTATTTGAAATTTTAACAGGTAACGTCACAAGGCTTTGTGACGTTACCTGTTAAAATGTAACGTGACACCCTCTCCCACTCCTGTCCCTTGTCACACAATGTCACATTTCGTTGGACCCGTCTTTCTCCCTCAATGTGTAACATATTTTATGGCCCCTAACTTTGAGTTAATTTATCCCTCCCAAATAACACTCATACAGTCGGGTTATTTAAATAAATATATACTTACTAGCTGCCCCCCGCGGCTTCGCTCGCGCCTATTTACTTTAGAACTTATTTAACCTTTCTTTATAAGCTACTTTCCTTATTTTACCCTCTTAAAGATCGATCGAATTTTGAAAAACGCTTAAACACGTAGTTCATTATTTTTTTGTACTCAATTCATACGAAATTTAATGGAAATATGTCCAAGGAAAAAAAAGTTTCATACAAACTTTTGTCCCCTATTTCACCCCCTTTGGGGTTGAATTTTGAAATATCCTTCCTTAGTGATTGCCTACATCATAAGAGAAATACGTGTGCGAAATTTCAAGTTCCTAGGTCTAAGGGTTTGGCCTGTGAGTTGATACATCAGTCAGTCACTTTTGCCTTTTATATATAAAAAAAAATATAGATATACGTTTTTGAATTTACAGCTGGAACAAGCAATACAAACACTTCATATTAGGAACTAGAAAGTATTTGTTGAAGGAGAAGGATGAGAGTATGCCAGGAGCGAAGAAACACCTTAACAGGTAATTATTGATTCTCAAACTTACGTAGTATTAATTAAAAATACGTTCCCACTATGTACCTTGTATCGTAAATACTGTCAAATATTTTATGTATAATTTCTTAAGATAGTAAACAAGCAAATGGCTCCTCAGATGTAAAGAGACAACCATCGCATATAGACTACAAAAAATTGTTTGGTGCGTTGCTATTGTGTGATGGGATGTTAATGCTATTTACATAAATTCACCAACTACCGTACCCTCCAAACTGGAGTACGACAGTGACAAGAATTGACGCTGTTGCGGCAGGCATAGATGAGATGTGTTCCATATACCCGGAGAGACGGAACTCTGCCACTTAGTTAATAGTCAAGATGGCAGTGTTTCGTATAGTCAATCGTTCGCAAATATGTCAAATTATATCAAAGAAAACTAAGGGAATTTTCTACTATAAGGAATTTTACCCTACTTTTTGTTTCTGTGGCATTGTTGTTACATATATGCATCAGATTTAAGGTGCATCTAGAGACAAGATGTCCAGCTAAACAATAAAGTAACTCAAAAGACTAAAACTTTTTGATTTTTACGAATAAAATAATTTTGTCTCATAACGCTTTACGCCTTTCTGCATAAAACAATCCACTTTTTACGCAAGAGCGAGTAGTACGGTAAATAACCTCGCGCTATATCTGTATACACAGCATGTGTATGGATTGTTTTATGCAGAAAGGTGTAAAGCATAATATGAGATAAAATTATTTTATATGTATGAAAAAATCAAAAACTTATAGTTCTTTAAACAACTTTTTGTTACCTGGATCTCTTTGGTTAGACGTACCGAAAACTATGTTAATATATGACCTCCTATTGAAGGACGTTATATATAATTTCTAGTACCTGACTTTTAGATCTCTACAAAGTTACCCCTAAATCTATTAAATGAAAAGGTAATGTAATATATTGTGTTTCAGAATGTACTACGTTCACAAAGGCGTCGTATTATTCGCTGTGATTCTACTCTTCAGGCTCGCTCTTCAAAATAAGTATGTCCGTGATCTCGTGTACGGCACTCTGAGACTCATGCTGTCTCTTGTGCACACAACATATTACAAAATTGTTAACACGAAATGAAAGAGACAGCATTATTTATGTGCTGACTGATTTTTGTTTATTTGAAATTATTTAAGAAAATATTTGCCAAACTATCATCTCTATAGAGCTTAAATTATTTGGACAAGGTATATAGTAATAAATACAATGTTGACTGTTAACGGTCTGGTGATAAACACTTTGTTTAGCTAAGCTATATGAGTGATAATAATGTATATAATAATATATAAGTCATGGTATTGTTACTGGTAACTGGTGTGGTATAGGAATAGATTTATTGTATAAGGACAACAATATTTATATAGCAGAGTAAAGATATATTTAAAAGATGCTACATGTTCTATTGTAATCAGTGTAAAAATGGCTGCCATTTTGGGGCGTATTTTTCATTTCGCTTTCCTGTAATATGTGGGAGTGGTGTAGTGAAATGTAACGAAAGTGTGTAACACGAAGCGCGCGCCATTTGAATTTACCAATGAGCTCGTGCTATTTTAATGGAGCAATGGTCGCGCGTGATCGTAGAGTTGGCTATCAGATTGCGTTGTAACTTAGATGTCGGATGTAACACATGATGTGCCTCATTCGATTTATACAAAGTTCTTCTTTTGAATGTTTATAGTGAGTCTTATTGTTAACAGACCTCGGAAAACAAGGATTATTTTTTGTTTTTTACCTCACTAGTCTTTTATAGTATATAAAAATGGGATAAATTTTCTTTTATTTCAAAGAAAATGCACCCAAATTGCTCAATTTTTAGATGAGAGGATGAGGGATTTTAGCTTTCATGAAATGCTATGACAATGGAAGGTCCTTACAAAATTAGTGAAATGATGTTCTGGAAAACTAGTGTTTGTGATATAGCATCAAGCATGTTTTATTTTATTATTTTATTATATTAATTTTAGGGCTATATTTCACATGTACACCATGGCGGCACCGCTAGTCGCCGCTAATAATAAAATATATACAGCTCTATAAAAAGTTATTTACCTGGTGTCCGTGTGGTAGCGCGACCAATTTGGCGGCGCTCGGCTCGGACACGCGCACAGAATGTTACTGGTCACCAGCAATGACGGACGGTGAATGATGAGGATGTCCATCCTCATAAAAAAGTTATCCGGATACTTTTAAAATTGTCGTATATGTTGATAAATGTCCTTTCTCACAGTGATCGGCTTAATAAGGACGAACCCACACAACTGTTTTTTTTCTCTTAAAAAGCCTTAAAAATTTTTCTTACTTGTGTGGTGTTTGTTTGGTAGATTACGGACACCACGGTGACGCGACTAGTTGCGATACCGTGGTGTCCCGGTAAAATATAGCCTTTAGTGAGAAAGAATTTTATTTGTAAGAATGTGGGTGTTAAAAATTATATGGCTTGCACATTATATTGTGCTTAAGTTAAATTATAATTTAGCAAAGTTGGGCACCGTTTACTAAATAATTAACTTCATTAATCGCTAGTCCGCTATTTAAAAGTTATCTTCGTTAAACGTTAAAGTTACGTTAACATTAATTTTATCTTCCGTAATATTTAACGGAATTTCACGATTGACTTTAATCACTAAGTCGTGATAGAAATTACATTTTATAGATGGTTGAGTTTAGTGATTTACTAATAATAATAAAACATTTGGTGTGAGCTATTGAAGCAGAAAAAATAATAGATAATAAAATAAATAATAAAAATAAAACTACAAAAATTTCGTATACGCGCAACACTCATTTTATCTATATAGCTCGTAATTTTCTTCTTTCTTTCTTGGGCGCCATCAAGGAACTTATATTCGATAACAGGAATTACTACGAAGCAATATTTGAAAAATAAAAATGTACTTTATTTCGTTACTAATAAAGTTGACTTTCGTTTTTTACTTAACAGAAGGGAAAAACGTTCTGAGCAAGACAACGACAAGAGTGGATGTTGTCCCTTTCTTGCAATTGCCAGTGTAAATAAAACTATCTGATGGTAGATTTATATATATTCGGTAATCGTTAAATCCCTTTTATTCACACGCGTCAATAAATACATTAGTATAAAATGTATTGTAATTAAGACAGTGAGTTCTAAAATGTGCTTATTTTAATTATTACGTAATTACTTATGCAATGCAAAAACTGTTTCTCAAATTAGTAGAATTATTTAGTAGTAATTTGCAAACTACGCATGGCCGCACTTATATATGGCGATTGGCGCTTTATTTCGTAGAAAAAGACACACTCCACCCATGTCGTGGTACTCTTCGAAACGATTTTGAAGCGCGTGTGAACATTCCGGGTAGAATGTAACTTCCTTGGGCGCCATCCATAAATTACGTCGCAGGTTAAGTGTGGGGAGCGGCTCAACGGAATGTGACATTGTGTGACAATATTACATTGTGTAGGGCAGCACGTGAAATTTATACCTACGATACGATTTGTATTATGTTTGTGCAAGCTCACAGATATGCCGTTCCGCCTGTACTGTATTAATTTAATTACTGCATGTGTAAAACTGAAGAATTTGTGATGTTACACCCACAAAAATCGCAACAAAATTGACCGTTATGTGCCCAGCTTTGTAATTTAAGGAGAATGATATTAACTTAGTACCTATTCAATTAGTATTTACTGAAATGATAATTATGAAATTGTACATTGTATAAGTTAAAAAGAGCAGTTAAATCGAAATTAAATAAATATATTTTTACAATTATACAATAACGTTATTAATATAATATATTGTATTTAAATAAATTTTGTATTTAAATAAAATTTTACCATAATGTTATTAATATAATATTTTGTATTTAACATAAGTTTCGGTAAATTCGTTTTATTTAAAAGACATATAATTATAGACTACTTAGAGATGCAAGCATTATAATATAATGCCTTAAAATCTATTATTTTTGATAGATCATTTAATTTAAATAGATAGTGGAAAATTAAAATTGTTAATACATTACCCAATATCTATGAAAAGTCTAAATGGAAAACCCGAAGTGATCATTGTGTTGTGAATAATATTTTATGTCGTTTGTACTTAGGTATCTATATTTCAGTCACAGACTTCCATAAAGTATTACAATATACAGATATTTTTTATTTTTCAACTTTATTTCCAGATCCCCGTAACATTATTTTTTCAAAAATCTCTAAAAAGGTGTGGTGGTGATTCATTAATTAAACGATACAAGTACAGAACATCTGCTTGTTTGCTATACTATAGCAAACAAGTAGAAGGGTGTCCTGATGGAAAGATCAACCATCACCTATAGACACAAAAGATGTTAATGGTGCGTTGCTATCTTTTGGCGAGGTCTAATCCACATGCATAATTTTACCGGCTACCTTACCCTCCAAACCGGAACACGACAGTGAGTACTGACGCTATTTCGGCAGGAACAGGTAAGGTGGTGGTACCGGATCCGGGCGATACAATGCAGAAGTCTACCACCTAGGTAGATATAAAATATAAAGGTGGTTTTATAGCGACAGAAAACTACTCTGTAAGTAATTTCAGAGTGCGTACTTCTCTGTCGCTATAAAACACCCTAACGCTCAATAACCTGTACAATCAAAATCACTTACCGTTGGCAAGTGAAAGCCAGTGCATGACGTCCATACTAGTTATATTTGACTTGTCTCGCCCCACATCTTTACATTTCACTTCAGAAAGTGCTTGTTACGAAGGCAGTTGACACAACTAAAGCCTCAGACCAATGGTTAGTATGGGTTTCCCCAGATACCAATATTCATCCACAATCATATTTATCTACGATTTCCCTCCAAATCGGAACACGACAGTGACAAGCACTGACGCTATTGCGGCAGGAAAAGGTAAGGCGGTGGCACCGGACCCGGGCGAGACAATGCAGAACTCTACCACCTAGTAGCCACATAGTGATTCGCATAGCCAATAGGTCGCCTTTTACGACCTGTCTGGCAGAACGGCAGTTGGTCTATTCTTCAAAGGAGCCCAGAACAACACGGGGAATAAGTCCCAAATAAATCTACCGATTTTGATCAAATTTACGGTATTTGACGCAGTTTTTGAAAGACAAAAGCTGAATAATTTCTAAATCAATCGGTAGGTATATTACGGACCGAAAATTATTTTAAAAATATTAAGTAAGTTTGCTGTAACAACAAAATATTTAATTTTGAAAAGCTGTAACTTTTGAAAATGTGATTCGATTTTGATTTTTGAAACTGCATTTGTCGTAGTTTTTTGAGTACTAACTATTGTACAAGGTCGAAAATAAATGGTTTAAAAATATCGAAGTTATGTCGAAAATCACCTTTTTCAAAATGTTTCGTAAACGATAACTTTCGAACGGATTAACCGATTTTAATGCAATTTAGGCAATGGACGCAGTTTTTTAAGGAAAAGAGCTGCATAGATTTTGTACTCAACAATGTTTCCGTATACCTGACCCCGTGTTGGTTCCGGGCTCCTTTGAAGAATAGACCAACTGCTTTTTTGTCAGGCATGTCGTAAAAGGCGACCGATTGGCTATGCAAGTCACTAACATCGTGGCTACTAGGTGGTAGAGTTCTGCATTGTCTCGCACGGGTCTGGTACCACCGCCTTACCTATTCCTGCCGCAATAGCGTCAGTGCTTGTCACTGTCGTGTTCCGGTTTGGAGAGTAAGGTAGCCGGTAAACTTATGCATGTGGCATTAGACCTCGTCACAAGAGAGCAATGCACCATTAACACCTTTGGTGTCTATAGGCAATGGCTGACTCTTTCCATCAGGAGACCCATCTGCTTGTTTGCTATAATATAAAAAAATACGGTCGTGAACTTGTTTAGTACAAGGAATGATGGGTATAGTGCGTCTTGTTACGGCGGTCGGCTCGTATATAATTAATAAGATCCCATTGAACTGGAAGCACGTTGGAACCCAGGAGAATAGTTACACGTAGGTTTTAAACACACAAAACACACAAGTTTTCATTCAATGGAGTTTGACGGCTGCAGTTATCATTGAAAAGAGTAATAATGCTCTAAGAGCGGAAAATTTATAGGTGTGTATGCCGAATGAAAGCTTCTAAAAGGACTGATGGTAGTGCGAGGAAATGGTTATCTCGATACAACACCCGCGGACGCGAGCTCTTATCCTATTATTATGCCTAGACTATTGCCCCCTAGATGGCGTTACTAGACCGGTTTTTTGTCGTAAGATATAATTTATTGTTCTATTACAATAAATAAGGAATAGATGTCGGGGTTTAAACATAACATAAAGTAATTACTAGTTATGTGTATAATGCTTCTCTATACTAACGTCTGTCCGTTTGCTTAAACTAGACTCAGAGTTTAATGTACTACGCACTAGAGAAGCTATGCTAAGTAGAAGTCGTGTTCAATTTCGTTAATACTCGCTGCAGCGCTGTAAATCGTCCAACTAAAGTCAAGATTAATTAGCGCTGTAGCGTATAATAGAGTGTAACATACATCCGCGACCAAAAGTACTCAACCGCCGTGAATTTTGTGGCACTTACGTGTTACATTCAACGAGCTCTGACGTAAGTGTGGTCTGTGGACCGTACTTTAATGGAGCACAAGTGACGTGACGTATGTTTGGCCAGTATGTTAGTACATAGAATTCTTTAATAGACTAGCTGGTGACTAACTAATAGCGTATACGTTACAACTTATTATTATTCTTACAAGTTTTTGGAATCTTAGATACTATGGAGTGATCGTAAGTAGCTTCGTGGTAATTCTACCCAGTAATACTTAACTTAAATCGACTGAGAATTAAGTTGATATTTAAAAAATTGCGGTTCGAAAAGTTAAATTGATCTTTTTAACGATTACGTCGCCTAGAGCTAAGCCTAGAGACTAGAGTTGAATAACATCAGCTACGTGGGGCACATTAAAAGTTTTGCACTTCTAGCTAATCGGAACTATTTGAATTTCGAATGTTATATTTTTAAAACGTTGCAACCTTCTTAGTAATAAAAAAAACAATTGGTGGGAAATGATTTGTTAATTGTTTTTTCATCACACATCAAAATTCT
The DNA here is from genome assembly GCA_036924255.1 of Apodemia mormo. NCBI lineage: Eukaryota > Metazoa > Arthropoda > Insecta > Lepidoptera > Riodinidae > Apodemia > Apodemia mormo. The sequence goes on from JAUPFN010000030.1 coordinate 16,365,591, forward strand.
ACGTACGCAACGAAAATGGAATTAAGTCGATTTTTTATGATTTTAAAAGTTTTCTTTCTCGCAAGACTGTGCCGCTCGTCTTCAAAATGCTTTTGGGAGAGAAGCACCTTTTTTGAGCATCGTGAGGCGATGGTTTGCTGAATTTGAGAGAGCTCGAGTTTCTTTACATGACGAATTTCATGAAGGGCGGCCTTCAACTACTATCAACGAAAATAATGTGGCTACTGTTAAGCGGTTAATTGAAGAAAACCCCCGGATTACTACTATTGAGGATTGGTATGAGCCAAATTCAGAAAATTTTACACGAACAATTGAAAGTTCGGAAACTTTGTTGTCGTTGGATCCCTGATGAACTGACAGAGGAGCAGAAGCGGGCTCGCCTGGAATGGTGCTCACAGATGCTACTGAAGTACGACCACGGACATTCTAATGCTGTTTATGACATTGTCACAGGAGACGAAGCGTGAATTTATTGTTTTAAACCCGAAAAAACACAGCAATCTTGTGAATGGGTGTTTGAAAATGAGAACAAGCCAACAAAAGTGAGAGGCGAGAAACGTTGGTAAAAAAATGATCGTGTTTTTATTCTCAGCTACGGTTTCCATCTGTACATTTCCACTTGAAGATCAAAAGAGTGTCAGTGCCGAAATCAGGAATCAGAAATCAGAAGCACTTTATTCAATAAAACTTTTTACAAGTTATTTTGACGCGTCAACATTTTTTTAAATTACTACCGGATCGGAAACGCGGCCACACACTGAGAAGATCCGGCGGAAGAAACTCAGCGGGCTTGTCTTTTTTTTCATAACATTTTTTTAAATAAAATATTACATAATATTTAATTAGTATCTAATTGTTACATTAATAATAAGGATTGCCGATATGAGGAGCAGTTAATCCCATGCTTTTCTGTCATCAAGGTATTCAGATATTTTATAGTAACCTTTTTTACACAGTTTTGTTTTAACACTTTTTTTGAATTTGTTAACTGGTAAATCTCTAATGGCATCAGGCAGCTTATTGTAGAAGCGTACACTTTGCCCCATAAAAGAGTTGCTTATTCTGTGGAGACGAGACACATGCACAGCAAGATTGTTTTTGTTCCTTGTATTTAGGGAGTGAATATCACTATTCTTTTTAAATAAGCAAATATTTTACGAACGTACATCAAGGTTTCGATTATATACTGAGAAATTACAGTTAAGATATTGATTACTTTGAATTTTTCTCTCAGGGAGGTCCTTGGACTAAGATTGTAAATTGCCCTTATAACCCTTTTTTGTAATGCAAATATAGTATTTATTTCAGCGGAATTCCCCAAGAGAAGAATTCCATATGACATAACACTATGAAAGTAACTAAAGTAAACAAGGCGTGCAGTATCAACATCAGTAAGCTGTCTCATTTTTTTTACTGCGAATGCTGCTGAACTTAATCTACTGGTCAATTTCTCGATATGTTGTCCCCAATGCAATTTTTTATCTACAGTAACCCCTAAAAATGTAGTAGAGTCCACAAGGTCCATTTTTTTACCATTAAGTTGTACATTGTCTTTTCACTTTAAATAAAAGTGAAGTGTCATCCGCAAACAATACAATTCCATGTTTATCACCCACATAGAAAGGTAAGTCATTTATATATATAAGAAACAGAAATGGACCTAGTATGGACCCTTGTGGGACACCCATTGTGACAGCAGCGCCAGAGGATCTTATTCCGTTAACTTCAACATTCTGAATTGATTTTAGGAACCGAGTGGTATTCTATCATTTGTTTACCCAGGGTGTTAAAAAAAGTTCGCGAAAGACGACCCAAAACCGCATTCTTCTACACCATGATAACGCTTCTTCACACACGGCCAACAAAACAACGTCATTTTTAGCTTCCGAAATAGTACATCTCGTCACTCATCCTGCGCATAGCCCTGACCTGTGATTTCGGAATTTTCCCTAAAATCAAAGATTAGATAAGAGGTTTTACTTTTACCAACTCCGAAGAGGCAGTGACAGCGTTCAATCAGCACGTAGAAAACATGCCTTCAGATCTGTGGTCCACCTGTTTTAAAAAATGGTTCGATCGCATGAAAAAATGTTTAAAATGTAAAGGAGATTGTTTCGAAAAGCAATAAACATAATATTTTGGTTATAACATGTTGTTTTTTTAAGTTACGCAAAACTTATAGCGTGACCTACGTATAGTATAGGTATTAGATGTTTAATGGTGTGACTGATATATTAGTATTCGCTAAGATATTAGTAATATTGAAAGGATTCGTGGATTAGCAATCCGGCGAACTGTAATATGCTAATATTTCATATTCGCCTAATATCTGTAACGGCTATTCAAAATTAATCGGATAATATCATTCGGTCTTCGGAATAGTTCGGATTCACTAGATTGGCGCCCGTCGGATTCGTGAAAATATTAAAATATTTTCACGATACGCCGCGTCATACGTACGATTGAGACAGACGTATTTCCCGCAGTATGCTGTTGTTTTAAGGTCCAAATTACAGTGAAATATTAGTTAATACTGATATATTAATTAAGATATTTTCCTGCCGTATCAGTATAAGATCTTATTACTGTTGCTTTAAGGTCCAAATTACAGTGAAATATTAGTTAAGATATTTTCCTGCCGTATCAGTATCAGATCTTATTACTGTTACAATAAGGTCCAAATTACAGTGAAATATTAGTTAATACTGACATATTAGTTAAGACATTATAATATTTCAAAGTGAATATTATATTAGTATCACCTAATCTTGAGAAATATCGGTATTAACCCACCTCTAGATTAGGCTTGTGGAATAAATATCGATACATCGATATATTGATATTTTCAATTTGATATATCGATATTTTTGGGCGATATATTTTGTAACGATATATCGATACATCGATATCAAATATCCAATATCGAAAATTGTATCAAAAACGACATTTTCTTTTGTTCTTATTTGGTCGTCTCAATTTGCTGCTTAACTGCTTTTTAATTTGGTTAGTTTTTAAGTTAGGAACTCTGTCTTTAGGACAATGACGCATATGACATATGTCAGTTCAGTTCAGTAATTTAATTCAATTGTGTATCTGAATAGGCTGTATTTACTCAGATCCCTTTGTTTTTTGCTATGTCAATGTTAGATAAATATTGGTTTAAACTAAATAATTAATATTTTTTATCGTTGTTCTTGATTTACTAAAATTGATGTCTATTGATTAGTATTTATCTAGTAATGTACCTAAAATGACTGAAAGAGATTAAGCTCTTTTTTATATCGTACCGATACATCGATATATTGATATTTTTAAATAAAAAATCGATATCGATATTGATTTTTTTCAAAAATATCGATATCGATATGTATCGATACCTTATTGTATTTTCGACATCCGTACTCTAGATGTTAGTTCGAGCCAAGGAAGTTACATTCTATCCACACGCGCTTCAAAATCGTTCCAAAGAGTACCACGACTTGAGTGGAGTGTGTCTCTTTCTACTAAATAAAGCGCCAATCGCCATATATAAGTGCGGCTATGCGTAGTTTGCAAATTACTACTAAGTAATTCTACTAATCTGAGAAACAGTTTTTGCATTGCTTAAGTAATTACGTAATAATTAAAATAAGCACATTTTAGAACTCACTATGTTAATTACAATACATTTTATGCTAATTTATTTATCGACGTGTATTAATAAAAAGGATTTAACGATTACCGAATATGTAAAAATCTACCATCTAGATAGTTTTATTTACACTGGCAATTGCAAGAAAGGGACAACATCCACTCTTGTCGTTGTCTTGCTCAGGGCGTTTTTCCCCTCTGTTATGTAAGAAACAAATGTCAACTTTATTGCGAATGAAATAAAGTACATTTTTATTTTTCAAATATTGCTTCGTAAAATTCCAGTTATAGTATATAAGTTCCTTGGTTCGAGCCTATTTGTCAATTGTCATTATCAATTGTCAAATGTCATTGTTGTCAATTGTCATTTCTCAATAGAGATGCGACATTGCTCATAAAAAACACCGATATCAGGACATCGATGTTTTCTAGAATAAAACATCGATGTTAAAAACATGGGAGTATATATATTATTATGTTAAGTTTATATTTTTAGATGTCGATTATGGTCGATGTTTTGCCATACAAATTACTTATATTTAATATTTTGTTGAGGTACTTGAGAGTGAGGGGAAGATGGTACTATGATATAACATCGTTAATAAAGCATCGCTCATGAAGAACAATGTGTCGTTGATGTTTGGGGTTTCAACATCGATGTTTATGAACGCTATATCGATGTTTGAAAAAATCGATGTACCGTTTCATCCCTGTTTGTCAAAAGTACTTTGGCAAATTTGGTTTGGTTGGATTTTTAAAGTTCAAACTTCAAATTATAGGAAATATTTGAAATAGTGCGAACTGCGAACTACGATGTTCAAAAAAGTTGGCTGAAAAACAATTAAAATGTTTAATAAAGTTTTTCAACGTGCCTTAAAGTTTAGATTAAGGAAGAGCTATCCCACAAATATATATGATATTTCGCGTGGAGCAGCCGTCGCAGTACGAAGACCGTACAGCGACGAAGTAAAACGCGCCCAAGCTGCAACTAACTCCGGGCCGACGATCTTTGACAAAATTATTTCGAAAGAAATCAAGGCGGACATAATCTATGAAGACGAGCTTTGCCTGGCGTTCAATGACGTCTCCCCGCAGGCGCCGGTCCACTTCCTAGTGATACCGAAACGTCGCATCCCTCGTCTGCAGGACTGCGAAATGAAAGACAAAGACGTAAGTTTAACTCGACAAGACTATACACGAGAATACTAGGTGGTAGAGTTCTACATTGTCTCGCCCGGGTCCGATACCACTGCCTTACGTATTCCCGCCGCAATAGCGTCAGTGCTTGTCATTTTCGTGTTCCAATTTGGAGGGTAAGGTAGCCGGTTAACTTATGCATATGGCATTAGACCTCACCACAAGATAGCAACGCACTATTAACATCTTTGGTGTCTATATGATGGTTGACTCTTTTTATCGGGAGACCCGTCTGCTTGTTTGCTATCTTATGATATAAAAAAAATATAATGAGTCTTCAGCATCCTCACAAATAATATTTTTATATAATCTGTTACACTGTTGTTTCTGTTAGGCCACTCGGTGTTCGCCATTCTCATCTGCTTAATACAAAAATAGGTAACTATACAGATGATATTGGACTGGATTGTTGTATTGTATCTGAAGAATAGATCATGGATTACTGCTAGGCTCGTTCGTGAAAGGCAAGAGAAATTTAAAACATGTCACTGATACTGATTATTAACTAGGTAGTAGAGTTCTGTAAAGTGTCAACTGGATATGGTATCACCACCTTACCTGTTCCTGCCACAATAGTGTCAGTGGTTGTTGCTTATGTGTTCAAGTCTCAAGGGTCAGACTGTGGTATTAGGATGTATCCATTACGAACTCCTAAAAAACTTCCACACTTAGTTAATTTCCTATCCACTTGAAAGTTGAATGAGGAAGTTTGCTTCTTCATTACTATTTTTACTTATAGAAAAATAAAATTTAAGAAATTAAAAAGAAGTCATCATCTTGAATTTGTCCTTGTTTTCCATCATTTGATCAGAGAATTATTATATTAAACTAGGTGGTAGAGTTCTACCACGTCTTGCCCGGGTTTGGTACCACAGCCACACCTATTCTGAGGCAAGAATAGTCATTGGTGCTTGTGGCTGTCATGATCTAGTTTAGTTATTGTACATTATAACCTCGCCTCATGGATAGCAATGCACTAATATCATATGTTTGTCTATAAGACAGTATCTATAGATGTCTATAATAGGTTATCTCTTTCCATCAGGAGAACCATCGGCTTATTTGCTATCCTGTAATATATAAAAAATCAGTCAACTGTTAAAAAAGGTAAATCTTTATGCTGACAAACTTGTGACCATGTTTTTGCATTGCACATTCATGTTAAAACGTAATTAAATATGCAGAGCAAGGTCCATTTCTTAGTAATGTGCATAACAATATAGAAATTCTTGACATTTTATTATTTAAACCAGATAAGGAGCACATTTAAATATCACCTGAGGTATAATTACTGTGACTAATCTCTGTGGAATGCTGACAGATAAGGTTGGCCTCAAACAAACTTTATGTTGTGATAATTTCAGTCTTATCTCCCAAGCCACAATGGTGATAATTGCTTGGTTTGTATAATTAGATAAATTAAACATTAAATCATGATAGATAAGAGAACTGTTTTGTGATTTAATGGGTTTTTGGAAAATAACAGATCTATAAAAATTTGAATTTGATCTGGATAGTGATTTTCAAAAAATATGACTGGCAAAATCTAGGTCATTAATGTAGTTAAAGAAATCATGATTGTGGAGCTTTGCAATGTCTTGTTTGGGTTTGATACCAGCTATTCCTGTTGTAATAGGGTCAGCACTATTTGCCATGTTTTTTTATTTATTATAAAATAGAAAAACAAGCAGGTGACTCCTAATGGAAAGAGACAACTGTCGCCTACAAATATCATAGATATTAATGTTATGGTATGGTACGGTGTCAATGCCATTGGCATAAGTTTACTGGCTATCTTACCCACCAAACTGGAACAGAACAATGACAAGCAATGATATTATTGCAGAAGAATTAGGTAAGGTGGTGGTACAAAATGCCTCAGAAATATTGTGGAATTCTACCATGTAGTAGTCACAATGGTAGTAACATGGATAGCCAATCGTTCGCCTTTTTCGAATTGCCTGGCAGAATGGCCGATAGTCTTTTCTTCAAATTCAGTTAGGTTAGGATTAGGTAACCCCACAAAGCCGAACTCTGTATTAGCCAAACTCCGGCTACCTATTCAGTTAGACTTATTGCTGTGACAATTACATTCCTCCTACAAAATAATAACCTGATTATTGGGGTAGTTAAAATTATTGGGATCTACAATTGAGAAAAAAGATTAATATAAATTTTATAATCAGATGGTGATTGGCAACATAAACTGCCATATTGTGTAAAGAGCTGACATGTGCATTTTGGTTTGCGAGCAGACTAACAGCAATTTAGGGGTTGATTTTTAAAAAAAATTAACCCACCCACTTAGATGACCCCAGTTGTTTAACCATCTCCTTGTCGAATTTCATGAAAATTGGTTCAGTGGGTTAGCCGTGAAAGCGTAAGCCAGACATACACTTGAATGTATAATATTAGTATGGATTTTTTGTTATTTGAAGTAATCTAGATTAATAACATTACAAAGGGTATTAATTTAACAACTGTACATTTTCAGTTGCTCGGTCATCTAATGTTGGTGGCTCGTTCCCTGGGAACAGCCAGAGCCCCTGAAGGCTGGCGTCTTGTCGTCAATAATGGAGTCCACGGGGCACAGAGTGTATACCACATACACTTGCACGTGATTGGAGGGCGCCAGATGCGTTGGCCGCCAGGTTAGGTTTCAGTGAGCTAATAGGATCTTTAGTCACTTCTGATGGGTGCAAATCAGTTAATAAGCAAAACGTAGTTCGTTTCTATTTCGTTTTACACACAAATGTCTGAAGCATGCCACATGGTGTGTTTATTAAGCCAACGCACATGTGTAGAGCTTGCAGCTACTGCGACGAGGCGAGTTGCTAGAACGTATAAATATAATGTACATACATTGCTTTATATTAAACTAAAATGTATGAATGTGCGCCCGTCAATAGTGACCAACTAAAAGTCTTATAGGACTCTGGCGCAAAGGTGGTTGTATAAGTTGCGATTTTTGCGTGAATAAACATGCTTTTATTTGCAAAAAAACACGGTTCATTTACCGTTGCAATCTGTAGTCACATGAATTTACGAATAAAGGTTTTAAAATTTCCATCTACAGCTTCTCCTGTTAATGTTTGCTGTTAATGAAAAAAATATTCAAAATCGAAAAAATATTATCTTGCATTGTAGATTGATATGAAATAATGTTTTCCTCATTCATAATACATAAATCTTCAAATTGTACTCCATGCATATCCACAATGCTCAGAAATGTAATGTGGCTTGTACGAGCATTACATTTTCTGAATTTAAAAGTTTTTTAATGTTGCTTGTGATTTAAATGTGCTCTAGGCACATGATGCAATATTTCTTGCCTTTTTGGGATACTTAGTTTTAGTATAAGGAGACTCTCAATATCTCTGCAATATCTAATTAATGTTATCAAAAGTATTTCGATTGTTTTAATTTTTCTGATTAAAATAAAATAACTAGTGATATTTGACGTAGACTAATATGAACTATTTAATTATTTTCAGTTTACGTGTTCAATATTTCTGTAACCATCGACTGTCTGTTTTGAAAAAAACTATTTTTCCATGACTGTCAGTGAATGCTCTTTTTTATTAGAGTGTCATAACTGTCAGATGTATTCAGCTAGAATTTCTTTCGTTGGAAAGGGCTTCTCGAAAGTAAATATTATAAGTATAATACACCTTATATATAATGTCTGATGATGAATTTTTATCCTTCATCATTCCTTGTTATATTATTAATAAATAATATAAATAAGGAATAATTCATTTGCCCTTTTTCATGCTACTAAAATTTGTAGGATAAATTTTAACTAATTGCCTCTACAAAATTGACTTGCTAACGGACTGAACATTTAAGTCCACATGATTCTCTGAACTTTAAGATGTAGTAAGATCATTTTAAATGTTTGCATTGAAACATGTAAATATACAAATAAAGCTTGAAAGCATCAAAAATATCGTGTCATATCTACGCCATTTTAGACTTAATGTATTATTAGTGCAATATTTGGCCAAATTAGTATTAGGTGTTCTGTAATAACCAATTTTTTAATAAATCTTAAATATAATTGCAATCTTCATAAACGTTAGTGAGAAATATTGATAACATAGGATTTTTGATATAAAGCGGAGAATACTGACATAAGGATTTCTTAAAATTAGCGATACAAAACTATAATAACGCCAATTTCAGGAAACTCTTTATAGTTACAGAAGAATCACAAAAATAAATTATAATACTCGTCTAGTAAACATTATTGAAAAAGTATAAGTCTGTCACAAATTATAAATATCTGGCTTGACCATTAGTCGAACGTGCGCGCGCCACTCGGGCATTTTTGTTAATATGAGTCGTCGTTTGCGACAGCCTGCGTTGATGAAGAATACGTAACGTAATTTATTTTTGTGGAGCTGCTATAACTACATAATATATTGCACGTTTTTCGATATTTGGTGAAGGTTGCAAATAAAATAGAAGTATAAATTTCATACTTTTATAGTTAGTTTTTAATATCACAACTCACAAGCCAAGGTCTCCACTAAAATGTACTTTGTGTATAATTTACCGAGTTAACTTTATTTAAAGTTACTGCAGTTTGTAGGCAGCTTATGGTGCTTTGCAACGGCTAACATATTAACACCTACAAATAGTTTTAAAATTTAGAAGATATATATCTAAACCCGCATCAAATTCTCCTCTATCTCCAGAGCTCATGAAATCATCATCAAAGTCTTATTGGGACTTTGAAATTTACTAAAATAAATAGATACATTTTTGTCCTTTGAAAATGGTTGTTAGTAAATAAAATTTAATAGTACACGTCTATTGGCCTGTACGTAAGCTTGATAAATTGATTTCGCGTCGATAAAATTTCGTATATACCTACTTATCACTGAAGCTTCTTTATATTTGGAAATTTGCATTGTTCCTCTGGTATTTACGTGCAATTGTTAATGACCCAGCTAGTTGCGGGTGAAGTCGGTAACATACAAAATTAGCCCAGGGATTTCTACAAAATGAATCAACTCATGGTTTTGATGTGAATTTTTTCACGGACTGAAGGAAGGTTGCTAGTCACATATAAATTAACTGGAATTAAAGTCAGTAACCGTGGTACCATGCAATGGTGATGTGTCACTTCCATGAAAACTTGTACTTAGATCTACTGGTTATTAGCTGGCTGGAATTATCTTACTTTATAAGAAATTTGACACTGGCAAAATTCACTGAAAGTTGGCCATTAAGTCAAGAAAGAAGAAAAAGAACTCATAGTTTCATATTTTTGTCTAATAAAATATAGCTAATGTTAGTCACTGCCAATATAGTTTTCAATAGGTGAAAATTTTTTTTTAATGATTCCTAAATATAGTTTATCCAGTACAAATGAACAATTTTTTTCTATTTATACCAAAAATTATGTAGACGTAGTTTGAAATGCATGGACGCCAACATCTGTAAACCAAATATCCTGGTTTTGTCAATGATGTTTTATAGCTAGTACAAGCCAATGAACGTGTGATTCTTCACATAACTACAACAAATTGTAAATTAGAATCTCAATTTGAAACCTCACAATATTAAAACTAAGTCTAGTCAAGTTTTAGTCCAAATACAAAGCCACTGCGCAAATCAAACTGTTGGGTAACTTTAATAAAGAAACGGGTAAATTCTGGATGTTGTAGAATTATTTATTAGGTTAAAATGTTCTAAGTCAGATTACTGCAAACAAACAGACAATATGTTTACAGAGGCACACATGTTATTTGTATTATTGGTTCTTTCTGAGGCAGGGAAAATTTATTACATCGGACTATACTGTGTGATTATAATGGTATTCCAAAACGATTAAGGTTAGGAAGGAAAATATGTGCCGTTTCTATGGCCAGATAGTTTCCGGCGCGCAGGAAATTTTATATGTCGATTTGAATTATGATTTAATATTTATTTAGTATAGAGTTATTTTAGTTTGCTTTTATGATGCTCTATAAAAATCAAAATAATGAAAGGGTTTTCTACTTCGCTTCCTTGTTATTCTTTTTTTTTTAATATCTTTTATAATTACTCAGCATAACTTACTTCTGCTCCAATGCAGACAGTAATACGACTTGCTTCTGCCCTATTGTTGTTAACAGATTAAAGCTCTAAGTGGCCCAATCGCCAACGTAAAGCAAAGTACAGAAAGCTTTACATACAAATGACATTAATGATTCTTATAAACTTCGTGTTTCACTGGCGATTCGTCTATTTGTTTGCGCTAATGTGCCGAAACCCTAAAATATTTTGCCAAATAGTTTAAGTACTTTTGAAAGTGCCTTCATTATGTTAATTAGTTATAATTAGTATTAAGGTTAGGGTAAGCGCTGTATCCAAATGTGTTTTTGTAAATCTTAATTAAACTGATTGAAACCTCTGAATACCGCGTTGGCACAACTGTATCCATTTCTTATAACTTAATTTATTTTCTCTATATTAGAGAACGAATATAAATTCGTACGTAAGTAACGTATATTGTATTTTACACAATTTACATCTTTGCGTAATTTATGCAAATTATTGTGTTACTTTGCAAAAATCTATAATTCGAAGGGAAAATGAGGTAATTTGCAAATGTTGTGTATATAGTGATTTACAAAATTTCTGTCCGATTTTCTAAAGACTTATTGGCATTAGTGTTATTTCGGGGATATTGATATACACATTTTCTCCAAACAAAATAATTAATATTATATATATATATATATATATATATATATATATATATATATATATATATTACATATGACAACAAAAATGTAGTTTTATAGGCCTTCAACACAATCGATTCCAACCACCAACCAAGGGTACCATGCTTGAGTCGGAGTCAAAATAGATCGTGTAGATGTTGGTTGATGTCAATATTTGCTTAGCCAACCAAATGTTTCAACTGCTGTGGTTGTGAGCGCAACTCTCACTGCTAAACACAAGTTGCATGATGGTGTACAACAAAACACAGTTTGGTTGACCCAAGCGGGGGCAGTAGTTGGATCCGATCGTGTGTAAGGCTTTAGTTAAAAGGCCGGCTCATATGCGGCATCAATATTAAACACCGTTGGCACCGGGGACGCGACGTGGTGTTGTCCAGTTTTAAATATTAACTAAAAATTAGGGAAATTGAAGAATAAGTACAAGCATTTTTAAATACCATAAAATATATTTTTATAAATAGAATCATTTCATTATTTTTTCTGCTAATGTCATGGATCTACCATCCCTCCTTTGGATTATGCAAGGTTTTTGTGACACGTTGTATATTTCAGAACAGTGGACGCTTAACAGTATGACAGCATCTTTTTATAATTGCATTTAAAGATGTATCATATATTAAAGATATTTCTACGTTTTTACATTTTTTGGAATATTTAACAAATTTGAATATAATTTTCATAACTTAATATTCAAAATAAAGCTTCACTTAAGACAAGAGTGTTGAACCAAAACGGTCTCCAAAGGTTTTAACCCGATTACAACTATTTCGGTTTGGTCTAAATAATCTCAGTGAATGATTTTAAATACTATACTAATACCAAACACTTGTAAACAATCATTCAATCTTACTTATACTATTTAGTAATTTGTCCGTGAACTTTCGTGTCTAATATTTAGTGTATTCAATAATTTTGTGTGTGACCTGACCTAAAAATGAAAAATCCACCATAGAAGCTACACTAACGAGTTTCTCATATGACAGTTGATAGGAGAAGAAAATGGAGCTTTTAATTGAAATAAATATTGGGAGGACTGATTTTACCTTATGTAGGGTATTTTTTTTTAAGAAATCACTTTAGGTACATTTTTAATTGAGTTACATTTTATTGAATTAATAAATATTATAAGTAAGAATGAACGAAACGTAAATAATTTGATTAATAATTAAAATTATTGTGCAATTATTATTTAATGTAGTTATAGTGTCGTTGGTGAGGTGCGGTTCAGTGTTTTGCTGCAAAATGCCGACGAACTGCTGCTCACGTGTAAACTGTTTGGGATTTAATTGTGAGTTAAATTCTTAAACGACTAATAAAATCTGTTATCTATTTTGTTTGTTTTATTTTTAAACACAATTCTCAGTTTTAAACTATTTTTGGATTATTTAGGTTTTTTATTTCAGATAACAAACAAGCAGATGGGTCTCCTGATGGTAACAATCAACCATCGTCTATAGACACCAAAGGTGTTAATGGTACGTTGCTATCTTGTGATGAAGTCTAATGCCACATGCATAAGTTTACCGGCTATCTTACCCCCAATGCGGAACACGACAGTGACAAGCACTGACGCTGTTGCGGCAGGAATAGGTAAGGTGTTGTTACCGGATTTGAGAGACAATGCAGAACTCTACCACCTAGGTAGATATAAAATAGAAAGGTGAGACTTATGGAGTGCCTGGTTCTCTGCCGCTTTAAAACATCCTAATGCTCTATGACCTGTACAGTCAAAATCACCGTTGGCAAGTGGAACGAAATGTCACGATCCAGACCAGTACGACTTGCCTTGTCCCATCGTTTCTTCTCAGAAAGTGCTAGTAACGAGAACAGTTGACACCACCATAGCCTCCGCCCAATGGTTAGTTTGGGTTTCCCCAGATCCTATATATATCCACAATCGTATTTTACTTATTTTGTCTGCATTTTTTCTTACATGTCTGAACCGACGGAATGCTCTTTATCATATTTTTAACTTTCCACTACTTAATCGCCTCTGTGGTCTAGTGGTCCAGGGTAGGCGTTGACCACATGAGGTCCCGGGTCGGGCACATTAAAAAAAAAGTGTTTTTTCAGTTTTCTGAAAAACACAAAGTTGCCCGGGATTGGAAAGTGCCCGGTTGGCGATAGGCTTGCCATCTATCACATTTGTGGGACCAAGTATCTTCGGCTAATCGTGGGTGCACTTGGTGTACCTCTGCCTACCCCTTCGGGGATATGGGCGTGAATATACTTTACTTCACTACTTATATAGATAAAGAAGTTACTGATTTTACTCCGATTTTTGAAAATCGAGTGTTCACCAGATGTCCACGTTTTGAGGTCCTAGAAACCTTTTCCGACTATTTTCACGATGACATCAGTATGTATGTGTGTGTGTATGTAAACATCTCATAACTTTTGAACGGCTCGACCGATCAAAATGCGGTTGATGGCATTCGATTGGATTCCGCTCAACTTAGACTTCCTGAAAATTTTAACCGATTCGGTCAAGGAGATTTTGAGAAAATTTGAAAAAACAAAAAAAAAATGTTTTTTTTTATATCATAAGATAGCAAACAAGCAGATGGGTCTCCTGATGGAAAGAGTCAACCATCGCCTATAGACATCAAAGATGTTAATGGTGCGTTGCTATCTTGTGGCGAGGTCTAATGCCACATGCATAAGTTTACCGGCTACCTTACCCTCTAAACCGAACACGACAGCGACAAGCACTGACGCTATTGCGGCAGGAATAGGTAAGGCGGTGGTACCAGATCCGGGCGAGACAATGCAGAACTCTACTACCTAGTAGCCACGATGGTAGTGACCCGATAGCCAATCGGTCGCCTTTTACGACCTGCCTGGCAGAACGGCAGTTGGCCTATTCTACAAAGGAGGCCGGGACCAACACGGCGGAAAATTATGTTGGCGAAATAGTATGTTTTTAGTATAACTTCCAGATTTATGTATCGATTGAGTACAAAAACTAGTCAGCTCTATTCCACAAAAAACTACGTCTAATACTTAAGTTGCATCAAAACCGGTGTATCCGTTTGGGAGTAGGTAATTGTTGACGAAAAATTTTGAAAAAAGTGTTTTTGCGACATAGCTTCGAAATTTTTCAACCAATCATTTTTTGGTGTTCTACGATATCTTAGTACTAAAAAAACTACGCCAATGCCATTTCAAAAATTTCTTTTTTTTTCAAATATTATAATTACGTTGTTTTTAGCAAACTTATTTTTTTTAAATAACTTTCAAGTTAAATCACCAATTGACCTAAACATCTTATCAGCTTTTCTCCTTTAAAAAATTGGTCAAATACCGTTAATTTGATCAAAATCGGTCAATTTGTTTTATCAATGAAAAAAAACAGTAGCAGTCGTGGGACTGCCGATAGAAGTGAAAACGGAACTATTAAGTTGAGAGTAATTAAAACTATATGAAAAACATAGCTATAGATATACTATTATCATTAGCATGTCGGTGACGCGAACCGAGGATTTTACCCTCTACCAAAACGCTCAACGCGCCTAAAGAAGTTTTCACTTCAAAAATTTAAAATAAAATGTTTTTTGACATTGCATCGAAATTTTGCAACCTATCGATTATTTAGCTAAAGCAATATTTTAGGTTTTAAAAATTGAGTTGAATGCCATCATCGTTTTCAAAATATACAGCTTTTCAAAAATCAATATACAGCCATTTTTAACCAAATAGATGTTTAAATTCAGTTTAAATATGTCTATATTTTGGGTTTAAAATACCTTAATTTAGTGGAAAGTTCCAGGGATGGCCCGTAGGGTCAACCGTTTACACATTTTTTAAACTCAACTTCTCACTCAACTTTGTATAACAGTTTTTACTTGCTGTAGGTACGTTATCAGCTATTTTCCTTACGGGTGCTCTCTTATTAAAATTATTTTCGTTATAGAACTCATCCCAACTCATCATACTATTTAAAAACCAACTTGGTTGTTTTTGTAATTCTTGTAACTTTTTCCCCGGACCAACCGGGCCTTCTTCGAGGAATAGACCATGAAGCTGTATTATATCTGGAGGCAACACTTCTAATACCTACTTGAAACCAAATTACAAATACTGCTGTCATTTTCTGAGCTCTAACCCTCTCTTTCTAACACAGCTGTATAAATAGAGATGGGGAGACCTCATAGACCTCATATAATGTAAATGTTTGTATCAATTAATTAATACGAGTGCTAGCTCCTCCTGTATCTAATAAGTATCTTCACGCCCATATCCCCGAAGGGGTAGGCAGAGGTACAACGAGTGCACCCACGATTAGCCGAAGATACTTGGTTCCACAAATGTGATAAGTGGCTAGCCCATCGCCAACCGGGCACTTCCCAATCCCGGGCAACTGTGTTTCTCAGAAAACTGAAAAAACTCTTTTTTCTTATGTGCCCGACCCGGGAATCGAACCCGGGACCTCATGTGGTCAACGCCAACGCTGTACCACTAGACCACAGAGGCAATTACTATATATACTGTATCTAATACTTCATGGAATATACTATCTCCAATTCTGTCAGTTCGTAAGAGACGATCGATTGGCGGTACGTGTCACTGTCATCGTGACTATTAGCTGGCAGAGTTTCACAACGCCTTGCCCGGGCATTTGGTACTACCGCCTTATCTATTATGCTTTGCCACTGTCGTGTTCTGGTTTGGAGGGTAAGGTAGCCGGTAGACCTATGCATGTGACATTGCCATCTCGTCACCCGGATAGCAACACACCATTAACGTCTTTGGTGTCTATGGGCGAAGGTATCTCTTTCCATCAGGAGACTAATTTTCACGCTACGCAATGTAAAGCGTATATTGAATAGATTCAGGCGTTACTTTGCGGAAATCCATAATATAAAGAAGAAATTGTGGTATTTAATTTGCAAAATTTCCGCGAAACATTATATGGAACTGCTTCGATACAACTGAAATGTAAGGTGGTGTAGGGAATGGGGCAAACTTAATCAAGAGATGAAAATCTGAGAAGACCATAGCGACAGAATAGGGCACCCACTTCCACGACACTTTCTTCCACGTCAGAAGCAAAGGCAGTAACACACAAATTATGTACTCAACGCACGTTTCACTTCGCCACCGAAGCATCTTCAGGAGAGTCGAATAGCACTTCACTCTATGAAGGGTGAAGCATTAAATTAATACATCACCGTTATTCGACGGGTTTGGGCAGCTTTGTTCTAGGTGCTAGGTGACAAGGGATGCCAAAATCACAAATGTAATAAAATAATTCAAACTAATATGATTTTTTTAGAAGCACGTACAGTTGCACAGTTGGACTAGGCGTTTTGGTAGACGGCGGGACTAGTGGGCGTTGTTCCTAGCTAATAATACAGTTAAGTATGTGATAAGAACATTTGATGAATAGCCCCGGTAGAAAATCTCGTTCTTCCCGAAGTAACGGTCGCCTTTGACAGTCAATAGTCTGAATTATACTGTCATTCAAGTGGTCGTTCTAATGCCTTCATGATTCTCACATATTTATAATTTTTGCAAACTGTTCAATTCTTTTTTTCATATCATAATATAGCAAACAAGCAGACGGGTCTCAGCTAATGAAAAGAGTTAACCATCGCCTATAGACACCAAAGATGTTAATGGTTCGTTGATATCTTGTGGCGAGGTCTACTGCCACATGCATAAGGTCACCGGCTATCTTGCCCTCCAAATAGGAACACGACAGTGACTAGCACTGACGCTATTGCCGTAGGAATAGGTAAGACGGTAGCAGTGGCGTAGCGTGGACTAATATATAAGTGGGCAAAGTCGCATCGGCGAGGCCCCTTTCCGATCGTCCCCAAAAGCTACCCAAAAACACGCGCCAAGTTTGAAATAAGCGAAAAACTATCGTGTCTTTATAACGCGTTAACTTAGGATCTAGGAGTTGTTTTGTTTGTATTTCAGATACAGGAGAGTGAGGCCAATATTTTTCAGGTTTTTATTTAATTTAAAAATAAACAAAGATTTTAAATCAGGTAGTGCGAGGCCGTGGGCGAAGGCCCATTTCGCCCACGCCTAACTACGCCACTGGGCGGTAGTATCAGACCCGGGCGAGACGATGCAGAACTCTACCACCAGCTAGAAGCCACGATGGTAATGACTCGCATAAACAATCGGTCGCCTTTTACGACCTGACTGGCGGAACGGCAGTTGGCTTATTCTTCAAAAGAGCCCGGGACAAACACGGGGAAAATTCTGAAGAAGTGTGCTTCCTTTTGCTAACAAGTGGAAAATGGAATGAAATATTATAAAAATTCTATTTCAATATACCTATATATTTAGGGATCCCCCCTTGTCCTGACGGTCCTAACAAGCATGATCCTGCGAGCTTGGGGCTACACCAGTGGACAAATGGATGCACCCAAAGGTTCCATCTTAACTGAACCGCTTTGTAAGTAAGTGTGTAGGGAGTGTGGACATATTTTATCAGTGTCGTGACTGGTTATCTGTTACGTGTCTCTGCTGGCGCCACGGCACGTTCTTCCGCTGATAAATGTTTTCTAATGCTCATAACATCATTACGTTGTAATCGATTACTTTAGTAAAATTGATTACATAGGTGTATGTTGTTATCTTAATATTGCAATAAGGTTTGATAAGGTAATTTTACTTACATATCTTCACGACATATCCCTTAAGAGGTAGGCAGACAATTAAGTGCCATACATCACACTTGCCCTGTTTTTTCCACAATCATAACTTTCATACAAACATGCCGATTTCGGAGAATCTTGACACTACTTTAGAGTATAATTAGACGGGCTGGAAACGCCACATGGCGAGGTCATAATGCCAAAAACATTAGTTTATCGGCTACCGTTGGTCCCGGGCTCCTCTGAAGAATAGGCCAGCTGCAATTCTGCCAGGTAGGTTGTAAAAGGCGACCGATTGGCTATACGAGTCACTAACGTGGTTACGTGGTTACTTGGTGGTTAAAGTTCTACGTTGTCTCGCCCGGGTCTGGTACCACCGTTTTAGTTATTCCTGTCGCAATAGCGTCAGTGTTTGTCACTGTCGTTTTCCGGTTTGGAGGGTAAGGTAGCCGGTAAACTTATGCATGTGGCATTAGACCTCGCCACAAGATATCAACGCACCATTTATACTTTTGGTGTCTATAGGCGACGGTTGACTCTTTCCACCAGGACACCCATCTGCTTGTTTGCTATCTTATATAAAAAAAATACCTGACCCTCCAAAACGGAACACGCCAGTACCAAGCATTGACGCTTTTGCAGTATACGGTATCAGGACGGTTGCCGCTGTTGATTCTGGTGTACAGAAGTTATAGTGACGGGAACGAGAGGTGGGTCCATTGCCATATTTATTGCAGGATACGGTAAGGTAGGTGGTACCGAATTCGGCAAAGATGCTGCAGAACTCTACCACTGCAGTCACGATGGCAGTGGCGACTTTGACCAGCCTAATCTAGTCTGGTCTAGTAGTGATCGTTGACGAACATTTTTGAAAAAAGTGTTTTTTCGACATAACTTCGAAAATTTCAATCAATTAATTTTGGTATTCTACGATATTTTAGTACTAAAAAAAATACGTCGGAAGCCGTTTCAAAAATCACAATCGAATCTAACTTTCAAAAGATCGGATTAATTAATTGGATCAAAATCGGTCAAATTTATTGATTATTAACTACAGCAATATTTCAAAAATTTAGATGAATGCGAATAGAAAGAAAAATCGATTATCGTTTCCAAAATATATCTACAGCATTTAAAAATCAATATGTATCTAGGTATGCCATTTTTAACAAAATGGATGTTTGAACTGAAAAGAGTAAAAGCTTCTAGGTTACTCTTTTGAGCTAAAAATACCTTAATTTAGCGGGAAGTTTCAGGGATGGCCTGCAGGGTCAACCGCCGACATATTTTTTTTTGTATTTGTTATTGGTATACAGATAATTAAAGCGCCCCTATTTCGATTTTTTATACTTTTTTCGTATTTTTTTATCTGGCAAGAAAAATACCTTTAACCAAAAATTCACATCTTAACTCCCATGCCGCCAAATCCATACTAATATTATAAATGTGAAAGTGTACGTGTGTGTTTGTTTGTCCGTCTTTCACGGCAAAACGGAGCGACGAATTGACGTGATTTTTTAAGTGGAGATAGTTGAAGGGATGGAGAGTGACATAGGCTACTTTTTGTTTCTTATTTTACGCGAGCGAAGCCGCGGATAAAAACTAGTTATTCACTATAAATAATTTGTCCGGTAATATAGTGTTTGCAAAAACTAATATTTGTGTGACGATACCAATTAATCTTCGTTATTTAAAAAACAAGTTAATCTAAAAAACAAGTTAGCGAAATAACGAAAGAAAGCTTTATGAAACGAGTTTACTCATTCGTAAAGGACCAGAAACGCAACTGGAGACGCCGGAGCATCCAACGCCAGAAGTCTTGCAGTTGCTGCTGTAGTCACTACATAGTATAAAACAAAGTCGCTTTCTCTGTCTGTCCCTATGTATGCTTAAATCTTTAAAACCACGCAACGGATTTTGATGCGGTTTTTTTAATAGATAGATTGATTCTTGAGGAAGGTTTTAGTATTTAAACCTTTCCGATATTCACAGGGGAACAAAAGCTACGTTGGTGAAACCGCGGGCAGGTCGCTAGTTTGACAATAAATTAAAACAAAACCAACATAACAGAGGGGCCCTCTTTGGAATGACAATGACCAGCATTGATGGTATTGTGGCAGGAACAGGTAAAGGTACGGTGGTACCGTATACCTGGCGAGACGTTGCTGAATTCTACAACTTAGTGACATGTAGGTATAGCCAACCGGTCGCCTATTACGTCCTGTCTGGCAGACCGGTGGCTATATGTCTTCGGTGTCTATAGGTGATGGTTGTCTGTTTCCATCAGGCGAGCCTTCTGCTTGTTTGTTATCTCATGCAGTCGTCAGCGTTGCCAATCCGCGTTACACAAGCGGCGGTCACGTCGCTGCTGCAATGGCGTGTCGTCACCGCCGCTAGCGCGCTGGATATAGGCCGCGCGCGCGCCGCTCGCCATACGACAACATGGACGCCGCCGCACTCGTCACCCTCGCCCTCCTACAGGTGAGACACTATCTCCGAACATTTATACGACCATTTGAGACTTACTTCTTAGTTCTGGACTGGTCCAGTGTTTTTCAATGTGTGGGTCGCGACTCCCGTGGGATCGCGAAGCTTCTACGAGTGGGTCGCAGACGGTCGCGACTGCGACGTTTATCTTAGATCCTGTTTTTTAAGTTAAAAACGAATCGTAACTGTTTTTTTTTGTAAAGACGTAGATTTTGTTTGATGACTTTTACATACCGCCTCTAAAATTTTTTTTTGATTAATTTTATAACAATAATGTACAGAGTTTCTCATAATTTATGCATGCCAAACTGTAGGCCAGTTTGTTGGCAACTTCTAATATTTTATTCAAGGCGTTCATATGCTTAAATACATCATAAAGGAAAAGAAGTATTCTGCATTATTACAGATTTAATTTAATTTAATTTATGTGTAATAATAGTTTAAAACGCATGAGAATGTAGCGGCTCAAAAACAATCACAAACGCTACAAGAAAAAATAATAAAAAAATGGACAAAAATCAATAACAAATGGAAAAAATGAAATTCAAAATAAAATCCTGAATCGCGATATCACAATTATTTATCTTGTAACACTATACATATACAAGTTTCAACGCTTCTCAAACGGACTTCGGTCCCCAGGCAGTACAACTTGCCTGGCTGGGAAGATCTTCCTTTCCCCCTCACTTGTCATTGTGTGACGTCATCGACCTCCACAGTTATGACGTCATACTGACAAGAAGTTGGCCCGCTGGTTCCATCACTTCGACCCTCCAGCGGTACGGACCAGTGGTGCCACAAGAACATTTTTTATTATATTATTAAGGGAGTCTCGTCATGAAAAAGATTAAAAAGCCTTGGTCTAGTCAATCTGTAAAATGAAAACTTTCATTCCTCGAAAAAGCACGTCACGCTGTCACTTCTTGTAATCGCAATCATGGGTATTGCCGTGGGGTCTTACTAGTAGTACCTAGTCTGTACAAATAAATAAAATTAGAGTGTCTGTTTGTAATATTAAAATAATTACTTTTTACTAGATACATGGTATATATACTAAAACAACATTTTTTTTACAATTTTTGTCTATCTGTTTGTTTCGGCTAATCTCTGAAACGCCTGGACAGATTTTAACGGGACTTTCACTGGCTTATGTAATAAGGAGTAACTTAGGTAATTTTAATTTTAGAAAATTTTTCACGCGTACGAATTCGCGGGCAAAGCTAGTTCAGAATATAAATTACTCCAGGAAACGTTCTTTTTCTATGACGTTTATTACTTACTACTGGTGATAAATGAAACACAGGTCCGGGTAGTCTGAGCGCAGACTTATTAACTTATAGGCATGTGGGGTACCTACCTTCCCTGTGAACTTGCACGGTTCCCGTGGGGTTCAGAAGATGCTCAATCCCGCGACAGACTTGACCTAGTACTGAATGCAACTTACTCGTGCGTTGGTTACGCATTTCCTGTACATGACTTTTATTAGGTACTAACGTTTTTTTTTTATATCCTAAGATAGCAAACAAGCAGATGGGTCTCCTGATGGAAAGAGTCAACCATCGCCTATAGACACCAAAGGTGTTAATGGTGCGTTGCTATCTCGTGGCGAGGTCTAATGCCACATGCATAAGTTTACCGGCTACCTTACCCTCCAAACCGGAACACGACAGTGACTAGCACTGACGCTATTGCAGCAGGAATAGGTAAGGCGGTGGTACCAAACCCGGCCGAGCCGATGCAGAACTCTACCACCTAGTAGGTGGTAGAGTTCTGCATCGGACAAACGTTTATATCTCTAAATAAGGAGTTTTGAAAAAAGAGAGACGACTGGTTGAGGCAGTAAATTATTGTGGAAATGTTCCGTGTTTCCAGGTAGCAGTCCCGCGATGTGCAGCGACGCCCCTGTACCTGGCGGCGCCGTCGGTGGAGGTGCTGTACCCCGGAGCCCCGGCGCCGGTGCCGTTCGCGTCGCTGCCGGGCCCCGACATCTGCGCGCTGACGCCGCTCATAGCGGCCGCGCTCTCCTCCTCGCTGGCGGCGACGCTGCCGTCGATCCTGGAGGCGGCGCTGCCGACGGTGGTCACATCCTCACTCGCGGCTACCGCGCCCTTCGTGACGACCCCGTGCGCTCACACCAGCCCCTGCTCCTACCCGCTGCCTCCGGTCGTGTTACCGGCCTGCCCCTCTTGTGCCCAAACCACAGCCGTCGTGTTGTCGGCCCCGTCGTATGCGCCGGCTCCGGTGGTGTTGCCGGCCCCGTGTTCTGCCCCCGTGGTGTTACCGGCCCCGTGTTCGCCCCCCGTCACGTATGCGGTCTCCCCCGCCCCGTGCTCCTGTGGCCAAGCCCCTGTCACGTACGGCTGCTCGTCCCCAACATGTATTTACCTGTAAGGCAAGACTCTAACTATCCCTTAGCGTTAGAAGACCAGTCTGTTCAGGAGTATGACACATCTGGCGAAAGATCCTATAGGATAGCGTGATTGTGACTTAATATTATGTTTTTGTTGTTTCTTGAACTCAGTCTCTTTTTGCATTCATTGTCGTACTATTTACTTCAAGCAAATGTATAGATATAGTGATCTGTAAAGCATTAAATAACTTTAAATATATGGCTAATGCGTGTCAGGTCACGCGTAGTAAAGTTTGATAGTAGTCCCGTCACAATATACGGATTTCTATATAGTTTAAAATAATTAGTGGCACCCACTGCTTGTACCTCTGCCTACTTCTTGGAAGATACAGGCGTCAAGATAATTTTTAAAACCATTGTTTTTACAAGATTTACAACTTGGTGTGTTTTTCCATAACATTATTTAAAATATTTCTTTTGACTTTTTGAATTGATCAAAAATATTCATTAACTTGTAAACAGTAAGTATCTATTATGATAGTTTTCTTGCAACTTTCGTCATCGTATCGTAATCATCGTAAAGGTTATCTTTACGATCGTACATCTGTCATACATCCAGACATAATCATTATTATTTTAAAGTTTTATATGTCGCAAACAGTCCTATGATCATTCTTCCTATCCTGTCCCAAAAACATTAATCCGCAAAATGGTTGGCACACATCCGCATTATTTTGGTGCGAGCTTTTGAAAAATAAAAACAGGGATAAAATCGAGTAAGTTTTTTATTTCCACGTGTACCTAGGATAGGTTAAGGTTAAAAAAATATTTTGTGGACTTTAATTTTACCACGCTGTTGGCTGGAATAATTTGTAATTTGTATACTCGTGCGAATTTATAACTTATATAAGTCTCAGTTCAGCGCGGACGGACAGACAGTCATGGTGAAACTAAGAGTACCTTTTTAACCATTTTAAGTAAATAAGTATGGAAACAAGAAACAAGTAATTTTTATAAACAATGTACCTAATAAAAATTGAATATAATTTGTAAATATTGCATGCCGTTTGGTAAAGTGCGTGGTACTTCTTAATTTTAATAACTGCATATTTTTTACTATAACCATATTCTGAGCAATAAATTTTATTTCATATTTCATTTCATTTCAGGCACGGAATCCTGAAAACCACAAATTTCCTGTTCGTATAAATTCAAATCATCCAGACCCACATGGATGTTTTTTCACTCTAACAAGTTTTACCGCCTATAATATTTTCTTACAAACGTTAGGTAACTTTTTATAAATTTCCAAACAAAATTTAACTTCTCTTGAATTTTCATACAAACTTTAAATTCCTTCTTCAAATTTCCATACAAAATTTAATTTCTTTTAAATTTTCATACAAATTAAACATTTAACTGCACTTACATTTTCATACAAATTTTAACCCCCTTCAAATTTCCATACAACATTTAACTGCACTTACATTTTCATACAAATTTTAACCCCCTTCAAATTTCCATACCTACAACATTTAGCTGCACTAACATTTTCATACAAACTTTAACTCCCTTAAAATTTCCATACCTACAACATTTAACTGCACTAACATTTTCATACAAACTTTAACTCCCTTCAAATTTCCATACCTACAACATTTAACTGCACTAACATTTTCATATAAACTTTAACTCCCTTCAAATTTCCATACCTACAACATTTAACTGCAATAACATTTTCATACAAACTTTAACTCCCTTCAAATTTCCATACCTACAACATTTAACTGCACTTACATTTCATACAAACTTTAACCTCTTTTAAATTTCCGTAACACAACATTTAACTGCACTTATATTTTCATGCAAATTTTAACCCCCATCAAATTTCCATACCTACATGCTGTCTCAACACCTAATACTTCATGGTCTCAACTTTAGCTATTTTTGTTCTTCCTTTAAAAATTGTCTTCTTTCGACATAGACAGCGGCGCCATATTTCTTTAAGGCTGTTTTTGCAACACTTACTCTGAAATTGTGCTCCATAACTCTAATTTCCAAATGTACACATATTGTAAAAAAAGATGCATTAGGCTTAAAAATGCAGAAGAGCTTATCTGTAGAAAAAATATGTAATTTTAATTAATATAAATGAAGGTTTTTCTAAAACATTAACAACACCGCACCTTAATATAACGCCGGAGCGGGGCAGCCAAATGTTGAACTCAGACTATACTTACTAATCGTGTTGTCAACAGCGTTTTCTGATTATTACTGACGTCATATATCTCAGTTTCCACGATTGTCCGTATTTTCGCGCTAAGATGTATCAAATGTACTTATTTAATAAGTTTATTTTGTGGAATAAATATTTATCATAACGATTATTTCCTTTTATTTTAACCCCCCCTCTCCCCTTAGCCCCCGTGTTAGTCCTTTTAGGCTTCTTTGAAGAATAGGCCAAATGCCGTTTTGCCAGGCAGGTCGTAAAAGGCGACCAATTGGCTATGCAAGTTACTAGCATCGTGGCTACTAGGTGGTAGAGTTCTGCATTGTCTCGCCCGGGTCTGGTACCAACGCCTTGCCTAAACCTGCCGTAATAGCGTCAGTGTATGTCACTGCCGTGTTCCGGTTTGGAGGGTAAGGTAGCCAGTAAACTTATGTATGTGGCATTAGACCTCGCCATAAGATGGCAACGCAGCTTTACCTTCTTTGGTGTATATAGGCGATGGTTAACACTTTCCTTGCAATTATAAGATAGCAAACAAGCAGATGTCAGCAGCAATATCTGCTTGTTTGCTATCTTATAATTATTTTAAATTTATTTATATTTAAATTATTATTAAAAAAATAACTATAATTTATAATGTTTATTGCCACTTACGAACTTTAATGAAATAAAGAAAAACTTTAACATGAGAGACATTTTTGTCCTTTGAGTTACTGCCCTTCATTTGTACATGTGGGTGTACAAAGAACGTACCTATAGATTGAATTAGGCTAATTGTAAATCATGGGCTAAATTGTAGAGACTTGTTAAGATATTAAAACACTTAACAGAGGGAGCAATAACAAAGCAGCCAGGAATTTATATATTCTATACTTTCTATCGTCGGCACTTGGTGAAATTCCATTGTTACTAGACACTTTTACTATTCCACTTGTACATGAATTTCACTTTACACAATTTTAATTATATTACTCGACCGGTTTCACTTTTTAAAGTGAAACGGGTCGAGTAATATGATTAAAATTGTGTAAAGTGAAATTGATGTACAAGTGGAATAGTAAAAGTGTCTAGTAACAGGAATTTATAGACTATCGATAGATTGTCACAAAATAAATACTGTATTTTAATCCGGTCGTACTAGCGTCGATGTTAGTCGCTGTCGTATAGCGGAGACAGTAAGCCGGTAGACTTGCCTTGTGGCGTCACATCTCTGCTACGAGGATAGCAAAACGTTAATATCGTGTTGTAACTTAAAAAATTCGATTTTTGTTTTACTTATGAAAATGACCACTTTTATAGATCATTTAATAACACGAAAAATAAAAATGAAATTCAGAAATTTTCAAGTTCTAAAGAAATATCATTTTTATTATTCGTGTTATATAAAGAGCATTTCGATGTCTGGAAATCCACAACTGTGCGTTTCTCTCGACACTTTTTGCCTTGCACTACTTTGTTGTGGAACCAATTACCGGCAGGGGTGTTTCCAAACGGATACGACTTGGGGGCCTTCAAGAAAAGAGCTTACTCATTCTTAAAAGTAGACAGGCGCAAAACATCACCTCATGAAGTAATGTGATGCAACATTACTTTGTCGGTTAGGTGATATTACTCGATAACATTACGCATTACTCGAAACATTACGCGACGCATTCTAAAGATCTTATAACGTTTGAACTTCAACTGTACTATTACTTGAAATGATA
Organism: Apodemia mormo; assembly: GCA_036924255.1. Classification (NCBI taxonomy): domain Eukaryota; kingdom Metazoa; phylum Arthropoda; class Insecta; order Lepidoptera; family Riodinidae; genus Apodemia; species Apodemia mormo. The sequence continues at coordinate 16,392,542 of JAUPFN010000030.1, forward strand.
CGTAATTTACGTATTACTTGTTGCACTGCCGTAATACATTTAGCTTACAGTTAGAAAAGTTAATTTAGATCATACTACTTAAAAACCTTGACATGAAATTTCTAGCATACGGTGTATTTGAATGATGAATATAATTTTGTTTTAGATATGAGAAGGTCTTAGTTTGACCGTACCTACTGATTTTTTTTTGACGATTAATAAATCTATACAAATAAATAATATTGGAGTGTCTGTTCGTAATATTAAAATAACAGCTTTTTACTGACTGCATATGGGTACACGGTACATATACCAAAATAACATTTTTACAATTTTTGTCTGTTTGTGTTTAGTGTCATTCATTAAAAACAGATGGCGCTGTGACAATTCTGAATTACGATGTCACTAACAATTTTTAAAGGGTGTAGCAGGATAAGTATGATGATTTGGCCCCCAATGACAACTCATGTCCAAACTTATAATATAGCATGGCCTCGATGTACGTATGCCATTTATAAGAATTTTTCTGCCGTATTCCGCTTTAATCTAGAGATATGGGTGCATGTATGATTATCCTTCAAACAGCCATATCTCAAAAACTAATTAAGATAAATACAAAAGACTAACGTGAGGTTGTAGGTAATGTTAAAGAGTATATTCTATATTTTTTTCAGATTATTTAAATAACTACGCGCATTTATAAATAATAAATAAATATTTTATCTTTCATTTTTTTAATGTTCTTGGTGACTTACAATCACCGAAAAATTATATGTTGTAGTACTTGACAAGCCCTACTTACTCATGAAAATTATATTGAAAAAAAGTTGGTGCAACATTTCGAAAAAAATAAAATTCGACATGCACCTGTGTTTGCCATAGAGGAATTTTGGAAGAAACATTAGCTAATGCTATTCAAAAATATTTTGTAGTCTCGATATTAATCATTTCATCATTCAATAATTCATAAATTGAATATATATATTCATGTTCTATATATATTCTTAGTTATAATGTAGGACAAAGGTACATATAAGTATTGTATAATAATTTAAAGAAATTAGTTTTGAGTACGTCAAGTGTGTGAAACAGCGAGCAACGTGATGACAAGTCAGAGTGCTAAGTGAGTTTTTCTTTTCGCATTCTATCGTGAGCGCGTTTCGAGTTTACTAGGAATTTGTTTGTGATTTGTACAGCGCCACCTAGTGGTAAATTGGTTTCTCACGTTTACCACTAGGTGGCGCTGTACAAATCACATACAAATTCCTAGTAAACTCCAAACGCGCTCACGATCGAATGCGAAAAGAAAAACTCATACTTAGCACTCTGAACTTGATTCCTCTCTTGAATACTTGAGTTATTTCCTATGGCAGTAATTTAAATTATTATACAATACTTATATGTACCTTTGTCTTACATTATAACTAAGAATATATATAGAACATGAATATATATATTCAATTTATGAATTATTGAACTAATTTCAACTGTAAATGATTAATATCGAGACTACAAAATATTTTTGAATAGCATTAGCTAACGTTTCTTCCAAAATTCCTCTATGGCAAACACAGGTGCATGTCGAATTTTATTTTTTTCGAAATGTTGCACCAACTTTTTTTCAATATAATTTTCATGAATAAGTAGGGCTTATCAAGTACTACAACATATAATTTTTCGGTGATTGTAAGTCACCAAGAACACTAAAAAAATGAAAGATAAAATATTTATTTATTATTTATAAATGCGCGTAGTTATTTAAATAATCTGAAAAAAATACAAAATATACTCTTTAACGTTACCTACAACCTCACGTTGGTCTTTTATATTTAGCTTAATTAGTTTTTGAGATATGGCTGTTTGAAGGATAATCATACATGCACCCATATCTCTAGAATAAAGCGGAATACGGCAGAAAAATTCTTATAAATTGCATACGTACATCGAGGCCATGCTATATTATAAGTTTGGACTTGAGTTGTCATTGGGGGCCAAATCATCATACTTATCCTGCTACACCCTTTGTTTATAGAAAATTGATACCTAATATATTTGTTGCTCAAACCATTGTGTAGTTTCAATCATTGGTCCCCGAGATAGAGAAGAGTAGTGTTGGGCTTTGTACATGGTCCATCGGCCGGATAGTAACTAGACTTGCGCAAAATATATCCGAGAAAAGAAAAGAGTGATATGTATCTTTCAGAGTTACGGATATATATCACTCATTTATATCTTCAACTCCTTATAACTCAGTAGAAATCAGAGTGATTGGGATTGGTGACATATTTAGATTTAATGGTAATATAAGGAAATGAAATGATTTACAGATTTAAAGACAAGATAAAGAGTTGAAATAAATGATATGTTTTTATGGATTCTGTTTGGTATTCGTTTACTTAATTATTTAAAAAGCAATCACGCTTGTTTTATTTGATACTAAGGATTGACCGCGGCTTCCACTGCGTGTGAAAGAATTATGTAAATTACATTTAAACGACTTTTAATGTTTTTAAAATGAGAAGTAGGTGTATTCGCCGATATATTAAAGATTTCAAGTTTCTACTCTTAAGGGTTTAACCGGTGCAATATAATGACAATATAAACAGTTAAAATAAATGATGTATTTATGGTATATCGAACAGAATCGATATTATTTTATTAAATTATTTAAAAACAAACGCTTATTTTTTATTATGCGTGCGTTTTTAAAACAAAGTACAAATAAAATAATTCTCATCGCTGTTTATTATTACTATCCGCATTTGAACAATATTAAAGATATCTTAATCCCATTAGTTTAAGGTATAACTTTGTGTGTACAGTATGTAGTTGATGCTACAACATTCTTCATTCCGAATGGTTTCCTCTCTTTCTACTCCCTGATAAACATATCATTCCTTTCATTCTATTCCGCTTAGATGAAATACAATCACTCTGTGATATAAAGATATAGAGAGTTAGTTTGAATACTACGGAGTTACTGATATATTCACTCCTTTGTAAAGATTATATCTTTTTGAGTTAATCACTCCTGAGTTACACAAGTCTAATAGTAACCGCGCGAGTTATAGTTTCCGCGTAGTGTTGTGTAAGAAGCAGCAGCAGTCAGCCAGTTAGGTTCTACTGAGCGGTGGATCGCCGTTCAGAGCAACTTCTACAGCGCCATCTGTTGGCGAGTAGAAGAAACCAGGGGAGGAAAGTGCCCCAAGAAGAGGACCTGAAGCTGGTGGTGGACTGCAGCCCAACCGGGAGGAGCCGGGAGAGTTCCAGACAGAGCAACCACGAGGAGCCATAAGGAATCAGGGGGTGCAGAGGTGCAAGTGAGTGAGTAGCGCAAAGTGAAAAATCGTGAGTACAATTTGAACCTTATTACTATAGTGTTGATAAACTTAGATTTGCTTCAGTAAAATTTGGACTTAGAAAAATTTTGCATATTGAACATTAAAATTAGTATAGTAGTTTAGAACTTAGAAAAATTTACAAAATTTTGTTGAGACGACGAATCTATGTCCAATTTGATATAAAAGTAAAAACACTTGTAAAATTTCATGTTATAGATTTCCCTTGATTTATTTAGTGTATCTTTATAAATTATATTAAAGTTAAACATTGCCTTTATTGTTGTTTGTGATAGTTTTGTAGTATTCCCGCTTGAATTTCTCAATTAAAATGGATTCTTTGATCGAAATTCAAGATGACATTAAAATTCAAAAGGCAATCTCTAACTTGAAGAAATCACCCAAAGACCGCATAACGCAGTCTTTTGTAGAGACCAAACTGGAACTATTAGAAAAACAGTGGTCATCTTTTGATCATACACATAAAAGAATAATTAGTGAATTTAAAAAAGTAAATATACAGAAATCTGACTATTATGCTAATAATACTTATGATCAAACTGAAGATTTGTATGTCGAATTTAAAACTGTGTTAAAAGAATTATTGATAAAGTTTAGTAAATCAAGTGCCACACCAAGCTTACAATCAACCAGTAGAAACAACGCGAGTGACTGTGTTAAGTTACCAAAAATAACTATACCGACGTTCTCGGGTAAATACAATGAATGGCAAAGTTTTAAAGATTTATTTAAATCTATGATACATAATAATGTATCTTTGGATGATGTCCAAAGATTGCATTACCTTAAGGGCCATCTTGTAGGAAAAGCGGAACAATTGTTACGTAATATACCGATCACCGCTGCTAACTACAAGGATTGTTGGACTCGATTGGAAGCTCGGTACAACAATAAAAGATTCCTAGCTGGGTGTAATTTAAAACGGTTATTGGGTCAGAAGAAGATTATTGTTGAATCTTCAAGTAATTTAAAAGAATTATTAGATACGACAGGTGAGTGTCTAAACGCATTGAAAAATTTAGGCATAGATATAACTAGTTGGGATATCATTATAATTTATTTATTAAGTTCTAAATTAGATATGGAAACCCGTAAGCAATGGGAATTAAAAATATCTTCTGAAACAGAGAGCGATGATTTACCCACATTCGAACAATTTAAGGAATTTTTAACCAATAAATTTAGAGCCTTGGAGTTTATAGATTGTAAATCTGAAAAACAATACGGTAAATCATCGCACTCTTTCCTCACAACAAATAAAGAAAAGTCTAAGTCTTGTGAATGTTGCTCTAGTGATCATAAGTTACCATTCTGTAAGAAATTCGCAAAATTAGATATTGAAGCTCGTCGTGAATTTGTTCAAAGTCATAAGCTATGTTTTAACTGCCTTGGTTCAAATCACTTAGTTTACTCATGCCGCCAATCTACAAGGTGCAAGATTTGTAAGAAACGGCATCACTCGCTCCTTCACTCTTCCAATAACTTATCCCCACAAAAATCTGGCGATGCAGGTGAAGAAAGTCCAGCTGATCAGATGGTGATCAGTTCATCGTCAGCTACATTAGTACGGGATGAGCCTAATATGGTTAACTGCTTCATGGCCAACCGTAGCCAGGTATTGTTAGCAACTGCGCTAGTAAAAGCAGAGTCCAAAAATGGGACCGAAACGGTGTTGAGATGCCTGCTGGATCAAGGCTCTCAAGCTTCGTTTATAACGGAGTCCGCGGTCCAACTATTGGGTTTACAAAAGGTGCCGATTAAGGGTCATGTCTCCGGATTGGGTAGTAGTAAGAATTCATCGCTGACGCTTAAATCGATGGTGATCGTAAAAGTAAGATCGCGAATTGACCCTACTTTTTTCTGGAAGTCAAGGCGCACGTTTTAAAAGGGCTTACTACCTTCTTGCCCGAAAAACGACTACCGGCATATACGTTCGCCGTTCTTCCACCAGAAGGATTAGCCGATCCAACTTTCGGCACGCCAAGTAAAATTGATTTACTATTGGGTGCCGAAGTTTATAGCCAAATAATTATAGAGGGCTTAATAAAGGGTTCCAGCGGTCAACCTATGGCCCAAAACACCAAACTTGGATGGATACCCTCTGGTGGTGTTTTGGTAGGTAGAGAGAATACTGCGAGTTGACAGTCAATTGTAAGTCTTCACTGTAGTTTAGACGATGATGACATTATTCGCGAATTCTGGGAACTAGAGTCGGAAAATTCTAACTATGGTAGCAAAAAGTACCTAACCGAGGAGGAACTAAAATGCGAACAATTATTTACAACTACTACAACAAGAGATGACACTGGCCGTTTTGTAGTAAGATTACCATTTAAGTCTGAGGATCCCGGCTGTGAATATAATGGATCCAAAGAAATTGCGCGTAAGCAATTCCTTGCTTTAGAAAAACGTTTATCAAAAGATTCAAATTGAAAGGAAAACTATGCATCAGTTATTAAGGAATATATAGACCTCGATCACATGGAACAAATTAGTAATATTGAAAATTCGTGTGCGGTATATTTACCGCACCACGCGGTTATGAGGGATGACAAGAGCACAACAAAACTGAGAATCGTGTTTAACGGTTCTTGTCGTGGTATAAACGGATTTGCCTTAAATGACGATCTTATTGTAGGTCCAACTTTGCAAATGGACCTTAGACACATCATTATGAGATGGCGTCGACATCCGGTGTGCATCACAGCAGACATTATTAAAATGTTTAGGCAGGTAAAAGTTGCGAAAGAGGACGTCGATTTTCAGCGCTTATTATGGAGAGAATATCCAGAAGATGAATTACAACACTTTCGCCACCTGAGAGTTACATTTGGGACATCGTCAGCACCATATTTAGCAGTTCGGTGTTTGCAGCAGGTAGCTTTTTTTTATGTCATAAGATAGCAAACAAGCAGATGGGTCTCCTGATGGAAAGAGTCAACCATCGCCTATAGACACCAAAGATGTTAATGGTGCGTTGCTATCCCGTGGCGAGGTCCAATGCCACATGCATAAGTTTACCGGCTAACTTACCCTCCAAACCGGAACACGACAGCGACAAGCACTGATGCTATTGCGGCAGGAATAGGTAAGGCGGTAGTACCAGACCCGGCAAGACAATGCAGAACTCTACCACCTAGTAGCCACGATGGTAGTGACTCGATAGCCAATCGGTCGCCTTTTACGACCTGCCTGGCAGAACGGCAGTTGGCCTATTCTACAAAAGAGGCCGGGACCAACACGGCGATGAGCTTACGATGACGGTGATAAATTCCCATTAGCAAAAGAAAGGATACTGAAGGATTTCTATATGGACGACTTGATGACAGGTTGCGAATCGGTTGAAGAGGGTGATAAAGTTTGTTCTGAAATCAAAGAAATTCTCAGTTTAGGTGGATTTCATCTCCAGAAGTGGGCCAGTAACAGTGAAGAGTTAATGGAAAGAATAGAGCAGAGGATGAGACATAAGAAAGAGGAAGAAGAATCTGAAAGGTTAGAACTGTAAATGGATACCGTTTTTAAAATATTAGGTCTAACCTGGAACAGGAAAACCGACGAGTTTGAGTATACCGTCAAACTCCCTCCGCTAACTTATCCTTTAACTAAAAGAAAGGTCATCTCGGATATTGCTAGACTCTTCGATCCATTGGGTTGGCTTGCACCGGTGGTAATAACCGCCAAGATACTAATTCAACAGATTTGGTTATCAGGAATTAAATGGGATGATGAACTGCCGTCATCTTTAGCAAGTAATTGGTTGGCTTACCGCAAAGAACTGACACACCTAAGTAAATTCCGTCTACCACGGTGGATTCAATCGAGAAGGGATGATGTATCCTTGGAACTTAATGGGTTCTCTGATGCTTCAGATGTTGCATACGCCGCTGTAGTCTATGTTCGTATAGTTGACAGAAATAAAAAGGTCCATGTGCGTTTGATTACGTCCAAGATTAGACTGGCTCCAATAAAGAAAGTCTGCATACCACGCCTAGAGCTTTGCGGTGCTGTCCTGCTGGCCAAGCTTCTCGATGAAGTGTCTGTGATAATGGATATACCTAAAAACATCTTCACGCGTGGACGGACTCTTCAGTCGTGTTGGCTTGGTTGAGCAGCCATCCTAGTCGATGGAAAACATTCGTAGCAAACAGGGTAGCCGAAATTATAACAATTGTTGAAGGTTTCCAGTGGTCACATGTTGCGTCGAAGGAAAATCCCGCTGATAGCGCGTCACGTGGTGTTAATCCATCTTCGTGTGAAGAACTTCATCTGTGGAAAAAAGGTCCAAAATGGTTATATGATGATGAAATAAATTACAACAAAAATATTAAAGATACAGATATGGAAATTAAAAAATCAAAGGTTACATGCATAGTGGTAGCGTAACCACTATAAATGAAGAGGAAGATATTATAAATAAATACTCTACTTTAAAAAAGCTGATACGTGTTATCGCATATTGTAGAAGGTTCCTTCCCAGAAGAAGTGTACCTACTACAATATGGTTAAGCACAAAGGAATTAAATGCAGCTTTACTTACCTGTGTCCGTATTTGTCAAAGGCAATTTCAAGAAGAAATTGAAGCTATTAATAAAAAAGGTAGAGTTAATAAAAATAGTAAACTTACCTCTTTGAGTCCATACCTTGATGAGGATGGAATATTAAGAGTGGGTGGTCGTATACAGCGTGCTTTAATTGATGCGGATACCAAGCATCCTATTATAATACCAGCTAAGTCTCATCTTACTGGTTTATTAATAAGTGACGCTCACGTTAATACGTTACACGGTGGAACACATTTGACGCTTAATTATCTCAGGAAAAAATACTGGATAATTAACGGCAAAAATGCTACAAAGCAAGTGATTCGTAAATGTATAACTTGCGTTCGTTATGCCGCACAACCCGCTCAACAAAAGATGGGTCAATTACCGGAAGTTAGAGTTAGAGCTTGCCGTCCTTTCTTCCATAGCTGGGTCGACTATGCCGGTCCCAATAATGTCAGAACTACCAAAGGGCGCGGTTATCACTCTACAAAGGGATATATTTGTTTTTATATCTGCATGGCTACTAAAGCTATACATCTTGAAGTCGTAAGTGATATGACTACTGAAGCCTTTTTGGCAGCGTTTAGGCGTTTTGCTGCAAGGAGAGGTCATATTGCCGACTTGTGGAGTGATAACGGTACGACATTTGTGGGAAGTGCAAGGGAGCTAAGAAGTCTGCTCTCCCAAGAAAGGAATGGCATAGTTAAAGAAATTGCTGAGTGGCTGACTACCAATGGTACCAACTGGCACTTTATTCCTCCCCACTCTCCAAACTTTGGAGGGCTTTGGGAAGCAGGAACAAAGTTCACCAAAAAACACCTCAAGAGAGTTATTGGAAATAGCACACTTACATTTGAAGAAGTGTCAACTGTGCTATCTCAAATAGAAGCTTGTCTTAACTCTAGGCCTATAAGTCAAATTCAGAACTCTCCGGACGACCCTCAACCGCTAACACCAGGACATTTCATTGTTGGAGAATCTCTAGTTCTTCCACCAGATTCTAACTTTGAAAATGCCAATATAAGTAGCCTTTCAAGATGGCATCTTACCCAACGAATGGTACAAGACTTTTGGCGCCGTTGGTCTAGCGAATACCTCACCCAGCTTCAACAAAGATACAAGTGGAAGAATACAGTTAATGAACCTGCGGTAGGAGATATTGTTTTAGTAAAAGAGGACAATCTTCCACCTTGTAGATGGTTGCTTGGAATGGTGACAGAGAAACATCCAGGCACAGACAATCTTACACGAGTTGTGAGTTTAAGATACAAAAATAATGTTGTAAAGAGGCCTGTGTCTAAGTTAATTACTTTACCTATTAATACAAAATAAGAAGTAATTTATTATATTAAAAGGAGTGAACTGAGCATTGGTTTAAGTTCTGGTTCACCATTACTATACCTTTTTGTAATATTTCTTTATTTTAAGATTTTCTTTTTGTTATTAACTTCACGCAAGTGTAAAGTGTTTTAGTAATTTAAGTTTTACTTTATTCAACATCTGCACATCTGACAAGCACTGACGCTATTGCGGCAGGAATAGGTAAGGCGGTGGTACCAGACCCGGGCGAGACAATGCAGAACACGATGGTAGTGACTCGCATAGCCAATCGGTCGCCTTTTACGACCTGCCTGGCAGAACGGCAGTTGGCCTATTCTTCATAGGAGGCCGGGACCAACACGGCGAAAACGGCCTGTGAGATATCATAGTGTTGAATACCCAGCTGTGATTGGTTGACTTTAATGCAGCGTATTTCACGTTGTATGTTTGACAAATGTCAATTGTCAATAGATCAATTTATCAAAATATAACCCCAATTCTATCCTACGTTTCTTTTGCATGATATTATTTTCCATTTATTCCTATTTACTAGCAAAAAGCAGAGCTTTGTAAGGGCTCGCAAAGTTATACTATCTAGTAATATTGTTAGAAAAGTATTTTTATGAGAATTACATCTTTTAATGTATGGACTTTATTTATAATTATCTAACCTAAAAAACTCAGCGTATTTTCACCTAAACATTACATTTGCATCAAAGGCCCGCGTCGTCAGGCTTTGGACTAGGAATATTTGGTTTTTGTTTGTTGGTATTTTCCAGGAAAAATATGTATTAAAAATGAAGGTTGATCTTATAAAAAACACATTTTTGACATTTTGCTCAAATAATTGTTTTTTTTTCTAAAATCAGGAAGTTCCTGGTTTTACGTCGATTTACGAAATCAAAATCAAAAAGTTTTATTTAAATAAACCTTCAAAATTTTTGGACTACGCAGGCACGAAGAATTGACGGTAGACACTCAGCGAATACATTTTTCGATTTTTTCTCTCAGAGAAACACTCGGAGTTCGATTCCAGAGTCAGGCAAATGAATAAATGTGTTTTTTCAGTTTTCTGATAAAACAACTTTGCCCGGGATTGGAAAAGTGCCCTACTGGCGATAGGCTGGCCACCTATCACATTGTGGGACTTAAGTATCTTCAGCTAACCGTGGATGTACACGTTGTACTTCTGCCTACCTCTTCGGGGATACGGGCGTAAATATACCTTTTTTTAGCTTTTTACCCTCGACTTCGGGCTAAGATTGGGAATTGATCTCAATACTATATAAATCAATTAATACATCTGTACTGTTTCTCAATAAGCATATTGTGAAACTCTCTAACGCTCTATTTACTCTGTTCCCAGCAAACATCCCTGCTCTAGACCTAAATTCTCCTTGTGCCTCCCATAATATTACTTCGAACTTCCCTTGCATTCTCCTTTCAATGATTTTATCATACACCTTCGATGCCAAACTGATTAAACTGATGGCCCTATAGCTATTGCAGTTTATACTTGAACCTCGCCTTTATACGAGGGCACGATAACCGCGCGCCGCCAGTCAAATATGAAAAAATAATTCATGAAGTAGGTAGTCTCTTAATAAGTTCAAAAATTCTAATAGAAAATGTATCTTCTATCAATTTTAACTCGTTAATTTAATAAGAGATGGCGTTAGTAGTAATAAGATTCTAATACAAATTGTACCGTCTATTTTTTTATTTTTATAAAATGGTATTTTTATGGTAGATAACAAATCTAGACATGAACTACCACGTCGAAGCTCAAACCTAAAAATGCGATATTTTTTCAGTAAAATGTACCACAAAAGTGCATAGAAAGTGGCCTAGTGTAGGGCTCGCTTCGCTCGCCCTGATTAATTTAGTATTATCAATATGGTTACGTCGTCAAATATAAATATATCCGGCGCAAATATTTTTGAACAGAGAAAAATATTTTGCAAATCTCGAATACCTTATTTTGTGCTAATTATCCTTTGTTCGTGTAATCTATTTATTTGATTATAGAATTCTTCTTCACTTTCGTAAGCCATTAAAAACACAAATTTCAATTATATTAACATTAACCCTCACCGCGCTCTGGACAATACAATACTAATTTGAGAGACAACATCTGTACACCAGACTCCAAGACTGGACACTATGCGTTCTGTAAAATAGCTCGGCGGTTAACTTTACTGTGCCTAGAATTGAAATGACGCATAGTGGCGACCGGCACTTAAGTATTGTTTATGAACCACTTTAAACGACCCTATGCGCTCACTAACACTATGCAATCGCATAGTATCGTTTTTGAATACGGGTGTTAGAGAGGACAAGGATTTATAACGTTATAATATTGATATGCTTGCGTCGTCGTGATTGTTTATGGTATATGATATTATGACGTTGTCTTCTAGCGCTAGTCGGCGAACCAATCAAGAAACAGCATGAAACGCGGCGAACCAATCACGAAACAGCAAACGCATATTTTAACGTTTTAAATCCTTGCAGCTCCAATCGCGAAACAGCAAACACATCGATATTTTAACGTTTTAAATCCTTGCAGCTAGGTGCTGAAGCCCTTATAAATTAATCTCTTAATTTTGTCTTAGATGTTTTGCAGTACAGTATCAGACCCGGTTTCTTTGCGCGGTAGGCAGAGCAAACCGAACGTCTATAGACTATCCAGTTCACCGCGATTCACCGGTTGGCAAGTTAAGTGGTGACCCTCATCGACGCATTTGCCAACATGTATAACGATTATTGACTATTTCTAGCGATAACCGTGACCGATAGTTTTACGTGTTCATCCGAGGCACGGAAGCGGTAATACACCACTCCGCCAGACTCCGAGCTGCTGCTGAGATAACACCTTTGCCCGATCCGGGGATCGAACCCGGGACCTCGTGATCTGAGTCAAATAGGCTACCCCTAGACCACGAGGCAGTAGATGTTTTGTATTTGTGGGTTATCGGAAAAATAAGGTAATACGACAAACTTACTTGTCCTTCCATCCCTCTTCTGAAACTATCTGCGCTTCCGAGTCGTTATGAGTCTTCGGAATAGGGAAGTGACATTTACAATACTGTCGATGAAACCTTTTACCTGGTGACAGGGGTAAATAAAAGGCAATTTAATATAAAACTCTTATTAAACAATAATTACTAGATTTACAAACATTACATTACTTGCCGATATCATACAATATTTATATCTGTCAAATGACATCAACACAACATGGCGACTACGTTCTGTTCTCGAACAATAATTGTCATTATAGACTCGTCGCTACTCATTCTATATTGGATTAAACTTGGCGTTGAATCTTAGGAAGAATGCAAACAAATACACTTTATAGCGTGTGCATACTTGCTCACTCAATCTCAGTGCGTATGAGCGAGTAAGCACGAAGTGCGCTTTGAACATGACATCACATATTCAATATTGTCGACACACAAAACGTATTTACAAAATTATTATAATGGTATATAACTGATATTGCCAATCATTTTATTTATACATAACTATAAAAATAACAGTAGTATCATGTAAATTATAAATATGCGAATAGGATAACAGTGAATTAAATAGAATATAACCGACTGTCTGAAAAAATTTCCTGCTGATAGCTGTCTAGATTAGGAACTATCTAGATCTTTGTGTTTGAGAAAAACTAGACAAATCCAGCTAAAGTCCTCAGTAGGCTGAGATGACAATACGTTGGAGATACCGTTTCGACACGTCCCAAGAATAAAATCGTATGGAGAGATCAGACGAAATTGGTTTTATAATAAAATTCGCATTAAACACGCATAAAGCTACAAGACAATATATTTTTAAGCTATTGCATAGCTTCCATCGCGGGCCTTGAGCGTGGAGACCGAATCCAGAAATTCCGTAACAAAAAAAACCTAACACCCCGACCGGCACAGCGGTGATACTTTTTAGTTTTTCCATCTATCGATAAATACCAGAACTTTTAATGACTTTTTGAAATATCACGCTTGTCTCTTTAGTTCAGCAACCCGCCTTTAGGTGGCATTGATTGTATTGGAAAACTACCGTAATCAGCTGTTTGTGAGAAAGTATATAGGTGTATAGGTATTTATCATCTACGTACAACAGTGAATATCTGTACTCGTATAATTTGTGTACAAAGTGTTTTAAATATGAATAAACAAAGAAAAAAAAAACTGCATAAATAAAATAAATATATAATTGTAATTGCATAAGTTGATAAAAAATGCTATGCAATAGCTTTACCGCGGCAGTCTCCGAGTGCCACACGTCTTTTTTTATATTAATTGGTCTTTTGTTTTCGGAAATACTCAAGTGAACATCATCTTATCTACAATGTACTCCCACAAACAAACATATTGTAATTTGGTGGTTTTGTATATACGATTTTGTTCTTGTGACGCGTCGGTTTGTTATACAATATTGGCTAAAAGAATTTAAAATCCAAATACTGTTAAATTAACTTGACCAGAAATATTATTGAGCCTTTACTCTGTAATGTTACTTCAGATCCTTATCAACATAGAACAATTAATAAACGCATTTCGTTGGTATAACAACTGTCGGTTAATTTTTTTTAAGCTCTGCTTGTACCAAACTATTTAGATACCTTTTAAATTTATTTAACCACAGTAAAAGTAATTTACAAAGTATTCAACTGTTTGTGTGGACCTTAAACTCCATTCCAAAAATACAGACTGTTAGTGTAAACACTGTTATCCTTGAAACCAGTGGTTTGATTTCACTTATAGAACGTAAATTCAATGAAAAAAAAATTTTTTTTTGTAAGTCTTCATTTTTCCTCAAAATTATTTCACCCTATACAAGTGCACGGCAAAGTGGACGGCGCGCGGGAAATGTCACCGCTTGATCAGACACCGCAAGCCGCGCGTACATAGTATCCATGAACTTACGGACGGTGTCGGGCAGAAACTTTCTTATGTTTTTGAAAGAAATTAACGTTTTTTATTTTTAAATTCACATAAACATATTTATAATTAAGTCAACTACCTATGATTTTAGTGACAACGGTATTTATCCTTACAGCCTGTATATTTCTGACTCCAGACGGTCACCCGTAAAAAATATCAATTTTGACAGTTTAGCGAGTTAAGGCCTGGGACTTAGATGAAACCACTGCCGGTACCGAGACAGCCTGAAGCGGCGTCGTTATTATATTTATGGAGTACAGATATAAGAGAACTAACTCTGGAGATATATAAGAGAACTAACTTTGGAGATAGAAGCGTCTATCAAAAACATATCAAATAGTAGCTATTAATTAGCTCTCAGGTATCACATTTGTAATGCGTAACAGTTTGATCTCATCACCGGGCCTTCACACAAAAATAACGAGCTTATTTAAAATAATAAATAATTACAACAGTATTTGCTCTTGTCCTAGTAGAATAATATTGAAGCTAGTTTACTGCTCTATGTCGAAACAAACGCCAATTGACCCATCATGTTTTCGAAGGAGCGTAGTTTTAAAAGGCCATACTTTTTTAGTGCTATTTTGACAGTCAGATCGGTAAGGGCCTTCCGAATAAACACTCACTACCCCCCACACTGCCGCTGACAGGCCAGCCCCCTCACCGCCACGCCAGGAATGGGTAGGTGTCGAGCATACCCGGAGCTCGCTACAAGTGCTCCAGTCCCCTCCCAAAGTCCGGCATGAGGTGTCGAGCGCGGCCGCAGTTCGCTCCGAGTGCTCTTGCCCTCGCCCCCGCCCCGCCCCTACGCGAGATAGGAGTAGGTGTCGAGCGCGCCCGGGGCCCGCTCGAGGTACTGCTTGTCGATGAGCGCCTCGATGCACTTCTTGATCATGGCCACCGAGGGCGCGAACGAGCCCCGGGCCTGCGCCACAACCTCTTGAATCAGTTCTGTATGCCTCAGCACCTGTAGAGAGAAACACATTTCTACGATAAGCACATATCATCAAAGTCCCCTTGCAGAGAACGCAGAGTAAGCCGAACGTTATTACATACTCCGGTACTATTAGTCAATTTATCGACTAGCAGATAGATGGTAACTGATTCTCCTTGTCGAATTCGCCAACGTTTAATAACTATTATTTTTCGTTACCAACAGCTTTATGTGCTTCTACGTAGAATGATTGTGAGACTACATCAGCACCGGATTCCTGGCAAGGCTGGTTTTTCAGCCAGGAAAAACCGTTATAAAGAATATTTAAAAAGCCTTTGGCAAGATTATTTTGGATCAAACTCGATGTGAGGGTCTGAGGCAACGAAGGAGCCGGCCAAGAATACTTTATGGGCCGGCTCGTTAGTGCTATTGCACTAAAAGTATATAAAAGTGATAGAATCTACGATAAAAATTAAAAGTGAGAAAATGAAAGAAAAAAAATACAGTCACATCTATGTTCTAAATTGCGTAAATACAGGAATATTAAATTATTAACCATCAAGTATAATGGTGCCTGCCTTAAAATAACCTATGGTCTGGATATCCTGAATATGACCTGGGAGATCATTCCATAAATTAGCTGCGTGAACGATAAAGGCCTTGCTGAAATTTTTTGTATTAAACTGCGGTATATAGAAATACTTTGTGTTGATACATGAGCACCCCGGCCGATCACTGCAAGGAGCCAATGTAAATCTGTCACAAACATATGTAGGACAAGATTTATGCACGGCATTGAAAAGAACATCCAAAACATGCGCATTTCGACGTTGGCGGATAGGAAGAGCCTAAGTAATTATTTGTGAAAACTCGATATGTAATCATATTTCCGCAATCTGAATATGAAATGAATGCACAAATTTTGAAGCCGCTCAAGTTTTGATAACAATTTTTCCGTAGCATCCAAATAGCAAACATCAGCATAGTTAAACAAAGGGAGAAGTAGCAATTGAGCTAATCTATCGAACTCTATCTATTGAGCTATCGAATCTCATTTTGATAAGGGAGGAAACTTCGCAATTGCTTTAAGGAATGAATCGAGTAATGTAACCAATTACTCAATTCATGTATGTGAAAAGCCTTGATTTTTCATTTTATCAGTATAATTAATAGGTATATTTCTGTATTTAATTTTAGGGATTATAGAGAAGTCTATTTGACTACGCAATTGCCTGCTGCCTATAATTATTACTTGGGACTTGGAGGGAATAACTAATATGCTAAAAAACTTTGCCCATTCTTTTATAGCTTTAAGGTCTTAATTAATTTAAATAATATATTTATGTAAATCTGGTATAGTTTTATGTTTGTAAATCTGTAACTCATTTGCATACAGATGATAATTTGAAGATATACATTTGGTAATTTTATTTATGAAGACAGAGAAAAGCAATGGAGATAAAACTCCACCTTGAGTAACACCAGTAATCAAATTATTCTTTCAGAATGTGTCTCATTCATAAAAATACATTGTTGACGACATCGCAAGTATGAATTAAAACATTCTATCACAAATGGAAACAAATTAAGAGTGTCAAAGTCAACCAAGTTAAAAGTATTACTAAAATCCAACAGAGTCGCAATAGGAAGCTTTTTATTTTCAATAGCTAGTCGAATGTCATCGGTGAATTTGATTAAGGCTCCCGCAGCTATGGGACTCACGAAATCTTGAGTGGAAATAGGCTTAAAAGAAAGCCCGTTTCCAACATGAGGGAAATGTGTTACTCCTCAAAAAATAGTTGATAATGTGAGAGATAGCTGGTACAATTAATTCAAAAATGGATATAAGCATACGTCTGTTAATATTGTCACATCCAGCAGCATGAAAGGAGAGTATGCTCTTTTTTTAACTTCAACTTCCCTGATCTTGACTAAAAATATAAAAGGATCGCATAATGGTGGAAATGCATCAGAAAGAAGACGCAGGCAAAGCGATTTTCGGTCCGTTAATTGAACTGGAGGAGGAATTTTCTCGTATGTCCCATTTTTACACAACATTTTGTTGTCAAATTGCTGTCTTTGAGCAGTACAGGCGCTGTGTGTGTGTAAGTCAGAGTGTGTGTGTGTGTGTGTGTGTGTGTGTGTGTGTGTGTGTATGTGTAAGTCTGAGTGTGTGTGTGTGTGTGTGTGTGTGTGTGTGTGTGCACGTACCTTCCTCTGCTTCATGATGCGCACGAGCGCGGCCTGCAGGTACATCTTGCGGTCGTCGTCGCAGGGCGCCTCCCCCGCGCCCGCGCCGCCGCCCCCGCCCGCGCCCGCGCCGCCTGCACACACACACACACGCACACGGCTCACACACGCCGGACCTCCACACGATATTTGTCGATTCCGGATAAAGGGTAATATTTTACAGTTAACAAAAAAAATCGAGCTTAACAAGATCCAAATTGTAGAATGGAATATACTAGTAATAAACTACTTAGAAAAACTAAATTATTGTTTTTATTTTGAGGTGACTTTCAAATGTAACTTAGAAAATGTAATTTTAATCTACAGGTCGGTGGTTCTTCATATCCGGCTCGAAGGACCATTTAAAATTGTACAAATTTTTGATTGATTAGTGAACTATTAGATTGATAATTGATAAATGATATAGATTATAATATTAATGATACACTTGATAGGTAATAATTTGTGAGGACGCACAGCTCTCTTGATGACTGAATACAACCTGTACAAATTGTCTTATTTTACTTAGTAGCATAATCATTATTATTTTACTTAGTAAAATAAGACGATAATTAGTAAAATAAAATAAGAAGATAATGCGTGTCGTGTAAAATAATAAATTGCAGTATGAAACTGTTACTGTAGTGTTACAATAAATTTAAAACAAGCGAAATGTAACTCCATGTGTATTTTTTGGTCATAAATTGCAGACGCGTGCGTTTGCAGCTGAAGGCGAGGTTGAGGCGCAGCGCGGCCTCGTGGTGTGGTGTAGTGTAGCGTGGTGTGGTGTAGTGTAGTGTGGTGTGGTGTGGTGTAGGGCACGCACCGGCGGACTGCGGCGCGGCGGCGCAGGTGAGGCACAGGCGCGTGCGCTTGCAGCTGAAAGCGAGGTTGAGGCGCAGCGCGGCCTCGTGGTGTGGTGTGGTGTAGTGTAGTGTGGTGTGATGTGGTGTGGTGTGGTGTGGTGTAGGGCACGCACCGGCGGACTGCGGCGCGGCGGCGCAGGTGAGGCGCAGGCGCGTGCGCTTGCAGCTGAAGGCGAGGTTGAGGCGCAGCGCGGCCTCGTGGTGTGTAGTGTAGTGTGGTGTGGTGTGGTGTGGTGTAGGGCACGCACCGGCGGACTGCGGCGCGGCGGCGCAGGTGAGGCGCAGGCGCGTGCGCTTGCAGCTGAAGGCGAGGTTGAGGCGCAGCGCGGCCTCGTGGTGTGTAGTGTAGTGTGGTGTGGTGTGGTGTGGTGTGGTGTGGTGTGGTGTAGGGCACGCACCGGCGGACTGCGGCGCGGCGGCGCAGGTGAGGCGCAGGCGCGTGCGCTTGCAGCTGAAGGCGAGGTTGAGGCGCAGCGCGGCCTCGTGGTGTGTAGTGTAGTGTGGTGTGGTGTGGTGTGGTGTAGGGCACGCACCGGCGGACTGCGGCGCGGCGGCGCAGGTGAGGCGCAGGCGCGTGCGCTTGCAGCTGAAGGCGAGGTTGAGGCGCAGCGCGGCCTCGTGGTGTGTAGTGTAGTGTGGTGTGGTGTGGTGTGGTGTAGGGCACGCACCGGCGGACTGCGGCGCGGCGGCGCAGGTGAGGCGCAGGCGCGTGCGCTTGCAGCTGAAGGCGAGGTTGAGGCGCAGCGCGGCCTCGTGGTGTGTAGTGTAGTGTGGTGTGGTGTGGTGTGGTGTGGTGTGGTGTGGTGTAGGGCACGCACCGGCGGACTGCGGCGCGGCGGCGCAGGTGAGGCGCAGGCGCGTGCGCTTGCAGCTGAAGGCGAGGTTGAGGCGCAGCGCGGCCTCGTGGTGTGTAGTGTAGTGTGGTGTGGTGTGGTGTGGTGTGGTGTGGTGTGGTGTAGGGCACGCACCGGCGGACTGCGGCGCGGCGGCGCAGGTGAGGCGCAGGCGCGTGCGCTTGCAGCTGAAGGCGAGGTTGAGGCGCAGCGCGGCCTCGTGGTGTGTAGTGTAGTGTGGTGTGGTGTGGTGTGGTGTGGTGTGGTGTAGGGCACGCACCGGCGGACTGCGGCGCGGCGGCGCAGGTGAGGCGCAGGCGCGTGCGCTTGCAGCTGAAGGCGAGGTTGAGGCGCAGCGCGGCCTCGTGGTGTGTAGTGTAGTGTGGTGTGGTGTGGTGTGGTGTGGTGTGGTGTAGGGCACGCACCGGCGGACTGCGGCGCGGCGGCGCAGGTGAGGCGCAGGCGCGTGCGCTTGCAGCTGAAGGCGAGGTTGAGGCGCAGCGCGGCCTCGTGGTGTGTAGTGTAGTGTGGTGTGGTGTGGTGTGGTGTGGTGTGGTGTAGGGCACGCACCGGCGGACTGCGGCGCGGCGGCGCAGGTGAGGCGCAGGCGCGTGCGCTTGCAGCTGAAGGCGAGGTTGAGGCGCAGCGCGGCCTCGTCGCCGGCGCCCTCCTCCAGCACGAGGCCGGCCTCCAGCACGGGCCGCGCGTGTCGCGCCCACGCCTCCTCCGACAGCTGCAGCGCCTCGCGCGCCTCGCGCGCGTTCACCACGTCGTCTTGCTGGAACACGCTGTACTTCAGGAGGATGCTTGCGACCACACCGATAGGACGAATATTACAGAACATTATTTGATAAAAAGGTAGCACTACCAATAAAGTATATTAATATCTAAAAATGACATGAAAAATAAGTTTTCAATACTATTGTACAATTAAAGCAACATACAGTGATAAGTGTATCTTTATGTATATATGTGTGTGTGTGTGTGTGTGTGTCACCTGGAACAGCAGCAGCAGCGCGCACTGCGGCGTGGTGGCGGTGAGGTGCAGCAGGCGCGGCGTGTGGCGCGCCCGCAGCTCGCCGGTGCAGAGGTGGTGCAGCCAGGCCAGGCGGCGGCCGCTGAAGGCGGCGCGGTAGAAGGCCTCGAACAGGCGCGCGGGCCGCTCCAGCTGCGGCGGCGGCGCCAGCGGGGCCAGCATGGCGCCGCCCAGCGGCCACGCGCCCGCCTGCAGCACCTGCCCGCACACACACCGCTCACACACCCATACCCATACCTCACTACTCAACGATTATTTGGAGATGTGAGATCTAATCTCCATCGAAATGTGTTTTAGGTATTTTAGAAGTACCCTCCAAGTATTTTAGTGGGGGCTCACAGACAATTTTGCACGGGGCTGCCGGAACAAGAAAATTATGGCACCCCCTTCCACCATTACTGATATCTCGAGACAGGGAAGCCAGCCTTGCTCTTTTTGAGGGAGATACAGATATCTTTTCAGGCTAATAGTTTCTACCGCTCCTACCCAGGGTACGAATTCCTGTGGTACATTCCTTTGTACCGCAGGCTGGTATGTGCGCCTACGACAGAGAATATATCTGTTACCGGCGCCTCAGCAAACTTAAATATCAGGGCCAATCCATCTTCTAGTTACGCGTAGTTTGCGACGACCATCCACATCTCTACGCGTGTCTTCACAGGCTTCATAGCGGAAATACTGAAATCAACAGGCTCGTTGAGCACATACAAACGACTGTAGATTCCGTGTTACAACAGCCTTCTACGTCGAGATTTTAACACCCACCTCGCCGAATGGCTATGGTTACGCACCGATCATGCGGAGAGGTCTGTTCACGATTTTGCCTTGGCGTATAGTCTAACACAATTAGTAACATCGCTTATGCGTGTTCCAGTTGTGCACGACCATATGCCTTCAAATTAGACCTTCTGCTGAATTTTCATTCAGAAAATTACCAGGTATCTGTGGACATCCCACTTGGTACGCCAGACCCTAATCCGAAGCAAAGTGCCGGTTACGCGCCTATCACGGCCTCCTTTAGTAGGTTGTCGTCATGTTTGGCACTATAGGTCAGCAGATTGAGATGGGATGCGGTCTTTCTTTGCGTCCTATCAATGACCCACATTGATGTGCTTCACGCTGGATGATCCGAGTATCGTCGATTCTATCGCTAATGTGGTGCTTGGAAGGCATGGAACTTTTCATTCCGTTTTCTGCGGTATCAATTGGTGGTAAATCTCAGCCTTGATTTAGTTACTACAGCAAAACGGCTTTACGCCGAAATCGGGAGTTTTACCGGGCTTGGGCTGCTGCGTTGGCATTACGTGATGTAAAAACTAAAGCCTTACCAACGGAGTACAACTCCGCCTCAAGGTTCTTCAAAAGGGCTATCGCTATAGGAGTTTCTCTCAACCCTCTCTTCCATCCTTGCACGCAGACGATGACTCATACCGCAAAGATGAAGGGCGATCCTCTGAGCTCGTTCTTTGCAGTGAATTTGACTCTGGACGACTAAGCAAATGCCCCGCCTACAATCCCGCGTTGCGATAGTTCTATGCCAGAATTAAATATCCTGCAGTCTTCTGTTCGAAAAGCACTATTGTTCTCGGATGTCCACAAGTGCAGTGGGCCGGATGGCATACCTCCGATCGAGCTTAAAGAGTTTGCTTCAGAGTTGGCGCTTCAGAGTTTTAGCTGTCCTTTTCACTCGGCGTGGTACCGAAACTACGGAAGACAGCTTTGGTGCATCCTATCCCTAATGAAGGAGATCGCTTTAATCCGTTCAACTACCGGCCCATAGCTCTAACATCCTTATTCTCCATAATTATGGAAACCATCAACTGTCAGCTCCTAAAGTATTTAGAAGAGCACCAGCTAATTAGTGACCGTCAGTATGGTTCCATCGTGGTCGATCAGCTGGTGATCTGCTAGTATACTTGACAAATGACCACCAATGGGCGGAAGCAGTGGCGGAGGGGGAGGCATAGGCAGTTAGTTTGGACATAGCAAAGGCTTTTGATCGGGTATGGCACAAAGCGTCTCTAACGAAGTACCGGTTTCCCGAGAAATCAAGCAGATGGATTACGAGTTTTTTGACTAATTGGAGCCTCAAGGTCGAAGTCGACGGTGCGACCCTTAATCTGTCAATGCTGATGTTCCCCAAGGCTGCGTGCTATCACCGACAATTTTTCTTCCGCATATCAATGACATGACGCGAATTAGTAACATACATTGCTATGCAGATGATAGTACTGGTGATGCTTCACATTTCGACTGTAGCGGTATTTCTCGGGAACATGTCGAAGAGTGTCGGAACAAGCTTGTGTTTGAAGTCGAGAATCGACTTATAGATATCTTGGAATGGAGTCGTCAAAACTTGGCCACGTATAACCCCAGAAAATCACAGTTTTGCGCGTTCACCGTAAAAAAAGACACCCTTTGTCATATTACTTCGATATGAGGATACTCTCCCGACAGCCTCAACTAGTGTCGAAATCCTGGGAGTGGACGTAACGAATTTAGTTTCGCGGTCATTTTGAAGGAAATGCTAAACTAGCTTCCAAAAAGCTTGGTGTGCTCAGCAGAGCGAAACAGTTCTTCTTGCCGGCCCATCGTCTCCAACTGTATAAGGCGCAAATTCGGCCTCACATGGAATACTTGTCATCTCTGGGCCGAAAGGTACCCAGTAAGTCACATGCGCCTCTTATGAGGTGGTGGGAAAGTTTGTAAATAAGCCGTATGCGTAAACCGGTGCAATTTTCAGGCAAACGCACCTCAACGTAGTTTTCTCCTAAGGATGAAGTTGAATAATTGTGTCGTGGGGTTTATTTTTTAACTTGTGAGTCTATTCCATTTCTAACACTGTTTATTTAGTGGTACCGTTAGACGTGAGTGTCTGCGGGATTTTGAAAATTGAATTTTTTTTGTTTTGGTATTTCTTGCAGCCCTTTAGAGCCACTTGTTATGGTGACATCTACTGGGTTACACTATTTTAAGAACACAGTGCGTCAACGGTTTGAATAGCTTTAGATATAAAATATTAACATGTTGATGATACTGACGTGATCTTATACAATTTTCCCCGCCAAAAATTGTCTTACACGGTTAAAGAAGTTTTAATTTCTAACTCATATAAATCGGTTGAATCGTTTCAGACAATACCGGGACATACAATTATTGTGCATGCTATTTTTTAGCAGAGGGACCTGTTGAATGAGGGTACTAGTATCCGATTCTGATTCTTATATCTATAAAATATATGACCTTCTTTTATTTATTTATTTAAATACTTTATTGCACATAATGGTACAAATGCGTAATTTAATGCTATTAAGAATTTCCTCACAGTTTACCTTCCGTTGTGCGGAGAGAAAAAACTTGGGTAGTAAAAATAAAACTAACACTAGATACCAATTTATCATAACTAACATATTATTAAGAATATTCTACAAAAAATCACATAAGCATTATAAGAACTTCAATATAAATAATACATACAATCAATACTATAAATAAATACAAGTTGATTACAAGCATAGAGAAAAATGTACATACGCCGATATTTAATAGTAATTATTGAAATATTTTGACCTAATTATCACATAAAATACATCATTCGTAAACATCGAGCGCGCAAGAAACGAACTGGCGATTAGAACTTAAAACGCAGACACGTATGGCACGCGGCGCGAGGCAGACGGCCGACACGCGGGCGCCGGGCGCCGCGCTGTTTGCAGTCTGTGCCGATGCACCGCGACGTTCGGATGTGTAATGCCGCGTAAAGCAATAAATTTCCCGGCGTTCTTTGACTACTAACAATTAGGATATCATTATTTCAATGAAGAACATTGGGATATGATTGGGATATGATATATGCATCATGAGCGACGTGCTATCAGATGTTACAGCGAGAATTTTCTAATTATATTACATTTGTCTAATAAAGCCACGATAACCGAGAACGCAATATCAGCAATGATACCTGTATGAAGAAGCCAGTGTTGGTGGAGAGGTTGTTGTCTCGCAGGTGCTGCTGGAACTTGGCGTTGAGGTCCGCGGAGACGGCCACGTCCGTGAACATGCGGTGCAGCTTGTTGGTGAACTCGTACCCGCACACCGCGCGCAGACGGTTTATCATCGCCTCCTCCTGCGGACCGTTACATGGTCGATATACAGGATTGGTTTGGTTTGTTTGATTGACGGAATAAAGGTAACTTTATTGATGATTGCTTAATATCTGTACATATATAAAAAAAATATCATCACGAAATTTTTTGGCGATGTTAGGCAGTGTAAACTTAACGTCTATAGACGTCTACAGTTCAGCACGATACATGGGTTTGTCAGTTGGCGAGATAGATGGTAATCAACCAATCAACACATGTTATCGAACTTGTAACACTTACAGTTAATTTCTAGCTATAATGGGCTGCCTTTATTTTAGGTACATTCTGTAACATACCACCAAAATATTCTGGTTCGGCATGCAGATTTGAATTTTCGAGAAAAATCTAAAAAGGATAGGTTTTAGAGTAGGTTGACCTGAACTATGTCGGTCACGACATGCTGGCCGTGCGGTGTGAGTTGTATGTGTTTGTGTGTGTATGAGTGCTTGCGGAGAGCTGATGTGTGAGGCGGTGCGGTGTGTGTGTGCGGGTGCGCCGACCTGGTCCATGCTGGCGGAGAGCTGGTGTATGAGCCTGCGCGCGAGCGCGCGCGCGTAGTGCTTCTGGAAGACGTCCTTGTCGTCGAGGAACTTGAAGACGAGCACGGCGCTGGCGAGGCGCGCGTCGGCGTCGGGCGCGCGGCGGCGCAGCTGCGCGTCGCAGTAGCGCGCCAGCAGCTCGGCCGCGCCCGCGCCCGCGCCGCGCCGGTTCACCACGCCCGCGCACGCGCGCTCCAGCGCGCCCGCGAACACCGCCGCGCCCCCGAACACGCGCAAGAACAGACCCGAGTACTTCTCGTGCAGCGCCAGCATAGAGTTCACGAAGTGCGTGTGCGCCTGCCGACACACGTGAGGTCACACCAATGGTAAACGGTCATCAAAATCGTCCCCGTACATCTACCGTCAGATTCCAGGGTTCGCGGTTCGAGCCTACGCTCGACGAGACAAAGAGAATGACGGTGGGGTCGAACCCGGGCGCACGGTATGGCGGATGAGGTGGACTTTGGTATACCCCGCACGTCCCACCCACCAGCCATACCCCCGACCGTTCCGTGTTGCCTCCACTTCAGGTCATTTTAGGTTTGAGTCATCTAACCGTGAGCCGTTTCTAAGCCGGCCGGCAGTCCCTTACTGAACACCCCTCCAAAAGTTTCTATTTCTTTCAATTACATATATACAAGCTGATTTTTAGCCGTTGGACGGAATAAACTCGTGGAAATTCAAGCTAACATGTAGCGAATATTTAAAAAAAATGTTAAATAACCGAGAAAACAGTAAATAAATTATTGTCAAAAGTCTCGACTCATGATCGTCGTAGTCGTTCGTTATGCCAAACGTCACCGATCACCTAGGCCCTAAATGATAACAAATATTTTAAGTGTGTTATAATTAAAAAAGTAAACTAGACACGAACAAGCACCAATAAAATGCGAATAATGTACTACACACACTACTGCCAACTGACCTCGTCCCACGGGTGCGACTGGTCAGCAGCGCGGTCCCCTCGCGCACTACCTGCGCGTCGGCACTAGACAGTAGTGTGTGCGGGCACTGACCTCGTCCCACGGGTGCGGCTGGTCAGCAGCGCGGTCCCCTCGCGCACTACCTGCGCGTCGGCACTAGACAGTAGTGTGTGCGGGCACTGACCTCGTCCCGCGGGTGCGGCTGGTCCAGCAGCGCGGTCCCCTCGCGCACTACCTGCGCGTCGGCACTAGACAGTAGTGTGTGCGGGCACTGACCTCGTCCCGCGGGTGCGGCTGGTCCAGCAGCGCGGTCCCCTCGCGCACTACCTGCGCGTCGGCACTAGACAGTAGTGTGTGCGGGCACTGACCTCGTCCCGCGGGTGCGGCTGGTCAGCAGCGCGGTCCCCTCGCGCACTACCTGCGCGTCGGCACTAGACAGTAGTGTGTGCGGGCACTGACCTCGTCCCGCGGGTGCGGCTGGTCCAGCAGCGCGGTCCCCTCGCGCACTACCTGCGCGTCGGCACTAGACAGTAGTGTGTGCGGGCACTGACCTCGTCCCGCGGGTGCGGCTGGTCCAGCAGCGCGGTCCCCTCGCGCACTACCTGCGCGTCGGCACTAGACAGTAGTGTGTGCGGGCACTGACCTCGTCCCGCGGGTGCGGCTGGTCAGCAGCGCGGTCCCCTCGCGCACTACCTGCGCGTCGGCACTAGACAGTAGTGTGTGCGGGCACTGACCTCGTCCCGCGGGTGCGGCTGGTCCAGCAGCGCGGTCCCCTCGCGCACTACCTGCGCGTCGGCACTAGACAGTAGTGTGTGCGGGCACTGACCTCGTCCCGCGGGTGCGGCTGGTCCAGCAGCGCGGTCCCCTCGCGCACTACCTGCGCGTCGGCACTAGACAGTAGTGTGTGCGGGCACTGACCTCGTCCCGCGGGTGCGGCTGGTCAGCAGCGCGGTCCCCTCGCGCACTACCTGCGCGTCGGCACTAGACAGTAGTGTGTGTGGGCACTGACCTCGTCCCGCAGGTGCGGCTGGTCCAGCAGCGCAGTCCCCTCGCGCACTACCTGCGCGTCGGCACTAGACAGTAGTGTGTGCGGGCACTGACCTCGTCCCGCGGGTGCGGCTGGTCCAGCAGCGCGGTCCCCTCGCGCACTACCTGCGCGTCGGCACTAGACAGTAGTGTGTGCGGGCACTGACCTCGTCCCGCGGGTGCGGCTGGTCAGCAGCGCGGTCCCCTCGCGCACTACCTGCGCGTCGGCACTAGACAGTAGTGTGTGTGGGCACTGACCTCGTCCCGCAGGTGCGGCTGGTCCAGCAGCGCAGTCCCCTCGCGCACTACCTGCGCGTCGGCACTAGACAGTAGTGTGTGCGGGCACTGACCTCGTCCCGCGGGTGCGGCTGGTCCAGCAGCGCGGTCCCCTCGCGCACTACCTGCGCGTCGGCACTAGACAGTAGTGTGTGTGGGCACTGACCTCGTCCCGCAGGTGCGGCTGGTCCAGCAGCGCAGTCCCCTCGCGCACTACCTGCGCGTCGGCACTAGACAGTAGTGTGTGCGGGCACTGACCTCGTCCCGCAGGTGCGGCTGGTCCAGCAGCGCAGTCCCCTCGCGCACTACCTGCGCGTCGGCACTAGACAGTAGTGTGTGCAGGCACTGACCTCGTCCCGCGGGTGCGGCTGGTCCAGCAGCGCGGTCCCCTCGCGCACTACCTGCGCGTCGGCACTAGACAGTAGTGTGTGCGGGCACTGACCTCGTCCCGCAGGTGCGGCTGGTCCAGCAGCGCGGTCCCCTCGCGCACTACCTGCGCGTCGGCACTAGACAGTAGTGTGTGCGGGCACTGACCTCGTCCCGCGGGTGCGGCTGGTCCAGCAGCGCGGTCCCCTCGCGCACTACCTGCGCGTCGGCACTAGACAGTAGTGTGTGCGGGCACTGACCTCGTCCCGCAGGTGCGGCTGGTCCAGCAGCGCAGTCCCCTCGCGCACTACCTGCGCGTCGGCACTAGACAGTAGTGTGTGCTGGCACTGACCTCGTCCCGCGGGTGCGGCTGGTCCAGCAGCGCGGTCCCCTCGCGCACTACCTGCGCGTCCGCCGCGTCCACGAGCGGGCGCAGCGCGGCGGGCCCCAGCGGCCGCACCAGCGCGTACATGCGCCGCAGGTCCTCGCAGCGAGCCTCCACCTGCGACACATCACTGCACCCTCATTATTTGTTATCCCGCGCGTGCGCCGAGCAACAGTCCGGAGGAGGTTGAGGAACCTTAACCTTAAGCACATGTGCTAAAGTTACAGTGACATTTCGTGAGCGAGTTCTTCGAGGGGTAGTCATTTCAAGGTTAATCAGTCATCCCAACCCCTGAATACGAAATAACAGATGAAAATTAACAACGAGTGTGGTGGTTGGTGTTGTGTGTGTGTGGGGCGGGGCGGTACCTCGCTGTCGGCGATGCCGCCCTCCCCGCTGGCACCGCGCAGCAGGCGGTCTACCTCGGCGTGAGTGTGTGGTGTGTGTGTGGGGTGGGGCGGGGCGGGGCGGTACCTCGCTGTCGGCGGTGCCGCCCTCTCTGCTGGCGCCGCGCAGCAGGCGGTCCACCTCGGCGTGTGTGGTGTGGTGTGTGTGTGGGGCGGGGTGGAGCAGAGCGGTACCTCGCTGTCGGCGATGCCGCCCTCGCCGCTGGAGCTGCGCAGCAGGCGGTCCACCTCGGCGTGAGTGTGTGTGTGGGGCGGGGTGGGGCGGGGCGGTACCTCGCTGTCGGCGATGCCGCCCTCGCCGCTGGCGCCGCGCAGCAGGCGGTCCACCTCAGCGTGAGTGTGTGGTGTGGTGTGTGTGAGGCGGGGTAGGGCGGGGCGGTACCTCGCTGTCGGCGATGCCGCCCTCGCCGCTGGCGCCGCGCAGCAGGCGGTCCACCTCAGCGTGAGTGTGTGGTGTGGAGTGTGTGGGGCGGGGTGGGGCGGGGCGGTACCTCGCTGTCGGCGATGCCGCCCTCGCCGCTGGCGCCGCGCAGCAGGCGGTCCACCTCAGCGTGAGTGTGTGGTGTGGTGTGTGTGGGGCGGGGTGGGGCGGGCGGTACCTCGCTGTCGGCGATGCCGCCCTCGCCGCTGGCGCCGCGCAGAAGACGGTCCACCTCAGCGTGAGTGTGTGGTGTGGTGTGTGTGGGGCGGGGCGGTACCTCGCTGTCGGCGATGCCGCCCTCGCCGCTGGCGCCGCGCAGCAGGCGGTCCACCTCAGCGTGAGTGTGTGGTGTGGTGTGTGTGGGGCGGGGTGGGGCGGGCGGTACCTCGCTGTCGGCGATGCCGCCCTCGCCGCTGGCGCCGCGCAGAAGACGGTCCACCTCAGCGTGAGTGTGTGGTGTGGTGTGTGTGGGGCGGGGCGGTACCTCGCTGTCGGCGATGCCGCCCTCGCCGCTGGCGCCGCGCAGCAGGCGGTCCACCTCAGCGTGAGTGTGTGGTGTGGTGTGTGTGGGGCGGGGTGGGGCGGGCGGTACCTCGCTGTCGGCGATGCCGCCCTCGCCGCTGGCGCCGCGCAGAAGACGGTCCACCTCAACGTGAGTGTGTGGGGCGAGGTGGGGCGGGGCGGTACCTCGCTGTCGGCGATGCCGCCCTCGCCGCTGGCGCCGCGCAGCAGGCGGTCCACCTCAGCGTGAGTGTGTGGTGTGGTGTGTGTGGGGCGGGGTGGGGCGGGCGGTACCTCGCTGTCGGCGATGCCGCCCTCGCCGCTGGCGCCGCGCAGAAGACGGTCCACCTCAGCGTGAGTGTGTGGTGTGGTGTGTGTGGGGCGGGGTGGGGCGGGCGGTACTTCGCTGTCGGCGATGCCGCCCTCGCCGCTGGCGCCGCGCAGCAGGCGGTCCACCTCAGCGTGAGTGTGTGGTGTGGTGTGTGTGGGGCGGGGTGGGGCGGGGCGGTACCTCGCTGTCGGCGATGCCGCCCTTGCCGCTGGCGCCGCGCAGCAGGCGGTCCACCTCAGCGTGAGTGTGTGGTGTGGTGTGTGTGGGGCGGGGTGGGGCGGGCGGTACCTCGCTGTCGGCGATGCCGCCCTTGCCGCTGGCGCCGCGCAGCAGGCGGTCCACCTCAGCGTGAGTGTGTGGTGTGGTGTGTGTGGGGCGGGGCGGTACCTCGCTGTCGGCGGTGCCGCCCTCTCTGCTGGCGCCGCGCAGCAGGCGGTCCACCTCGGCGTGTGTGGTGTGGTGTGTGTGTGGGGCGGGGTGGAGCGGAGCGGTACCTCGCTGTCGGCGATGCCGCCCTCGCCGCTGGAGCTGCGCAGCAGGCGGTCCACCTCGGCGTGAGTGTGTGTGTGGGGCGGGGTGGGGCGGGGCGGTACCTCGCTGTCGGCGATGCCGCCCTCGCCGCTGGCGCCGCGCAGCAGGCGGTCCACCTCAGCGTGAGTGTGTGGTGTGGTGTGTGTGAGGCGGGGTAGGGCGGGGCGGTACCTCGCTGTCGGCGATGCCGCCCTCGCCGCTGGCGCCGCGCAGCAGGCGGTCCACCTCAGCGTGAGTGTGTGGTGTGGTGTGTGTGGGGCGGGGTGGGGCGGGGCGGTACCTCGCTGTCGGCGATGCCGCCCTCGCCGCTGGCGCCGCGCAGCAGGCGGTCCACCTCAGCGTGAGTGTGTGGTGTGGTGTGTGTGGGGCGGGGTGGGGCGGGCGGTACCTCGCTGTCGGCGATGCCGCCCTCGCCGCTGGCGCCGCGCAGAAGACGGTCCACCTCAGCGTGAGTGTGTGGTGTGGTGTGTGTGGGGCGGGGCGGTACCTCGCTGTCGGCGATGCCGCCCTCGCCGCTGGCGCCGCGCAGCAGGCGGTCCACCTCAGCGTGAGTGTGTGGTGTGGTGTGTGTGGGGCGGGGTGGGGCGGGCGGTACCTCGCTGTCGGCGATGCCGCCCTCGCCGCTGGCGCCGCGCAGAAGACGGTCCACCTCAGCGTGAGTGTGTGGTGTGGTGTGTGTGGGGCGGGGCGGTACCTCGCTGTCGGCGATGCCGCCCTCGCCGCTGGCGCCGCGCAGCAGGCGGTCCACCTCAGCGTGAGTGTGTGGTGTGGTGTGTGTGGGGCGGGGTGGGGCGGGCGGTACTGTAACACCTTTATGGTGTTACGTAAGAACTGGCAGCTTTGTCTGTTTTCGAAAGTAGAATGGAATTGTTTAGAAAAAGTTATACAATAGAATGTAAGTCTAGCTTGTAACGTGACAAGGGACAGACGTCCCACGAAAATAAAAGAAGATACATTACGAAAGTCTATTTATTAGAGAATCCTGGAAAATCCTGTTTCTCATTAGTACCTCAAGCTGCCAAGCGAGTGTAAAGAAGGATTCCCTGAATGAAAAAAGGGATATCGTCCCCTAAGTAACACGTCCGGCTGAATAGTCGCTGGGCGCCGTTACAAGTTGGCGGAGGCGCCGTGCAGTCGCGGTGTGTAGTCGCTGCGGCAAGTCGCTGTGTGAAGTGGCCACGGAAGTCCCCACGTTCAGGCGCTACGCGCAATCACCACGCTAGAAAAACCAGGAGGGCTAAGTATTGGTGTCAGAGGGTAAGAGGTGTGATGGAGGCCATCAAGCGCTTCAACGGAACGCAAAACTTGGCGTTCGCTGAGTTTATTAAAGATTTCAGAACGGTCGCGGCGATAAACAAATGGGATATGGAAAGCCTACCGTTACTGCTGGGACTATATCTCGACGGTCCGGCATTAGCATTTTATAAAATGATATATACCGACACGGCCAATTTCGATGAATTATGTAGAAAAATTGAAAACGAATTCCCCGTTTCAATAAATTATGTGGAACAATTTTATGTATCTAAGCAAGGCCGTGATGAGGAACTATTAACCTATTTTTACAGGCTCAGCGACACCGCAACCAAAGCTGAAATTTCAGACGTAATTTTTGTAAAACAATTCCTTAAAACGATATTGCCCTCGTTCAAGGAAAAATTGGGATTGCAATTATATAAGTCACGAGAGGAGCTACGTGACACGATAAGGCAGTATAACGAGTTATTTGGAGGAAAACCGCATTCCACGGTTGACCTTCCATTGCAGCCACCAGTTGGGTTGCCACAGAAATATTTGTATGGGAAGGAAACAAACGTCCTTCCTGGTGCGCCCGTGTGTTCACAACAAGATCACCAAAAACCGACGGAAGTTTTTCGTACGCCTCAATATAAAAAGACAGCCTTATGTACACAAAGTTCTTTCAGAAGCAGTCCGAAGTCACGACAACACACGGATGGCGTGGGCCATCGCGTCAATATGTGCGAAGCAGTTACGCCCGCACCACTTCAAGCCAAACAAGAGGACAAAATATCAGGTGTAGAAAATCCATGTATTCGTTTATGTGTTAGGGGACAGGAATGTCTCGCTTTGATAGACACGGGGGCAAGTGTCTCATGTATATCCGCGAGTTTAGCGAAAAAATTAAATCTGCCATATGGAGCCAGTGTTCCATATAGCAGAGATAAAATTCAATCTGTTACAGGGTCTACACTAAAAGTCGTTGGTGAGGCGAGAGTAAATCTCCTCATTAATGCAAGGGTCTTCCCCAACGACATGGTGATTGTAAATAATATTGGGTATGAAATGATCCTGGGGCAGGATTTCCTTAATAAATATGATGTAGTTATTTACTGTAAAAAGGGTTATTTGTGTATAGATAAAAAGTTTTTTGTAAATTTTAATTTAAATAGCTTTAGACAGTTTGCAAATAATAGAGATAGTTGCCATAACAACATGCGCGATATATGTAATATTATAAAACGAGCTGACATAAAGTCTTCGTATTCATTGACTGCGACGTCAAAAATGAATACGAAGGAAAATATAAAGACTAATATGTTTAATTTCAGAGAAAATAAGAGTGATCGCAATAATTCATACGAATTATATAGAGGTAAAAATGATATGAAAAAGGGGTGCGCGGACACGCGAAAGAGTGAAAATGTTGTTGTAAAATGTGATGAAGGGTGTAGATTTGTGCCACTAGTATGTCATGCATATAACACTAGCAAACAATCAACCACTAAAGTTTCACCATATATGATGATGTACGCTAGGGAACCGATATTCCAAAGCGACATGGGGGTAAATAGGGATAGTCAAAACCGAGAAGTAAATTTTGCCGAGAGACATAATTTACAAAGTACGTTAGTCCGGAAGGCAATACAAAATATTAGAAGGGCACAGGTTAGGCAAAAGAGATATTTTGACAAAAGGGCTAAAGTAAAGGACTTTTCGCCGGGACAATTAGTGTTAGTATATACACCAAGACGGGTGGACAATAGGAGTTTGAAGTTATGTAGGTTATATAAAGGGCCGTTTAGAATAGTGGAAAGAATATCTAATGTAAATTATGTAATTACGAAATAGGTTGAAAGCATTTCATGTACGTATGTAAAAAAAAATATATATAGTGTACTTATAGTCATTCATTGTAATAAATAATTGTTACATGTTAGACCATTACTTTTGTTTGGGCTTATATATGAGAATACTAATACTTGTATTTATTTCATGTAATATGATGGGGCTCAACCAATGCTGTGATGATGGACCGAAGCCAAAAAGAAAAAAGATGACCAAAAGAATATTAAATGAAGAAATGTCCTATTTCCAATAGCAATGTATTCCTCTCAAGTTCTTCCGTTCAATAATAAAGTCTTATGGGGTATAATGTATATTAGGGACTGAGCCGCCTTAGTATGAAGTCGTAAGAGTCAATATAGGTTAAGGGTTGAAAGTCTTTTGAAGGAGAGTTCAACTTTGTAGTACGACATAGTCGACACAAAGGATATCTGTATAGGATATACATGAACTCGGATAGTTATGGGAGATATTATAATGATGGTATTAATATGATTCATAGTAAGGAATATTTATGATCGTGGTATGTATATATTGGGGCGAGCTCGATGTTGAGAGGAAGTAATACTTCAATCTTTTTTCTTTTGGTCCACCAAAGAAAAGAAGTTTGAATTGTTATGCCTTTCCATCTCTTATTATCTCTTATACAGCTAGAGCCCTTCAGGCTAAAATGTAATAAAATAAAAAAATGTTTGCAGTAGGATAGGTTAGGTGAGGGGACTGTGGTCTGTCTTTTACAGGGGTTTTGGGAGACCAAAGTTTGTGCCATGGTGTGGTGATGATGAACAGAACCACACATGGGGCAAACTATCTTTTAGGAAAAGACAGTCCCACCAAAATGTACCTTCCCCTCGTAGGTAGGGCAATCAGGTTAGGGATAGGTAGGCCATATGAAGGGAGACAAATGCCCCACCAGTTTCAGCTGCTCCCACCTTGGGGGGTAGCTGATGTAACACCTTTATGGTGTTACGTAAGAACTGGCAGCTTTGTCTGTTTTCGAAAGTAGAATGGAATTGTTTAGAAAAAGTTATACAATAGAATGTAAGTCTAGCTTGTAACGTGACAAGGGACAGACGTCCCACGAAAATAAAAGAAGATACATTACGAAAGTCTATTTATTAGAGAATCCTGGAAAATCCTGTTTCTCATTAGTACCTCAAGCTGCCAAGCGAGTGTAAAGAAGGATTCCCTGAATGAAAAAAGGGATATCGTCCCCTAAGTAACACGTCCGGCTGAATAGTCGCTGGGCGCCGTTACAGTACCTCGCTGTCGGCGATGCCGCCCTCGCCGCTGGCGCCGCGCAGAAGACGGTCCACCTCAACGTGAGTGTGTGGGGCGAGGTGGGGCGGGGCGGTACCTCGCTGTCGGCGATGCCGCCCTCGCCGCTGGCGCCGCGCAGCAGGCGGTCCACCTCAGCGTGAGTGTGTGGTGTGGTGTGTGTGGGGCGGGGTGGGGCGGGCGGTACCTCGCTGTCGGCGATGCCGCCCTCGCCGCTGGCGCCGCGCAGAAGACGGTCCACCTCAGCGTGAGTGTGTGGTGTGGTGTGTGTGGGGCGGGGTGGGGCGGGCGGTACTTCGCTGTCGGCGATGCCGCCCTCGCCGCTGGCGCCGCGCAGCAGGCGGTCCACCTCAGCGTGAGTGTGTGGTGTGGTGTGTGTGGGGCGGGGTGGGGCGGGGCGGTACCTCGCTGTCGGCGATGCCGCCCTTGCCGCTGGCGCCGCGCAGCAGGCGGTCCACCTCAGCGTGAGTGTGTGGTGTGGTGTGTGTGGGGCGGGGTGGGGCGGGCGGTACCTCGCTGTCGGCGATGCCGCCCTTGCCGCTGGCGCCACGCAGCAGGCGGTCCACCTCAGCGTGAGTGTGTGGTGTGGTGTGTGTGGGGCGGGGCGGTACCTCGCTGTCGGCGATGCCGCCCTCGCCGCTGGCGCGGCGCAGCAGGCGGTCCACCTCAGCGCGAGTGTGTGGTGTGGTGTGTGTGAGGCGGGGTGGGGCGGGGCGGTACCTCGCTGTCGGCGATGCCGCCCTCGCCGCTGGCGCCGCGCAGCAGGCGGTCCACCTCAGCGTGAGTGTGTGGTGTGGTGTGTGTGGGGCGGGGTGGGGCGGGCGGTACCTCTCTGTCGGCGATGCCGCCCTCGCCGCTGGCGCCGCGCAGCAGGCGGTCCACCTCAGCGTGAGTGTGTGGTGTGGTGTGTGTGGGGCGGGGTGGGGCGGGGCGGTACCTCGCTGTCGGCGATGCCGCCCTTGCCGCTGGCGCCGCGCAGCAGGCGGTCCACCTCAGCGTGAGTGTGTGGTGTGGTGTGTGTGGGGCGGGGCGGTACCTCGCTGTCAGCGATGCCGCCCTTGCCGCTGGCGCCGCGCAGCAGGCGGTCCACCTCAGCGTGAGTGTGTGGTGTGTGTGGGGCGGGGTGGGGCGGGGCGGTACCTCGCTGTCGGCGATGCCGCCCTTGCCGCTGGCGCCGCGCAGCAGGCGGTCCACCTCAGCGTGAGTGTGTGGTGTGGTGTGTGTGGGGCGGGGTGGGGCGGGGCGGTACCTCGCTGTCGGCGATGCCGCCCTCGCCGCTGGCGCCGCGCAGCAGGCGGTCCACCTCGGCGTGAGTGTGTGGTGTGGTGTGTGTGGGGCGGGGTGGGGCGGGGCGGTACCTCGCTGTCGGCGATGCCGCCCTCGCCGCTGGCGCCGCGCAGCAGGCGGTCCACCTCGGCGTGAGTGTGTGGTGTGGTGTGTGTGGGGCGGGGTGGGGCGGGGCGGTACCTCGCTGTCGGCGATGCCGCCCTAGCCGCTGGCGCCGCGCAGCAGGCGGTCCACCTCGGCGTGAGTGTGTGGTGTGGTGTGTGTGGGGCGGGGTGGGGCGGGGCGGTACCTCGCTGTCGGCGATGCCGCCCTCGCCGCTGGCGCCGCGCAGCAGGCGGTCCACCTCGGCGTGAGTGTGTGGTGTGGTGTGTGTGGGGCGGGGTGGGGCGGGGCGGTACCTCGCTGTCGGCGATGCCGCCCTCGCCGCTGGCGCCGCGCAGCAGGCGGTCCACCTCGGCGTGAGTGTGTGGTGTGGTGTGTGTGGGGCGGGGTGGGGCGGGGCGGTACCTCGCTGTCGGCGATGCCGCCCTTGCCGCTGGCGCCGCGCAGCAGGCGGTCCACCTCAGCGTGAGTGTGTGGTGTGGTGTGTGTGGGGCGGGGCGGTACCTCGCTGTCAGCGATGCCGCCCTTGCCGCTGGCGCCGCGCAGCAGGCGGTCCACCTCAGCGTGAGTGTGTGGTGTGTGTGGGGCGGGGTGGGGCGGGGCGGTACCTCGCTGTCGGCGATGCCGCCCTTGCCGCTGGCGCCGCGCAGCAGGCGGTCCACCTCAGCGTGAGTGTGTGGTGTGGTGTGTGTGGGGCGGGGTGGGGCGGGGCGGTACCTCGCTGTCGGCGATGCCGCCCTCGCCGCTGGCGCCGCGCAGCAGGCGGTCCACCTCGGCGTGAGTGTGTGGTGTGGTGTGTGTGGGGCGGGGTGGGGCGGGGCGGTACCTCGCTGTCGGCGATGCCGCCCTCGCCGCTGGCGCCGCGCAGCAGGCGGTCCACCTCGGCGTGAGTGTGTGGTGTGGTGTGTGTGGGGCGGGGTGGGGCGGGGCGGTACCTCGCTGTCGGCGATGCCGCCCTAGCCGCTGGCGCCGCGCAGCAGGCGGTCCACCTCGGCGTGAGTGTGTGGTGTGGTGTGTGTGGGGCGGGGTGGGGCGGGGCGGTACCTCGCTGTCGGCGATGCCGCCCTCGCCGCTGGCGCCGCGCAGCAGGCGGTCCACCTCGGCGTGAGTGTGTGGTGTGGTGTGTGTGGGGCGGGGTGGGGCGGGGCGGTACCTCGCTGTCGGCGATGCCGCCCTCGCCGCTGGCGCCGCGCAGCAGGCGGTCCACCTCGGCGTGCAGCGCGGGCAGGTGCGCGGCCACGCAGGCGCGCTCGTAGCAGGCTCGCACGGCCTCCGCCGACGACGAGTGCAGGTACCGCGCCGCCAGCGCCACCTCGCGCTCCAGACCTGCATCACACATGTCATACTGGCGTCTCACATATAGTACTATAACTCATTAAGTTTCTCATCATCCATTTGTATGAGCTTGGATTTGATGTACATCACTGTAGTATTAGAGTGTGTCTCATATTTGACATGGCGAAAAACGAACGTAGCCCCAGCACTCGGTCACAGGTGTACACGCGATTCGTGCTAATTGTGGCATGGGTGCGTGTGTGTGTGTGTGTGTGTGACACATACCCTCGGGCACATATTTGATGTATTGGGAGATGAATAAAGAGAAACCACCATATTTAGAAGCCTGTAAAACACATCTTTTACCATTATCCAACAGAAGAGATATAAATGATATAACATATGTTGTAGGCATTCTCAGTGGCACTGTAGACTGTCCAGAGTTACTGAGCAGAATATTCTTT
Source organism: Apodemia mormo (assembly GCA_036924255.1). Lineage (NCBI taxonomy): Eukaryota > Metazoa > Arthropoda > Insecta > Lepidoptera > Riodinidae > Apodemia > Apodemia mormo. Next base: position 16,429,935 of record JAUPFN010000030.1, read on the forward strand.
AATGTTCCCAATAGATCTGTTCGTAATCCAACTTTGCTGTATGTACCTTTTACTTCTACAAATTATCGAAACAACACTTTCATAGTAAGAGCTACTGATAGTCTTAATAAAGTTAATAGTGATATAAACCCTTTCCACATGAAACAAACTCAAATTAGGCGTATTCTTTCAAACTTATTTTTTGAAAATTAACTTGCAAGTCAAATTTGTATATTGTTCACATAGTGTCTGTTGCAAGTATACTGTTGTCTAATTATGGAAACTCTCAATTGGCTCATTTTGTTACCTAGATTTTACAACATTATTGTGTTAAATTGCTGTGGGTTTTCTGAACAATAAATAACATTAAAAAAAAATGTCGCTATGGTGCAGCCGTTTGTGTATGTGTGTGTGTCACGTACCCTCGAGCACGTGCTTCATGTAGTGCGAGACGTCGCCGGTGTGCAGCAGCTCGGCGGCGCGGCGCTCGTGGTGCTGCGCGGCGGCGGCCAGGAAGGGCTCGAGCACGAGGTCGCGGTACAGCGCCAGCGGCGCGCGCACGCGGAAGCTCTGCACGTGCACGGCGGAGAGTGCGGCGGGCCGCAGCGCCGCCTCGCCCGCGCCCGCCGCGCCCTCGCGCGCCGCCGCCAGCCCCGCCACCAGCCGCGCCGACAGCGCGCGCGCCAGCGGCCGCACCAGCACGCGCTCCCACGTCACCAGCCCCAGCTCGCCCACCTGACACACACACCACTACAGCGGCCGCACCAGCACGCGCTCCCACGTC